>JAWNOU010000058.1:292500-1492500 GCA_035045725.1 Drosophila ezoana | reverse complement strand
GTTGGTTTTTTAATGAATTTGATTGAGTTACCGCGCTTGATGCAACCGATTTGCCCAATGCAGGGCTTCAGTTTTGATTGTATAGGGAGTATAACTAACAACCTTCGCCCTTTCCCTTTGTAGTGCCCTCGCCGCCCGTGCTGATGCGAGTGGAGAACACACAGCTGAGCACCACGCTGGAGTGGACGGCACCGCAGCGTCCGGCTGGACGTCTTGAGTTCTACGAGGTGGTCATCATAGAGCGCAATGCCAACAACACGGTAATTGGCCAACCCTTGAGCTATGTGAGCGCGCGCCCCAACTTGACCTGTGTGATGGCCACGCCCGTTTGTACGCCGCTGCATCGTTTTCATTACCAGGTGCGCGCTGTAAATGCGGAGCCACTGCAGCCACAACTGTTCGCTGAGAATAAGATTTGGCGCTTGGCGTATACGCAAAAGTGCGTGGCCCAGCCGCCGCTGACGGACGGCGAGTGGAGCGCCATACAGACGTACAAAAACGCCACCCTGTATCGGTTGTACAAGTCGAGCTGGGCCAAGCACGAGGTGAGCTGCTCGCCGGATCCGAGCAATACCAAGCTGCTCGTCAGCTCCATGGAAGTGATTGTCGCCTTGATTGTGCTCGGCGTTGTCTGCCATACGGGCTATCGCAAGTATCAGAAGATGGCGGACATTGATCTGGTGCTGCCGCCGGGCATTGTCGAGACCCTCAAGAAACCCATCGAGATCGGCGTGATGAGCGGCACTGGCGGCGGCGGCAGCGCCGGCATCGGCAGTGGCGGTGGGATCGGCATCGGCGGCGGCATTGGCAGCATCGTTTGCACCCGGATCGATCCGATACCGGACTATAATATATATTCGCCGCACGATATGCCCCATGACTTTGGCAGCGGCAACGAGAGCTCCAAGCTGCTGCTGGCCAACAATTCGAGCAGCTACGAGGAGCCGTCGTCCGCCCGGCGGCCACCGGCCAGCTATATGTCCATGAGCCAGGGCCTGCTGCTCGAGGATGATGGCCAGGCGGGCGCCACCGAGCTGCAGACGAGCAATAGCAATGCCACGCCCAGTCACGGCAATGCCAGCGGCTACATAAAGCCCACAAAAATGATGAACTGGTCGACGCCGAGCAGCAGCAGCAGCAGCATGGCCAACACATTGCCGCCCAGCAACAATGCGCAGACGCAATCGATGCTGGTCACAATGCCATTGAGCGGTTATGTGCCCGTTCAGGTGCTCCAAGCGCGACAAACACCGGCGCCAGTTGCGGTCAGTAACTATGTTCAGGCAGCCGATCTGCACAAGCTCAAGCCGCCGACGACAGCAACGGTAACACCAGCAGCCGGAGCAGCAGCAGCAGCCGGAGCAGCAGCTGCGCCGGCAGCACCAATTGGAGTAGCAACAGTTGTATCAGCGACAGCAGCAACAGGAGGAGGAGCAGCAACAACAACAACAACAACAGCTTTGTCGTCGCCATCGTCGCCATTGTCACCGCCGCCGCCGCTGCCCGCCACAACAACAACAACAACGCTGATGCCCACCGGCTTTGGCTATACGGCCATGGAGCAGCTGCAGCGCAACGGGCTGATGAAACCAACCGGAGCAGCGCTGCAGCAGAGCACGGCGACGGCACAGAATGCTCAACAGACGACGCACAGATTGCAGCCAAATATTGGCGGATATGTAACGCCGCAGGATCTGAATGCATTGGCGCACAATCGTCATATGCTCTAAAAGAGAGAATGAGAGGATCAGCAAAGAGAGAGAGAGCGAGAGAACGAGAGAGAGAGAGAGCGGAAACGGAGAGCGAGAGATTTTTTTGTCGGGGAAGAGATTTTGCTGCGTTGGTCGCTAATGAAATATTCGTTTGTGGCCAGTGCAGCCAGCTAGCAGCTAATATTGCCTTCCACACACGCACGCACACACACACACACACACACACACCCTGGAGAGAGCGAAAGAGAGAGAGAGAGAGCGAAGGAGAGAGGGAGAGCGAGAGAGAGAGAGCGACATTTAACTCCATGACAATTACAAATATAAATCAGCTCATTTTGAACATCTGCACAACCTTTTTTGGTACTTACACACGCACACCCAGCTACACGCACACCCAGCTACACGCACACCCAGCTACACGCACACACACTTACACACACACACACACACACACACACTCACACACACACACACACTCACACACTCACACTCACAGCCCGGCCACTTGTATTTACAAAAAAGGAACAAACTCTTTTTTTTTTTTGTCTTTTTCTAATTTTACTTTGTAATTTGTCACGTTTAAGTTCTGATTTTTAATTTTTATTTGTAATTTATTTTTGATTTTAATTTCTGTATTCGCCCACGTTTTTTTTTTTATTTTTTTATTATGATTTTCACTTTGTTGTTTCGTTGTGGCACACACATTTTTGGCAGGCACTGTGCTAGCTCAAGTTAGGCGCAGCGAGTTAAATGTATTTTACGCTCTAGTATTGTTTACGAACTATCTTATGCATAATTAACTTTATATACTTACCTACTACAACTATATACATACATTATATGTAACAAAAAAAAATAAGAAGAAGAAGCTCAACGTTTTAAATGAACGATGCGCCCAGCTGATTTAAGAATATAAATATATATACATATATATATATAAAGATATATGTATATATATATATGTATATGTATTCATGTATATGTTTATATATTATATGAAAACTACTTTAAAAAAAAAAAACGAAAAACATAATTCTCTGATTATTTATTTTGGTTGACCTTTCTCATATTTTGTCCATTTCTTTTTGCATGTGGAAATCATCATTTCCTACGCGGAAGTTTTAAAGGGTATCTAAGCAATGTGTATCTGCGAACCGATAAATCGTATGCGATCGATATATATCGATTTTGACAGCTGGTTTTTTAAGCATATCTCGCTAATGATAAGAGCTAGATATAGATATCTCGCATAGTTCTCGTTTAGAAGAATATTTGACTCCAAAATTGAAAAAATATGGGCAAGAACTTCTTGTCCTGATTATTGCGCAGGCCAAAGCTTAAGAGCTCAAGAGTTCAAATTTGTACAAGACTTTTTTTTGGCATTAAAAGTAAATCCAAAAACTTTGGAAAATTCGAGCAACAGTTTTGATAAAGAATTAATAAATAAAACATACAGCCAACCAAGTGTTGCGCCTTCAGCCAGAGCGTCGAACCAACAAGCGGCTAATCGCTGGTTCAAATTCAGCAGAAATGTTCAAGACCTACATATGCTGTATTATAAAGTTATTATGATTAAGTCAGAGTTATATAAATGTATTATATACATTTAAAAGAAAGAAAGATTGAGAAAACGTCTGGAAAGAAAGAAAGAAGGAAAGAAAGAAAAGATTGCCTGCAACATTTGGATTTTAAATATCCTTCCTTTGAACCGATCAACGCCTAGTTTCTGGTTTCTAGTTTTTTGTTTGTTTATTGTATTGGATCAAAAATAGCATACATTTTATTATGTATGTTTATAGTCGGGGGACTCTGGGGCGTCTCCTATGTCGTGGCTGGAGGAGGTCCTTGAACGATCTTCTCTTGAGCCTCCTGACTACACACCTCGCAGCGAGGTCTCTTGCCGGCTTGGCTGTCTATGGTCTCCATTTTGAGGTCTCTGTCCGTCCCCAATCATAAAATCAATAATAATATTAAATAGAATCCATTTTCTCTACATAGAGTGGGGCAGGGAAATTCTGGGTGTAGGGTATCCGCTAGTCGAGCACTGAAACTGAACAGAAAACCGATCACAAAATCAATAATAATAACAAGTAAGAGGTTCTAGTCGGAAGCTCCCGACTAGGGGATACCCTGAACCCTCTTATTCCAACACCAAATGCAGCGCGTGCTTATAAATAGAGAGAAGCGGGGAGTTGGCGATAAGTATAAAATGAAAGATACTCGATATATATATACTATTCTAGAAGCTACATGTCAAGTTTGGTGACTCTAGCTCTTATTATTTACCAAAATTGCTTAAAAAACGGGATTTCGATATACATTTTTATCGATTACTTGGAAACGGGGCAAGTTATCGTTTATCGGAAACAAACTCGATCTGCGCGGGCACCTGGAGGACCTGCAAGTAAGAGATTCTTGCGTTCATACATACGGACAGACGGACGGACGGACGGACGGACAGACAGACAGACGGACATGGCTAGATCGACTCGGCTATTAATGCTGATCAAGAATATATATACTTTATGGGGTCGGAGATGCTTCCTTCTGCCTGTTACATACATTTGCATTTTGCACAAATACAATATACCCCTTTTACCCATTTTCAATGGGTTCAGGGTATAACAATAGAACCCTACGCATTTCCCCCCTCCCTCCAGTTAAATCACGCCTGACAGAAGTACGGGCCTTGCGTCATATACACATACATACACATATATATTTATATATATATATATATATATATATATGTATATATATATAAAGTACGCAGAAGTCGCTTATCTTTGCTAGAAAAGTTTGAATTTCCAGTAATTCCCTTGGCACGGGATTTACAGGATGACATCTCATATAAAATTTGTTTAGATAAGATCATTATTTAATTGAAGAAAAATTCCAAAGAATTGTCGCTTTTAAAATGTTCTCGGAAAATACCAGAGATAATCATAAATGTCAAGAGCATGAATAGCCATATTTCATATTTTCTGGAAAATACCAGATCAGCCAGGAAACTCCTTTTAAATACATCCCAAAACGTTTATTCCAAAACTGAACGTACATGTATTTTGATATTGTAAAACTAGAAACTAGAAACAAGAAACTAGGCGTTGATCGGTTCAAAGGTAGGATATGGAAAATCCAAATGTTGCAGGCAATCTTCAAGAAAGAAAGAAAGAAAGAAAGAAAGTTCCCAACTGTCATATATTTCTATCTTTCTTACTTTCTTTCTTTCTTTCTATATGATAGTTGGGAACTTAGAGCTCTTCTCCTCCCAGGCGTTACAAGCTTTCTTTCTTTCTTTCTTTCTTTCTTTCTTTCTTTCTTTCTTTCTTTCTTTCTTTCTTTCTTTCTTTCTTTCTTTCTTTCTTTCTTTCTTTCTTTCTTTCTTTCTTTCTTTCTTTCTTTCTTTCTTTCTTTCTTTCTTTCTTTCTTTCTTTCTTTCTTTCTTTCTTTCTTTCTTTCTTTCTTTCTTTCTTTCTTTCTTTCTTTCTTTCTTTCTTTCTTTCTTTCTTTCTTTCTTTCTTTCTTTCTTTCTTTCTTTCTTTCTTTCTTTCTTTCTTTCTTTCTTTCTTTTTCTTTCTTTCAATAAGTATTATCATTCTCTTTGTATACCTATATATGCAGGAAGGGTATTCAAGATTCGTCAGACCAATAAGTATTGTAATTCTCTTTGTATACCTATATATGCAGGAAGGGTATTCAAGATTCGTCAGACCAATAAGTATTGTAATTCTCTTTGTATACCTATATATGCAGGAAGGGTATTCAAGATTCGTCAGACCAATAAGTATTATCATTCTCTTTGTATACCTATATATGCAGAAAGGGTATTTCAACTTCGTCAGCCCATTTAAAGGGTATAGTGAGTTTGTGCATATGTATGTGAAAGGCAGAAGGGCTTCGGCGAGTCCATCAAACTCGAAGTTTGAAATTGCGTACGTAATTTCGCTCAGTGCACAAACAGATTAGGATTGAGAGCTGGCTGCGAATTACACGAAATGCGTTAAATAATGTGACATACATGGGCGTCAAACCAATATACCCTATTTTTTTTGCACTTAAGACATCGCAATAAACGCTTTTTATTAGAACTTAAAAAAAAAGATTTAAAATAAATAACAGATATATTTATGTTTCTCTGGAAATCACATTTTCGCCTAGTTCGAAAACGAAAGTTCGAAATGATTTGTGAATGAAAAAAAGCCCAGTCTGGGCTGATTAAAACTTGAAACTAGTTGAATTGAGTTGAAAGTTGAGCACAATATTGATTTCCTCGAACCTTATCAAATTCCTAATCGTTTTTGAAGAGCGAGGGGCGAGTTTGAATGGAAATCGCAGCTCTTACAGGGAATACGTCAGATTGTATTATCCGCCCAGCATATACATATATATATATATATATATGCTATATAGATGCTCGCATTTGTACATACATTTAAAGTGATTACGAGCTGCGTTTCGAGCGTGTAGTTGAAAATAAACGCGGGCATTGTCGGACGTTCGGCTCGCGCAATATTCAAATTTGCTATAAATAAGAAAAAACAATAACAATAACAATAACATACATATATATATATATATATGTGTATATATAGTATATAGAGCCAGGGGCAGTTGTTATCGGTCGCAAGATTTGTGTTATTAAGTCCAGGCAATGGACGCGGCCCAGCTGCGCCTTGTACTTGCGCTTGTCGCGTGCCTGGCCTGGGCACAGTGCCTCACAGAGGAGCGCGCACATCTGGTAAACGTGCGTGTCGAGGTTTCCCGCTTGGAGCTGCGCACGGGCGATGCGTACAATGTGACCTGCTCGTTCGACCAGCTGAGGTCGCTGCAGGCGCTGTGCGAGGGCGACGGCATCGATAGCATCTATATGCAGACGCGGCGGAATGCGAATCTGAGCGTGCGCATACTAAATGCGACCACTGTCTACCATGAGCAGCTGTCGGCGCAGCCCAAGCACCGGGGCGCCAACAGCTACGAGTGCCTGTGCCATGGACAGACGCTCGGCGCCGCCAGGTTCATGGTGGGCATCCGGCTGCAGGTGCAGGATTTTGGTTGTCGCTTCTTGGATGAGGCTGGGGCGCAGCTGAATTGCAGCTTTAGCAGGCCGAAGCACAGCCAGGAGGTGGACTCGACGGCCAGCTACCGGCTGCGGCATCGCCACAAGGAGTTCAATTGCAGTGCGGACAGCGCCAACGAGACGCTGATGCACTGCAGCATTGGTCACACGGACTTTGACAGATTCGCCGGTGTCTACGATTTGACGCTGAGCATGCGCGACCAGCTGCCGTTGCAGCCGCTGCAGGAACAGCACTTCCAGCTGAGCCGGGCGCAGTGCATCCGGCTGCAGCCGGTGGGCAAAGATGCCACCCTACTGCCTTCGAACGGCTCGGCGCTGTGCCTGGCCTGGAGCGACCGCGACCGCTCGAATCACATTGGCTACAACATCGACTGGGACATCAAGCTGCTGCCAACCGAGCCTGCCGTCTGGCGCTCGAAGCGGCCGCAGCCGCTGCCGCGCACATCGTCCAGGCAGGAGCTGTGCCTGCCCCAGCTGCAGTATGCCTACTACAACTACACCTTGGTTATCCGGCGGCGCTACAACGACAGCGACGCCCACTGGAGCGAGCCGTTCCGGTATACGTTTCGCACGCCGGCCGCCCTGCCGGCACGTCCGCCCGCCGTCTGGCCGGCGGGCTATCATCGCAATCCGCAGCAGCCGGAGGAGCTGCGCGTCTACTGGCAGCAGCTGGACCACCTGGAGCACAACGGTCCACAGTTCGACTACCATGTGCGCGTCCTCAGTGCCAGCGACGACCAGCACGTCAAGTGAGTCAGCTTTCAGAACAATCGCGCGCTTTTCCTTATCGGGCCTCATACACTGCACGCTTCGCTCCGAGCGAATGAGAGCTAATCCTCAAGGGATTTACCCTGCAATCTTCGTAGAGTTCGTACTGTAGGCTAGAATCCATGCATAGAGTGGGGTGGGGAAACTCTGGATGCAGGGTATCTGCTAGTCGAGCACTGAAAACCGATCACAAAATCAATAATAATAAAAATAAATATAAAAACTAATTGGGCATTTCCGTAATTAATCATATATTACGTGCTTTTTTTGAGTGCCAATTCACACTCGCCAAAAGGCACGTTATATTCGAAGAATTTCATGGCGCAACGGGCGTGCCCGACTAGCGAATACCCTGCACCTTCTTCTACGAGGGGTAGGTATTCATCTGTATATACTGCATGTCAATTTCGGCGCTAGAATAGCTTTGAGAAATTTGCTCAACAAACAGGATTTCGATAATTCCAATTCGATAACGATTTTTATCGATTGCCTGAAAACGGGCTAAGCTTTCGATTATCGCAAACAAACTCTCTCTCGTTGAAGTCTCAAGCTTTTCAAGGTTCCGGTTCTTATTTATTTATGCCGGATCTATTAAATACGAAGAGACGGACGGACAGGCGGACGGACAGACAGACAGACGGATCGTTTCGGCAATGGATGCTGATCCAGAATTTATATACTTTATGGGCTTAAAGATGCTTCCTGCTGCCTGTTACATACACTTGCACAAAATCATCATACCTTTTCACATTTTCAATGTATTCAGGGTATAAATTTGCATTTGAACCAATCAAATAATCGATTTATATTTGATTTATGCACATTTAACGATTGCCAGGGCTGCAAGCTTAGACTTAATATGATGAACTGGTTCGGTTCACGGTTCGAATTATTGTTAGGATCGGTTCGCAAATTATTATATATGTATGTATATTATATTATATTTTTGCAGGCTGGCAGAGATTGCGGTTGAATCGAATATGGCCATAATCCGGAATGTGATGCCGTCCAAGAATAGCTATATAATACACATACACAGTCGGAACAAGATCGGTATGTCGACGAACTTCACCCAGATTCGGATACCACAGCTGGTGCAGCCCGGTCAGCGGATACCCAAGAACGTGATCAGATCGAAGACGGAGGGCAGCCTGAGCTGGGAGCCGCCGGAGCAGTCCGACAATTTGCTGAGCTACACCGTCTACTGGTGCAGCTCGAATATGACGGATCGCAGCCATTGCAACGAGTCGCTGGCCATCGATGCCATGGAGCTGAAGCTGCCGACCAGGTGCTACTACGAGAACGCCAAGCTGCGTCTGGACTCGTACGAGTGGGGCGTCTCGGCCGATTACGGTACACAGAGCGCCGGCAGCGGCGGCATCTATTGGCTGGAATGGCATTATGGCGCACTGCCCGCCGGACCTCAAGTCGACTGGATGCACAACCTCCAGGGCATCGTTGCCCTGATCGTGCTGGGCGTCTTTATACACATGATTGTGCGCAAGTTCCGTTCGATGTCCGACATTGATGTCGTATTGCCCGTCGGTGTGGACAGCTCCCCGCCACCGCAGCAGCAGGAGCGGGAACGGGAGCAGGAGCAGCAGCGGGAGCAGCTGCTGCCCAGCAAACGGCCCGAGCAGCTGCCTCTGAGAGGCGTGGCAGAGACCAGCATTGGCGCCGACTGCGCCCTGCTTGTGGAGATGCCAGCCGTCTTCCATGGCAACTTCAAGCCGCTGGACGTGCTGCTGCACCCCATGGATTATGTACCCATGCAGCTGGCACCAGCCACAGAAGCTTTGCCTGCGGCGGAGTCCAAGCCCGTGCCCCGTACTCCGTACGTGCACTACGCCTCGAACTACAGACGATTGCAGCCCAGGCCGGCGCCCGCCGATACGGCCTATGTGACGTCTCCAAGAGCATACAGATAATGTCCATATAATCGCCGGGACATCTCTACCTCTGCTTTAACACAATTGTTGATAGAACAAGTCTATCTTTTTTTGTTGTCGAATATCGAAGTACAGTTCGTCAAATATGTATATTCCCCGCACTTGTATATATAAAAACATTCTGTTAACCATTTCATATTTATTCAAATATTGTTTAGTTAGAATATTGTTAGCTTTTAATTTTCTACCTCATCTTTTTTTGTTTGTTTGTAAAAATTGTTTAAAAACATAAGCTACAAATTGTTGTGAAACATAACCTCACATATTGAAAAAAATGTCACTATAAATGCAAAATCAATTGTTTTCTTGTTATATTTAACAATTTAATAATATTTAGCACTAAAAAAAGCTAAACGAAAACTTGAAAAGATTTCTATTACAAGATTTTACAATTGGACATTAATTGAGGCTAGGTTATTTTTAATACAATTGTATGGATGTATGTATGTATAATGTATGTATAATCTATGTATGTATATATGTATGTATGTTTAATGTATGTATGTATGTATGTATGTATAATCTATGTATGTATATATGTATGTATGTATGTATATATGTATGTATGTATGTATAATGTATGTATGTATGTATGTATGTATGTATGTATGTATGTATGCGTGTACGTATGTATGTATGTATGTATGTATGTTTGAATGCATGTATGTATATATGTATGCCTATATGTATGTATGCATGTATGTATACATGTATGTATACATGTATGTATGTATGTACGTATTCATGTATGAATCTACATACGTACGTGTGTGTGTATGTATGTTTTCCCACAAAATCTAGAACGTATTTCGAACCTTAGTCAAATTGTTTCCCAGATATGGAAAATATATTTCATCAGCCCATACAAATAATCTTTCGATCTGTTCGACTTTGAGTTCAGTTGTTGTTTTTTTTTTCCGGAACTTGTTCGTTTCAGTTCATAGTTCAAAACAAACGATTCGAATAACGGATTCGAGCTGGTGTCCAGTGTTGGTTAGCAAGAAAATTCCCTAAAAAGTTCCTAGAAAGTTCCCTATTAAAAAGTTTAAAAACAGGCGGCAAGTTTTTATGTAGTCCAAATACAATTTTATCAAATAGAATTTAATACAAAAAAAAAAAGTTGTAAAAACCAAAATTAAAATTAACCGAGAGAATAGAAAAAAAGGCATATTTATAAAGAAATATACATATATGTATGTATATATATAAAAATCTATGTAGCTATAGTTAAAGGCAAGTCCATGACCAGGTCGGATGCGGGCTGGGCGCACAGCGCACTCAGAGATTGGATGTGCTGGGATTGGGGCCGTGCCATTTGTAGGATCCGTAATAGATGAAGTTATTCTGCTGGCATTTGCGATCGGCCTCCTTGGGGCCGCGGGAGCCGTACTGGTATGGAATCGATGGCGTCTGCTCGCGCTCGATCTTGTGCAGAATGGGCGTAAAGATGCGCCACGCCTCGCGCAGCTCATCGGAGCGAACGAAATGCATTTGGGAGCCGCAAAAGACGTCCAGTATGAGGCGCTCATAGGCATCCGGCAGATAGGAATGCTTGTAGCGCTGCTCGTAGGTCAGATCCAGTTCGGTCTCCTCGATGTCGAAGGTGATGCCGGGGCTCTTGGTCATCATCTTGAAGTAGAGCGCCTCGCCGGGCTGGACGCGTATCACCAGCTCATTGCGCTTGGAGTTGCCCTCGAATATGTCGCCGGGCACATCCTGATACTGGATGCGCACCTCGGCCTTGCGCTCATTAAGCGCCTTGCCGCAGCGCAAGATGAAGGGCACATCCTGCCAGCGCTCGTTGTTGATCTTGATGACGGCCATCGCATAGGTGGGCGTCGTCGACGTATCGCTGACCGTCGGATCGTCCAGATAGCCGGTGCGCTCATCCTCCGTCTTGCCGTTGGGATTGCCCACATACTGGCCGAGTACCATGTCGCTCAGCTGCAGCGGTTGGATGCACTTGAGCACCTTCACCTTCTCGTCGCGTATGTCGTCCGGATGACAGCTGCAGGGCTTCTCCATGGCCACCAGCGAGAGTATCTGCAGCAGATGATTCTGCATCACATCGCGTATGATGCCGAACTCATCGAAATAGCCGCCGCGTCCCTGGGTGCCGAATGGCTCCTTGAATGTGATCAGCACGGAGGCGATGTTCTCCCGATTCCAGGTCGAGCTGAGTATCTTGTTGCCGAAGCGTATGGTCATCAGATTCTGGACCATCTCCTTGCCCAAATAGTGATCGATCCGATACAGTTGCTCCTCCTCGAACAGACTCGCCAGATGATCGCTCAGCGCCTTTGAGCTGACATCGTCCCGCCCGAAGGGCTTCTCCACGATCACCCGATTCCAGCCCCTGTCGGAGAGAGAGAGTGAGAGAGAGAGAGAGAGAGATGTAGAGATTATCGAAGCTGTGCCTCTCGAGAGAGCGCGTGCTTACCGCGTGGACATGCAAATGTTCTTGATGTTCAGCGTCACCTGGTTGTAGACGGTGGGCGGCAGGGCCAAGTAGAAGATCCGATTCGCCTTGCAACCGTTCTCAATCTTCTCCAGCTGCTGGCTGAGCAGCTGGTAGCCAGTGGTCACGTCATACGGACCGGCTACGTAGTCGTTCAGGCTCCAGAATTCATCATATTTCGCCTGCTCATCGGCTTGCACCTGCATTACAAAGGAGAAGGTATGCAAGTTGTCATGAGTGCTGGTTCAAACCCGCAATTCATAATTACTTTCATTTCATATACAATTTTATTTATTGCTCTGAACCGAAGCTTAAATCTAGTTATTTTTATTAAGAAAAAAAAGCTGTACCAAAAACCGAACCGAACCAAAAACTGGGTTCTTGAGAACTAGGTTCCGGAACCGTGAACCGAATCATTCGTAATTGTTTTGTTGCTTGCAGCCCTGGTGCCAGACAGTGCTGCCCATTTCGATATAAATCAGTCGTATCTATGCCGAATTGAAAAAAAAGCTCAACTGGGCTACAAAAAAGATTAAAAAAATGCAATAATTTCTATTTTTTTCTTTTCAATTAGTTTTTGTAGCTTTCTGGCCCTCAAAATTGGCCTCACGCATTCGAAAATGACTCAAAAATGCAATAAAAAAGGAGTCCAAAGGACATTTTTGGGCTAGAACTTACCTTCATGTATGTGTGACAATGGGCCTTCAGCTCGTCGAGCGTCAGCTTGGAGCGCGCATAGCCGCAGATTTTGGTTGGCTTGGGCAGCAGATCGTCGCGATATAGCCACCATAATGTGGGATAGATTTTCTTCTTGGCCAGATCGCCCTGCAACGCATGCCAGAAACCAGAATTTAATGAACCAATTGAAAGTGGCTCGAATGATGAGGACTTACCGAGGCGCCAAAGACGACAAAGGTGTGCGGCAGCTTGCCATCGAACTGGGTGCCCTCGCATATCATCGTGGAGGAGTTGAGGCTCTTGATGATCCGGTCCAAATGGCCGCTGGGCTCCGACTTGTTGTGCTCTAAAAGAGATCAGATAAACGAGATATTAGAATATATAATAGATAGAAATATATATAATAGCTAAAACCCAGCGAGTAGAGCGTACTAACAGGATTCGGGCTCAAACTCGGACTCGGACTCGGACTCGGACTAGGGCTCTTCCTGCTCTGATATTGATCTGGATCTGGATCTGGATCTGGATCTGGATCTGGAGGTCAGCTCTATGTCGTTTGTTTTTTGGGTTTAGACGCGCGTTTCGTTCGATGCGCTTCCAGATGCGTAATAAATAGCTTGACTTTCAGCCGACTATATCTTGGCCCCAGCTCATACCTGTATGCCAGATAAGTGCACAAATATACATATATATATATAAGTGTGTACATATGTATGCATATATATATATATATATATATATATAAGTGTGTGCATATATATATATATCTGGGGGCAATAACAGCTGAAAGTCGCGCGATTTGTTCACATCGTTTTTCGGATACTTTTTATCTCTTTCTATTGCTTGTTTTATTCGAAAAATGCACAATATACTCAAAAGTGCATCGAGTCGAGCACCCGTTGATTGGCCTGATATGATGTCTAATAGATACGGGCCAAAAGTAGTACGTGCTTCAAGATTTCCACAATTGATAATATTGAAAACAAAACAAAAAAAAAAACAATTCTCTAAACAAAAATTGTTCAAGTTCAAGTTTAGTGCACATCACAAGATCAGATAGTTAGGATCGTTGGCTGAACAGAAAAGTTGGGCACTCAACTCTATTTTAAAAGCAAGTTATATTTTAAGATCATTTTAGAAGAAATTGTTACACGAACTTAAGAAACAACAAGAAATAGTAATATACATAGAGCCTCAAGGAATTTGTCTATTTTTGAACAATTTGATGAATATATTCAATAATGTTTTTGTTTTTTGTTTTTGTTTTTGTTTTTGTTTCTTTCGCAACTTGGCAACACTTTTGTGCACTGTAATTACAATAGTGCTATGTTGAATGAAAATAAGTATGTATTTGCATGAAGATCATCTTGTTATTGTTTTTATCACATTTTAACTGTCATTTCTTGTTGTTCTCATTATTTGTCAGCTCCTGCGCAGATGACTCAGCATCGTGTTTGGCATTGGATTTGACAAGGCATTGGAGCACAGTTTGAAAGGCTTACGCATACGCATACACATGCACAGGCACAGGCACACATACAGCTGTAGGTATGTAAACCATTTATATGTGTGTACATTATTTACGTGTACATTTTCAATGTCATTAACATTGGCTAATTCTCAATGCCATTGCGCTCTCTTCGTCTCTCTCTCTCTCCCTCTCTCTTTCTGTTTTTAACTTTAACTTGAAAGGTTAACATTGGCGCACTAATCTTTGGAGTGAATGTGAATAACAACAACAACAGCAGCAACAACAACAACAAAGAGAACAGCAGATAATTGCGGAGTGAGGTAAAGTGATTGGAATTGCGATAAGACGCCGCCACTTTGTAGGTGACCCTTTTGGCTGAAGAATACAATTTGAAGGGCGTTCTTGGCGCACTCTCTCTCTCACACACACACACACACACAACGGGGCCCACCTGTTGCGTTTAGCACCTTTCACAGAAACCCCCTTGCCCAAGTCATTTCCACACACGCCATTGCATTCATTGAGGATCGCATATCGTAAGCGTATATCGTATTTGACTAGCTACTTACCCATTTTTAACATGGATGGCTCAGCTCTGTTAGCTGAGTGAAACTATTTGTTTACTTATTTTGTTGACAGCTCTGCTTAAAGTATTTATATATACATATGTATTTTGTAATTTTAGCAAATAAGACAAATAGTGCCGCCTGCTGTGTTTGTGTGTTTCTTCGGGTTGCGGCAATTAAGGCTAAAACAATTTGTCAAGCTTTTGACCAATAATTTAAATAAAGGTCAAGTCTACAAAATTGTGATTTCAGCTTCGCTTGGCAACACACACACACACGCACACAGCTGCACTTGCACGCAAGCGCAACGTGAACGAGCTTTTTAAACGTATATATATATATTTATATATGTATATATATATATAATTTTGGTTTTTTGTGTTGTGATTTGATACCACAGTCAGTGCTAAGTCTTGTTGGTTGTTTGAAAGTTTTTTTTTTATTTATTTAAGCGCCGCCAGAGCCCTCCAAAAGAAACGATATGTAGCTTAACACGATCGCAGCGCGAATGCGCCAAAGCAAATGTACAAAGCGCACATGAAGCAGCAGCGGCAATGGGCAATGCCAGCAGCAGCAAAACAACAACAACAACCGCAACAACAACATGAGAAGCGCACGCCTTGTAAAAACAACAACCAAGAAAAAAACAACAAAAAACAACAAAAAAAGAGAGCGCACAAACTTTTGATATTTTCAGTTTGAATGCGGCAGTTGCGGCCAATGTGCCGGTTCTCTGTTGTGCATAACAGCACACACACACACTCGCACACAGGCAAACAGACAGACACACGGATGGACAGACGAAAACACACACATACTGAGACACACGCCCACACATAGCAGTGTGTCAGTGTGTGTGTGTGCCAACTCATTCTCAAAATGAGAGCCGTGGTGTAGCCAGTGTTGCCACAAAGCATAAACAACAAAAATGCTTTTTTCAATTGTAAAATACGCCGCATTCTGCAGAGTCATGGTTGTGATTACATTTACATGAACCTAGACCTAGCAAATATATATGCATGCATATGTAAAAACAACAGTTGCATAATGCACTCACCTGTTCTAGCAAAAAGCAAATCAAATATAAACTCTCGCGTATATAGTAGCATGATTTAATTCTAACTGTAATTTTTACTGTTTCTGCTTTGGCTGCAAATAAATGGCAATTTCATTTTGTAAGTTTAAGGCTTATACTCATTAAGGAACAGTTAAAAGTTCGTAACGCGTTCCACAAACTGTTAAAACAGCCCTCGGCAAGATTTGGTTGCCGGGCTGCCATATGAAAAGTCATCTGTGAGAAATATGATTACCACCAACAGAGGATTTTTAAAGGTCTTCTTCAAAGCTGGTGATTCACCAATACATGTGTGCATGACTTGACATTTGCTTGCATGCGTGTGCGTGTGTGTGTGAGTGTGTGTGTGTGTGTGTGTGTGTGTGTAGGCTACTATTAAAACACGCTTATCAGCGCGAATCCATCAACAGGTGAATGAAATGAACATATGTAAACGGCTTATCGTGTACGTAATGGACACAGATAATGATACGAATGATACGAAATGTGCGTACGTACAGTAAACGCTCGCTTAACGAACTGTTTTTGTTTTTGACGCTTTTCCTATCACAAAACTTTCAAATCAAATTGTAATAAATTTCAAAATAATTTGTTAAGTTTTTTTTTCGAAACCACAAAAATAGAAAAGTTCTCAAAACATTGAATTTGTTGTGTATTTTATTACGAAAATTGAGCTTTAAAATGAAATGCTGATAGACAAGTTGAAAAATAGACTATTTGCAATTTGTTTGTTGTTTGAATATGTACAAATTTGGAAGAAAGAAAAGTATGCATGAATTGTGTATTTGCTATTTTGTGTAATTATCTTGGAGCTAACTTTAGAGCTGACATCTACCTGAGTTCATCTAAAACAGGTAACAGGCAGGTGTCCGTTAAAATGCCAATGATGGTCTATTATAATGCATATCGAAATAGTTCTTTGATTTATATTTACAATCAAACTAGAAATAAACGTTGAGAACAAAATAAAATTACAATAATTTTAGCACGATTTGTGTAGGACAAGAGTCTAAAGCCGCATTCTAATATATATATATATTTATACATATCTGTGTGTATATTTATATATATAACTATATATATATATATATTAATGTATAGCAAGCACATGCAGTTAACACATATTACAATTTTATTGTATAATTTTTTGTTGTTGTTGTTGTTTTCGCTTGTTGAAAATTCGACTTGTTGTTGGTTTTTGGTTCCTCGTGTCCTATTATTGGTAGACAATGCATGTTGACGTATTTACAAATCTTAAAGTCTCGATCTCGATCTCGATTTCTATGGTCAGTGGAGCGCAGGTGATTGTTTGGACATGTACCGTTAACCGACCTCCTCGGCTGTCAGTAAAAGAGTACAGAGTGTAGAATAACGCGATTTCTTCGCTCCTCAAATTCCTGTATCATTTCATCGATATCATTATCGATATCATTCGATTTCGCCATCTGAAAGTGACCAACGCATCGAAAAAGTATTAGGGCATTAGCTAAACAACAACAACAACAACATCTGTTCAAATAAGCATGCGAGCGAGTAGTTCATTTACCAAATTGAGCATGTCCGTAATTAAAAATGCGCCCATCAATGCATCCTCCGCATTGTCGACAACATCAACATTTAGCACATGAACGGGTCGATTATCCACCGAGTCCATCGATTCCATGTGCATCACAACCAAATCGTAAACACGCTCCTCTACAGTTATTATAATATCAAATTGTTCTTTGGTTTCTTGAAAGCGTTCCGGGCATTTTTTGATGCGCCGGTTCCGGTCCAGCATGTGCAGCAGCCCGTTTTGTGTGTAACTGAAACGTTTGACGGGCAGATAAACATGATAAACAATGCATATTGGCATTATTATTTTTGATGCTTACAATTCTTTGTCCTTTGACTCTAGGTCACGGTAGATTTCCTCGTAGCTGGTCCCAAATTCATAAACGTTGGGCTTGTCAAATGCGAGACCGGGCAGCTTGACCCGTTCGCCGGTGCCGTAGGAGCGCACATTGAAGCCCTTTTTAGCGAGAAAATTGTGCGCCTCCATGGAGCGATTCATGTTCGATGAACAGACCACAGCAACGGACAATTTGCTCGGGTCAGTCATTGTTATTTGGCAGTGAAAATTATTACGATATAAACCAGTAAAAATACGACTTAGAGATTAACAACGGAATGACGATGGTCTTCGTCAATATTATTACAATGCGTGAGGTAAGGCGATAGACGGCCAATAAATAATGGCGGCCGGCCGATAACTACAACAGTGCTGCCCAACCAATCAATTTTGTTCGTGCTCGATTCGATAGGTGTGACCACATATCACAGACAATTTTCTGTCGAATTGTAGTCACAACAGTTGTGGCAACGCCAACAACTTGTTTGACTGTTAAAAATCGTTACAATTATGAAAAAGATGTCAAATGCAACCGTTAAATATTTTGCTCTCCCATTTATATTGTACTTTTGCACAAAACTAAAAATAGTTTAAAAAAATACAATAAATATGATCCGTCGTAAATATTATATACATTTTAGTTTATAAATGTTCATTACGAAATTCGATATGTATTTTTGTATACATGTATGTATGTGCGATGAATGTTTGGTATGCCAGTTGAAGTAGACACAGAATGTTGTTATGTGGCAAGTTGCTACAGCAACAACCAGACGCCGAGAGCTCCCTAGCTAATGCAAAAGAGCGCACGCCCTGTGCCCCATCCAGATCCAGCCGGAACTCATGGAATGCGGCTTAGCAAGTTGAAGCTACCGCTGCTGCTGCTGCTGCCGCTGTTCGTTGTTGTTGCTTGTGGCACACCAACACGCGCTCATTTTGCCTATACCTGGGACACACACACGCACACACACAGCTACAATTGCAGATGTGCAACATAGACAGAGCGCCGATCAGGTTCAGGTTATTTGCTTGTGCTTGCACAGTGCATCAAGATTTATTTATTTTTGTTGTATTTTGTAATTTTGATTTCCATTTGCTGAATAAGTGCAATTGTTCACTATCAAATCGTTAACCAACAAAACGGTCACACCTACAGTTATTCGAACGATCCGGTTCGTTTGCTCAAGTATGCTGCCAAGAAAGAGGCGCATGTGTACCACGGTGCCGGCGGTGCTGTTTGTTATTTTAGCGTCAGCCTTGCTCGCTCTATCTCTCGCCGAGTGTCTGTGTGGCTCGTTCCCTGCGCACACATGCGCACGTGTTCGTGTGTGTGTGTGTGTGTGTGTTGCCTTGTTAACTGGTTATGCGAATAGTGGACGCAGCCCTGCGGCTAGAACCAACGGCTGATGCCGACTGCGGACCTGGCGACGGCGACTGATAGTCGTTCTTTGTCACTTGATCGCTCATCGTTCACTTGTCGCCCGCTCCAGCAGCACACACACACACACGCACACAGTCTCTCTCTCTCACACACACACACACAGACAGACAGACAGACAGATAGACAGACAGCGATGGCAGCCTGACTCTCCGCTTGGCCGTTTTGTTTTGCTCTGTCGTCCAGTTGCTGCTCGTGCCTCAAACCCGCTGCGTCGCGCTTCGAACCACGTCTCTTGGCCAGAAAATGCCGCCGCTGTGGCCCAGCTTGGCCTAGACCCGTTCATCGATACAATTTCAAATCAACATTTTCAATTGTTGTCTACGCAGATTTTGGCATTTTTTAATTAACTTAGCCATGGCTATGCAAATGTCACAGCCACCGAGCGGAAATTAAAGACAAAAACCCAACAACAAAAACCCAACAAAATAACAAAAAGGTAAACTTGTTTAACAACTCGCCAAATTGCATTGCAGCGCCCCAAACAGTGTTTACCGTACATACATACATACATACATATGTGCACACGCATACATATGTACATATTTGTATACTTTTTTTTATATTTGTTTTTTTTTTTCTTTTTTTCGGTGTTTTGTGCATGTGCCAAATTGCAAGGCAATCAAAAATTTCGCCTCAACTCATCTGTGGATTCGTGTAAAACAACAAAACGAAAAAGAAAGAACAGACAAAATACTGCTCTGTGCTGTTGGTCGAAGTTGTAATACCCTTGCCGAGCAGAAGATATATATCAAATTGTTATTGTTTTTAACTATTAACCGCATATGCAGCTTTTAACCAGGGCTGCAGGCTCGAAAGCAATTTGTCCTTGGTTCGGTTCAGGGTTCGCGTGCAACCTTCCCGGTTCGGCGTTGCCAGCCGCCGCTGGAAAAACCGTAGCTTAGTCCGCTGTGCAAACAAAAAAAGAAGCTTAAGATAACTGAACTAGCTTTAAACTTTGTTTGAGATGTAAAGATATGTACATATTAGCATTTTACATTACATTTACCTTAACATTTTACATTTAACATTTTAAATGTTAACTGTTTGCGGCTGATGATTTTTGAAAATAGTTGCTGAATATGAGTTTTAACAACTAAATAAGGCAAGAACTAAAACATTGATATAATATTGTACGATCTACAATGTAGTTAAATAGTTTTCGAGACTTTTAACAAACATAAATACATAAACTCATTTACTGCTAGATACATGTTCTTAAGATTGGGTTTTGAACGGCTCAGTTTATTTTTTTTTCTGAAATTTTCTAAAGAAGAGTTGGATTTGTATACCTGAATCCTAATCGACTTTTTCTTCTATGTTACTTGCAAATAACTTAATTTTTCCATTAGTTATTTATTTTGATAAAAAAAGGAATATATATAGATTTGTATTGGTAGAGGTTACGAACAAATTGTAATACCCATTGGTCAGGGTATTACAGAAGACAACGAACTGGCTTTGGTCAGCTAAAAAGTTGTGCTTAATTAATTTGAATTGTGTTTTCCAGATAAATTCGCCAAGGATAATGTCGGTTAGGGCAAATTATTGAGTTTAAGGTAAATCTGAAGTATGATAACTCAGCTCATATTCAAATGGGTCGCTTGGGGGGGGGGAACTTGACTCTACGTGTTTTTAGCCACTTAATTCTTGGAGGCAATTTCCAGCTCAAGCTGAGCGTGCGAATGGTTCTCCATTTAGTACGTGTATCTAAGTATTCAGCCTTTGGCTGCATGATAAAAAAAAAAAAAAACGCTAAAGAAAGCAATTAAAACGGTGCCCAGCCAAATGAGGAGGGGGGAGTGGGTAATAACTCAGTTCCATGGCGATCCTCCGTTTATGAGACTCGACTTTGGGTCTATCTTGGTCAGTTGTGTGAAGTTTATATATTTATTCTAACTTATAAATGTATATACTTATTTCGTAGAGCATTTTGGTGTTTATTCCACCCATTTTCCGCTCATAAACAATTTTACAAAAATATATCTCAAAATTGGTTTAAATTCTAGGTTGTCCGGAGTTGCGGATTTTGCAGAAACCGTGAAACACGACACATATAAATTTTCACGTAGATCTTTCAAAATATGTTTAAAAAAGTGGGATGAACCAAAAAAATGTGTATTTTCGCCAATTTTCCACTGCAATGTTGGAATGTAGAGCTTCTCATATGTAGAGCTTTGAAAATAAGTTCGAAGCACAAAATGCGCCCATAAACCTTTGAGTCCCAATCAGTCAGTCAGTCAATCTGACAGTCAGTGCGTCAATCAGTCGGTCAGACAATCGGTCAGTCATATAATCAGACAGTCAGTCAGTCAATCGGTCAGTCAGCCAATCAGACATTAAACCCGTCGATCGGACAGTCTGTCAATCAAACTACCAATCAATCAGACAGTCAGTGCGTCAATCAGTCGGTCAGTCAATCAGATAGTCAGTAGGATAAAACGGTCAGTCGATCAAACTGCCAATCAATCAGACAGTCAGTCCGTCAATCAGTCGGTCAGTCAATCAGATAGTAAGCAAGATAAAGCGGTCAGTCAATCAAACTGGCAATCAATCAGACAGTCAGTCCGTCAATCAGTCGGTCAGTCAATCAGATAGTAAGTAAGATAAAGCGGTCAGTCAATCAAACTGCTAATCAATCAGACAGTCAGTCCGTCAATCAGTCGGTCAGTCAATCAGATAGTAAGTAAGATAAAGCGGTCAGTCGATCAAACTGACAATCAATCAGACAGTAAGTGCGTCAATCAGTCGGTCAGTCAATCAGATAGTCAGTAGGATAAAGCGGTCAGTCAATCAAACTGCCAATCAATCAGATAGTCAGTCCGTCAATCAGTCGGTCAGTCAATCAGATAGTAAGTAGGATAAAGCGGTCAGTCAATCAAACTGGCAATCAATCAAACAGTCAGTCCGTCAATCAGTCAGTCAGTACATCAGTCAATCAATCAAACACTCAATCACGCAATAGTAAACAGTTGGTTTATAGTATAACGAATATTATCGTATTAGTAAGTTATTATTACTATGATTATAATTGTTTTATTTTTTTTTATAAATATCGTTTCAGTTGCATAGACACAGGGCAATCATTATGTGAACCACCCGTGGAACTGTGAGACAGACTTAGCCAGGCAGGAGAAGCCGCCGCAGTCGGAGTCGCAGGTGCCATCAGGCAGCAGAATATAGCAGTTGAAGGAGTAAGAAGCAGAACTAGCTGGACAGGAAATGCTGAAGCACGCCTCGAATGCGAGCACGGCAACTGCCGCGGCGCCCGTCAACGGCCAGCTGCTGCGCACGGCCAACGGCAATAGCAGCAGCAGCAACAACAACAACAACAACATTAACAACAACAACAGCAGCAGCAGCAGCAGCAATCCACCCTCAGCTTCGGCGGCAACAACAACAACCACAAACGCCACCAGCCCCGTGCCAGGCGCAGTCGCAGTCGCAGCAACAGCAGCAGCAGCGGCGGCAGCGGCGGGCGCTTCACCAACACCGGCAGCAGCTGCCGTTGCGAGCACCGCACGCAATATACACCTGCGACCGCCGCAGCCGCTAAATATATCCGCGCTGAATGCGTCCGCATGCAGCGCAACGCTGCTAAACGGTGCGTTGCGGGGGGTTGGGGGTGGGTGTGTTGGCAATGGATCGACGCTGCTGAATATTGCAACGGCGCCAATGAAGCCGTTAACGCCGCTGACGCCCAACGGTAATTGCAACGGTAACAGTCTGCATCATCACACCTACACGAACCAGCATATGCTGGCCAGCAGCAGCAGCAGCGGCGGCCATCAGCAGCCGCCGCAGCACCTGCCCCAGCATCCACTGCACAACAACAACAACAACAACAACAACAATATGAACAATAACAATAACAACATGCACAATTATAGCCACTGCAACAATTTGGGCATTAATCCAAATTCTGTGCTGCAGGCGAGCGTCAAGCCCACAAAACATGGCCCGGGACCGCGCGAAGTGCTGACCAGTCTGGGTCTGCTCTGTTTGGGTGAGTGGCAGCACTTTTCTTTAAAGCATTTATCAGCGCCATTTTTATATGCGATCCTGGCAGCGCTGCCATCTAATAGTTCGTTCGGATAATTTCGGCGATCAAAGCTGCTAAGCTTGCAAAAGAAATTTACTTTGCTCACTTTTCTGTTTATGCCTTTTGATGTTACTTGCAGTGCCGCCTATTTGAAGCTGTCACTTGGCGGCAGTTTTACAGCAATAATCATGCCTTGTGGCAGCGTTGCCACCTAACAGTTGAAAAGTTTCAGCTTGAAAAGTACTATCCTACAACTTTCTTGCTTATTTTAACATTTCGGCGTGCAATTCACTTATATTTCGCTTATCATTCTTATTGCAGTTTCGCTGTTGTTGGCGCTGCTCTCGCTGATCTTTCTGCTAAAGATCTCGCCGAACAGCCGCGAGGATGCGCTGACGCGCAGCATCAGCAGCGAGGATTTCATCATCGTGTACGATGTAACTCTGGCGCTGTGCGCCCTGTCGCTCTCCCTGAATCTCTGCTGCCTGCTCGTTTGCGCCATACAATTTCTGTTTGCCGTCAAGCTGTTGCGCTCGCCCATGTTCGATGGCCGGGACAACAAGTATCTGGAAAAGTCGAGTGCGAGTCGTACGTGCGCTGTCAGCGGCTTTTTCATCTCGATACCCGTTTTTCTGACCGGCATCATTTTGTACACGTTCAATCATTTTCATTCGACGCCGGCGATCATCACGAGCGTCCTCATCGGCGTTGGCATTGTCTTCTGCGGCGGCGCCATGGTCCACAACGTGTTCGTCTGGCAAAAGGAGAAGACAATCAGCTACCGGAGTCCGCCGCCGCCGGTGCCGCTTAACATGTCGCTGCTCTCAACGGCGACGCATCTGCCGCCAGTTCAGCTATTTAACAATGCCGGCTGCCAGCCGGCGATGCCGCCATATGGACAACAGAATCATCATTCCATGCTGCAGCATCATCCCACATCGGTGACGCCCGTCTCGCCCAATCATTCGCATGGCAGCTTCAATCCGCTGCTGTGCGCTGCCAGCGCCAATAATAATAACGGCATCGGTGGCATCATCAATTCGCCGTTCCTGGTGCGCCCGGCGACGGCGACGCCGCCAACGCCCAAACCGATTGCCATTGCGGCCAATGGTAGCTGCCTGATGGGACGCGAGGCCAGCGGATCGGTCAGTCCAGGCATACCGCCCACGCTGGACATGAGCAACATAACCATTTCGCTGCATGAGCTGTCCACGTTGGTCTAGGCTCGAATCCATGCGCCAGTCCCAGTGCCCCCACAAATACAAATACAAATAAGCAATAAGCATAGCCGTTTAATTTAAATATATAAGTATCTGTGTAGTTCTAGACGACATCCACCGTAAAGTGTTTAGCTTTAATGATGTCCCACTTGCCTGCCGCCCTGTTGCCGTTTATGTTTTAAACTGTTGTATATATTTGTATATAGCTATAAAGAATTTTAAATACATATTTAATATATTTAAACTTAACGTGTCCTCTTCCGCTCAATCGATCTTCGATCCTTGCTGTTATCGATATATATCGTTATATTGTAACAAATGCAGGTAAGCTGTGCCAAAACGATTGGGCAACGCCAAAAACACATGCCATCAGTTTGCAGCATTGAGAATTTCCAGAGCCTTTTTGAAATTTTTTTGATTTTTTTCTTTTCATATCAATAGGTTTATATTTTGTGATCCCCTGCCTCCAACGACAACTTTAATGTTTTCAACTGTTGTATATAATTGTATATAACTATAATGATTTGTAATACATATTTAATAGATTTATATTTATGTTGTGTTCGACGTGTGCAATCGATTATTTCGCCCGAAATCGAACAACAAAGTTCACTGTTATCGATTGATCGTGGCCGTGTAACAAATGAAGTTTAAAACTGCCAAACGATTGGGCAACACCAAACACACAACCAACAGTTATTCCCATTTAAAATGTTTGAAATTCTTTTTGCATATGCTTCAAATATAACTTTGCCGCGCGCGTCTTGGCAATTTGAATCCGATTAACAACAAACCAAAAAAATAATAAAATACAAATTCCAAGCAAATGTACAATTTTGCAATAACTTCTGCCAAATAAGTAAGTTTGTGTGTGTGTGTGTGTGTGAAGCCTGCTAGCTCTACTTCTTGGATCGGCCCCGTTTCTTGAGCGGCACAGAGGCGTCACTTACTGCAAATTTACATATATTTAGTAACGGCTCATTTAAATGAAAGCTGAACACTTACCAGCGGACACATCGGCTGCTGCTGGTGCAGGCGGCTGCTCAGCTGGCGGTACCTCCAAGGTGCTGCGTCGGCTGCGCAAAATTCTGGGTTCGACTGGCGGCGCCTCCACTTTTTGCTCCTCACTGACGCTGGGTTTGCGTCCACGCCTGCCCTTGGCGGGCAGCATTGCCGCCATTAAAGTCGGCGGCTCACTGCAGCTGCGCGATTTACGTGTGGGCGTGCCGCTATCCGATTCCTGTCCAGCGGCTACGACGGAACCCCAGCTGCCTATGGCCGGACTGCTGGCCAGCTGGCTGAGATGTGTGCGCGAACGAGTACGCGGCAACGCTGGCGATTCGCCAGCCTCCTCAATTGCCTCCAGGGGCCGGGCCAATAGCTTTTGCCGCCGCTTTGGCGTGGACACCGGCACCGTTGAGATGGGCGGCAAGGAGCTGCCGCGCACAACGCGACGCGTGCTGGCCACAGAATCGTCGCTACGCAAACGCCTTTGCGTTTGGTGTGCCTCCGGCGGCGGCGTTGCGGATGCAGCTGTGCATCCGTCGGGCGTTAGCAAGTGCTCCTCGCTGACCGCGCTGCTGCTGCGACGGCGCGAACGCAGCTGGCGTCCGGTTACGGGTGACGGTGTACTACGATTGGAGGATTCACTGAGACGCTGATCATCGCTGCGCAGACGTATGCTGCGCTCCGGCACCGGCGGTGTTCCGGTTAAACTTTGGCGGGTGCGTTTGATGCGCACCAGCGGCTGGCTGGAAGCCTCCTCAATTGTGGGCAGGGATGTGGCCAGGGATGTGACGCGTACTGGTTCCTCCTCGGCCTCCTCCGGCGCCTGCTCAGTATCGGATAGTGTCAGGCAGGGATCGAACTCGACATCGGAATCTAGACTAATGGGCTGGTCAAGTGGGCGTGGAGGTGCCGCCTCAGTCATCTCCACTTCCATCGCCATGTCCCTCTCCATGCCCAGTTGATCCTTGTGCTCGCTAAAGGCGACCGTGGCCACCGACTGGTTGCTGGAGCCGGCATCCGATTGAGTAACCAAAACAATTACTGGTGGTGTAGCTGGTGCAGCTGGTGCTATCGACGGCTGCAGCTCGGCGCTGTCCAAGCTGTCCAAGTTGATGGTGTACGAGTCACTGTTGGCCGTCGCGCCCAACGAGGGGCATGCCACTTGGGTAGCCGGCGGCACGGATTCGTCCTGCTGCTTGAAGGCGAACAGCTCGGCGCTGCTACAGGCAGCCAGCGGCTCTGGGCGCGCCACATAGCCGCGCACCTCGGTGCCATCGAGCGCAATGACGCACTCGTCCTCCTCGTCCAAGTCGTCGTCGTCCTCCTCCAAGGAGCCCTTGGTGGTGTCCAGATCATCCACCGTCTCCAGACTGTTGGCCCGATACAGCGAACGATTGGAGCCACCTGCGGCGCCGCCATGTGCCGCACGTGGCGGACTCGATGTCTGCGAGACGTTCGTATCGCTGGGCAGAAACGAGGTGGGCGTATGCGAGGTGGGCGAGCGGGAGTTGCTGATCGAATTGGTGGACTCCACGACAATGGAATAAACCGGCGCATCAGCCTGACGTGCTTGCCGCCGTGCGCGGCTGACCACATCTCCCGACGACGACATGTCCGATAGCTCGCTGCTGACACTGTAGCTGGGCGAGTCGCGAGTCGTGTAGTTGAGGTTGGCAGGCTCCTCGTTGCTGGAATGCGAGCTTTGCTCCTCCTCCTCCTCCTCCTCCTGTTCCTGCTCCTCCTCATCCTCATCCTCAGGTTCCTCTTCTTGTTCTGGCTCTCGTCGTTGTTGTTGTTGTTGTTGTTGCACCGGCTCCTCTTCCTGCTGCTGCTGCTGCTCCTCTCCCTCTTCCTCCTCATCCAGGTCTATGTAGGCCGTTGGTGCTGTTGTTTCCGGTTGTTGCTCAACCGGCTGTGGCTGCTGTTCGGCCGCCTGCTCCAGCGCCAGCGTCATATCATAGCTGGACATGCCCAGCGTGGTGTCCAGCATGCGAAGCATTTGTGGCTGCGTGGGTGGCTGCAGCAATGTGGACGGCATGGACCATGCCTGCGGCGATGTGCCCACACTCGGCTCATCCATGTCGCCGCAAATGGTTGTACGCTCCGAGATCTTGACCTGGCTCGTGCTAATGCTGCTGCTGGCCATCTCGCACATCTTCGAGGAGCAGACGGGCGGCACAAACTCATTTAGCTGCAAAGAACCCGTCGTACTGCCCATGTGGACCGTGGCGAAGCTGCCGAAGCCGCTGCTCTCCTGCAAGGAGACACGAGGCTGTGGACCAGTTGGCGGTGCCATCGCTGCACGTTGCTCCTGGCTGGGATCAACAAACGAAACATTGGCCGAGGCCAACGGCGACAGGTACTCGGAATCCGTGTCTGAATTGGAGCCGGAGTCGTTCGGCTGCTGCTGTTGCTCCTCCTCGGGATTGGGACTTGGACTTGGACTGGCTGGCTGTTGCTCAATTTCCACAAATATTTCATCAGTGCCCTCCTCCGCCTCGTCCATCTCCATCATCTCGACATCTTGGTCACTGGCCGCTCGCGCAAAGTCATCCAGCGGTATGGGCGGCATAAAGCTGAAGCTCTGCCGCTCCGCCATCACAAGGTGCTGCGATGATGACTGGCACCTGGAGCGACGCCGCTTGAGTATGGTTGGACGCTGCTGTTGCTGATGCTGCTGCTCCTGGCTAGCGACTGCTGCCGGCTGCTGTTGCGCCAGCTTGGGCATTAAATAGGCGGGCGGCTCCAAGAGCGCGGCCAGCTCGCGTTCATCGTGCAGCATTGGCGGCTGCTGCACCGGTTCCGGCTCCAGCTCCTGTTCGGCCAGCTCTAGCGAACGTTGGACAAAGGTTTCCATTGCATTGCCGAATTCGATACGCGGTCGCTTCGCGGGTTGCTGCACAACATCCCGGCTGTAGGTAACCAGATTCGGATTGAGCAAACGCTTCTCCACATGCTGAAATTGGGTGGGTCGCACATGACGACGCAGCTGTGGCACATCCTTGACCGATTGGGCGGCATTGCGCAGGAACGGCATGTTCCGGCTGTTCAGAGTCTGCGCCTGCTTCCCATTGGCATGGCGTGTGGCCCAATGGGCGCTCAGGGCGGAGCTCTGAAAGATGTTGCCCAGCTGGCCGTTGGCATTCTGTTTGGCCAGCTGGCAGCTAAACGGCTCCGGCGAGGGATTCCTCAGTTGATCGCCATTCAGTTTGTCGCGTATGCGAAAATATGTGCCAGCTATGGATTGGGTAACGGGCGCCATGGTCGTGCGATAGGCGGACAATATGCCGCTCGTCTCATCATTGGGTCCCTGTTCACGCTCGGCGGCCACCTCATCCATAAAGGACACGGCCTCAATGTACTTGCAGCGCTTGAGCAACAGGATCAGCTGCACACAGTCCGTGGCGCGTGTCTTGCACTGGCGCAGCTGGCGATAGACGAGCTGCTCCTCGTGCTCCCGCAGGCACAAGGTCGCCAGCACCGTGAACTTGCCATTGAGTATGCAATGCCGAAAGAAACGCTCCAGCAGCGGTCGCCCGTCGTCGTCCATGTAGATGCGGGCATGATGAAATGCCTCCGGTATATTATTATTGGCCAGCAGCACCTGCAGCTTTAGCTCCGACGATATAAAGCCAGGCGGCATATGCACCACCTGCATCGCCTCCTGGCTGGCCCTATGCGCGAGCAGTGTCTCAATCAGATGCTTCGTCTGCCATTCCGTGTAGCTGCTGTGGCCGAGGCGACCCCGGTACAGCACATCGATCGATTGCTGCGCGGGAGAGACAAAGAAAGAGAGAGAGAGGCATTAGAAGAGAGGCGACTTCGATTAGAGCGAAATAGACTGATGAGCAAGTTACTGGCCGAGCTTACCTCGTAGTCACTTCTGTCCAGAAACCAAAATGAACGCGCACACTTCATCAGCGGCTCGTCTATGCCAAAGGCCATGGCAAAATCCTGATAGAGATGCCTTTTGCGCTGTGGCACGAGCAGCTGGTCCACATCGTGAAGCACATACAACATTAGCTCGTGCTTGTGCTCCAGCTTGGCATCGGGCAGCAGCATGAGGCGCATCAGCGATTGCAGCGTGCGCGGCGGATAGAGGCCATCCTGATCGCATTGGCGCTGCAGTGCGGCCTTAAAGCCCGAATGCTGCAGCTGCTCATCAATGTAGAGCTTGATGTGATGCTGTCGCTGTCGGGCACGACGATCGGCATAGTCGTGCCGTATGAGCTGCAGGGGCTGCTGCTGCTGTTCGCTGCTCTCCGGCAAAATGGCCCGATCGATGAGCCAGTAGAGTATGCGCTGGTATTCATATAGCACGGTTAGCGCTCGCTCTGTGGCCCTCAGATCCTCGAGCATCTCGTGGTCGAGGCGTGCTTTGCCCAGTCGGACAAGGAAAGCTTGCAAAGTCTGTAGCTTGAAGAGCTGGCCGTTAAGCTCCTGGTACTCTTTGCGCTCGCGCTCGTCCAGCGCATAGCCGCCGTAATCAAAGATGCCCTGGCAGAGCTCCGAGCAGCGCGTCTTGATCTGGCCCGCACGCTTCACGATCCAGTTGGTCAGTATGGACAAGGTTAGCTTGGTGGGACTCATCATGTTGCACAGATAGCTGCCGTCCATGCAGTTCCTCGCGCAGCTGTTCAGCAGCCAGAGCCGATCCTGTTCCAGTCCCATCGACAGCAGCAGCTCGTACATTTCACGCTGCAAAAAAAACCACGGAGCACGGGTTTAATGGAATGCTACGCAAAATGGATCTTGCGCACTTACCCTGGAAAGCGATACATTCGGGTCGTATTCGTGGAACTGCGGCAAAAGGCGCAATTGTACGATCTCCTCCAGATAGTATTCCGGATTAAGGAACACATTGCCCTTGTTGTAGTATAGCGAGTTCAAGAATCGACGCTGGACACCCATGTACTCAAAGTGGCGACAGCCCGTAATTGTCATCAGGAAGCAATCTGAGAGTGGGCGAACAATTGCAGCGGTTAGTCAATCTATCTTTCAATTAATCTATTCAATTAATGCGCTTGCAAAGCTCCAAAGAGTCAAACTTGCAGACATTTGAACTATAGACAGCTTTTACATTAAATTGAGCTTTAACATTCAATCAGGACAACTTTGGTCTTAATGTGCTTTTCAGCAGTTAGATGCTTTAAACAAGCTTTCAGCTATTACTGAAAATATGATTTGAAAGCTATTTAAAGCTTCAACAATTGGTTGTGCCTATATCATATATATCACTATTTATATGCCTTTTAGGATGTCGAAAGCTCTTTAAAGCTGCTGAATCAAATCAACTCAAGGGCAAGTTAGTCGTGATTAGGGCTTTAAATACACGAGATCTTTCTTTAGATGAGCTCTAAGTAAGCCTTATTCTTAAGTCAATTAAATGAATATAGCTTTTAAACTGTTTCACGTGCTTTCAAAGTTTTTTAAAGACAACTCACCGAACGACAGTGCCTTGGGATAGTAATAGTCATCGTGACGTTGCATGGAGATAAAGGGAATAATGGAGCGCGAGTCCAGCTGCATGCTGAGGGCAGCGTACTGGCCGCTAAACACGTAGCCGCACAAGTAGTCGAGCTTCTCGTCCGGTCGCGGCGAGCTGGGCATTTCGTCCTTGTACCATTGATTGATATCGAACAATATCAGCTTGTTTCTGTTATCCGTATGCGAGTGCCAGCTGATGGCGGTCAAAATGGTGCCATAATCGCCGGAGAGCGCAAATGTGGAGGCTGTGCCGCAGCTCATCAGCGAGCAGCTGCCATTGTCCAGGGCGAGGCGGATGCGCGTGGTTGCACACTGAAAGTCGCGGAAATCAAAATCACAATTCTCAACGGACAAGGCGGAGCGCCTGTAGTTGAGTGAGTGCAGCGAGGCCATCAGATGATCGCCCGGATTGTAAACGGAGCATATATAAAAGCACGGCTGCGGATCATCCGGCGGCTCAATGCAGCACAGGCCAACAACGGGCGCCGGCTCCTGATCGGCTGGCATGCGCAACTGTGCCACCAGCTGCAAGCGTCTCAGGTCATAGGCACAGATGCGTCCATCCTGCAGGCCGGCAGCAAAGCCCGATATCAAGGGCAGCGGCATCAGGCTGGTAATAGCATTCCGTGCCGCAACGGGCATATCAAACTCGAGCGCCAAATGGACTTCCTGTTGACGGCAACGTCGCAGCTTCGCGTCCAAGCGCTCCAGTGCGGCCGCATCGCGGACGGACACGCAGATGAGATCGCTGCGCTGAACCTCGCTATCCGGGAGCACAACGTTTGTTGAGCGATTGGCAATCGCTTGGTTGGCATTGACATCCATTAGCAGCACGGTGCCGGCATCTGTGCCCAGCGCCAGGCAGCCATCGAATTGACGCAAAATTGTGCTCGCGCACAGTCGCTCGTTCAGGTAGGTCATCGAGCGGGCACTGATGCCGGCCGCACTGAGGTCAATATAGCGCAACACTTGACTATTTGTGGGCGTATAGATGGCCAGCTGTGTCTTGCCCGCCGCCAATTCGATGCAGACGGCCAACAGTATGCGGCGGCCAATGCCCGTGGGGAATAGCTCCTGCACGCAGCGTATGCTGCTGCGCTGTCTTATCTTGCGCTCGTTCTCGCGCAGAAATGTGTAGCTCGCCACACGGTAACCATTGCTTAGCTGGCATATCAAAATAGTGGCTGCATCCGCATGCTGGCGCGTCAGCCAGCCCCAGTTACCGTCATTTATGATGCCGCCAATATAATCGGCTGCAAGTGCCAAAAAAAAATATATGCATAAATATACATACATAAGTACATACATGCATTTAAGCGCACAACTTACATGCGATGCTCCGTTCTTCGATTTGCTTGCAAAACACCTCCTCATATCCGGGTATGGAGCGCTCCGGGAATTTGGATGCTCGGTTTTCATTTAAGCCAATTTCATGCCACTCCATTGCTAATTATTGTGATACTTGCATCGAATATTAATGAAAATTGATGGTTATTTAATCCGTGTAATTCACTTGGCAGCTAAGTTTGGTGTGATCTCTTTGCGCTCTATTTAAGATAAAACTTTGAATTGATTTTGTTTTTCTGGCTAGCTAGATTTTAATTTTTGGGCAATGCGCTTCGCTTTGACATTTTTGCACACATGCCGGCCGTTGTTGTTGTTGTTTTGTTTGGCTCCAGACGCCGTTGCTCTGCCCGTTAACAGTGTTGACAAACGCTAAAATGGTTATATCGCCGGTTATGCACAGGCCATTTTGCGATATGCAAACTACAGACAAGGCGCGATTGTTAAAATTGCATATTTATATATTGTTACAAATAAGAATAAGCGCTTTAAGCAGTTCAAAAATTCGTTTGATAAAAAATTAAATAAATCATACACAATTCGGCACTTAATAAGCAAAAGTTAAATTATCGATATAAGCCTTATTGTGATTAATTGTCGTATAAACTGGCCAACAGAAAAATTTGATCATATTGCATGAAAACGGCGCTAATTTAAACATTTGAAACGAACACCAAATCCATTTCAAGTTTTTCGCAACATCGCGAATATCATGGAGCAACACTGTGTACACTCAAGAAGCCTATCGATTCATCGTGTATCGCACTTAACTTGCAATCGACTCAGCATGCTGCGTTCCTTGCAGACAAAAACGTAGCCCCCCGGAAAAAGACATATTTTTACTAGCTCAAATAATTTCAAATGTGAACACACATTATATTTTAAATGTGGCTTCTGGTTAGCGATACGTGTAAATGCGACTGAAATACCAACTTGTAAGCCATATAAATTGCATAGAGCGAAACCGACACGACAGTACGGCAGCTAAGCAGCTAATCGCAATCGCATACGTCTGGGGGCCCTAACCGCATTGGCGAAAAAATTCCGCACAACTTCAGCAGCAGCAGCAACACAAAAATCGAAAGTACACACGCGCGCGCGACAGAGGCGGCGGCCAAGCCAAGAAGTAGCAGAAGTATTGAGCATTAACTCTTAGATCGAATACCGGCAAACCGGGTAAGACAATAAACAGTGTGCATAAACAGTGTAAACATTCCAGCAAATAGCAAATGGCAAGGATGGTGGCAGCATTTCCGTTACTTTAGACAAACACGCATGCACACACACGCACACGGACACTATTCAAAGCTTAGCGTGAAGGAGAAACAACTGCAGCTAAATGTGCGCCAATACAAGTGCAATCATTTACCAACACTTGTAAAAATTGAGAGATAATTATAAAAAAACAAGGTAGAACAGTTAGCGGCGAATTGCCGAAGTTTGAATACCCTTGCAAATATGTGACATATGCGTTTTCTTAAAATTGTCTGATTGTGAGCTTGTCAAAACATACTGAAGCATGTTTTTGCACAATTTGTTTAGGATATCCTGAAAATACTTTAAATTAAAATAGTTATCACAAATTCGTTGCCAAACTTCGCTTGCCATTGGAGTTGCCCGGTTGAATGTGTTACACACTACGTGAGCAAATGCAGTTGCCCTTTGCAAAGGGTATACGCCGCAAAAGAATTGCATTTTTAATTGAATTGATTGCAACATTAATTTGTAATATTTTTGTAGGTAAACACAACGCGAACATCGAACGATATATATTAAATAATACATACATATATATATAAATATATACAGAGGATGGCCCAGCATGGCGTTACGGAGGCGCTGGCCGCAGAACTAGCCAAGGCTGTGGACTTGATAATGCATCCATTGACCGTGCAGCAGGCACGCCTCGAGGCATACACGGCCTGTGAGCGATTCAAGGAGGAGTCGCCGCTCTGCGCCCAGGTGGGCCTCTATTTGGCCAGCTCGGTGCAATTCAATCAGCAGGTGCGTCATTTTGGGCTGCAGCTAATCGAGTACACAATCAAATTTAAATGGAATTGCATAACGCACGAGGAGAAGGTCTACATTAAGGATAATGCCATCAAGATGCTAAACTTGGGCGTTGGCCCCGCCGAGGATCGCAGTCTCTTGCATTTAAAAGACGCCCTTTCGCGCATCATTGTCGAGATGATCAAACGCGAATGGCCGCAACAATGGTCCGACTTGTTGCCCGAACTCTCTTCGGCCTGCAACAATGGCGAGGCACAAACGGAACTGGTGCTTTTGGTATTCCTGCGCCTTGTCGAAGACGTGGCCCTGTTGCAGACAATCGAATCGAACCAGCGTCGCAAGGACATGTACCAGGCGCTAAACAACAATATGAACGACATATTTGAGTTCTTCTTGCGCCTCGTCGAACAGCATGTGAACGCGTTCCGTGAGACGACACGGCTGGGCAACTATCACAAGGCGAACGCACATAGCCGGGTCGTCGAGATGGTGCTGTTGACATTAAGCGGCTTTGTGGAGTGGGTTAGCATCAATCACATCATGTCCAGTAATGGCAAACTGATGCATTTTCTATGCATTCTGCTTAACGACAAAGCATTCCAGTGCAATGCCGCCGAGTGCCTAGCACAGATCACAAATCGCAAGGGCCAGACCAAGGAGCGCAAGCCCCTACTCCAGCTGTATGGCGAAGAACCGTTGCGCTACATTTACACAGCCAGCCAAATGCCGGCAGACAGCCTCAGCGCCCAGGCCATTGAGCAGCAGCACAATTTCCTAAAGAAACTCATCCAGGTGCTAAATGGCATGGTGCAGCAATTGGTGGCGCTGTGGGGCAAGGATGAGGGCACACAGCGGCCGGCGCATTTGGACATTATGTTCGAGATTCTGCTGCTGCTCGTACAGCATCCATCGCTAACGATTGCGCATGGCGCTGCGCTAATTTGGCAGCTGCTGCTCAAGCACGAGGGCTGCTCCAAGGACTATCTGATGGTCAATAACATTCCCAAGCTGATACACACCATAGCGCCGCGCATTGTCAAAATACCCTATCCGAGCAGTGTGCCGGGCCAGCCGGATGCAGCGGCCAACAGCACCGAGGCCTACATACGACTGGAGTACGACAGCGAGGAGGAGTTTGCGGTTTATTTCTTTCGCTGTCGCACCGACTTCCTGGAGATATTCCGCCTGTCCACGCTCGTACTGCCGCTCATCACCTACGGCTACTGCGAACAGTGGCTGCAATTGCGTCTGCGTCATGCCCAAACCGAACGTGAAACCGCCAACATGAGCTGCAGCGTACTGGATCCCATCTATCTTGAATGGGATGCGCTTGTCTGTGTGCTCGACGGTGTGCTCAGCCGCATATTGCTTGTTGCGGAACGGCCAGCGGTAGCCGGCGGGCTGCGGCTGCTGGAGGAGTGCCTCAAGCTGGAGACCAGCAATCCGCTTATCTATTCCATACTACTCTCATGCATATCAGCGCTGTTTGTGTTCCTCAGCATGTCCTCGTGCCAGCTGACTCCCAACAATTGTGTCGCGATGAGCGGCGTGGCGCTGTTGCCGCGCGTTCTCGACAAAATCTTTCGTGCTTTGGTCCTGAAGCCGCCCAATGAGCTGGAAAAGGTGCAACAGAAGTCGGCCAAGAATTTGCGCCGGCATGCCGCCTCGCTGCTGGTCAAGCTGGCGCATAAATATCCTCTGCTCTTGCTGCCCGTTTTTGATCAGATCAACAATCATGTCGAGTGCCTGCTGAAGGAGCCATCGTCGCCTTACCTATGCCGCATGATGCGAACGACGCTGCAGGAGGCGCTCATCCTAATCTCGAATCATTTCTGCGATTTTGAACGCCAGACCCTCTTCATCGAGCACATTGTCCAGCAGAAGCGCACCGAATGGCTGAGCTTTGGCGAGGCCTTTAAATCGCCGCTGGAATTCATGCGTTTTGTCGGTCTGGACAAGCCGCCCGTCTATGATTTCGACAGCGATCCAACGATTGTGCATCGTTCACGCATTTTGGATGCCTTGCATGTGGTCCTGGGCGTGGTCAAGCGCTGCACTTGGCCCGATGATCCGGATCGTGCCCAACGCGGCGGCTTTGTTATCGGCTGCACCGATCTGGGCAACCCCATATGCCGGAATCCGGCCACCAAGCATGTGGTGCCGCTGCTCTCGCATGTGCTTAGCCTGATGCGTGTGCTGAACGAGCTGTTCCGGCCGGAGGCGCTGGCCGGCCTCTCCGAGGGCTATCGCAATATACACGGCATGCTGGAGCACGAAAAGAAGCTGCTAATGGGCATATGCGCCATACCGGCCGATCCGCTTGACACGACCATTAAAAAGGATCCGACTGCCTTTGAGAAAATGCAGACATTCATGACCTTGGTCACCGAGGGCTGTTACCATCTGATGGGCTCGGCCGGCCCCTCGCTGGGCCGTGATCTATACCAGCTGCTGGGCCTGTCCGATGCCATCATTAGCAATGTGTTCAGCTGCATGGACATCATACCGGACTATCGCATGCGCCCCATCATACGTGTCTTCTTCAAGCCCTTCGTCTACTCGTGCCCGCCCACCTTCTATGAGCCGGTGCTCGTTCCACTCTTTGCCCATTTGACGCCGCTGATGTGCGAGCGCCTGACACGCCGCTGGCTCTACATATCCTCGCTGTACGAATCTGGCCAGCTAAATGGTGAGGTCAACGATACCCAGGAGGTGCTCGAGGATCAGCTAAATCGCACGCTCACCCGCGAATATCTGGATGTGCTAAAGATCGCGCTAGTCGGCGGACAAATTGGTGCCGATCATGTGAACGCCGTCGGCGGTGCCAATGTGGTGGCCATGGAGAACGAAGAGCACTCCATGGACAGTGCACCGCAATCCCGTGCCGCCCAATCTGCCCTGCTCTCGGACATAATCAGCGATCTGGGCGGCAAGCTGCTGCGCAACGGCCTGATTGGCAACTACATCCTGATGACGCTGCTGAAGGCGATCGCCTGGAACGATGGCATGTGCAACATGAAGGCTGTGAATATAGCGGCGCCCGTTATGCGCTTCCTGGCCGCCGAGCAGCTAATGGACGAGAATATGGCTGTTAGCGCATTTACAGCCGTCCTCCAGGGCATGCAGGTGCATGGCCAGCACGAGGCCAATCAATCCGGCCTCATAACACTCGGCGTCCAGTTCTATGAGCTGTTGCGGCCCAAATTTCCGGTGCTGAGCGATGTACTGCAGCATATACCCAGCGTGAATGCGGCGGATGTGCAAAAGTTCGATGAGAAAATCTCGGTGGCGCCCGTTAAGGGCAACAAGGTGGATCGGGCCAAAAAGGATATATTCAAGAAGCTAACCGCCCAGCTGGTCGGACGCAGCGTCAATCAGCTGTTCCGGCACGAGGTGCAAATCGCGAACTTGCCACCGATGCAGCCGGTTAGCCAAAAGAATGCCAGCACCAATACCGGCGACATCATGGACAGCAATCAGAACGCCAATCTGAGCAAGCTCTTCCGCACAGAGAAGTGACAGGAGGCGGCGGAGGAGCCGAGATCCCGATGCCGCCGTGCCGATGCCGATGCCGCGGCAACGACTGAACATAAATTAATTGTAAACTAGTTAAGCAGCCAGACCCGGAGCCGGACCCGGAGCCGAAGCCGGAGCTGATGCCGTAGCCGTAGCCGAAGCTGGAGCCTGGGGCGCGGCAGCAGTTAGCGTCTGCCCCAAATAGCTGCAGCCACGATTTCTGGCGGTGCTCTCAAGGCTTGCCACAGACAAGTCTTGCAACACACACACACACACACACACACACACACACACACACCCTTTTTATATATATACATATATATATGGATATATTTACTTTTTGCTATTATTTATTGTATAACATCTAACGTTTAAGTTCCTTCCAGGCGCACTGTGCGTTAGCTCTACCCCACTCATCCCCCCTTCCCACTCTCACACACACACACACACACACACACACTCGCACACCCCTCTCTCACACCTTCAGCTGCTTTTTACTACTTCCATGCAGTTTTTCACTTGTTAGGCGCCACAGCAGCTTTTTTTTTTGTTATTTATTGTTCCGAAATTTGTTAATACTTTTTTTTTTTTTTTTTTTTTTTGCACAAAACACGAAAACGAAAAGGAAACCAAAATTAAAAAAAAATAGTTAAGAAACGTCAACTAAAACAACAATAACAATAACAATAACAACACCAAGAAATGCTCGAAAAGCAATAAGATCGTCTCAGTTTCTGCGGGGGCGTCGCAGCATAGTTCAGCCCAATTTTTTATACCATATAGCCAACAAAATATTTCAATTTGTATATTCAAAAAAAAAACAAAAAACAAAAAAATACGAAGAATGCCCTTTAAAAAAATATTGTATACATATTGTATTTATATATATATTATTACTATGAATATATATATATATATATATATGGATATTTTCAAGTAATATTGAAATTACGCTTAGGGTTTAGTTAATAAGACAGGAGTTATTATTATATAATATGCATCTTGTATATGGACACACACACACACACACACAAACAGACACACACATACACACATCGGGATATAATGCGAGTATATTTTACAATATTCAAACTGAAATTATATTTTTAAAGCGAATTAAACGAGAGAAGAAAAACAAACAAACACGAAAATAAACTGAAATAAAAACACAATACAAAACCAATAGAAAAATAGTAAAAAAAAAAAACACACAAAGTGCCGTAAAGTACAGACATTTATTCGAGAGTATCCCATATTTTAGGGGATCTCTCCAGAAAACGGGTTAAAAAAAAAGTAAATAATTAGCAGCTGCTTAAAACGTGTTAAAATATAGTATATACTTATATAAAGCAATTGTTTAAAAAACGCATTTCCTAATTAACACGATTCAAACGAGCCTTTTGCCAGTTATTCCAAACCGAAGATATTTGGAGAATATGGGGTTTCTCAATGCACAATAATCTCATAAGAAATTTGTAGCTTTAAGCGCAAAATGAAACATTTTTTATACTCGTATGCAATTTTTTCCAACTCGAAGTTCACTTTTAGCCTATGACAATTAAATAGTATATAAAATAAAATATGCGTATGTGTATATATTGTATCTATATAGATAGATAGATAGATGGATAGTTAGATAGATGTGTTAGCCGCCATGCCTGTTATCGCACAGATTACTCCAGTCGGGCACATGCTCATTCCGCAGATACGACTCCTTGGAGAGCGAACGCGTCTGTATCAGATCCGTGGCGCCGCACAGTGCGCCGCCCAGCCAGGCTGTAAAGTTTTGCTTGCCAATGGAATTGTAGAATTTGAACTGCAGATCGCCGTGGAAACGATCTGTGTAGTAGCTATCGTTGGCCAGCAGCTGCTGCAGCTCCTGCTTGAGGCGTGCTTGGAGGCCCATCACCATGGCACCGCCGCCAATCACAAATATGCTCTCGACCAGCGCACGCCGCACATCCATGCTGCAGTCGAGTATGGCGCCCAGTATCAGATGCGGCAGGCTATCGCGTTCATTGTTCTGCTCGAACATCAGTTCGTAAACCGATTCCCGAACGCTGCCGGGTATGCTAATGACCGCATCGCCATCACAAATCGCATAGTCTACGCTGGGCGGCGGGGGCTGCGTTTGCGCCTGGGCACGCTCATAGCTATTGACAAAGCAGGTGCGTATCTTGATGTCCTCCAGCACGCTGGTCGTTAGCAATGGCTCCTTGACGCCCGTCGCCACCAATTGACGCCGGATCTCATCGTGCACAGCTCTGCTGCCGTAGCTGTGATCCTTGAACGCGGACAGAATCTGCACTCCGCTGAACACCGGCATGATGGTTGTCTCACTGTACCCAATGTCCACAACAAGGCCTGTGGGCACCGCCAGCGTCGAGAGCGCAATCAGATGGGAGGGCACAAATAGCACCGAGGAGACATCAAAGTGAATAAAGAGCGCACGCGCCAGCGTCTCCCGTATTATCGTCTGCCCGAATGTGTTCTCCACAATCACAAATTTGCGCTCCTTGGGACTGACCAGCAGATGCCTGGAATTAATCATTAATCAGATTATGGCCAACAACTTGTTGATGACGAATTTACTTGAAGAATATGGTTTGCAGAAAGTCCACAATTTGATCGTACAGCTGCTCGGTGCCCACATAGTCAAAGAGCCGCTTTGTCACGCCCGTTGTGGTCAGCACCACCGTCGTGGGTATAATCTTACGTGGATAGGCCTCCGCCGCAAAGCCTAGCCTGTTAGGGAGTGCGATGATATCATCAGACGAAAAGTTGTTTTCTGTTTGAATTGTTCGTAACTCACTTGGTATAGGTAGTGCCAATATCCAGGACAATTGGTGGCTTTTCTTGCATTACGCTCTCATACAGTGGCATTATTTATTCGCTTTGAGTCAGCCGTGAAATTTAACTAAAGCTAAGCTACAAAAGTTTGTAACAGCTGCGTTTGCAAATTGCGATTTCGATAACAACAAAAACCTGCTACATACGATATGAGCTACAGATACGATATTGACCATATCGATACTTTTGGGCAATATTTTAGAATTTGCAAACTTTTAACCACCTGCAAATATATACAATTAAACTATCGTAAAGTTTTGTGGTAGCAGATCGACGTTTTTAATGTTTAAATTGAAAACTTATTGACGGAAGTTGTACTCTTTTTAAATTAATGGTACAAATTAATTTAGTTAGGTGGCAGCACTAACCATCCAATGCATTGTATGGCTGGTGGTGGCAGCCTTGGAAACGACTTAGGCTAATAAATGTGCTATCGATATATTGCGACCGGTCAGCTGTTTGTATATCGTAAACAGAAAGTGCGGTAGCGTTCGTTGGTTTGTTTACCTGTGCATCATTAGTTTAACTTGCTTTAATTGTAGCATACAAAAGCATACTAATAAAAAATGAGTTTTATACAATTCGAAAGCGCGCGCGAAAAGGAGAAAGCTCGCCAGGACCTCAGGGAAGCACGCGCTGAACTATTAGAACAGGTAAAAAAAAGTGTAAGCAGAAAAAACAGTAATAAATTGAAAACCTTGCAACAGGCAAAATCACGGGCAGAGGAGCGCAACAAACGTGAAATTCAAAAGGAGCTGCGCGGCGAAAGCAATTGGATGCTGCCAGCGCTAGCTAACAAATTGGACAAGTTGAGCCAGGCAGCCAGCAGCAAGTCAAAGAAGTCCAGCAAAAAGAAGAGCAAACACAAGTCCAAAGCGAAGTCGACAAAATCGAAGAAGTCATCCAAAAAGAAGCGCAAAAAACACAAACACAAACACAGCAGCAGCAGCAGCGATAGCGACAGCGACAGTGATAGCTCCAGTTCGAGCTCTAGCTCTGGCTCGGACAGAAAGCAGCGCAGCCGCCACAAGAAAACGAAAAGGAATCGCAAACGAAGTGGGAGCAGCGCTGACGAGTGGGTGGAGAGTGCGCCCGCACAGGGTTTGGTGCAGCGGGACAGCTGGATGACGGACAGCGCAGCTCTAATGCTGAAAACCTACTCTAAGGAGCGCAAGGAACCAGCCAAGCCCAACGAGAAGCTGCAGCAAATCGATGCCTATGACCCGGCCAAAAGCTGCCACGAGCTGAATCCCTATTGGAAAAGTAATGGCACCGGCCTGCCGGGCTTTCAAAAGCCCAAAGCCGACGACGACGAAGATGAAGCTGTAGAGGATGTGCACCACGCCAGGGCAATGCAACAGCCGCGAGGCAGCACGCGCAGCTGGCAAAAGCCCGCAACAGTCAAGGACAGCAGAATGAAGCGTAGCCCGTCGCCTGCTTCGCCAGACGCCAGCTCCGGCGAGGAAAGAAGTGAAACGGAGCCGACGCATCTGACGGATGAGCAAATCAATGAATTGGCCGCCAAGGCCATCAAAGCCGAGCTCAAGGGCAAATCCCAACTGGCGGCTGAGCTCAACAAGCAGCTGGAGACCGCACGAAAGCAACGCACCGAGCTCCTGGCCAGCGGCAAAGCGCCAGCAGCAAAGACAAGCAAATCACAGCAGCAGCAGCGGCAGCAGGAACGCGATCACGTGCTGCTCACACGGACCGATGCCAGCGGCAATGTGCGTCCACTCGTCCAGTCGCGCTCGGCAGCTGCCCAGGCGGATCCCAATGCGCTATACGGCGGACGCAAGGGCCAGAAGCGTGGCCAAAAGAAGGTGGACACGCATGTGGATGGGCAGCGGGTGCGCTACTTTGCGGACGATGATCGCTATGATATCAAGCAAATGGTAATCCGTAATCTGCTTATATTTTCTTTCTCTTGACTGATTGACAAAGTGATTGATTGATTGATTGACTGACTGACTCATGATGAGCCAAAGATCTAATTCCTTGCCTTATTTACAGTTTGAGCGGGAGAAACATGCGACCGCCGCTGACTCAAATCTGCAGTACGCCGACATCGTATCGAAGCACAAGAATCCCAATGATGATCTGGAGGACATATTTGCGGATCGGGTGCGCAAGAACATCTCGGAGGCGGATGCCGAGCAGCGTGAACTGCAGCAGGCGATACGGGAGCACGAGAAGCTGGCCGCAACGCTGGAGAATTGTGAACGCTGCTTTGACTCGGCCAAGCTGGACAAGCAGCTGCTAGTTGCCATGGGCGGCAAGATCTATCTGAGCCTGCCCTGGCACGTGGGTCTGCAGAGCGGCCATTGCATATTGACGTCCATGCAGCATGTCTCGGCGTGCACACTGCTCGACGAAGATGCCTGGGAGGAGCTGAGCAACTTCCGCAAAGCACTGACCCGCATGTTTGCCGCGCAGCGCAAGGATGTGGTCTTCTATGAGATCGCCAACAAGCTGCATCGGCGACCGCATCTCACCGTCCACTGCATACCCATACCGGAGTCGCGGGCTGAGATGGCGCCCTTCTATTTCAAGAAGGCCATCGAAGAGTCCGAGCAGGAGTGGTGCATTAACAAGCAGCTGATCTCACTGCGACAGAAGTCCCTGCGCGCTGCCATACCCAAGGGTCTGCCCTATTTGTGGGTGAACTTTGGCATGGACGCCGGCTTTGCTCATGTTATCGAGGATCAGGAACGTTTTCCAGCCAACTATGCACAGGTTTGCAAACATTACATAACTCTATTTCAATTCTTTTAGTTAATTTTGATACTTTTAGGAAATAATTGGTGGCATGTTGGAGCTTAATCCGAATTCGTGGCGCAAACCGCGCAAGGAGCAAAACTCCATTGCCAAGGTGAAGTCGTTTGCGGAGTCATGGCAAAAGTTTGACTGCACCGAGCACTAGGTCGACAGACTAAAACTAGCTTCGTTCAATTTAAATATGCTACGAAAAATTAATAAATAAATAACTAAAAATAAACATGCGTTATTTTTGTTATATATTCAAAAAAAAATACCGCTTATCGACTTACCATCGATGTGTATATAAATCGATATATCGATAGGCAGTGCGATAAGCAGTGACATTTCCAGCACTGGCAATTTGCTCAGATTAGGTGGCAGCCTTGTCAACGACAATAACCGCAGCCAACTTCGAGCGTCTTGTTCTTTTTTCCGGTTGACTTTGACTAGCAAGGTAGTGCTCGCGTTCGTTTACGTGAATATTATTTTTTTTATTGTTAAATTATTGCTGCAAATGCAAGACAGTAAATGAAAATGTGTGTCCACTAAAGTGCAAGAGTGAATGTTGCAATTGAATCATTTAAAAATGATAATACTTACATTAAATACTTAAAAAAGCGACATGCGCTGAAATTCGCAGAATATTGTTGTCTTTGTTTGCATGTATGCGTGCGTGCGAGCTTGTGTGCGTACGTACGTACGCGAATCGCAACGTGTTTTTTGTATTACCATTTTTTTAAATTTGTTTAATGTTTGTACTTGTGCTGTATTCCAGATGCCAGGTGTCACAGTGAAGGATATTGACCAGCATGCCGTTACCAAGGCGGTCGCAGTTTTCCTTAAGAAGTGAGTTTGGTGGCGCACTGCACAACACTGCGTTTGTGCTCAACATAACCTCACAAATGCGTTTGTTTGTATATAAATCAATATATATTCATTCATATGTATAAATATGTTTTAGGACCGGCAAATTGAAGGTGCCCGACCAGATGGACATCATCAAGACAGCCAAATTCAAGGAACTGGCACCCTACGATCCCGACTGGTTCTATGTGCGTTGCGCCTCGATTCTGCGTCACCTTTACCACCGCAGTCCCGCTGGCGTTGGCTCCATCACCAAGATCTACGGTGGCCGCAAGCGCAACGGTGTGCATCCATCGCACTTTTGCCGTGCCGCTGATGGTGCTGCCCGCAAGGCGCTGCAGGCTCTTGAGCATGCCCGCCTGGTCGAGAAGCATCCCGAGGGTGGCCGCAAATTGAGCTCGATTGGACAGCGCGATTTGGATCGCATTGCCAACCAGATTGTGGCCAAGCAGCGTGACGCCGCCAAGCAGACTGGCCCTATTGTTATTTCCAAGTAAATTGATTGTGTTTTACCCGTGCCCGTGCCTGGACACCGCACCGCACCGCACCGAACCAATCCCAAGTCTATAAAACTAATTTTTAGACTTCTACTGTAAGAGTTTTTTGTTTGCACACAAAAGAAACGAGAATATATAAAAACAATTCACTAAAGTCTACAAAAACAAGCGTAAATATGTACAAATCGTTTTCTTTGCCAAAACGAAGCCTCAATCAAATGTATTTGGAAAAAGTAGGCAGCACATCACGCCAAGTCGCCAAGTTGGAGGATCCTCGATCCGTTTCTGTCTAAGACATATTTGTTCGCCTGTTCCTTAGCAAACTAATCTCACATTCTAATCTATCGAAGAAACGTAATATGTACAATTCTTTTTTGCTGCAGACTATATAGCATATGCCGATATCTCTTATTGGACCACTATAGTTATAGTTGACATACATAAGGAAGCATCTCCAACCACATGAAGTATATATATTCTTGATCAGCATCAAAAGCCGAGTCGATCTAGCCATGTCCGTCCGTCCGTATGTATGAACGCAAGAATTTCAGGACCTATAAGAGCTAGGGAGATTTGGAATGTAGGTCCTTCTAGTGCCCGCGCAGATTGAGTTTGATTCCGATATTCGATGACTTGCCCCGTTTCCAAGTAATCGATAAAAAGTTATATCGAAATCCTGTTTTTGGAGCAATTTTTGTAAATAATAAGAGCTAAAGTCACAAAACTTAAAATGTAGCTTCTGGAATAGTATATATATTTGCATTTGGTGTTGGAAGAAGAGGGTTCAGGGTATCCCCTAGTCTTACTTGAAAATATCTTGAGAGTTTGCCATACAGGAATGTCAGGAGGGAGCTTGGTATATATTTCGTAAATCCCAATTATGCTCGATACATATACGAAAATTCAGTTTGATCTTGCGAACGTGAGACTTTATGCAAATTCTCATGGCTAAATCTAATTTACATAGAAAGAGATGCGACGGCTTTATTGACACTGCTAGGGATACTGATTTAAAATATATATAATATATGATTCTCGAAAATGTCTGCGTAACATATTTCTGGATATATGTATTCATAAAAGCCGCTGAAGAATGCTTCGTTCATATAAGAAACCAATTACCAAAGCTGCGCACAACCTTCCATTTGATCACAACAGCTAAAGTCGAGACTAGTTACTAGTTAGTTTTGCCAGATTAACTATAATTATAATATCGCATATTATAAGCGTATGCCTTTAAGAGAGTTGAAAATAATTGATTGTTGTTTACATAAAGTGTATTTAAAGTTTTTGAACATGAGGGGAGGTTCATGAATGTTTTGTCAGAGCCTTAAGACTAGTTGGTATGTTAAATAGTTTACATTTAACCCATTATCCGGCGGACAATGCTGAGGTACGACAAACTTTCTATATCAGACTCGATCTAACGCCTCGACCATGACAATGCTGTTGCCGCGAATTACCTGGAAAGTAATTAAACTATTAGTATATGTTTAGTTACATGAAGCGTCTAAGCGTACCACCATGCCAATACTATTCTTGGTATTATCCTTGCACTCCTCCACGGTATCGTCGAGCACCACGTTCATGAATGGATCGAAGCCGCGCAGGATGCCGGTGACAGCTCGGCCGCCATTCAGCTTGAGCATCATGCGTTTGTCCATGTACCTGAGAGGGGAGACATGCATTTGTTAATTCTTATAGATCGGCGCCATAAAGTACTTACTTTTTCAGCTCTGGGGGATGTGCTTTCGACATTGTGATTTAAAAAATGTTTGGTTTTTTCACAATTAACAAAATCGAGGGAAATCAACTCAAAGTAAAAATGCGAACTCGTTTTGGAGTGACCGTGTTTTCTAAACGTTTGCGCAGTGCTGTAAAGTGCAACAAATGGAAACACACTAAATGTGCTAGTGCTGCAAGCTGCGCCACAGCTATCGTCAGTGCATATATTTGGGTCATGACAACCGCTAAAACGATACTATCGTGAGCATGGGCGATAGTTTTGCAGCTCTCTCGTAGCAACACAGCAACGATAACTGCTAGCATCGGCAATTAATAATTTTTAAGTTTATTTTTATTAGTTCTCAGATTGTGTTTGTTTGTTTTTGTTTACGTTAAAGTGTATTTATGTTAACTTGTTAGATAAAGCAGCCAGCATTCGTACAAGCCATGCGAATTGCTCATGTGAAAGTCGATTGAAAGCGCCTAAACACGAAATCTACATAAATCGCATCCGTCGCTGTCGCTGTCGCCTTCGCCTATGCCTCTGTGTACGTGATGTACGTGTGGATGTGCCTGTGTCTGTGCCAGTGTTAGTGTGTGCCCGAAGACATTGTCGCTGCTGTCGCCTTTTGACGGGCCAAACAAAAGGGCGGGTAAAAGAAAAGTCAACAACAAAAGTTGCCAGAACGGGAACGAGGGGAAGCAGCAGCTCCCTGGCAATTTGCAATTGACAGCGCCATAACGGAACAAGCAAAAATGTTCACAAAGAAGAAGAAGAAACCGCTGATCTCGATGCCGAGCAATTTCGAGCATCGCGTGCACACGGGCTTCGACAAGCGGGAGAATAAATATGTCGGCCTACCGCTCCAATGGGCATCCATTGTGGGCAATAACCAGATATTAAAGTCCAGCAATCGACCGCTGCCGCTTGTCGATCCCTCGGAGATAACGCCAACCGAAATTCTCGATCTGAAAACAATTGTGCGTCCGCATCACAATAACAATAAGGCGGATACAACATCGCTGAATAGCAGCAACAGCACCATGATGATGGGCAATCCTTCGGGTGCGGCCGCAATGCTGCCCCAGCAACAGCAGCTGCAGCAACAGCAACAGCAGCTGGTGCTGCCCAAGACATCGCATGTGGCGCGCTCGAATTCGTTGCGCAGCTCCAGTCCGCCGCGTGTGCGTCGTGTGGCCAATGTGCCGCCAGCTGTGCCCGAGGAGGAGTCATCGGCGTCCGCTGCTGCCACGCCTACACCAACAATGCCCGGCCATGGCTTTAAGCCGCAACAGCCGATGCCACACAACATGCTCTATCCCAGTCAACACGCCCATGCGCATCCGCACCAGCATCCACATCCGCACACACATCCCAATGGCGGCGTCACAGGTCCTCTGGCCGTGCGCACCGATCAGTACCGTGCTGCTCCGGGCATGCCGCAGCAACAGCAGCAGCAGCAGCAGCAAACGTCGCCGGTGAGCTCTGTGGCCAGTGCAACGCGTTCTACGCATTCGCATCACAACAACAACAACAACAATGGCCAGAACCCATATCCCATGTACCCTGCCTCACAGCAACAGCAGCAACCAAAACTTGTGGCCGATCAGAATCAGAATCCACACATCAATCACGCCAAGACAGCATCGCGTGCCTCCAGCTCCAGTGGCAATGCGGCTGCACTTGCCGCTGCCGCCCAAGCACAGGCTCAGGCGCAGGCACAGGCACAGGCGCAGCCCAAGCAGGAGCAGCGTCTGACACACGAGCAGTTCCGTGCCGCATTGCAAATGGTTGTATCGGCGGGCGATCCGCGCGAGAATCTCGATCATTTCAATAAAATTGGCGAAGGCTCCACGGGCACCGTTTGCATAGCCACCGACAAGTCAACAGGTGATTTGATCCTCGCAACTGTCTAGAAATTTAAGTAATATATTCGGTCTTTCAGGTCGTCAAGTGGCCGTCAAGAAAATGGATCTGCGCAAGCAGCAGCGACGCGAGCTGCTCTTTAACGAGGTGGTCATCATGCGTGACTATCATCATCCGAACATTGTGGAGACATACTCCAGCTTTCTGGTCAACGATGAGCTCTGGGTGGTCATGGAATATCTCGAGGGCGGCGCACTCACCGACATTGTCACACATTCGCGCATGGATGAGGAGCAAATTGCCACCGTTTGCAAGCAATGCCTAAAGGCTTTGGCCTATTTGCACTCACAGGTGCGTGACCAGCATGGGCAACAAGCCAAGCCCCAGCCCAACAGTCCAACAGCCCAACAATCCAACAGTTAAAGCCTCACCCAATGTCTTTTATTTCCCCCATTTCCAATGCCTTTCTATTTTCGTTCTTTGCGCTTTCTTTCGCGTCGTTTTGTGCGGTTTGGTTTCAATTCCAAAATGTCGCCCGTTGCATATGTAATGCGATAGCTGGGCGCTCGGACGGTGGGCCGGACTCTGCTGTTGGCTTCTGGAAGCTAACTTAAAAAAAAAAAAACACAAATTTTGCTGACCCAACCCTACCCTGTAAAGCGAAGTCAGCGAAATGTGCATAATAGGTTTAAACACGCATCCATATATCTATTGTCTATACTCTCGTAATTTTCACTTGTGGTCAGCTCTTTGGACAAGGTATTGGCCATAAGAAAGCATTCCCGACGACCAACTGATTCGATTTAGCCAAGTCTGAAGACTTCCAAATTGAAATCTGTATTCCTATATGCCATATGCAGAGCAAGTTTATAAGTACTTATTGTCCATATCTTCTGCATAACATCTTCAAGAACATTTCACTGTTTGGATCTTCCCATAGGGAGGTGGAGCGGGAAATAGATTGAAAATTAGGGCATAGAGCTGCTAAAAGATCAAAACTGATTTCAGGTCGAAAGAGAGAGAGAGAGAGAGAGACAGAACACATTTCTGTAGCGCAGGGTATCTCATAGTCGTGCATGCTTGCTTGTAGCTTGTACTTTGTAGTTACAATTACTAAACACAAATGCGGCCTAAAACTAGTTTTGAGCAGGTTTGACAAATTAGTTAAGTATTTTTAATTAACGGGAAAGAGAGGGAGAGAGAGAGAGAGGGACAGAGGTCACATGTCCCGCGTCCCATAGTAACCCATAGTCGTGCAGGCTCTACTCTCCACTTTTACAATTGTGCCAAATGCAAAACAGGTTCAAAGCAGGCTCAATAGAGGTTTTAAACAGGCTCAAATATTAGACAACAATTTGCGCCCAATTAGAAAGAGAGAGAGTGAGAGAGAGAGAGAGCAATAAGCAGAGGGTATCTCATAGTCAATTTACGTTTCTTTTACTTTTACTGTACACTAATTGGCTCCATTCCCCAATTCCCCCGCAGGGCGTCATCCATCGTGACATCAAATCGGACTCCATTCTGCTGGCCGCGGATGGACGCGTCAAGCTGTCGGACTTTGGCTTTTGTGCGCAGGTGTCGCAGGAGCTGCCCAAGCGCAAATCATTGGTGGGCACACCGTATTGGATGTCACCGGAGGTCATATCGCGTCTGCCATACGGCCCCGATGTGGACATCTGGTCGCTGGGCATCATGGTCATCGAAATGGTCGACGGTGAGCCGCCATTCTTCAACGAGCCGCCGCTGCAGGCGATGCGCCGCATACGGGACATGCAGCCGCCAAATCTAAAGAACGCCCACAAGGTATCGCCGCGTCTGCAATCGTTCTTGGATCGCATGCTCGTCCGTGATCCGGCGCAGCGTGCCACAGCCGCCGAGCTGCTGGCGCATCCATTTCTACGGCAAGCGGGGCCGCCATCGCTGCTGGTGCCGCTGATGCGCAACTCCAGACACCACACCTGAATTACGGCTTAAACACCTGCTTGATAAACACGATGATGCACTGCAGCCATTTGGGACACGCTTGCTGCTGCTGCTGCTGCTGCTGCTGCTGTTTATGCTTTAGTTATCGAACCCCACTTAAATGTAGTATTATTCATACTTTGGCTACGCTTCTAGTACTTGGCAATTGCTACTTAAACCCCCCGTAATTCCCCCTCCCCCCTCCACTCTCACGCACTACGCATTGTAAAGTCATTATGCCACGCCCTAAAGTACACACCCACACACACACTCACACTCACACACATTTAACGCATTTGAATTAAGTATTCCATGGCGGCATTCAGCAAATGCTACACAATATTTTTTATATATATTTAAAAAAAACAAATAGTTGTAAAACCCTCAAGCGACCCCACCCCCCACCCCCATTCCCCTCTACCCCCCCTTCCGTTCCCATTTTGTTATTGTTTCGTGTAATTTGTAACATATTTTATATCATGATATATGTCTTCACATAAGATCGAACGCAAAATGTGCCTTTCTCTCTCTTAGAACAGACTAGGAAACATTTCATCCAATTCAATATACATATATATATATTTAATGTGACCATGGAGGACAGCACTCGATTGTTATTGGCGAATGTTATACTTTCTATACATAGACAAATATATATTCTTTTCAAGCGCCATTTGGTAACAGCTAATACTCGATCGATAGTGTTCTATATAGATCCAAACCAAAATCAATCCTAAGCTCTGTTTTATGCAAATGCAACATTTTAACTGCATTTCGATGCACTTTTTACATTTTCTACATTTCTTTTTTAAATTTAATATTTTGTTTGCTACTGTCTCAAAAGCGCAAGCGGGCACAGTTCTTGTCAATATAATGGTTTTTACTCTATTATTAATATATATTTTAACTATTATTATTAATATATTTTTTGTGTGGTTATGTTGAGAGCTGCATTATCATTGTTCGAATATATAAACAAAAACAAAAAACTGAATATAGTATAAGTATTGAGAAACAACGAATCATAAATATTGCTCACATCCAACGAAAATGATGTACTGGTAAAATAACCATTCATATACATATATATATATATCATCTATATAGGTATAGATATATATATATATTTATATAGACGTAAGCCAGCCTGTACTTATTGTTGTCATTTGAACGCATGCTCCAAGCTAAGGCTCCATATTATATACCCTATGTATAGCAATTATTTATATCATAAATAAGTTATATATTGCTCGAAATCAGATTTGACATTTGTGGACTGTTAAACCCAAGATTATACAAAATACATTCCCCCAATTGACCCACAATTGAAAAAAAAGAAACCAATTATAAGTATATATATATACATATATATTTTTTTTTTTGAAAACATTCTGTTCTGTAATTATTAACAAATAAACACACAGGTATTGAAGAGTGCGTGTTTTTCAATTATGTTTTTTTAGAAAACGACTTGCTTTTTGTGCGTTAAAATTCAAAATTAATTTCTCTCTTTTTTGAGTTGGATTCAATTGAACCAAACACAGAGTTGTCTTTTGAGTTGGATTATCTCTGGTTCGGTTCACGGTTCGAACCAATAGCTCGGCTTTTTATTTGGTTCGTGAACCTAGTTATCAAATTCCTTAAATAGGGGTTTCTTGGTCCCTCATAGCTTATTCAATATATTATTTATACTTTTTTATATACTGACAATATGCATATCTTAATATGGGCTTAAGCCTTGTTTCGGCAGTTATTTATCCTAGTTGAGGTTCGGTTTATGCTACATGCAAAATGGGATTGCAATAAATCGAGGCTAAACCGGGCTTAAACTAACCGAGATTTCAATTTAGTTGTTGCCAGGAGCCTTAAACGAAGCCAGTTACCTTCGAAATAGCCAAATTGTAAGCCGAACTCAAACATATTGTTTCCAAAATCAAAAACTTATTGACTCTCAGAGACTTCAATTTTGAATGGAGGTCAAATTTAGGCCGCATCTACAAATTAAAATCTGAAAAAACCAAGTTTCAAATGGGGCTCACGAACTGAATCCAAAGGCAGATACATAGTTTGGTTCGAACCGTGAACCGAAACACAAACGATTTTCTTTCGTTTGGCTTTGCAGCCCTGGGCTCTGCAGCCCTGGGCTCTGCAGCCCTGAAATGCAGGCTAATTTTTCGCTTTTTCGGTTCGCTAGAAAATCGAAATATTATATTATATAGAATTCCCATATTAATCTGTCTCATGACAGTTAATAATAAAGTCAAATGCAGAGTTTTTCTTTTTAAAAATATACATATATTTTTTTTTTCATTCATTTTCATTTATTTGTAATTGTTGTTTGATGTTGTTGTTTGTTTGTTTAAGCATTATTTTAGTTTATAAATTGTAAAGGTGAATATGGAAATGGAAATAAATGCGTGCCGATCTATATGAGCTATATATATTCAATGCAAATATATATACACAAATACATTGGCACATAGCGTGTAAGGGGGGGTGTATGTGTGCGTGTGTGTGTGTGTGTGTGCTGTGTGTCGAGGCGTGATTGTGTGCTGCATGTGTGTGTGTGTGTGAGTGTGTTGTGCACAAAATAAATATATGTATAAATCTTGCTAAGGCACACACACTCATACACACATGTGCACACGCCCACCCACACACAGACACTCACACACACACACTAAAAATCAAATTGTGTACTAAAAACTAAGCGGCAGATCTGCAGCTGCCCATAGCTAGCCGTGAGTGTGAGCGAGAGAGAAACAGAGAGACAGGTGGAGAACGAAAGGGAGGGAGACAGTCAGAGAGTGGGAGATGTTTCTGTGTGTGTGTGTGTGTGTGTGTCAGATAACGGTTAATTTATATATATATATATTTATATATATTTTAGTTGCGCTTCCTCAAGGGCAAGCGACTGTTGAGTGGACGCTTGGGCTTTGGCTGCTCCTCCTCCTTTTGCTCCGATTCCTCGGCAGCGGCGTCCACCTCGGGCTCCGGCTGGGCCGCCTTCAGTGGCTTGGCCAGCTTGCGACGGCTGACTGCGGTTAAGGCGAGAAGAACAAACGGATAAGTTAACTAAGTATTTCAAGCAGAGATTGGATGCGGAGTTAAGTATAACTTACGTGCCGCATTGCTCTTGTAGCCCTTGGCGGGGGCAGCTGGTGCGGGCGCTGGCGCCGCATTGCCGTTGGCGGCGGTCTCCTCCTCGTCGGCGGCGGCCTCGTCATCGGACTTCCTGGCCGGCTTGTTGGCGGGCGCCTTCTCGCTGCGATGCTTCTTGGCGTTCTGCTGGCGGCGCTTCAGCGAGTTGAGGAAATCATCGTTGGAGCGGAAGGGCCGAATGACGGGTCCCACTTTTTTTGGCGGCTCGGTTGTTGTCGTTGTGGAGCTGGCCGCTGCCTCATCCTGCTCATCGCCATACTGGCCATGCTCACCGGCGCCGGCCTCCTCATTGTACTCATCCTCTTCGCCGGCATCGTCGTGCGCTGGCGCCGGCGTTGTTGTTGTCGTCGGCTTGGCCGCCTTGCCCACGGGGCGACGCAGTGCAGCGATTCTCTTCGCTGGCGATGCGTTGCCAGCGGGCGCGCCCTCCTCTTGGGCCGCCACCAGTCCGTAGCACAGTGCGCAGATAATGAAAAGCAGGCAGCTGTTGATAAAATCCAGATAAAAACAAATATCAGTTTCATTTTTTTGTGGTTATGGGCGCGGTTTGAGGTTATGTTCGTTATGTTAGTTTTGATAAGCTGCCAGAAAATTTAAGTGCATACAAAGTAGTGCATTCTTTAGTTTGAGGTTATGCATAGACTTTGAGGTTATGCATAAGCTTTGAGGTTATGCATAGACTTTGAGGATATGTAGTATGCAGCCAGAAATAGCCTTAAACTAATTTAACAGCAGAAATAGTTTATTATCAATAAGTTTTAGAGGAAGTTCAAGTGCTTCTACCAAGGAACATGGTTTAGTTTGAGGTAATGTGGAAGCTTTGAGGTTATGCAGGAGCTTTAAGGTTATGTATGCAGTTCAAAAGCAGCCAGAAATGGTTTAAAACTGGCTCAATAGAAGAAAAATTTCATTTTTGCTGAGCTAAGAGGTATTACAATTGTTAACACAAAGGAACATGGTTAAGTTTGAGGTTATGTTCGAGCTTTGAGGTTATGTATGCAGCCAGAAATGGCCTTAAACTAATTTAACAGCCGAAAATGATTATTATTTAAAACTGTTCCATAAGGAAATTGTTTATAAATAAAACCTCATTAAATCGTATGCATAATTCTATTAAGCCGGCTTTGGCTGGATCTCTGAAATATGTTGCCCAACGAGCACGAGGCACAATTTCAATTGAAATTCTCCATAGTCAATTAGCTGGCATCTCTGGAGACACATACAAACATATGTACATATATGCATCAAGATATAGACATATATATATATTTGTATAGATATAGATGTAGATATATATGCATGATTTCTTTTCTGGTCTGGTTGAACGGGTTGTGCTGAGAACCTGAACCGGACTTGGCTGCTAAAAACACGTACCATACATAAATTGTGTGTGCACACTATATATATCTATATATTTATGTGTGTGTGTGTGTGTGTGTATGTATGTGCATATATATTCATAAGCCATGTGCGTCTGAACATAAATAAATAAATATATTAAGATAGGCCATAAAGATATGTGTATGCGCCGTCTGCTGCTGTCGCCGCTGCTGCTGCTGCTTCTTCTTCTTCGTCGTCGTCGTCGTTATCGTTGTCGTCGTCTTTGTCTTCTTCTTCTTCTTCTTTTTTTTCACGCCCGAGATGTGCTAACAATTATTAATGCTTAAAGGTCAGCTAAACGGGTTTTGTTTTTCTTTTTCGGTCTCACTTTCGATTTTAAATTTATGCGCTTACGAATTCGATTTCGTCTTCTTCTTCTTCTTCAACATCTTCTTCTTCTTCTCATTTTTTGGTTTTTTTTTGTTGTTGTTGTTGCTGCTATTTTAATGGATTTCTTCGGCCTTTTCGCATGCTAAACAAAAGACTTAGGCAGCGAACTTGTTTTGAAATACTTCTGGCAACAGTCGCCAGCGGCTAAGTCTAAGGCCAGAGCCTGCAGTTAGCTGTTAGTTAGACCGCCCCCTAACCGCCCGCCCGCCCCCTTGCTGCAGCTGCGCCAAAAGGCAACAGGTGCTTATGCAAAAGTAACAACAGCAACAACAGCAACAACAACAGCAGCAACAGCAACATCTGTAAACCAGTTGGCCCGTTGCCAGCGCCAGAATAAATTGAAATGCGCACATGATCGGCACATGCAATTGGCTAATAACGGTAAAATGTGCAAGCCGCCAACTCGGGCCAAGTCAACGGCGCAGTCATGAGGGCGAGGCTCAGGCCCGCCCCAAACCCAACAGCAACAACGACAACAACAACAACTGTTGCTGCTGCTGTTGTTTTTATTTGTAGCTGTTGTTGCCGCCGGGTTGCATCTTTTTGCATTGATTAGGGTCAACTGCGGCATGTCCAAGCGACTCTTTGCATTTCAATTGCCGCCCGCCACAACTTATGCAACATACCCATGGAAAGGTGAAAGGCGTCGCCTCCAGCCAGTTGTTGTTGTTGTTGTTGCTGTTGTTGTGGGTGCGTGTTGCTGGCGTGCCTGGCATCATTAACTGTTGCTGCTGCTGCTGCTTCTTCTTCTTCTTGATGTCGCTTCTTAATCGAAATTCAAGTCAAGCGCTGTGTAGTTGTTGCAAGTCTCTTCGCACAGCCATGTCCATGTCTATATGACATTTGGCGTCTTTGGCTTTGCTTGAACCGGTTTTTTGGCATTTTGGGAACTGGGAAACTATTGAAACGCTCTCCGAGACAATACCCAACACACTAACACACACACACACACACACATGCAATCATTTCTAGCCAAGCCCCGAAAAACAAATTCAGCCCAGCAACAACAGCAACAACAACCTGTTATATAAGCAACATTAGTTGCAAATTTATGATAAGGAAAACGTCAGCCAAGCGCCGAGAATCTTTAAGTGGAAGGCGGAACCACTCGTTTAATGATGCTGCATCATCAACATCATCATCATCATCACCATCATCATCGTCATCGTCATCAACATCATCAACATTATAAAGAGCATATGCAGATGCGACTAGCAGATACCCAGGGCCACGCACATTTTCAATGTGAAGAAGCAACAAGAAACAATCAAAAGAAATACGCAACTTTGACAAAGCCGAATATTAAATACCCTTTCTGGACATAGATCGTAAGCTTTGACTGACTTTTTTGACTTTTTTTTTAATGGATTCAGTTTATGAAAAGAACTAAACATTTTTCCATACAGAAACTCATTTTTGCAACAACTTCTCCTATAGAGCTAGCTATATGATATAGTTGCACATATTTGATATATGTTATATATGATATAGTTCAGATTTTCTTCATAGATAGAACTCGCTTGTGTCAAGTTCTCTTAAGATATTTCTTAAAACAAACATGTTTTGCCTATAGGAATAATCTCTATACTAAGTATATATACATATATATATATATTTATATATGCCTAATGGGCATCAGAAATGTCTCACATTTCATGACGAAATCAAATTACCCTTGGGAAGTGTTTAAAAACGTAATTAAGAATAATGCAAATACATTTCGTACCAAGGCTTGAACGTTGAATCATTTGATTTATTAACACTGTTTTTGAGTGTTGAAAGCGCGTGCTCTTGAAAAACGCAGCTTGTTTTTCGTGTGCATATATTAAAGTCTACACAAAATTGACTTATAAATTATGATTTATGCATTAAACTTTGGATTTTGTTAAACTATTTTTGCTTATAAAATTTTGCGCTTGAGCAATTTTAAAACGAAAATTGTTTGTATAAACTATTCTTGCCTTAAAAATGAACAAATGCAATTTTATTGAACTATTTTCGGTTTAAAATGAAAAAAAAAGAAAATATAAATAGATTTTTTTGAACTAGTTTTGCATATATATTTTTAAAAGATTATTTTTAACTTTTTTTGTTTATATATCAATAGAAAAGAACGATTTTATTTCAAAACATTAACAAAAATTGTGATTTTTGTTTAAAAATTAAACTCAAGGAATTAAAAGTCTGTTTTTTATATTTAAAAAAAATTAAGCTAAATTATTATGGTTAATAAATATGCCAAAATGCGCGACGTCAAATGTTGTTTTAAACAATTATTTTTTGATGTTTTGCAACACTGTTTTTTCTTAAAACAAACCGAAAATATTTGTAGAAGTTTTGGCTGGAAGTTTTGCTCAAAAACTAGCTTATATATATGTATAATATATTTATGCATATATAACTGATGCGAATTACAGGGTATATGGAGGGCATAACAGCGGCGAAATTGTAAAGGTATTGTCCGTTTGTTATTTGCGCATAAAAAAGTGTTCGCCGTGAAGAGCTCGGTCAACAAAACTTCACATTTCAGTTAAAAGTGTTTTTTTCTTGTTTAAAACTCATATTTTTTCTCCCTCTTTCGTTTCGTTTTTATTCAGTTTTATTTCAGTTTTATTTTTGTTTATCACATCAGATTATGATTTGCATTTGCGGAATTAGTTCATGGCGATGGCGTCATGGGCTCAACTCTATGTTGTTGTACACCAGAAAAAAAAGAGACACAAAACAAAAAAAAAAAAAAAAAAAAAACATAATAATAATAATACAATAAAGCTGAAAGGCTAATTTTGCCAATAGCCATGCCCCCAAAACAGGTCACTATGCTAATTGCCCATCTATAGTCGGAGTTGGAGTCATGTCTGGCTATATATGTATACGTATGTGCATATATGCATATATATGGGTTTATGTGTGTATATGTATATGTATGTATATATGGGACAGTTCAAATACAATTACGAGCTTAAAAGAGAAAAACGTGCGCATTTGTTGCTGTTGTTGTTGTTGTTGTTGTTGCTGTTGTTGCTGTATTTACTTGGGCTGTAAATGCTGTTGTTGTTGTCGTTTAAGTGGGTTCAATAACGGTGCATTGTGACGGCGCAAGTACGTGTTGTGGCCAATAGTCGCAGCCAATCAGTTAGTCAAGTCAGCAAGTTCGTTGCCTGAGTCTTTTGATTTGTGTTACAGTTTCTCTATTTGACGTGCTCGTTGTTGTTGCTGCTGCTGTTAGTTGGCTTACATTGAATTTGGCTTATGAAATGCACGCAAGCACACACACACACGCAGGTGTGTGTGTGTGTGTGTGTTTAACACCTTGCTGCCAATTTGCACAGTTTGACAAAGTCCTTGAAAATAACTTTAAAGAAAAAAACACTTTTTTGCTGCAAAACTTTTGCCAGCAACATCCAACTACATATGATGTGTGCATGTGTGTATGTGTGTGTGTGTGTGTGTGTGTGTGTCTTTGTGTGTGTATTCTGGTTTGGTTTTTGGCATGCACATGATCTGATCTCTCTTATTTAAATAATATTGCATAATTCGAGCGATTTGTGCGCCAAAAATGAAATGAAACGCATGTAAAACGACAGCAACAACAACAACAACAACATCAACAACAACAACAACAACAACATCAACAACAACAACAACAACAAATACAACATGACAAACCCCCAAAACGCCAGCGAAACTAAATTAAAATCCTGATCTTGCCGTCAAATTGGCGCTTGTTGCTGCCGTCTGCCGTCTACCGTCTCCCGTCTGTCGTCTGCTGTTGCTGGCGATATTTTTATTTTTTCTTTGCCTCACTGTGATTAATTCCCCCCATGCGCTATGCGATTAACATACATATTATATATACACACACACAGACACACACACACACAATTTATGTATATATCTATGCAGGTGTGTGTGCGTGTCTGTCAGCTTGCATTAAAAGTGCAACCGTTAATTTATAAGACAACATCTCAGCCAACAAGCAGCAATGTGCACAGCTTGCAGCGCTTGGTAATTAATCCAATATATACTCGCACTTAATTTACCAACAGCAACATCCTGCCCGGCCAGCCGCGTTCCCCCCGCACTGCTCATGCCATTTGGAACGCCAAGCTAAGCATGTGTTGCTGGCGTGCAGACGACAATAGCAACAGCAGCAGCAGCAGCAGCAGCAGACGGCAGACGGCAGCATCAGCTGGCGACCTTGAAACATTTCTTTCAATCAATGCACTGACAGCCAGTCAGACAGACAGACAGACAGACAGACAGACAGACAGAGAGACAGACAGTTGAATGAGCCTCTTCTCACATCAAGTGGCTGGTCGCTGGTTGCTGTTGCTCGGCGACAACTGCAATTGCAACGGCAACGGCAACAGCGATTGCAGCTGGGAATTGGCATTTGCCATTTCTTTGTGCCGGCAAATGCCACAAGGCAACAACAACAGCAGCCACATAATGTTAATGATCATCATTGGCAACAACATCATCATCATCAACTAAGTTGAAACGTTGGCGTGTTAAAGTTCAGTTGAGGCATTCGGTTCACAGATATCTTGCACCAACCAAAGTCGTGCTCGAATAATAAAAAAAAAAAAAGCCTGAGACGTGAAACAAGCAGATACCCTGCATAGGCTTTGTAAGAGACATATAGATAGATAGATAGATAGATAGATAGATAGATAGAAAGAAAATAGTCGAAAAATACATAAGCTCAAGCTTGGGCACGCTAAGGAACCAGGTTAAACCAGCTAAAGCCAGGTAACGCTAGATAAAGCCAGGTAATGCCAGATAAAGCCAGGAAAAGCCAGGTAAAGCCAGTTTATATGCCAACCAACTCTTGTAACTCGCGCTAATGTGCAAAGATTATGGGGAAACTGTCAGAATTAACCTAAAATATGCCCAAAAATGTGCATACCAAATTTCAGTTTCACAATTCAAGGCACATGCTCATCATTCCCAAGCCAATATCTCGCCTTGCTCTGCAATATATGCAGCCAATTTCTTGTACATAAGCTGCTGGCAGGCTCTAGACTTTGCAAGCCAAATTTCATGGTTCTAGCCTTTACAGTTGCTGAGTTCAATGGGTTTGGTCGGACAGATGGATGGTAAATGGAATCGACTCGATAAACAGAAGAGTTGTGACTGTAAAGCACTCGTAACTGCATTTTCAATGCCCGTTCAGAGTGTTCGAGACGTGAAATTATGTGCAGAAATGTTGGCAACCCTGCCCAGTTGCCAGGCAGAGAGCAGAAACTTATTTCGACATCGGCTAATTTAATGCTTAAATTGCTTTATTAACGATCTTAGGTTTTTTTTTTTTAAATAACATAAATATCCCAAAAAACACGTCAGCAAAAAACCAAAAAAAACAAGTAAGAGGTTCTAGTCGGGAGCTCCCGACTAGAGGATACCCTGAACCCTCATATTCCAACACCAAATGCAGCGCGCGCTTATAGATAGAGAGTAGCGGGGAGGTGGCGATAGGTATAAAATGAAAGATAATCGATATATATATACTTTTCTAGAAGCTACATGTCAAGTTTGGTGACTCTAGCTCTTATTATTTACCAAAATTGCTTAAAAAACAGGATATCGATATACATTTTTATCGATTACTTGGAAACGGGGCAAGTTATCGATTATCGGAAACAAACTCGATCTGCGTAGGAACTAGGAGCACCTACATCTAAAATTTCAAGTCCCTAGCTCTTATAGGTTCTGAGATCCTTGCGTTCATACATACGGACGGACGGACGGACGGACGGACGGACGGACGGACGGACGGACGGACGGACGGACGGACGGACGGACGGACGGACGGACGGACGGACGGACGGACGGACAGACAGACGGACATGGCTAGATCGACTCGGTTATTAATGCTGATCAAGAATATATATACTTTATGGGGTCGGAGATGCTTCCTTCTGCCTGTTACATACATTTGGATTTTGCACAAAAACATAATACCCCTTTTACCCATTTTTAATGGGTTCAGGGTATAAAAAAAACGATTCAAATAAATGCAGAAAAAACTGGATTAGCAGCGCGGCAAACACAAAAAGATAAGCAAAAAAAAAAAAAAAGAATACCCACAAAAAGTATGTAAATTATTAAAAATATATATCTCACTCACATGTTGAAGTACTTCATTTTGTATGTGCGTGTGTGTGTGCGTGTGTGTGTGTGTGCGTTGTGTATATATATATTTGAAAACTTGAATTAAAAAAAAAAAAAATTGAAAATCTTTTCCAAAAACGCGCGAAACGTACAAAAAATTCACGACGATATTTATATATATTTTTTTATATTTTGTTTAACGGGCTTTAAAGACGCACAGGGTTAGACACTGAGGACTGTGGAGACTGAGGACTGTGGAGACTGTGGAGACTGGAGACTGTGGAGACTGTGGAGACTGGAGACTGAGTCTGGGGCACAACTGAGTGCTGAGTGCTTAAGCCACGATCACGATCGACTTCTAGAGGCTGACTGAACGTTACTTATGCCGTGTGCATGGAGTTAACCTACGGCCACCCAATATTTTGTGTCTGCCAGCGACGCTTGACTTTATTTTTCTTCTTTTTGTTGTTGTTGTTTCTCTCTTGTTTCTTGTTGTATTTTATTTTGTTGCCGCAGCGGCAGCAGGCAGCAGGCAGCGACTGCGACGCCGACGTCGACAGCGGCGACCAACAACAGGTTGGTGTCCGCCCTAATCCGAGTTACCAGCGGCTGCAACTGGGCTATAGAGAGCCAGCGAGCTTGGAACGGGTGAAGAGGGAGTGGCAAAGGGGGAGGGGGGGGGTGGTGGCAGGCAGGGTGCGGGCGATTTGATATTGCCGTTGACGCAGGCTCCGTTCCGTAATTATATGCAAAGAGTGCAGGAGCACTTCTGGTTTCAGCCAATTTGTCATTGCTGCCGCTGCCGCTGTCGCTGTCGCTGCCGATGTTGACGTCAGCGCTGACTGCGCTGCAGGCGCCAGTTGTGGCTTTTGTGCTAGCGACAGGTTTTCTTTGGCTTTCGGCAGCCAACGACGACGACGACGACGACGTTGCCAGAGTCGCAGAGTCTTAGGTTTGGCTTTTATTTTAGCATACCCTGTAATCATAAAATAGACAAAAGCGGGTAGCATGCGCTTGTTGAAAAATATCTTTAGCATTGAATAGGTTAATATATTCGAGCATTGTTTATCATCAAATATATATATATATACATATGTATTCTAGCTTTTGCATTTGTCAGGCTAAATGCTAGAAAATCCCGCCTTTGATTCTTCTGCCTGGCTTTTCCTTAACCTTAAGCTACATTTTATGATTCGAGTTGTTGGTTGCAAAAATGATTTGTTTGAGGGTTATTTTCAATTCCTTGTGAAAAACAGTGTTGGTTAACGACAGGTGTTTATTAATTTAAAATGTATCAAATTTGGTATTTTATTTGTTGGTATTTTTGTGGCCCAAGCAATAATATATAGATATAAATATATCATATAAATCGTTTACACTCGACATTATGTCATTTCAACTGCTCTTAGACTTACTTACAGGGTATCTGCCGGTCACCCAGTTTCCACATTATGTTTCTTATGAGTTTTATTAATTAATTTATTGATTTTGGGCCAATTGTTGTTGTGATAAACACGTCGGCTGGTAAATCCCGACTCCAAATCGAGCTGCGACATGTAAAAGAAACATCCAGATTTACATATACATATATATATATATATATATATATCTTGATATAGATTTGTGGATGTGTATAATTTGGTAGATTCGTATGCCGTTCAGCGCGGCCTTGAACTGATTTGTATCTAAATGCTGGGCGCGGGCGAAACCTTAATGATAATCATGATATAATATTGATGATCGGGCCAATCCGATTGGATTTGGGTCTACGAATCGCAAAGAGACCCAAATTATCTTCATAATTGCCTCTTTGAACTTTTGCCAGATGTTCTGGCCAGCTGGGCCAAGTCCGGCTAATTATGTGGTCAGCTCGTGCCTTCGTGCTCGAAAATAATAATAATAATAATAAAAAACAAATATAATAAATGAAATAAACGCTGGGCAACTTGCCTTGAACTACAAACTGTCAACATGTCTGCAGGGGGCGCGGTCGGGGCTGCCAACAACAAACAACAACAACTATTTGATGTCTACCCTGTAAAACTGTGTAAGACAATAAAAAATTTTGAAAAAAACAAAAAACAGAAACTTGTTAAATTATTAACAACATGCGACGACTTTGAAATCGAATCAAACTAGATATCAAAATCCAAAATCTCAAATCTCAAATCAGAAATTTTATCGCATTTCATGCAAATGCAAGCTGATCAATTTATAATGAAAAAATGAGAAGCTAATCTATTATTCATACAATTTTTGTATGCATTACAAGCTATTAATAATTATTATGATAAACGCTCGAGACAAAGACGAAACCCAACCCAGACACGATCTTCGCGTGAAACTCATCTCTTTAGTTGGGCCTGCAGATGCAAATGCAAATGTCAACGCTCAGTCGCGCAGTCTGTTGCAACATCGCTCAGGGGCAATCCATGAGGTTTACCAGTCTAAAAAAAAAAAATAGTTAAAAAAAAAGGCATTCAAAGCCCAGCTTAGACAAGCAAAATAAATTGGCTATTTGAAGAAAACTGAATGAGACCAAACATGCTTTAAATTGTGTTCTTAATTTTGACCTGACAATTAAATCAGGTGTGCCCAGCTAGCAGAAAGCTGCATTTCGAAGTTCGAACCCTTAAGTTAAGTGCAAAAATAATTTATGTCTGATAAAAATCAAAATAATCCCCTTCAATAATTGAACTTTAAGAGTGGAAATGCTGTCTTTGGACTCGTAAGGATCTGGATCAAAATTTAGATACTCATTTTTGCCAATCTAAATCCAATCCAAAAGTACTATTTACTGATCCTCATAAGTCCAAGATGGAAGAAAATTCCATAATCAAACATTATCGGACATTGGCCGAGATATTCCAAAAAAATCATCATTAAAGGTTGACTTTACAAACGATTTGTTTTTTGGTCAACAACTTTTTTCAACCCATCGACTTTTAGTTTGTTTGAATGTCAATTGATAGTCGGAAACATTTCGTTTTATGGTCCACAACTTTTTTTTAATCAAAATCAAAATCAAAATTTTTACTCAAACGTTTTTACGTTTTTTCTCAAAATAAACATTTTTGATCATATTTTTTTAATATCTTGGGTAAATATTGTTTGATTTTGAAATGTTTTACCTTTTTGAATTCGTAAGCTCTAAAAACGTCTCCGAGATTATAAGGCATTACAAAATTGAAATAATTCAAATCATTTCACAATCCAAGTAACGTATATCGGATATATATATATAAATATATATATCATTGTGCCGTTATCCCGGAATTTCGTGGTATTTTATTGTCTGTTAAGGGCTTACGATATTCAGTTTATGATTTATCCTAAAAGTATGCTGTCCAATAATCGCTTGCTTGTCAGGTAAGGTTTGTTATTTCATAAATAATTCACCTTAAGCTGTGCTTAAAAATTATTTCTAGTTTCGTCATAATTCTTAGCCCTGTTGGGTTTGTAGAGTATTGGCTTAGGCATTAGCTTAAGCTCTATATATAAAACTGACCGTAAGAGCTAGAAGGCAATTTTCACTTTGGTTTTCGGGATATTCCACCCGCAGGCGTGGAAAAATAGCGAAAAACGTTTGTATGAAACTTGTTTGTTTACCATCCGATTGGCCTCAAACTTATTTTCAAAGATCTTTGTCAAAATTCATTTGAGGTGTGTTTTACACTTCTAGGAAAATCCATTCCTCCTTGGTGGAAATGGGAGTCAAAGATTTGGTGGATAACGTTTCGCGCTGAAATTCATTTCCAAGGATCTATATGAGAAATCATTTGCGACGTGTTTCACGCTTTTCGCAAAACAAAAGCTACCTCCGTAAAATGTGCGATTCAAAGATTTTTTGGTGAAGCTTTAAGCTTTCTACGATTTTCATCCAATTTCATTTTCAAAGCTCTACGTAAAAACTTAATGAATACGCGTTTCAGCAATTTTGAAAATTCCACCCGCAACTGTGGAAATCCGTCGAAAAAGATGAACTTAACTTTTTGGTTTATTCTCTTATGCTCGGATTCTCACATTTTGTTCTTTAAACTTATTTTTAACAAGAAGTGGAGATCAAGATGGAACGGGCGTCTTCTTATGGGAAATGTAATATCTAAAATTTGCAAGCACAAAACGTGGCACGGGCAATGCCGGGCAATACTCGCTAGTTATTATATGGAATATAATTGTTAACCGATTAAAACACAGACATTTATTTATTTTTCTTTATTCAAATAATTTTTACCATTCGTTTCTTATCTTTTCTCGCATCATTTGTGCAATTGGGTTTTCTGTAAAGAAAAATCTTAAAAAATCGTTATAATATATTTAACACTATTAAATAATAAATCAAATCAAATGCATTTCAAAAAAAATGTATACTCCGAATAAAATGCTTATTAAGTACATGATAAGTGGCTAAAAAAAAAAAAATAAATGCTTACGATAGCTTACGATATTAAAGGCATATTGGATAAAAAAAAAAGTAAAAAAAAACTCTTCCGGAAGTCGTTCGACAACTGCCCGGCGGCGGAAGCTCAGCGGCTGAGTTTCAGACTTGCGTAGGTCTAGCAAAAAAAAATATAAGACGATCTTAACTTTAATGTTATATTAAAAAAAAAAAAGAAGCAAATGTGCATAAAAATCAAATAAAAGGTTTGCGGAAGCGCCTGGCTGGATGGAGTTAGTCATGTGTTGTTGTTGTTGTTGTTGTTGTTAATGTTCATGTTGCGAGCGACGTGTGTTAGATATATGGGCAGGTAAACATATATGTGTGTGTGCTGGGAACATGTGTGTGCGTATGCGTGCAGTAGGCGTGGGCGGTAGGCATTGGTGTAGGCGTGGCTGGAACAGTTCGGACATCTATGCGCTAACATAAAAGAGACTGTTGCTGTTGCCACACTCCGCCACAAGGCAACAACCATCCGCAGCTGCTGCTGCTTCCTTTTGGGCTCTATTTACACTCCTCGAATCCTAAATAACACGATGCATTGCATCATCATCATCATCTGCGCTGGTTAAGCATCTGCAGATAGTACTCGCAGTTGGTGCAGTAGACGGCGGGCGCGATCACGTGCCGCTTGCGGCACAGATTGCACTCGACGGCCTTCGCGGAGGCCTTCACAATGGCATTGTTGTAGACGCGGGTGGGTATGATGGCTGTGATTCCGGCTGCCGACTCCGGCAGACCGTTCTGCAGCGCCAGCTTTGACTGCGACGCCGGCGCCGGCGGCGGCAGCGGCAGTGGCAGACAACCCTCCGTCTCGCCTTTGGTGCCCGGCTCAAAGCTGACCTTCTTCTGCGCCGGCTTGCCATTGACCAGCTGTTGCTGCTGCTGTTGCTGTTGTTGTTGTTGTTGTTGCTGTTGTTGCTGCGGGGGCGCATAGTAGCCATGCGGCAGGGGCACACGCTGATAGGGTGAGGGTAGCGGCTGCTCGGCCACGTTGCCATTGCTAAAGTAGGCGAGGCTCATCTGTTGCTGCTGCTGCTGCTGCAACTGTTGCTGCTGCTTTTGCACGGAATAGCTTTGGGGCAGCTGATGTGCGGCATGCAGGGGGGTCGGGGCATGCTCGTGTACTGTGCATCCAGCTGCTGTTGCTGGCTCGAAATGCCGCTCATGCTGGTGCGCTGCTGCAACTGTTGCTGCTGCAACTGCTGCTGCTGCAACTGTTGCTGCTGCTGCTGCAGGCGAAACAGCTCCTGTTGCTGCTGTTGCTGTTGCTGCAGCAGCTGCTGCTGTCGCTGCACATAACGCTGCATATCCGGCCTGCCCAGCATCGGCGACGACTGTTGCTGCTGCGGCTGCTGCAACTGTTGCTGCTGCGGCTGCAACTGTTGCTGGTGTCGCGGCTGCGGCTCTGTCTGCAATCGCAGCATGTTCTGCTGCTGCTGTTGGATGAGCTGCGCGGTGACCTTCTCGTTGGGATGCTGGGCGGTGCGCAGTACGCGCTCCAGTATGGGATTCGGTATGAAGTCGTCGTCCTCCTCGTTGCCGGCGGTGGCCACCAGAATGACCTGATCGCAGAACGAGACGCTCTTCTTTTTCACGCGCTTCTGTGGCGCCAAATTGGTCTGGTTGAGCGTCTGCTGCACCATCGTATTGAGCAGCTCCACCTCGCGTATCTCCTCGGCGATCTGCGACTGCGACATCTCGTACTTGGGCTTGGGGAGCAACAGCTGCTGCTGCTGCTGCTGCTGGTGCAGGCGGACGGGCGCACAGTCAACCTCATCTGTCTCCGGCTTGCCGTTGGGCAGGCCGTTCATCTGTGTGCGCAGTTGGGCGCCCGACGATTGGCTGCCCGGTCCGGAGCTGGAGCTGGGGCTGAGCAGCTCTTGGGAGGCATAGGAGCGCATTGTGCTGCCGGAGCTGGTCTGCTCGAAGCGATGGGCCAGATCTCGGACGCTGCTGGGCGAGGGCACCTCCTGCTTGCGCTGCATTGCTCTGAGATCGGCTATGGGCATGGGCGTGGCCTGCTCCTTTCGCAGCTTGAGCAGATGCTGGCGCTGCTGCAGCTGGGCCAGGATGCTGGTGGTGCCCTCCATTGAGTCCAGTTGTTGGCGCTGCTGCTTGCTGGCCGCCTCCAAGGCGTGCAGGTGGCTCAGCTGCTGGTTGAGCGGCTCCAGATCGATCTCGGGCGGCGGCGGTGGTGGGAAATCCTCGCTGGCCTGTCGCGAATGGCACACCGACTGCGGCGGACTCGGATACGGCGGCAGCTCTAATTGCGGCGGCGGCGGCGGCGGGGGCAGCGTGGGCATGGTCATGGGCAAGGCTAGGCCGTCGAGCTCGTCGTAGGGCGTCATCTGCAGCTGGAGATCCTTGAGCGGACTCTGCTCGGAGTGCACCTGGGCGCAGGTCGTAATGATTGTCTGGCACGAATCCTCACTGATCGACGTATTTGAGCTCATGGCCGATATATTCGAAAGATTGGCCTCGTGATGGAACTGTTGCTGCTGCTGTTGCTGCTGTTGGTGGGGGGTCAGGGAGGAGCTGGTGCGCATGGGCGGCGGTGGGGCTACCTTGGGCACCATGGTCAGCTGCCGGCCGCTGCCGTGGAAGCTCTTGCGCATCAGCTTGCTACGCTCCAGGTTCGGATTGGCGCTCGACTGCACGGACATCGATTGTGGATTCTGGCCGTTGTTCGAGTAGTCGAAGTGCCCCTCCGAGATGTAGCCGCTGCTCATGGCCATGGCGGCGTTGTAGGCGTGGCCGTGCTTGGCATGACCGTGCAGGCTCAGGCCGACGGCGCTGTCATCCACGGAGCTGGTCAGTGGCGCCGTGGGCGTGGCATGGCAGCTGGCATTGGGGGCGACGGCGCCGACGCCGGCAGCGGCGGGATCGTCGACGGCCTCGGTGAGATCGGGCATGGAGCGATTCTTGCGGCGTATGAGGCCGCCCATGAGAAGTTTGCGTCGAATTTTGTGCTGCTTCTTGCCGCTCTTGTCCTTCTCCTTCTTCTCGTCCTTGTCCTCCTTGTGCTTTTTGAGCGTGTCCTTAGCATTCACCAGCAGCGTCTCCGTCAGCGAGAACTCGCGCGTCAGCTTGTTGCGATCCTCGCTGCGGCTGCGCTTCTCCTTCTCCTTCTCCTTATCCTTGTCTTTATCCTTATCCTTGTCCTTGTCGCGACGGCCGAACAGCGAGCGGCTCTCGCGCTCCGGCTTTGCCTGGCTGGTGGTCAGCTGGTGCTCATACTCGATGGCATTGTCGTCGCCGCCGGCAAGCGGCTTTAGTGGACTCTTGCGCTTGGGCAGCGTCGCATAGATCTCGATGCTCTTGGCCGCCGAGGCGGTCGTGTCCAGTTTCTCGAGCTTGTCGAGCGTGCGATCCTTGCTGTTCTGGCGCATGTGCTTCACGGAGCTGTTGCTGCCCTCGCGCATGTGCTTCAGCTCGGGCATCGCCTCGCTCTCGGCGCCCTTCTCAACCAGGATGCGCCGGTGCAGGCTCCGTGCTCGCATCACGCACGTATTGTGCTTCATCCGGGCGAACGTCATCGTGTGCGGATTGCTGTACGGCGCGTCCATGGCAGCCCGGGCCCTGCCCGCGGCTGCATTGCATAGGACGAGCGCCGTCTCCAGATCGTGCGACTCCTCGACCAGACGCGATTTCTCCAGCAGCTGGTCGGCCTCATGGCACAGCTTCTCGCAGTCTCCGGTTAGCGCCAGTCCATGCCCGTGTCCGTGTCCATGTCCGTTTCCATGTCCGTGGCCAGGTCCGTTGGGCGTCACGCCTGCTCCTGCGCCCACGCCCGCTCCGGCAGCCGCCTCTGGTATCTTGGCCAGCTGGGGATTGAGCGCATGCTTGGGCGGATACGAGTCCGTTGAGCTGAGCGAGAAGGAATCGTAGCCCGCGTCGTAGGGCAGTCCATGTGCATGACCCAGTGCATGTCCGTGTCCGTGTCCATGTCCGAGTGGATGTCCGTGGACGTGAGCGTGCCGCGTGGGACTCTGGGGCACGGCGGCGACGCCCCGCTTGGCGACCATGTAGAGATAGGGATTGTCCAGAGTTGTGGAGCTGGCGGAGCTGGCGCTGTTGCGATCTCCGGACCAGTTGCCGGAGTCGCGTCGTCTCGGCTGATTGAGATGCTCCGGTATGGTCAGGCCGTCGCTGGGCGGGGAGCTGCCATTGGAGGCGCCGCTCGCATGGCCCGAGCTCGACTCGGCGCTGTGGCTGCGCTGCAGCTGGAGATGCTGGCGGCGCGCCAGCTGGGCGCTCAGCATCGCCTCGATGGGCTTGCGGTTGAGGAAGCCGCCCTCCTTGTCGCCGACGGCGACGATCTTGTCCTGGATGACGCTCAGATTCTGATACTGGGCGCTGAGCACATGCTCCACGGTCTTCCGGCTGATGTAGGCGTCCGTCTCGTCGCTGCCAACAGAAGCCGTGCCAGCTGGCCCGGCCGGAAAGATGTTCTTCTGGATGACGCTCAGGTTCTGGTAATCATTGAGAGGTGCACGCAGCGCTGTGGGCGTGGCCATGGGCGTGGGCGTTGGCGTAATGGCACGCCTCGTGCTGCCCAGGCTGGGCTTCTCCGGGCTGGGCGTAACGGCGCGCCGCACCGACGCCAGCTCCATGCCGCAATTGTTGGCAGTTGCGGCGACGCCAGCTGCGGCAGAGCTGGGCGGCTGGGGCACGGCGTAGAGGAGGAGCAGGGGCTGGTAGCGGCCGCGACTGCACTTGTCGACGACGCCCTCCCAGCTGGGGCCGACCTCCTTGACGTTGGCGTCATCGAAGTAGACCCACACCTTCAGCTTGGTGTGGAAGAAGAAGGTTGTGTAGTGCTTGCCGTAGTAGGAGACGATGCCGACCAGCTCGTGCTGCGCCTGCTGGGCCCAGCGCTGCTCGCTGACCTGATGGAAGACATCCGCCAGCCGGAGACTGGTGCCCACAGCTTTGAGCACCGCGTGCACCTGGTCGGCGGCGGGTCGCTCCGAGTCCCATACAATGCCAATCGAGACGACATCTGGCCGATTGAGCAGCGCCCGGCAAATGCCAATCTTGGCGCCGCAAGTGTTCTGCGTATAGAATTCGATTAGCTGCTGTTGCTCGAGAGGATCGCTGCATTTACTTACCGGACAGTCACGTATGTCGCCCATGTTGCCCGCGGCGCGCAGTAGCTGGCCGAAGCTCAGCTGTTGGTGGTTCTGCAGCGCGAGGCTCTTCTGTGAGGTCAGCGCCGAGGCGGAGACATAGTGCACCATCTGTGGAGGGAGAAAAACACATAGCACAAGATTAATATAAATTCAATCTATAATCCAATCCCCGCCTCCCCCTCGTTGGGTGGGTGTTCCAAAAACTGGTCGAACGACTGTGCATGTTCACGTTCAGGTTCAAGAAACCCGTTTGGCAACTTAATACGCCGATCGTCTAACTGTTCTGGTCCCTGCTCGGGCGCCTGTTCTATCCGACTCGCAGGTGTTCCAAGCCCACGCGCTACGAGCTCCATTCATACACTTCCAATGCACAGCAAGAAAAGCTGCTGGCAATTTAGTTTGTAAAGAAAAACTACTTTTGGAGTTTGATTTCATTCTAATCTTATTCGAAGGAGGCCTAAAAAGACCTACCCCATAGACCTGGCCGACACCCGACGCTTTTAGTCAAGCAAAATAATTTAAACCCCGTTCTTTTCTGACAAGAACGCATTTCCTAAACATATTGCTAAACTACTTTTCATTCGTAATCAACTTCGATGTCTTGCAGTGCGATCCTTGATCCGTATATATTTTCTAGAAGTCCAAATGGGTGACCCCAGCTCTTAAGACCTTTGAGATTTGTTCAAAAGCCAGATTTCGATATCATACTTGAGCTAGATGATAAGACTCACCTGTGTGAAGGGCAGCTGCTCGGAGTTGGCGCCGCACTTGCAGACGCTCTGCTCGATGACGCGCATCGCGAAGCGGCGATGGGCAATGCAGGCCGGCGACTCGCACGAGTCACCGTCGTCGGGTGAGATGTGCGAGTGGACGCGATGGAGGAGCAGTTCGAAGCACTCGGCGGCATCGCCCAGGCAGCCCAGTGGGAAGCGACGACCGGCCAGCGGGCCGCTGGCCAAGGCGCGACGCAGTGGCTCCGGGCACAGAGCTGGCTCCGAGCTGGTCTGCAGCTGCTGGAACAATTCCTGGCACAGAGATGAAGATTGAGAAATTAGCGAACCAGTGTATATATATATATATGTATGTTATTTATAGCTAGTATATACATATGGTTTGGCATTGCAAATGGATTGAACCCGATCGGGACTTACAATGACCGCATTGATGCAGCGATCCCGCTCGGCGGCACTCGAGCCGCCGTTGCTGCTGTAGCCGAGCACCGCCAGCTCCACGCTGCTCGATACCTTCGCCAGGGCGCAGACGTTCTGCTGTTTGCTCGGCTTGCTCTGGCGCGTCAGGGTGGCCGATCGATAGTGGCAATCGCCCGACTCCAGCAGCAGCTTCCTGGGACTGCTTCGCGGCAAGGTGCCATTGTTGCTAATCAGCTGCTGCAGCGGAGACGCCACAGACGTCGGGTTCGTCGGAGCTGGGGCCGGGACCGGGGCCGGAACTGTGATGGTGGCTGTGCTGCTGCTCGTGGTCGATGTCGAGCTGCTGGCAACCAGGTTGCTGGGCTCCTTTCGCTTGTAGCGGAACTTGATCATGCTTGATTGGATCCCTCTGCTGCTATCGATCTAATTAATGCTTGCGTTTGCTCCTGCTCTTGCCTGGCGCGGCTCTGCTTGAAAGAAGAAGAACTCAAATTCAGTTGACGCCGTCTCGAAATTCACTTGCTTCGCCCGCTCCACAGGGCAACGATAACAACCACGACGATTAAGACGACGACGAAGACGATAATAATGACAATGGTAATGACAATGATAATAACAATGATAATGACGTTCACTTTGATGGCGATGGCGACATCGATTAAGTGCGATAACGATGCGGCGGCTGACTAAACGGAGCCGAGCTAGGCGCAGGGTCCAGGGAGAGGAAGCGACATGCAAAAGTCGTTGACGTAGTCAAACGGAAGTGCATGTACGAAAGACACGACATAAATGAAAAAGAAAAACAAGTGCAAAAAGGTAAGCAGTCAAAAGAAGTGCGTGCTCGACTGGCAGATACCCTACAAGCATTCCGGCTGATTTCGGTGCTTGTTGTCCGATCTTTATGAAATTCCCAGCGGAATTCTCAATTCAAAGCGCAAGACTCTTGAGTTTTTACACTTCTAGAAGAAATACGAACGAGAGAGAGTCCATATACATATGCATATTTGTATATTCATATTCATATGCATTTTCATATTCATATTCATCATATCATATCATATCCATCATATATACCCCATGGTTGCCTTAGCTTGCGTCGAGGGTATTTAAAGTAAGGCGAAAAAGTGAAGCGTCAGCCCCCAAAAACAATTGGCTCGTGAAAGGAAGTCGCATATTTGCAAAGTGCATGAAGAACCGCAAATGCCAGCTCGAGCTGCCAATTGAAACCCATTTGAACTTGGACTTCGGCTGGTCACGCGAACCACAGAGACAACGAGCCGGACAAAGCCGGGCACTCGTTGTCGTTCGCTTGATGAGCGATAACAGCTGCACAGGTTGAACCAGCACGCGGCTAGTTTTTTCGGCACACCCTAAGCCAGGCGACAGGTGAGAGGTTGAGACTGGCGACTCATCCGGCGAGAAGAGGATAGGCGGGGGAGAGGCGGAGAGGGGGAGAGGGGGCAGCGAAGCGAGAAAGAAACCAGAACCAACGCGTTGAACTTTCGCTTTTGCTTTTGACAAGACGACCTCATTTTTTTTTTGGCAACACGGGCCGAAAGTTTTTTGCCCAACAAACCGGTCCAGCTCAGCTATCCCCAAAGATCCAAGCTCCGCGAGGCTACCCTTCCAGTGTGTGTGTGTGTATATGTTGTGTGTATTGGTGTGTGCCAAAAATCAAATTGCAAGTTGACAACTGCAAAGGGAACACATTTCAGTCGCTTATTAACGACTGATCAATGCCCTGTGAGGCAGCTGAAGACTCTAAGACTGTAATTGACTTTCAGGTGACTTTCAAACTTTGCCTTAGAGCGAGGTTCAACTGGAGGGCAGATTATATGTAATCTGTGTGCTAAATTCGACTCTTTTTGGAACTATGAGACCACCAACATATATATAAGATGAAAAGTGGAAGACTCTAAGACTGTAATTGACTTTCAGGTGACTTTCAAACTGTGCCTTAGAGCAAGGGCCAATTGCAGGGCAGGTGAAGCTATGAGAGCACCAATATGCCCCATTTAGCTGCTGTGAACAGAGTTTTTGAAAAATGCCGACGCGGCAGACGCTAGTCGAATGCTCCCTATATAAACATCTATATCTATATATATATGTGTATATATAGATAGAGAGCCAGTTCTAATGTTACACAGCGCATGGGGCCTGTTTTGGGGCTGGCCTCTGGATCTGTTGCTGGTCAGCATTTGCTGACGACGCCCTGAAAGCTGAACCTGACACAGGCCGAGGCCGAGGAGAGGGGCGTCTCGAGAGGGGAGTTTCTCGAGAGGGGCGTCTAAATGACGCGCCATATGCGGCATATGGTATTAAAGTGCCTTTTTTTCACTTTTGCTTTTAACAGTGCCAATTACAACTATTGTTGTTGTTGTTGCTGTTGCTCTTGTTCTTTAGCTTATAATTTTTTGTATACGCTTACAGCGGGTTTTATAATTTTGTCTCGAGTTGTGTAACGCACAGAAGGAGACATTTCCGAGCCCATAAAGTATATATATATTCTTGAACAGTAGTAGATATAACCAAGTCCGTCTGTCCGCCTGTTTCTATGTGAACTAGTCTCTCAGTCTTAAAGCTATCATATATATCGAAACCGACTGGATCGTAGCACTATATCAATTGACTGCCATAGGAACGATCTAAGTAGCTTCTTTTTTTGTTTATCAAGATATCTCAATCATGCTCGGCATCGACTATTTTCCCGTGTGCTTCTAAGATACGAGTAAAGCATTGTGTTAAAGGGTATTTTATCTTCGGCATGCCGTAGATAGCCCTTTTCTCTTGCTCGTTTTTCTTTCAAGCTGTGTTGTGTCAGTCAACAAAAGCAATCGAACAGCCCAAATATACGCGTGTCTATACAAATATGAATACGAATACGAATACGAATACGAAATACTCAAATGTACATATCTATATGTATGTGTATTTACGTGTTATGTTGTTGTTGTTGTTGTAATTATATAGCACACTTGACAATTGTCAACTGGCTACAACTGAGTCAACGTTTGGCGCTCAGCTACAGCTACAGCTGCTGCGGCTGCTGCTGGCTGATTAAAGGTGTGACAACTGTTTTGGCCGCCACTGTGCCGCCGCTTGGCTGAGAATTGAATGTGGCTGCGAATGCGCATTGAATAAATGATGGAATGTCTGCTTCTAAGTGTCTCTAATTAGCATAGTTAAGCATGGATAAATCTCAATAAACATATTTAGCTAATGTGCATATATATATATATATATATATATATATATATATATATATATATATTTCCAGCTAATTGCCAAGTTGCTGCACAATGTACACAGAACAAGTTGCCTGCACTTAGTACGTCTCTCTCTCTGTGTGTGTGTGTGTTTGTTTTTTGTGGCTTTTCACTTGAAAAACTGTTTAATTGACGGAAAAGCCCGGCAAACGGAAGTGGACATTGAAACAGTTGTTGCAGTTATGTTGTTGTTGTTTTTTGTTTTTGGGCGCTGCGCCTATTTGAAGTTAATTATTTTTCCAGCTCGTGTGTGTGTGTGTGTGTGTGTGTGTGTGTGCAGCTTGTGTCATATGGAAGGCACTTGGCTGTGACTTATTGTAAAATTGTTGCCTGGTTGGGTCAGCAGCAACAGTTGCATGTTAATTAGTTCAGTTAAGTGCGATGTGCGTCACGCTTTTTAGTCTTCAATTAGCTGGAGGCGGAGTGGCGAGCCACGCCCTACAACAGCCAGCCTCAACGCCCAACAGCATGTGGCAATTGGCCAAAAAAGTATTCATCTTGCAATTGCGCGCCATTTTTGTTGTAATTAGTTTGTACAATTGGCCAAGATTCGAGCGAGCTGCCGATTTTGTTGGTCATGGCTAAGACAAACAGTTGCCAGCAGCAACAACTCGGGATTTTGGACTAGTTGTTGTTGTTGCTGCAATTGTTGCTGCGGTTGTTGTTGTTGTTGTAATTATGGCTGGCGATCACTTGAAACCATTCTGTCAAATGGCAAACTGATTGGAATTGACTTTTGCGCAGCGCCAACATTTACTGGCAGTCCTTGAAACTGACACAAACACAAACACACACAGACACACACACACACACACTCACACACACATACTCACACACACACTCAGACACACACACACTAAGACACACACACACTCAGACAGTTGCTTTTAGCTAGTTTCGCTTTGAGCTGCATGCAAAAAACGAGTTAACAACCTGGCAGCTGCCTGCGTTGACTTTTATTCATATTTAATTTCATTTTTATTTAATTTCATTTTATTTTTTTCTTCTTATATTCCCATTTATTAAAATGATTGCTGTTGTTGCTGTTGCTGCTGATTTATGGCATTATGCGGGGGCTTTTAGCCTGGCCCACAAGCTGCCATTGTTCTTGTTCTTGTTCTTGTTCTTGCTGCTGCTGCTTCCGCAATTGCAACAGCAGCCAAAAAAGCAGCAGCAGCTGAGATTGGCAATTGTATCTAGAGCTCAGTTGTTGTCTAGCTGCAGCTGGCAGACATGAGGCAAAGGCAAAGGCAAAGGCAGGTAGAGCAGGTAGATCAGGTAGATATATATGTGAGACAAAATCACACAAAAAGAGAAAAACAACAACAGCTGCAGCTGGCCATTAGCTAGACCCACCACCCCTCCCTCTCCCTCTCTCTCTCTCTCTCGCTCGACAATAGAGGCTTAAGGCTTTTATATCGATTGTCAGGCTGTCAGGGGGCGGGCCAGGGGCAGGGGCAGGGGCAGGGGTTGTCTAAAGCGCTTAATAAGCATTGCAAAGAACTTGTTCGCGGCACGTGAGACGGCTGCCAATTGGGGCTGAGGCGTGGGCAGCAACAGCAACAGCAGCAGCAGCGGCTCGAGTGGGGGCCAAGTCGAGCCATTTACATATGCCAAACATGCGCCAGCATTTCAAGAATTAACCATAAATATTTTGGTGGCACTTGTTGTGGCCAACATCAGCAGCAGCAGCAGCAGTAGAAGGGGGCGGCGCGGGGCGTGGCATGGCTATTAATATGCAACTGCAGGCGCTTAGGCTGCCCACAATAATAATAATAACAGCAACATGTTGGACTTGCGACATATGCCCAAAAGGCAGTCGACAGTTCGTTGCTTGAGTCTTTTGTTTTTGGCGCGTCGCCTGCATGTCAAGTGGGCAGCCAAAGCAGCCAGGCAACTAGTTGCAACTGCAACAGCTAAGTGGCCGCTTTTGATGGCTTGGCAATGCAAATTTTGTGTGCTGGCCAGGGCCATCGCGTGCTTTTGGCTGCCTTTTCCCTAGGGAAAGACAAGCGCGCGGCCTGAGAAAAGGGCAACCAGCCTGAGCCAGAGCCAGAGCCGGAGTCGGAGCTGGAGCCGGAGCTAGCTCGACAGCTTCAATTAATTATTAAAAATCAAAACCGTAATCAGCCAAGCGGACATTTACATACGGCGACAAAAGGCCAAAGCGACAAACGGAACTGTGAGCTGCGGCCCGCGGCTAGTTAAAGCCAAGTCTATTGAATATCTGATTTTTGTTGTTGTTGTTGTTTTTCATTCTGGTCAAGACAAAAGGCCAAAAACTCAACTGGAATATTTTAAAGCGAAAAGCAGCAGCGTCTCAACGTTAGCTCAGCGACTTTTGGCCAAACTCTGTCTTTGGCTCTCAACTTACGCTGACATTTCGACTTAGTCCAGCGAACGATCCAATGCGATCGATCCGATGCGATAAATCCCAAGTGATATATAATAATAATGATAATAACTAAGCCTCTTGCTTTTCGGGCAACTTTTCTTGGCCACAGCAGAACAACAACATAAAAAAAAACAAGGTGCACGAAATAAAACGCGATACAAATTTTGGATTTGCGTTTGGCGCGTTTTTGATTTGGTTTGATTCTTTTTTCGCGTCGGATTCCCGTTTCGATATTCGAGTTTAACTGTGTGCGCTTCGAGCTGAGACTCGGCGTTTGATTTGCGCGCTGCGACGTCTACGCGCTACAAAAATTGGCTCGCAACTGAAACTCGTTTCTCTTGGCCAGGCCAAGCGCGGGCACCGAGCGCGAGAGAGCGACAGAGTGAGAGCATGGGAGAGAGAGCGAGAGCGAGAGCGAGGCGACGACCGGTTTGCGCGACGAGACAATAGAGACAAGAACTTCTGTTATATTAACAGCCCGAGACTGTTGGCCAATTCAGCCGTTTTCTAGCCAAAAAAGGCTTTTTTTGATGATAAACACTGGTAACCAAAAGATTGGGACACATTCAAAGGGAAGACTGTAAGGCTTGCAGAAGAGACTTTAAAGTTTAGCTTTAATCATAGCTAAATGCAGCTATTTTCAGCTGAGTTGTTGCAGCGACCGACGGCGGGCAGCACTGGCAGTCGACGCGACTTCAGCTCACCTGAGAGCTCACCTGAGCCAACAACAAGTCGCCGTCCAACTTGAGATTTCGGGGGAGTTTTGCGTGTTGCAGTAGGCCAGCCAGACGTACGGAGGAGAAGACTGTGGCAGGTAAACAGGTAAAAACGTAAACGTAAACTGCTTGCGCAGGTAAACAAGTTGAGCTCACGCTCTCTGGCTCCTGGCTCTCTGGCTCGACTGTGGCTCTCTCGCTTGGGTCACCCTGTGGCCACAGATTTGCCGCAGTTCAAATGACAAATGGAAATGAACATGGAAATGGACTCGAGTGTTTCACAGCGAAAAGGGCGCAAAAAACCAGTTAACCAGTTGCCACTTTGCGGGCCCAATGGGGCGTGGCAGCGCCTTAATTGGCATTAGAAACCGAGCAACCGAGCAGCAAGAGAGCGCGAGAGGGGGAGAGCCAGATCGAGCTGTGGGCAAACAGCTTGGCTTGGGCTTAAGCCCAACTGCCCACAGTTCGAACGACTTCTACTTCTGCTTCTTCTTCTTCATCTTGGCCATGGCCAATGCTGCGTCTGTTGAGTCAGCATTAAGCGGAAATGCCGCAGCATAGCGAGCGGCTGGCAAATCGCCAGCAAAACGCCAGCAAATCGCCAGCCGCAAAGGGCCGCAACGATCGAGCCTCAACAATCGATCGACCCACAAATACAAAAAAACCCAACGAAAAAACCCAAAGACAAGGTTCAGACAACTTGGCCAGATCTTGCTTGTTGTTGTTTGTTGTAGGTGAAAAGTAAGCCACAGCACGTTCATGTTGCACGTTTTTGTTGCTGCCTCGCCCCGCCCCGCTCCGCTCCCACTCTCCCGCTCTCTCTCGACAATCTTTAAAAGCGTCTTCTTTTTCTGACGGCTTTTTTTTATTATCGCCCATGACTCAAAACCCAAAGACACAGAAACATAAATGGACCGCATTGTGCTGCTGCTGCATCTGAGTCCATTCGACTTGCATCCAGTCTGTGAGTCACAATTTGAGAGCCAACAATTGATTGATTGGCATTGGGCCTAAACGGAGTAAAAGCAGGGCTAGGCACAACGAATGCGGCCCAGCTGAGCTGAGCCAAGGTTCATAAAACAAAGCAACATATAACAAACGAACTAATTGATTGGAGAGCAAATATATATTTTCAGAATATGATCAAAAAAAGGCAACAAACTCAAAGTTAACTAAAAGGCAAAGCATGTTGCCAGTTCTTAATATGTACACACTTTTGCATGTCATCAAGTTCGCACTCTTAATACCAAATATGCCCAGCAGAAGCTGCCGACTGGAGCTCACAGAAAGATGGGGCTCAACTCTATGCAAGCTGCAGCTGGCTTTGGGCTTTTATCTTGGCCAAGTATTGTAGTTCCCATGGCTGAAGAAATGCCAAAAATTTCACGAACTGCGATAAGCGTTTGGCTTGTGCGGGTTGCCGTCGCACAACCTTCAGTCGACACGTCGAACGGCACAAATGAAGCTAAATGCAAAATGCGAAATGCAAATAATAATAATATATATGATAAACATGCATGCGAGTCACAAATGAGCGCAGCAGCTGTGGCTTGTGCAAGATTTGGCTGGCAAGATGAATCAGCCGGAGCCGGTGTCGGAGGCACAGACTCCGCCCTCACCACGGCTCCACGGCAACAGCATCATGTGCTCGAGCTGCTCCTGGACTGATTAACGCCGGCATGCTCGTGCTCTGATCAGATGATCGTTGAGTGTTAATGGCCGCCATGCCGCCGGCTTTGTCGCTGCTTTATGTTAATTTCAGAGTTTTATGGCCGCCCGAGCCCGAGCCCGAGTCGAGAGCCAAAAGCAAACAGCATGCGTATAAAAAACGAAACACAGCCCAAATAAATAAATAAATGAATACAACAAGAAATGCCCAAATCGCATTTCCAAGTGCACTTTCAGTTTGTTTACATTCAGATTTGATATAGAGTCGAGATTAGATGTTTAACAGGTAAATAAACCCCGCCCTCAGGCTTATCAAAGTGGCACAGACCTCTTATCTACAGCCAGACAAGTCATTGTACTCATCTTCGGGCAAATTCGAATTCGGCAGAATTCGGCGCTGAGAATCGATTGCAAAGAGTCGCGTCCCTTAATGAGTTTGTCCTTAGAAAGGAGGCGACTGAGGTTGAGGCTCAGCTTTGTGGGAATTGCGCATTGAAGCGTTTAAATTTTCACTTAAACGACTTGACGAGACGATTTTTCATTTAGCCAGCAAGAGAAAGAGAGAGAGAGAGAGGAGGGAGGGAGGGAGACAAAACCAAATGGCCATGAAAATAAAGAAACAATCAACTTAGAACTGGGCCTCCCCCTGAGAGAGAGAGAGAGAGAGAGAGATCTGCGATCTGCGATCTGAATTGCTTTACAGCCATCGCGTGGGAGTTTCTCAGAGGGCCAATGTCTTGAGACGGCTTCCTCTTTGGCTAGTTCTTCGGCGTCTTGGTGACGGGCGAGTGCGTCAACTTTTAGCTGCTGCTCATAATTAAACTGGGAACCCAGAACAGGCAGCTGGGAACCTGCATGGCAATGGGTGGGAGTGTAGATTTACAGAGAGGGGGAGCAAGGGAGGGAGTTAAAATTAATTTAGCAGCGACAAGTGGAAAAGGGCAGAAACATAATTAATGCAAAGCCAAAGCCAGAAACAAACAAGAGCCACACAAAATAAAAAACCCAAACGAAAAAAGGGGTTGCCAGTTGCCAGTTGTTGTTGTTGTTGTTGTTGTTGTCGTTTAATATGTGGCAGCAAACAGAAGAAGCGAGTGGGGAGTCGTCGGCTCTATGACAACCGGCGATCGGGTGAAGAAGGCAAAGAAGGTACAGAAGGGGCTCACGAGAAAACAAAGAGTCAAAACAAACAAACAAGCAGAAGAGCAAAGCCAGGTGAACGGGGGCGGCAGGGGGGGAACACTTTCCACTTCTGCCAAACAAGCAGCGACGTCATCAACAAAGAGAGCGGGAGAGAGCGAGAGAGAGCGAGCACAGGAGTTGTTAACTGATAAACACCCTGTGCTCTGCTGCGAGCCGACACGAAAAGTACAGTCGCGTCGCAAAGGCGAAGGCGCTGAGTTTTCCACAGCGACGTCGTCGTTGCCTACGGGTTAACACGAAGCACGAAGAAGAAGAAGCAGAAGAAACAGCAGATAAAAAAGAAGAAGAAGATGTGGCTGCTGCTGCTGCCTGGGCCAAACGCTTTTCCAGTCGCGTCTTTGTCTTCTGCTGCTGCCTTTTTTTCTTAAGTTGATTTCATTTTATGGAAATTTGTTGCTGTAGTAGTAGGAGTAGGAGGAGGAGGAGAAGGAGGAGGAGGAGGAGGAGTAGGAGGATACGCTGCGACTGCGACTGCGACTGAAGTTTATTGACTTCTTTGCATGTCAGGGGCCAAAACGAATGACTGAAGCAACAAACTTGCACTGCTCGACTGCTGGATTTGGGGGTGGGTTTTGGCTGGCCAGCATAATTTGCATAATTGGGTGAGAACTGAACATGACACTAAACGGGAACGCATTCAACATTAATCAAACGGGCAATTAAAGTTTCACGCAGGACATGCTCAGGGGGCTGTCAACGCTTTATTAATGGGGCGTGGCCCAGGACAACGGCAGCGGCAGCCGCACAGCTACAGTTCAGGCAGCAGCAGCAGCAGCAGCATGTTCTTTGTTGGTTTACTTGGTCAGAGAGCTCAAAAGGTGACAGATTTTTGATTTGTCTCGTTGTAATGGAAAAAACGCAAAGACGCAGCAGATGCACCTAGCTGCCCGGGGCAAATATGTTGCGGGATTCTAGCCGAGTTGTGGGAATTTTCGTGCAATGAAAATGGGAAACACGCACTTGAGACTGACGAGTCGCACAATCTGTGTGTGTGTGTGTGTGTGCGTGTGAAAAAATGATTTGGCAACTGTCGGACGAACGAAAGGCGTCGCGGCAATTAAAATGTACAAGCAGGAAAAATCAACGCGACCAGCAGACAGCTCGAGACTGGGAAAATTACTGTCTGTCCGTCCGTCCGTCCGTCCGACCGTCCGTCCGTCCGTCCGCCCGCCCGTCTGGCTGTCTGGCTGTCTAACTGCCTGACTGACCCTGGGCATTTAATTGCTTTATTTTTAGGTTTTTTTAGAGTTGCGCTCAAAAGCACGCAATACATTTTGAGGCATAGCGAAATTTTGCCAGCAGCTAAAAGTAGGCAATACAAATTTTTAATTTCAATTAAAACGGAATAAAAAAGTAAAATATACTTATTAATATACAATATATAAATATATAATATATATATATATGTATGTATATTAGGAAATCTTGTATTAAATCATTCAAAAACGTTGCACCCGATTGCGAAATACTCTGTTCACTTTGTAATTTCAAGCACAAAGTAATTTTGCCAGCAGCTAAAAGTAGGCAATACAAATTTTTAATTTCAATTAAAACTGAATCAAAAGCTGAAATTCACTTTTCAATATAAAGTATATATGTTTATATAAAGGCATCTAGTATTAAAGCAACCTAAAACGTTGCAATCGGCGTCTACCGACTGCGCAATACTCTGTTCACAGTGTGATAGAGGGGATATCCTTTTAAACTCTAGGCTCAATGCACTGAATCTTAAATTGTGTTTAGAATATATACATTTATCTGGTTTTAATACGCGGAGTGTCGCGATCTTGAGTGGAGGTGACGAATAAGAATTTAACTGTCAGAACTTGTGTGTTGCGATGCGGGCATACACGAGTATTTACATATATATATATATGCTTCTGAAACTGCGCACAGACGGACAGACAAAACGAATAAAAAATATTTACTTAACATAATTTATAAACAGAATATTAAATCATCATATTAAATAAAAGCTGCAAAAAAAAACAATCAAATTAATGTATTTAAATGTTAAATGGGAAACCATTTGCAATGCCAAAACGTAAATAGACGTGTCTGGTTCGTGTCCAGACTAAGACGAATATCGAAAAGCGCCGTGCTTAGCTTTGTCACTCACCTTCAGTGCACAGAATATGCAATCTTGGCCGCCGCAAACGTGCTGATTGAGGCCCCGGAACGAGCGTCGGAAGGCGTCCAAGTGCCACAAGACCTGCAAAGAGATCGCGAGAAACATGAAAAAAACATTAGCCATTAGTTAGAGAGGGGGAGAGAGGGGAGACATGGAGGGAGGGGCGCCACAGGGGCACACGCGCAAATCTCTACAAAATCTGTGTGTGTGTATAACAAGAGGCAAGGCAAAGCCTTAAACCGGTTGCCGCGACGCCATCTTGGCAAAGATCTCTCCCTCTGTGTGTGTGTGTGTCTCGTGTGTTGGGCTCAAGAGAAGCCAAGTGGCCAAAGAGTTTTGTGGCCAAAACGAAAACCAGTTTTGTAGCTGGCCACAAATGTTGCCCAGCCACAAAAACACAACGAATTTGTTGCCGAGCTTTGCGGCCGCAGCCGGTTTTGGACACATTTAAAGATCTGCTGCAGACAGCGCAGCGGAGCAGAGCAGATCAAAGCCAAGTCGAGTCGAGCAAAGCAGCAAAACGTAAGGCCCCAAACCGAGACCCGAAACCCGCCTGGCTCGACTCTTGATCTTTTTTTTTTGTCTGTGTTTCGTTTCGTTTCGTCTCGTCTCGTTGTTGTTGCTGTCAGAGTTCAACTCATGAGTCATGAGTTGGCAGCAGCCAGAAGGAGATCTGCCATCAGCCCGGCCAGCTAATTATGCCAAATGAGTGGCGAGCCATCAAAAAATTGCAGCTTGGCTTCGGCTGGCAGTGAAAGCTGTCCGTTCCCTTCGCAATTCCACGTGACACGCGTCTAACGCAGCGCAGTTCCATTAAATTGAACTGGAGCAACTGCCAACTGCCAACTCGAGCTTCAACTGCGAATCAAGCTAAGCTCGACAGATAATCGCCAAACTGGTTGAAAGCCACAAAGTCCACACACACACACACACACACACAGCGAGATTTTGGCAGCCAAAATGCACAGCTGCAGCGCTTTGGACACGATTCTAAGCTGGACTTGACTGGCACGAGCCAGTTTTCAGCTAAAACAAACGAAAAACAAGATTATTCGAGCTGCAAGCTGAAAAAGTTTTAGCAGAAGCTTCTCCTTCTGAGGAGATAATGATACCAAGAGCCTAGTCTGAGCTCCTAGGGGGAAACATTTTAAAGGAATGAAGTAACAGAAGAATTGTAGTAGAAATAGGGGCAGTAGAAGCTAAAGATCTTGTACAAGGAGAGTTCCCTGCTCTCGATATCAAGAGCCAAGTTTGAACCCCTTTAAGGAAACATTTCATAGAAACATAGGAAAGGAGTATAAATATACAAGTAGAAGCTTAAGATCTAGTTAATGCCATATTATGATTTTATAAGGTAGACTCCATGATCAAAAAGGTTTCTAGAAGAAGAGTCTCCTGCTGATGATATCAAGAGTCAAGTCCAAGAATCATTTCATAGGAGCAAAGAAACAGAGGAAAGGAGTAGAAATATAAAAGTAGAAGCTGGAGATCTAGTCCATGATTATATACAGTTGACTCCAAAGGCGAATCCATGATCAGTAGAGGATCTGCAGGGTCTGTCCACCTTTCCCTTGAGGCTCGAGGCTCAATTACTTTAGCTTTGCCTTTGTCTTTGAATAACTTCTAGAAGGAGAGTCTGCTGATCTTCTTGCCTGAATTCCTTTAAAGAAACACTTCAAAGGAAAAAACAAACAAATGAAGAAGTTGAATTATAGAAGAAGAAGCTGGAGAAGAAGGTTGGCTTAGGTAAGACTCCAAAGGAGAATTCGAGATCAGAAGAGGATCTGTCCATCTTTCTCTGGGCTTGAGGCTCTTCTACTTTAACTTAGTCTTTATGTTTATCTTTATCTTTATCTATATCTCTATCTCTATCTTTTTCTTCTTCTTTTAGTTCATGCACCTTGACGCAGTTACGCACTCAGCTCGGCTCGGCTCGCTTCGGTTTGGTTGCCTTTCACACTTGAAACTGAAGCCATTTGGGCTGCTTACATGAAGCTTTGGTCATTGTTTTGGCTATTGCTTACGCCCACACACAAACACACACACACACACACACACACACACACATAGGCAAGCTGCGTAGGCAAGCTGCGGCATTTGTCATGCTTCGACTTGCACTTCCGCTCGGCCCGTTGGCTTCCAGCGTGGGCGCCCGCGCAACCCACGCGGCCGTTGATCAAATTTGGAGCTAAACAGAAACTAAACTAAATTAAATGGTTCGCATTAATTGGGCTCATTTCGGTTGTTAGCTAGTGTGTGGGCGTGGCATTTAGCACGTGTTAATCGCGGTGCCTCGCTTTTGGGCACATTTCTAGCCAAATCATTTTGGGCATTATTTCCTCACACACACACACACACACGCACACGCACACACACGCGCTGCGTTAACGACTTCCTTTCTTGGTCTTGTCGATGTCGGGCATGTCGATTCGACATCGATGTGGATTAATTATGTGGCCAACAATCGAACAGGAAACCAATCGCAGATGCCCTCGCTCAGAGGTAGCCCTTAGCTTGGACACGAGCTTGGCTCTCTCCCCCTTCCCCCCCATCTACCATCTCCCCTCTCCCATTGTTTGATTGCGTTAATTTTCGTCAAATGTCCACATTTAACATTACTTTTTTTTGCGACTACATTTTGCGGTTCTTTTACACACATTTTGCGGTCGTTTCATTTTTTTATTACATAACCACAAGAATGGGCAAAAACAAAAGACTTAGGCGACAAACTTGGGCTGCACAAAAAAAGCAAAAAAAAAACAAGTGAAAATTGAAGAAAAAGAAAAAAAAATCAATCAAATTTGTTGTTGCTGCTGTGGAAATGTCCAAAACTGTGTGAAAGTTGCCAGCGCCGAATTTCCCTGCCAACAGCAACAACAACAACAAGAAGAAGAAGAAGAAGAAGTAGAAGAAGAAGAAGAGGTAGAAGAAGAGGTGGAAAAGTTGGCCAAAGCAACGAAAGCAAATATAAATTGAAAACCAAAAAAAAAAAAATTGTAAATTAAGTAAAAATCAAAAAATACTTTTGGTCATAATTTATGCTCAACCTGTTGCTGAGGCCGCATTTGTTGTTGTTGTTGTTCTTCTTCTTCTTCTTCCTTTTCTTCTTCTTCTTCTTCTTCTTGTTGTTGTTATTGATATGTTCATGCATGAATTTGTAATCGCCGCGCATATTTGCTGTCGCTCTCAGTGACAAGTCTTCCCCACCCCCCGCCTCCCCCCTCCCCCTTCCTCCATCCCCCCGCACAACATTCATCGAATCATTTAGCATAAAATCGTTTCAAATCAAACATTTAAGCTTTTTATAACAAACAAAATGCAAATGCGCAGGTTTATATTTTTCTTCTTCTTTTTTTCCACTTTTGTGCCCCATTGAAATTATAACAACAACAATTGCTCGCTGTGTGTGTGTGTGTGTGTGTGTGTGTGTGTGTGTGTGTGTGTGCTGCAACGTTGACTGACATAATTAAGTTAAAAGGCAGCCGCGGAAAATTCAATTAAATGTTAAACGAAGCTCGCGACAAAAGAAATGAGACGAATTTGCAGTTCAGTTTTTTTTTCTTCTCTCACTTGTTTGCGCAAGCAGAAAGAGACAGCTAGAGAGAGAGAGAGAGAGAGAGAGAGAGAGAGAGGGGGGAGAGGGAGAGTTGCATAAGCAGCGGGTGGCTGCGAAGTGAAGTGCAGTTGGCCAGGCTAACAAAAGAAGGCTTAAAGACAGGCAGAAAAAGCAACACGGCAACATTTGATCGAACTGCAACGAAATACTCTGTTCACAGCCACTGTTGGGGTAGTCACAGCTGCCTAACTGAATCGATGCTCAGTTGGGATATGCGCAAAGATTCTGTAGAGCTTAAGATATACCCTACACGGCTGGGCTGTTGTTTATATAGTTTTCTATACCCTGAACACATTGAAAATGGGTAACAAGGGTATATTGTATTTGTGCAAGTGTATGTAACATTCACAAGGAAGCATCTCCGACCCCATAAAGTATATATATTCTTGATCAGCATCAAGAGCCGAGTCGATCCAGCCATGTCCGTGTGTCCGTCTTGACTTGAAATTGGGAATGTTGAGTTTATGAGTCTATTTCCGATAATCGATAACTTGCCTCGGGTTTAGGTTATCGATAAAAATCGAAGATGAAATCCTGTTCAATGCTAAAGCCAAGTGCGAGCAGCATTTGGAGTTGGTAGAAGATGGCTCAGAGGGTGTCCCCCAGTCGGGAACTTCCGACTAGAACCTCTTACTTGTTACAGCTTATTTTGTCAGTAACCAATATACCCTTTCTACATCGCCAAGAGGGTACAACAAATAAGCAGTTAGCTACCTGCTGCTGTTGCAGTTGTTGCTGTCATTATTTAGTTCTCTGTTCTCAGGATATTTCCCGAGAGTTTTCCTTTCCTTTCCCTTCCTTTCCTTTCCGTCTGTCTGTCTGCGGCTCAAGGGCGCATTTGACAGATTTTGGGTTTTTTTTTTTGTCGGGTGCGAGCCTCGAGCAACCCTCGCCATGTGCTGCTGCTGCCGCTTGTCGTACACTTGCTGTACCGTTAAACAACAAACGCACACACACACACACACACACACACACACGGGCATAAACAATAGTTACAGTCGCAGTTATGCATAGTTATGGTCGCACTTTCGTTATGTAAGGCCCCAAAAGTATAATGTGGCCAAAAACCTCAGAAGCAGTCGGTCAGATAGGGAAAGAGACAGGGGCAGAGGCAGAGGCAAGGGCAGAGGCAGAGGCAGAGACAGGGGCAGAGGCAGAGGCAGAGGCAGAGGCAGAGACAGGGGCAGAGACAGAGACATGGGCCTGTTTGACCCTTTGGGAAGGCGCCCTCTGCCCTCTGCTCTAAATTATTATACAAACACGAATCTGAATAAGAAACAACTTCAATTAATTTTATTCGCTGCTCCGTTAGCCAATATACCCCACACACCCCACACACACACACAAAGGGCGCACGCATGTGCAGGGTACAACAAGTGACAATCTTTCTTGTGTTTGTTAATTCTCTGTTACATTTCCGGTGCAGACAAAATGTGTGTCTCTTTAAGTGCTCGACTCGCGAACCGAAACAAAGAAAACTCTCTGTCTCCTCTGCTCTCTTTTGTACCCTGTACAAGATGGGCGATGGGCATGCTGAGCTAGTGGCGGAAGCAGACCGGAAGGTCTCCACTCGGCTCTTAAAGATAGATTCTCGATCAGAAAGATCGCCATAAAAGAATCCACTTTCAATATGCAGATGCGAAGAAGAAGTATGAGGTATCTGCTAGTCGGGCAGACCGGCAGATCGAGCAGCAAGTTGACTAAAGTTTATTTTCCCATATGCCCAAAAATACCCTAGCTAATGCCTAAATCATGTTTACTTTTATTCAATTTATTTATTTAAATGAATTCATGTGAATTATCTATTTAATCTAGCCCATGGCAAATGTCAACTACAGGTGCCACTCCCCCTCCCCCTCCCCCCCCTACTGGCCACCTGTTACCCCTGTTGCCCCTGTCCAGTGACAATGCAATTAAAGTGCTCGGCAAGCATGCAGAAGAGAATATGATTGTAAAATATTCCATTTTCCTGCTTTTGTCAACTACATTCGAATTTTCCATTTTCATTTGAACATTTCTTTCGATTGTTGTTGTTGTTGTAAATAAAGCGCGTAATTGTGACAATTCAATTGAGAAATGCTTTTTTCGTTGGTTTCTGACAGGCATTTCCCCCCTTCTCTCTCTCTTTCTCTTTCTCTTGCAGTACAGTTGAGCCGGGAACTAAGAACTAGATCGACCCTAAATAAAGTTTATAGCAAATGCTTCCTTTATACTTCAAATCTGAGCTCACATATAGTTAAGCTTATTCACCTAATTGGTGCAAAACTTCAATTTGTGCACGCCAAAATTGTTATCAAAGTATTGAACCGAACCGGTTCGATAGCCAGTTGAATGCAAACCATGAACCGAAACTTGAACCAAGTCGGTTTGTTGCGACAAATCAGAGTCACAAACCGAACCTGAAAGTCAGAATGTTGGTTCGAACCGTTAACTGAACCCAAAATTGGGCAATAACTGTTTTCAAGTGTCTAAGAATGGTGAATAGATATTTTCGATATTTGTTTCGTTCGGCAATAGCTGCTGCTGCTGCTGCTGCTGCTGCTGCTTCTTCCTGTGCTTACCTTGCAGGTCTGAAAGAATGCGCCAATGTTGTTCTTGTTGTTGTAGACATTATCGCCAATTGTTGCTGGCGAATTCGATGACTGACGTTGCAGTTGTTGTTGTTGTTGCAGTTGTTGCTGCTGCTGAGCCGTGGCAAGTGGCGCATGCGGCGGCGCTGTTTTAATGGCAACCGTATCCATTTGTGCTAATTGCTGTTGTTGCTTCTGCCTCTGCTTCTGCTTCTGCTTGCGTTTAGCACATGGCGACGTTGACGTCGACGTCGGCTCGCTGTCGTTAGGGATGGGCTTTTGCGCCGGCTACTTCCGCAATGAAGGGAAGAAGACACAACCCTTGGCTAGCTGTGCTTCCTCTTCTCGAATAAGTCTTGGGCCCAAGCAACTGTTGTTGCCTGGCAAAGTGCTGTGTTTTTGTTTTTTTTTTGTTTTTGGCAAATTTATTTATATTTTGCACCTGTTCGTATTTAGAGTTTGCTTTTGAGCAGCAGCTTGTGCTTAGCTCGTACTTCTTCTGAGACACACACAGACACAGACACACAGACACACAGACACACACAGACACAGAGAGCGACAGAGCGCGCTCAAGAGTTTTTTTTTATATTTTCTCGATCTTATTTTAGTTTTGTTTTTGTATTTGCTGCAGCATTTGCTCAGCACAGTTTGCAATTTGTCACAGTTTTGTTTTGTGTCAGCAGTTTTCCTTTATTTTTGAAATTCACTTGAAAAAAACAAACAAATCAAAATAAAAAGAGAATGTGTGAAAACGACAACAACAAAAGCGCTTGTTTGAGGCTGCGACTGCGACGGCGACAGCGACAGCGTCCGTTGATCTTGAGAGCGTGCGCAACACTGCGGCTGGCAAATTTCCCAGGCCGAGCAGCGACTCGGGCGAACAAACAAATTGCCCTGTCGAGTGTTGAGAGAGCGCACCTCAGTCGGGCAAAGTACCAAAAGTTGTGTATCTGTGCACGGCATTTGGGGAAATTCTCTACGTCGGTTCTTGTCCGGGCTAAGCAGTTGAGTTTTTTGCAACAAGCAGTGCCTGCTTTTAAGCGCGGCATTTAATTATTCTCATAAGGCATTAAATGCTTTTATATATATATATGTTAATATTTTACAAGTGTTGCATATGCCTGCTATTTTCGCTACATTAAAGGACAAAATAAACAATTTAAGTTATGCTTTATGGTACAACTAAGTGCAGACACAAACCGAGAGTCATTGACATTTTCGAATCTCAAGATATTTTGCAAAGACAATTCGAACAGCACAGAGCTGAGAGAGCGCGAGCGCAATTCCCCACTGGAAAGGGAAATATTCTCCAAGCTCGAATCGAAATGTTCCCCCCACCAGTAAATGAACTTTCGGTGTGGGGCCAACTGCGTGGTGGTGTTGCCAGCTTGCCCGCAGTTCGAAAACCAGAAATGTCGCAGCAGCGAGCTGCCAGCCGAGGCTTGCCCGCCGCTTCGAACCGAACAAAATGGCGGCCGTGTTGAGCGCTGGTTAAGATCAACAACAAGAAATGAAGTAAGAAGAGAAAAGGTAGAAAACACGTTTACAGACTTAACGAGTTTTGTCGTTTGTTGTTGTTCTTCTTGTTGTTGCTTGTTGTTGTGCTGTTGTCTGGCTTTCAAAATCAACGTGCAACGCGCGCAGCAGCAGCCCAAAAAGCTAGAAACTCGCGCGAAAACGAGAAAACGAGAAAACGAACAAAATATTGTTATTGAGGTTGCGTCAAGGGGCCAGCCAACAAACAGACAAACAAACAGTCACAACGGAGAGAGAGAGGGGGGGGGCTGCTTTTGGGCTCCGCAGACGAAGCTCAGCAATAAGCTGAAACCGCGACTGCGCGGTTGAGTATACCCTGCGCACGGGGTGATCGAGGGTATATTGACTAAACGCTCGCTATAGATAAAGTGCGGGTCATGCTCGGAAGGGAGAAGCACGTGAACTATCTATATATGCCATATGGTAAAGTCTTTTGCACAGTTTGAAAGGCGTCTTGGCGTCGCCTCTTTGCGAGCAGCTGCAAACAGAGTATGTCGCAGTCGAGCTGCGCGCTTCAACTTGTATTTTATTCTTTCAGTATTTTTAATGCGTTCTTTGCTTTTTTGTTGTTGTTGTATTTTTTGTTGTTCTCATGGCCCATTAGCTGGGGAGCCGAGCTCCTGAGAGAGAGGCTTGTTCCCGGCTGGCTTCTTTGGCGCTTTCGCGTTTTTTATGTGCCACTTGGGGCAGTCAGGCGCGCAGCTTCCTCAAACTGCGCGCCAAAAGGCAGCGCGGAGCCAAGCCAAGCCAAGCCAAGCCAAGGCAAGCCAAGCCAAGATTAGCGCCGAGCGAGCAGCATCCAAGTGCGATCCGAGCTTTATTATTAGCTGCCAGCCGAGCGAAACAAAAGACTGTGGCAACAAACTTGCGCTCCTTCGGGCAGACACGCACAGCATCCACACACACACACACACACGCACACACACACAGAGAGTCGCACAGTAGCCAGCAAATCCGCTTGAGCAAATCTCTTCACTCTTCACTCCCCTCATGACTCCAACTCCGACTCCGACTGACTTGACCCTGGCATTTTGCGGCGCAGACTCTGCCCGCAGCTCTGAGCTGGAGATGCTGCACATATAATAATAAGCAACAGATATTCAAGGTTTTATTGAACGACAGCTCAAGCTGAAGCTACAGTGAAAGCTCTTTACGAGAGCTGACGCGATCAATCTCCAGCCGTGGGAGCTGTACATCTATGTAGAAGAGATCCTGGGCAGGGCTGGGTGGTGTAGGGGAGATATCCCAGAGGGCTGACGAGCCACAGTTGAGGAACGCGCGATTCCGACCGGGGAATACCATCACGAGATGGACCCATTCTGAGGCAAGGATCCTTCGCTGGCGCAGCCCTGCTCCTGTGGTACAAGCGACATCCAGAGAGAAGAGAGAGAGAGACATCTAAGAGTTGCCCAAGCAGAAGACCTTATCCATTCCAAGCCGCTCGCAGGACGCCTTGCTGCACCGGGCTTAAAGAGAATTGGGTGGCCCATTTCTGGAGTAGACTTCAACGGCGCAGCCAGCCACAGGATCTGGCTGACAGGATTCTTCAAGGCATAACTCATGGATTTGAGAATTAAAAACTTTTCGCTTCAAACTAATTAGCAGCAAGTCTTGTGAAGGTGCCACGCCCCCGCCAGCAATGGGCAAAAAGGCATTCAGTTTTCCTTATGGAATTTTGAGAAATGATAATTAGGCAGTCAACTCAGCTGAATTCTAGCTGAAGCCAAATTCTAGCTAAATTTCTAGCTAGCTAGCTTGAGAGGTGAAAGCAGTTAAAATTTGAGCAGAGATTCGGGCTAACTTCAAATAAATTTAGCTATTTAAAGCCAAAAATATATGTTCGAGTAGTTGTTCTTGATGGAATTGTCATAGAGATGAGAGCGAGATTAGCTCTAACTTACAGCTGAATTCTAGCTAAATTTCTAGCTTAATTCTAGCAACATTTCTAGCTAGCTAGTTTGGAGTTCGCCAGCTGAAAACAGTAGAAATTTGAGCTGCAATTGAAGCTGGCTTTCAAACTAATTTGGCTATTTAGAGATGAGCGCGGTTTAGTCGCAGTTAGCTCTTAGCTGAATTCTAGCTGAATTCTAGCTAAATGCTAGCTAAATTTCTAGCTGGCTATTTGCACAAGTTGCCAGCCGAAATCAGTTGAAATTTGAGCTGCAATTCGGGCTTACCTCAAACTTATTTAGCTTTTTTTTTTGCTGTTTAGTCGTTTTCAGCTTTGGATTTGGCTGCTTCAGTTGGCGCTGTCCGTTGTTAAGGCTTTCACTGTACTCGCCGGAATGTCGCCTTTGTTTTTGTGTGTGTGAGTGTGGAGAGAGCATTTCATATTCTAGGAAATGGCCGGCCTGCCGAGTGCTTCCTGCGCCGCCCACATCCAACCGATGTCTTTAATATGGTTATATGGACCTATACTTAACTCTGCCCAAACACACACACACACACACATGAGTGTGTCTACGTGTGCGAGTGTGTGTGTGTGTGTGTGCAAGAATGTTGCAATCGCGGCTGCCAATTCGACTTGTTGTCAATTATCATAATTTTGCAGTCGCAGTCGCTGTCGCAGTCGCTGTCGCAGTCGCAGTTGCTGTCGTGCCGCACTGGCAACAATTTGTTGCAATTACATTGGCATTCTTCAAGCTGCACACACACACACACACACACACACACAGTCGCACAGTCGAGTCACCTGCTTAGCTAATTAAATTGAAATTCGTTTTCGCAACCGAATTGCACTTGCACTGATCTAGCCACAGCCACGCCCATCTCCGCCCACTCCGCTAGGTAGACAATCATTTCATTCATTTCGTCCGCTTCAGCTTGCAGCACATAATTTGCAATTTTGCATGCCAGTGCCGAAAACTGCATCCAGCTTAGCCCATAATGAGCTGTGTGGCCGCCAATCGCTTCAAAATGGGCGCAACAACTGCCACGCCCACAACGAAGCGTAGCGATTTTTGGCCATGGCTGTTGCCGCCAGTTTTGGCCGCAAAGTAATTGTCAAATTTCTCTCGGGCGCAGTTACCAAAAGCCGAACACTTTTTTGGTAGAGAGACTGCCCGACTGGGAGATACCCTGCAGCCAAGTCCGAGCTGGCATTACGATTATTGACGCTTCCTTTGCTGCATACATACAAGAAGACACACACACACATGCACACACACAGGCACACATACGCATGTAACACAAAAGTATGTTACACACACATGTCACAAGCGCCTGTGCTTCTTCTTCCCTTAGAGCCACTCTTTATATGAAATGCGATTCTCGCCTAACTCGAAATCGATTTTTATCGATAACTTGGAGATGGGAGGCGATTTCAAAGAGAATCATGCACAAAATACTTTTGGAAAGACTTGGCATACGTAAGAGGTTCTCAGCGAGGTTCTCAGCGAGGTTCTCAGCGAGGTTCTCAGCGAGATTCTCACTTTCCTAAAACGCTTACTTTGAGAATTTTGGGAAAGTTCAGAGTTGGAGCTGGGCTTAAACGTTTAAGCTTTTGATTTGTGTTGAGAATTTGTAATTCTTCGATTCGGGCAATTTTATTGAATTTCTTGCGGCATATGCCGAATGTTCGCTAAGATAACACATTAATTAAATAAAATATGATGCCAAATCGCGCAGCTGCACAAATTAAGCAGCTTTCGACTGAGGTGAGGCTGAGGTGAGGCTGAGTTGAGGCTGAGAAGGGGCTGAGGCTGAGGTGGGGCTGAGGTGAGGTCCGGTCCGGTGCAACGGTGGCAGCTCAGCTCAGAACTTGCCACACGGGCAATTTATGCGCACAAATTAACAGCAGCCAGATGAAGAAGAAGCAGAAGAAGAAGCTGAAGAAGAAGCAGAAGAATATATGGCTCGAGCGGACTCCAGTCTGCAGTCTTGGGGCAATCAAATGACTGCCACATAAATTTATGAGCAGCGTCTGCCAAATCTCTTGCGAGCTGTCACCGAAAGAGGCCAGGCAGCGGGGGGGAGGGGGAGGGAGGGGCGGGCTTTAGACAGGCGCGTGCTGCGGCCAGCTGGAGCCGGAGAGACAGCTGTAGCAGCAGAGAAAGGAGCGCATGCTCAACTGGCCAAGCGGCAGCTGGAGAAGCTGAAGGAGCTGGAGAATTGACAACGCGCGCGCAAAACTCGTTTCGCACAACCAACTGTGTGTGTGTGTGTGTGTGTGTGTGTGTGTGTTGCATGTTGTCTGGCCTGCGTCGTGGACGGCTCCTGCATCGCGTCCTGGCTAAATTTAGCACGAGCCCAGCTCAGCTTCGCTGCGAAAAAGGGCTTTAACTGCGGCCCAAGTCCAACTACCAAAAATAGTCGTTGGACTTTGAACAACAGTTGAGAACTTTTCAGATGCTTCTTGCTGCGCTTCTTCTTTTTCCTCTCTTCTTTTTCTTCATCTTCATCTTCATCTTCAAATGCAGCTGATTCTGAGCAGACGCGACAATCTCTGCCCAGAGCTTTGTCTGTTCCCAAAAAAAGAAATATATATAAAGAAAGTAGTTTGAGCTTTTTTTTTTTTTTGATAGAAACTTCCAAATATTCACGCCTTCGTTAATTTATTCATGAGCGAGAGTTGAATAATCAAAAAAATATATATATATTTATTCAAAGTAATATTCATATCATAATGATATGAGGGCCGCTTTTGAGTTTCCCATATTCGTCAAATTTGCATTTTTACACTACGATAAAAAAAGAAGAAGAATATAAACTATGCTTGAAATTTCTCTGGAATTCTGAGAATCAGCTTGGAATAATCTTATGACATAAATACAAAAATAAATAAAATTCCCGACTCCAATAGACATATAGCTATATATGTTCTTCTCTCAATTCCCTCCGTTTCTTAAATTCTCAAACATAAGTTTTACAAAATCGATAAATATCGATTTTCAGCACAGGTTTTCTGAGCATATCTCGGAGTTAATTAGTTACCTGAAATTTGGCATGTACATAGTTTCTTCAACAACTTATGCTTATAAAATAAAACAAGCGCAACGGGAGTGCCTGACCAAGAGATACCCTATACCCAGTGAGAGCAGCCTTGCAATTATTCCAGCTTCCATCTACACAGACACACACAATTACAAGCAGGTTCTTCTCCTTCTAGACTTCTGCTTTCCTTAGCCCCTGTAAGAAGCGTACTCTTGATTAACTTCGGCGCTTGTTGTCCGATCTTAAGGAAATTTTCAGGAACAAACAATTTTGAGTTGAAACATGGGCATGTATCTATCTTACCAAGTTTCCTGTCTACATCCAGTATGATTCAGGAACAGGAAAGTAGGTGTATTTCGTATAGATTTCACCAATAATAAGAAGTTATTCAAGTTGAAATACGGCCGGATTGCAGGGCATTTGCCAGGCGTGCAACAGGTGTTGCTTGTCGGTGTTGGACACGCCCAGGAAAGGTTGACAATTTTGTTGCGAAAATTGCGTAATTTATGTGGCCAACTGCAATTTTCCATTTCCAATTGAACACGAACGCCGAACGCCTTCTTTGGCCAGGCCCTCGAACTCAAACTCAAACTCAAACTCGAGCTCGAGCTGGAGCTGAAGTCGGAGCTGGTCGGTTGTTGGCTTCGATTGGACTGGATTTGTTTGTTTGTTAGTTGCTTGTTATCTTTGGACTGGTTTGTTTGTTTGTTTATTTGTTTTGCTCCGCATTTGGCGCGTGTGCAGCAAAACTGTACCAAGATCAACAAGAACGGCGACAGCAACAATATCTGCCTGGCATATTGCACGCGCAGTCAGCCCAGTTAGTTGGCCATTGTTGTTGTTGTTTGGACAAGAACAGAAAAGACGACGACACACGACAACAATTAACAACAACAACAGCGGCAACAACAACAACAGCGGCCACATCTAGCGGCAACTGTACACAGCACTTGCCACATCCTGTCCTCCTGCCCCGCCTGCTCCCTGGCAGCTCCATAGTTGCCGTTGTTGTCGCGACAAGCAGCATAAATTGCAGTTGTCATTACCAGCAACAACCACAGCAACAGCAATAGCAACTGCAACAGCAACAGCAACAACATGGGCAATGCTGATGGCAAATTTATGTCTGCCTCGTGCCCAAGTCAAATATGAAAGCAGCAGAAAAACGACTCGAGTGACAGATAAGTTGGCACAGACAACGCCAATCGACCAGGCCAGACGCTAGTCTCAGTCCCAGTCCCAGTCCCAATCCCAGTCGCAGTCTCAGTCCCCTTCTCTAGTCTCTATCCCAATCCCACTACCAGTTCCAATCCCAGTCTCAGTCCCAGTCTCAGTCTCAGTCCCCTTCTCTAGTCTTTATCGCACTCCCAGTCCCAATCCCAGTCTTAGTCTCGGTCCCAGTCCCAGTCTCAGTCTTAGTCCCAGTCTCAGTTTCAGTCCCAGTCCCAGTCTCTATCCCAGTCCCATGCCCAGTCTCTATCAATATCCCAGTCCCAAACCCAGTCTCTATCCCAGTCTCTAGTCCCAGTTTCTATCCCAGTTTCTATCCCAGGCCCTATCCCAATCCCAATCCCACTCCCACCCCCGGTATCAGTCCCCCCCAATAGGAGGGTCATCCTCAACTGCAACTGCTGACAGGACTTGAACCTGTTTGCGACGAGTTAGGGTCAAGCCATTAGCAGGTCAGAGTTCAGTGCGCATATCTGAAATGGGATCTGGCTTAGTATCAGATCGGCAGCCAGCATTTAAAATACAGAGCTTCCACTGAAAGCAGGACTATCAATTGACCCGAGTTCGAGTCCATAAAGCGATTATCTGCGCATTCCTGTCCACACACACACACACACACACACACACACACACACACACAAACAAAGAAACAAATCCTTGAGGGTCATACAATAACAAACAAATAATAAAAACCCAAACTCAAAGCCGATTAACAATTTTGATTTAATCTACCCCGAAAACCGACCTGCCCGAAATGAACATAGAAAACAAACGCCAGGCAAATGAATGTGAATCCCAAAAAAAAACTCCGATCCTCCTTTTGGGTTTGGTTTCTCATCTATCATTGCTTTAGACCTCAAAATGTTGAGGCTTTCTTCGTTGATTTCTACCCAAAAATCATTCATTTTAATTAGTAAATGCCCTTCCCACAATACGAAATAGCTAAATTTTTAAGAATCTGAAGCAATTTTTTATGCAGAAATATATTTTTAACATGATTTGTCTGATGTTTCTTATGAGAAAACATTTTTTATATATTTTATCGATTGTCGATAGTTGCAGCCATATAGGAATATAAGTCGCACGAGCGAATATCGATTTATAAATCGGATGATTTCGATATATCGATTAATTTCGCACGAGCAAACATCGATTTAAAGATCGGATGCTTTCGATATATGCAGCATCGATCGATATTTATCGATATTTATCGATATGCATCGAAAATCAGGCAAACATTTAATATATCTAAGGCTAGGCCTAGGATATTCCTCGCGGAAACTATCGATAAAGGACATATTCACAATAAGCTATCGATAATTGTTGGTCGATAAAAGACATAGTCACAACTAGCTATCGATAATTGATTATAACGACGAATGTGGCCAATATTTATAAGGTATTCCTTGTGGAAACTATCGATAAAAGTCATATTCACAATAAGCTATCGATAATTGTTGATTGATAAAAGACATAGTCACAATTAGCTATCGATAATTGATTATAACGACAAAGTGCCCAAAGTTTCAGCTAATACAACTTTGTTAAAGCCCAACTGATGCACATGCTCTTTCGATCAAGACTTGCTTAGTATCTAAATCTAAACAGAGTTTTGTTTTTGTTTCTCTCGAGTAGCTGAGTAGCAAAAAAAAAAAACAAAGATCTCGACGAGATAAGTAGACGGAGAACAAGCTGCAGCAATGAGGATCTGTTGTTGTTGTTGTTTTTCGCGGTTTTTTATGATGATCTTAAACATGAGATGGGCATCGAGCAGATGAGGCAGCATAAATTGAGTGGCTCCTCTCGGCCAATCGGTCGCCAGCTAATCGCTTCATTAATTAAATGGAAAGGCAAAGAGAGAAGTCGAAATCAAAGCTCAGCAACCAGAGGCGGCAATTAAAAGATCTTCACAACAACCAGATCCCGGCTCCGGTCCCAATGACAATTGCTACTCGCATAGAGCTGGCGGGCAGCTGGCGGGCAGGAGAGCCTCTCTGTTGGCCCGGCTGCATTTGGGTGCAGCTGCGCAACCGGTTTGGCGCGTGTCGCAGCTTAGCCCGATGCCCGATCCCTCCGATCCCTCCGATCGCGCTCCTCTTTCTCTGGGGGTCCGTTTATTTTATTTTCTTTTTCTTTTTCTTTTTGCACAAATGAATTAATTAAAGAAGTGGCTTAAATGACAACGACGATGACGGAGGGCCATTAAACATTAACGGCAAACGAGGCCTATGGACACACGCATGAATTTGGCGAATGGCGAATGGCGAATGGCAGACCGGGAACAGCTGCGAATTGGGCACCTAGAAGTACTCCTTGCCCAGACGACGACGCTCGTCGGGCTTGCGGCCGGTGGCGGCGCCGGACGCAGCGCCGTCTGGCTCGCCCATCATGTTCTCGAGCATGCGCTCCTGCTGGGAATTGAGCGCGGCCAAGTGAATGTCGCGCGTGGCACGGAAATGGCCGCAATTGTACAAATGCTCGTTCTCCAGCCGTATATAATTCCATATGAAGCGACTACGGAACAGAGGTGGCCGTGAGCACACAGAGTACTCAGCTGGGAGCTGCTGTGGCAAACTCACCGCGTGATCTCTAGGATGCTGGCAAAGGTCTTGATATTGTAGGGCGTGATCAGCTTGTGGTAGAGGACCAGGAACTCGACGGCCCAAAAGCAGCGCAGGATCAGATTCTCAATGATGACAAAGTAGTAGAAGGCCTGCGGATAGACGAGCTTTTCGCGCAGAAACAAATGCTCGCCCCGCCAGATCTTGAAGATGCCAAAATCCTTGCACACATCCCACATATAACAGTAGATTGTCGACACAATGTAGCTCAGTATAAAGAACCAGGTGTACGGATTGCTAAACGTATTCGCATAGCCATCTGCAAAAGACTGCCAGAGAGTGAGTGTCAGTGTGTTGAGATGGGGGGAGGGGAAAGGGGGGCCAGCAGTTATTCCGTACCATCCGTGCGTCCGCGCATTGTCGAGAAGAAGACCACAAAGAAGGTTGTCGAATATTTGCCGGCATTGATCAGATAGCTAGCGGACTTTGAGCCGCTGTCCCGGAACCGTCTCAGGCACTGGGCAAAGCGAAACCAGGCGGGCAGGCAGCGCGAGATGGGCACAAACATGTCCTCCTCGAAGCAGAAGTCAACGCTCGCATAGCGCAGCCAGCAGACGACATAGAAGCGCACAATGTAATAGTAGTCGGCCATGCAGGTAACCAGGGAGTTCATCTGGTCGCCCATCCAAAAGTCTGCGAATCCCACGTAGTGCAGCGGCGCGGTTATGACGCGCCCAACCAGCCGCATCGTCCACCAGCGGGCGGGCCAGTTCATGATAGGCAGCGGATTGATCAGCAGCATAATCATGATCAGGGTCAGCGCCAGCGGGAAGACGAACGGATCGCGCACATGGATCAGATCGTGGAACAGAAAGCCCAGTATCGACAGCGTCCACAGCAGGCCGAAGGTGCACGCGATCTCCAGAAATGTGGCCGGCCGCAGGTGACTGCGCGGATCGATCTCAAAGATGAGCACATGATTGACGCCCGCACGCTGCCAGCCGGCCACATTGGCGGCCATATAAAAGTTAAATATCACCCAGGTGAAGGGTCCACGGTAGAGGCGCATGAATGCCTCAATGTTGCCCTGAACCGGCGGCCTCCGGAAGTCTAAGCGTGAACGGGCACTGCGTTTTAGTTGAGTTAAGTTGCGATTGGGGATGTAAGTCGCACTGCCTCGATATCGATGCATCGATCGATCGATCGACCGATCGATATTCCTTAATTGTGATTAACCAAGTAACGAAAATCAGAAGAAACAAGGCAATTTTGATAGGAATGGGGGGATAGGGTCAACAAAGTGGAACCCATCGATAAGAGAAATAATCACAATTGGGCATCGATCGATCGATCGTTCGTTGGCAACGATAACGAACATCGATCGATATTCCTGAATGGAGATGTAAGTTTGATAGGAATGGGGGGATAGGGTCACCAATGTGGAACCTATCGATAAAAGATACTATCAAAATAAAGCATTGATCAACGATCGATATTCACGTGCCTTAATCGATGTCATTTTTGATATTCAAGTGCCTTAATCGTGATTAAGTATCGAAAATCAACAGCATATATAAAATACGAATACGAATAATCATAGCCAGTATAGATAATCGATCGATATTCACGTACCTTAATCGTGATTATTCAGTTATCGAAAATCGAAAGCAAAGATAGGAATAAGGATGGGAACATCCACCTTAAGCTATCGATAGAGCTACTCACAATTGAGTATCGGTGAAATACAGTTTGAGCACCGCATGGAACTTGCCGATAACTATGCGGAATAATCACGATTGCATTAACTTTCTTTTGCATAGATAAACGATCGTGACTATCGAAAAGCTATCGATAAAGTCACAATCAATCGGGCAATTGATATCGATGCAGCTCGATACATCGATGCGTATTGTTTACATCCCTAGCTGGAATGAAAGGGACTGGCAGGTGGAGACTCACAGCTGAAGAGTGTGGTGAACGCGAGCATGAGAAACATGCCTAGAGCCAGGCCGGCACGGAAGACAATCCGCGCCGGCGTCGGCTGGCCGAGGGGCGGCACACGCAGCTTGGTCATCGCCCGCGATCTATCGCCCCCAGCCAGATAGTGGGTATACAGCTCCTCGACCTCAACGACCATGCGCTGGAGGGCGCGCTGATCGGTGAATGGGGCGTAGGTAACGTTACGCTCCATCCAGTCGGCGCCGCGCGTCGATCTCAGATGCTTGTCGTACTTCTTACAGATCTTACGGAAGCCGGTCTCGTTCAGGGATTGGAAATTCTGCAACAGCACCAGCGTCAAATAGAACTCGCTGTAGGCATTGCGCAGCTGTCGCTGGGTCATCAGCTTCCGGTTGCTGTTGCTGCTATTCGCCGGCACGCTCACCGCCGACTGCCGCTGCGAATGCAGGGAATAGGAGCTGGCGGTGTGTCCAGGTGCTCGCACCGTCGCCAACAGCTGCAGCTTGAGTGTGCCATGTTTGCGTCGTGCCTCGGCCAGCTTCTCCAGAAAGAAATTGCTTACACGCGTCAGCTCGTGCTGGCACTCCGTAAAGAACTGCTCCTCGAAGGCGGCATAGTAGGCATTGAGCTCCGCCTGGCTTACCGCATCCCCCGTTGGGGCACCGTCGACGCCACGCCGTATCAGCGTCTTTAGGTCCTTGGAATGTGGATTGTTAGATTACCTGCTGCCTGGGCTAACTAGAAAAAAAAAAAACTGTGCTGTTGTGGTCGCAACTGGCTCACCGTATATCGCATGTACTGCTGCCGCCATTCGATGGTCAGGTGCGTCTCAAAGGTCTTGCCAAATTTCATCGTTGGCACAAGCCCCACAAGCAGCGCATGCGTCTCGCTGCTCTGTGGCTGAGGCTAGCTGAGTTTCAGTCTCGTCAGTTTCAACAAATTCTGACATCTTTCTCACATGCGTGTCGAGTCCGGAAATCGAACAACCTGACTCAACAAACAACAACAACAACAACAGCAGCCAAACGAATGAGAGGTATCAGGACGAGCTCTCCTTGCGAGTTAAACACATTCTCCAATAAGTTCTTAGGGAGAATCTTCTATGGATCAGCGCACTTGCTTGTCATTTACAGGGTATAACCCACTCGCCCCCTAACTGTTTGTCAAAATTCAGAAACAGTTGACTCTGGCCTCGATTCAACAGGCTCCTTCATTGTCCCTGTTCATCCTGCCAGAAGCGCCAAGTACCTTGGAATTCTACTAGACAAAGGGGCTTAGCTTTCAAGCGCCCATCGACACGCCTCCTCAGGCAGTGCCTGCTCAAAAAGAAGAAGATCGTTAAGGGACCTCATCCAACTGCGACAGAGGAGACGCCCCAGACGCCGCCTGACAGCCTACGTGGCGATGCGGCCCTCCAAAAAAAGCCACCCAGTCATCACCTAAGGCAACTGTGTCTGAAAGAAGGGCTATCTTCGGCACACCGAAGATTTAATACCCTTGGACGGACGGACATGGCTATATCGACGCGGCTGTTGATATTGATCATGCATATATGTATATATTCTATGGGATCGGAGATGTCTGCTTCTATGCGTTACACATCTCGATGCAGAATTGTAAAACCCCCCGCCACGGGTATAAAAAAGATGTTGTTCAGCATATATCTGGCCGATTTTGAGGAAAAACTCAGTCGCTCCAAGGCCTGGAGTTAGTCATGTTTCTAGCTAGGGTCGTCGATTCGTCTGAGTCAGCGGCAGGCATTCACCGCACAGCTGATGACCCTCTTAAGAGCTTCTCACGCCCGCAAATTACTTTACCAGAACGGGCCAGACCTGGGCAAATTTTCTTTTTGAGTTTTGTTTTCGTTTCATTATTTTGGCAAGTGACTTCCTGTCTGTCCGGGTGACTCACTCTCTGCGTCTACTTCCTTTTCTCACTCTTCTGCTGCCGCTGCTTCTGCTTCCTCTGCTTCTTTATCTGGCCGCTGCGGCTCGTTGACTGGGCCAAATTATCGCAGGCATCGCTGACAACGTTAACGCTTAAATCATTTTGGCAACAACGAACTAAAAGTGCCCAAAAGAAGAAGCACAGCAGTTTTTATTTGGGCCAAAACAGTTATCCAGCATACAACAAACTTGATTGCAATACAAAAATCGATCGCAAAGGAAGTCAACTCTTCATTGCTTATACATTAATGTTTACACAATAACACCAAAATGTGCTTGCAACTGTCTCTTTGGCAGATACCCCTTAATGGAAGCCTTGTTCCAAAAATCCGTTCTTAAGGTTCACGCATAAATATCCGCAAAGCTTTCTAGATATCCAATTGATAAATGTACGCAATGTTTATTTTCCATATCCAATAAATTATCGAATTTAAAAAATATGAACAAAAGAAAGTACAACTGTGGGCTCGTCCGGGAGTTGAACCCGGGACCTCTCGCACCCGAAGCGAGAATCATACCCCTAGACCAACGAGCCATGTTGAGCCTCGCCGATAAAGCTGGAGATATCAATAATCGAAAAAGTAACGACATTAATTGTCTTATCAATTGCAAGCAAATTGCTGTGGAAAGGCAGAGAAAGAGTGAGAGGGAGAGAGAGTGAGAGTGAGAGGGGGAAGGAATTCCAGGCACTGTTGAGTCTCGCACTTGTGCGGCTGCCGGTGATCAGCCGCCTACGACAAAGTGCCGCTAGAAAACGGCACCACGGCCAACCGCAAGCAGGGGCGCAAAAAGTTCTCAAGAATCTCGCTCTGTTGTTGTTGCTGTTGTTGTTGTTGCTGTTGTTGTTGCTGTTGTTGTTGCTGTTGTTGTTGCTGTTGTTGTTGCTGTTGTTGTTGCTGTTGTTGTTGCTGTTGCTGGTGTCATTGGCTTGCGATCGCGTTACACGAGAGAGATGCAGTTGCAAAGAGGCAAAAAAAAGTGCAGCAACAGTAGGCAATAAAGAGTTCTCTGGTCGGGTGTGCTCGACTAGCAGATACTCTGCAGCTAGCGCCACAAAACACGCAGCTTCTGCTGCGAGCTCCCCATATTATGGGAAATGCATTATTAAATAACTTCGGTAGCTATTGTCCGATCTATATGAAATTTACAGGGCATATATATGGTATTGATATGTGTGTAAATATCAAAGCCCAAGACTATATTTCTTGAGAATGTGTTTGATATATATATAATGAAAAGGGGAAGAGTAGGAGATGATCTGACACGTAGCTGTTGATGCTTATCGAGGATCTTTATGCCTTATGAGGTCGAATATGCCTCCTTCTGGCTGTTACAAACATTCGCACCAAACCAATATGCCCCGTCAGGCCGCTATTAATGGGTTCTATCTATATATTTGTAGCTGGGCAATTGTTTACTCGCTTGGCGCGTGCCAGACCCGAAATATGCGTCAAATGGCTTTCGATGCGAGGCGGCGAACAACTTTGGCCCGTAATAAATAAACGACTGCGATGTTATTTATTGAGCTTTTAAATTTTGATATTTATTTATTTGTATTTTTGGTATTTTGTTTTGGCTGCTTGACAGCTTTTGGCAACGGGCCGAAACGATTAATGTTCGAGCTGTTTGATTGTGACGGCTCAGGAAATGAATTAAGAAAGCAGCCGCAACATTCGCATGACCTCCAGCTGCAGGGCACGAAAGGGCACGAAAGTGAGCTATGATGTTTAAAAAAGATTGAGCTTATCATATTTCCCACACAGAACGCACAATTCGCTGCCATTTCCAGAATCAAACTCAAGCTGGCCCACAGCGCTTTGGTGGCTCTCAATCAATTTGCTCGCTCGGTTTTCCATTCAATCATACTTAGATTCGGGTCAAAAGATGCCGCCCTTTGTTTCTGTTCATAAACACATTCATTAGGCCACGGGGCCGGGCCAATTAAACGGGACCTCACATGAGCGTTACCCGGGGCTACCAAAATTCCACAGGCCTGAAAAGGCCTAAAAACCCGAAACTAAATGACGCTAAACACTTTCCAGATCTAAAGACTTTCAAAACTTTACTACGCAAACATTTTTTACTTTTCAGACAAGTTTTCTCAAGTTTTCAGCAAATGTTTTCTACTTTTTTGTACACCTGAGATCTCTCGACTTTTGATATTTCAGATCTATTTTCTTTTTGTTCTAATTATAGATAAGGCGAGGCTCAGGAAACATTTCCCTTTCTGCAGCGCAGACAGGAAGAAAACTGTTTTCGTATTCAATTCAATCTGATGCTGATGCTGAGATCGGGCGGCGCCTTCAGCAGGGCCAATTGCTCGAAAACGGAAGTAAAATATGAAACCCCCTCCACCCTCCCCCTGAGATGGCACTCGCAACTTCCGATATGGAGAGTACCCGGCACCACACCCAATGCACCACCCAGCCGCTCGGCACAGTAAACACTGGCCACTGGCGACTTCCGTTTTGGCTCGCAAATTAGTAACTGGCCAATGCGGACAATTTTCATTGGAGGGGGCTGGTGGGGGATGGGGGGACAGGGGGGCTATCGGTTCTTGGAGGCAGCTTCTGTGTGTTGCTTGTGCAACTTCCGTGCAACGCGCTGCACTTGCTCCACTTGGCAAATTGGCGCGGTGGCAACTGCAAATTACGGCATCGGCCTCTAATTGTCAGGTCTCGGCAATTGGCAATTGGCATGCGTAATTGGCTAATTGAAATGAACGATTGAGTGATTGGGATTGAGGATTGCCACATCCGATGCGGACAACGAGCCAACAACAGCAACAACAACAGCTACAACAACAAGCCATCATTAATCATTGAATTTCCCCCAGCCAGGTGCTTCTCCAACCCAAATGCCCCTACGTTTTGTTTCTTCATCTTTCCATTTTTATAAGCATCTTAACGCATTGCATGAACCCTGCCCTTGGGTGGTCTACCCCAGCCCCCCCAGCCATGCTGCTCGTGGGTGGACCACACAAGCTAACGAATGAGGGGCCACACACACGCACACACTCACACACACGCACACACACGCAAGCCGCACAACAGCTTTTCCCAATAAATGCCATTTTCACAAAAAGAAAAGTATCTTTCGTGAGCCTGACTTAAACACACCCTAGATATATGTATGTATATGTATATGCATATATTTAAATTGTTACTTAATGCCTTTTCCATCCATTTTCCGCCAGGGAACAAAGCATTTCCGCACCGAGCTGCGCATGTTTTGCATAGAACTTTGACATCTATTTTTGTAAGCAAATTGAAAGTCGCTCGATGAAAAGTCCTATAGAGAATATGTATATATTATAAGATAGTTATGTTGAATAGGTGTAAACCAAGTCTTCAAATTGTAATTTGAATTCGTTTTGCTCGATTTGCGGAATATAAGGGAAATGTTAACTTTGAAGCGAAAATCGATTGCGTGACGCAAGTCTTTGGCCTATCTAGGATGTTTGTCTGCACAAGTGGGGCATACCCATTTGCACCACATTTACAATATGGCTGGAGGGTATAACGAAAAGGCACAAAAAAAAGAAAAGAAGAAGCCGAAAAACTGGAGCAACTGGCGAAATTTTCGCTGCCCGGGCATCGTTAGCGGCGACGCCTGAGCCAATGTTGGCCAGGTAAATTGGCGCACCTGTTGCCGCATTATAACTATGTATTTATTGCTGTGATTATTATTATCATTATCATGAGGGGCCAAATCGTAAAATCGTCAAATCGTAGAATGGTGAAATACAAATCGTTGGCCATAGAAATTGGTGCAAACGGACGGGAGCAGGAAATGGGCATTCTTGGGTCAACAATTACACCAAAAATATAAAAAAAAACATCAAATGTAAAAGTAAGAAACTGAAAATACAAAAAAGAATTTCAAATGCCGCCGCTTTCACATTTGCCGGCGGCCAGCTCGGCCTTAGATATGCGAGTCGAGTCGAGTCGAGTCGAGTTTTCTTTCGGATATGCATGTAAATGGAAATTGAAATGGAAATGCCGAGCTAATTGAAAATTGAAAATGCCAGCAACAATAATCGAGGCACGAACACAGCACAAGTCAAATATCCGATTTGAATGTGGATTAGAATTCGAATTCGAGGTTTGAGGTTTGAGGTTTTCGATTGTGCCGTCAAAGTGAGCCATCAAATTGCGGCTGGCAACATTTCAAGAAAGAAGCGGAACTGAAAAACTATTGAAAGTAAATCTTTTGCAGCCCCATCAAATGTATTCTGAAACAGTCTTCTAGTCGCAAAGGAGTTACCCCGAACCCAGCGCCAAGATGCTTCTAGCTTCCTTCTATACAGAAACATATAAAAACCCATTTTGTAATGCTTTCTGCTTATAGGAAATAACTTGTTCGGTCTTTGTTGTCCGATCTTTATGAAATGTGCAAGACATGATACAAAAGCTTAAAAGATCTTTTGACGAAGATCTTTGAAAATGAAGAAAAAGTCCATAGAATTTCACAGAATTCTCAAACATTCTACTGCATGCAATATACTCGTAAAAGATCCAGAGAACATTGCATTAAAGCGCTTCACACTGTTCGTCCAGTCGAATAATGGAACATAAAATGCTCTCGTTGCAATTTATAATTCAAATGCTCTGAACTTTGCCCAAGCTTAATCCATTATTTTTATGCATTCGCATTCGGTTTTGTGTTGATTTTGCAGCAGATTTTCTCATTAGCCAGACAAAGTCGGTTTTATTGCGCGACAAGCAATCAAAAATATCCATAACAAACTATGCTAGGCGGCTTTTGACGGCTTTTGGACGCTTTCACAGCGACAACGACAACGACAGCGACTAATTAAAACATTAATTGTAAATGCGACGAAACTGCGCGCAGTCGCACCCAATCCAATTCCAATCCAACCGCACCGACAACAACAACAACAACAACAACATTTCCATTTGGCTACCGTTTCCACTAATAAAGACGCGCATTTCCCCTTTTAAGTGCCCTAGCCCAACAACAAGGGGCTCACAAACAAAAGACTTAAGACACGAACTCCAATTTGAACGTAAACTTGTTGCCCCCGCTGTAAGCAGAAAGACGGAAGACGAGGGGCGAGGGGCGGGGCTCAAGTGAAACGGTAACAGTTTTAAAAGGTTCATTGAACACTGGACAACTGTGGACAACTTTCGAATAGCCTAACACGATGTTGTGTTTTTTGTTGTTGTCGGTGTTGTTTCTGTGTTGTCTTTTGGTGCCACAATTACAGCAGAAACATTGCAGGCGCTCGCCGCATACGAAATGCGACAGAGTCCTCACAGTTTGGCCATGAAAAACTGTGCGCAATGCTCTTCATGTTGATCACAGTGCCAGCTCATAAGCTTGTTAAGCAACGAACAAAATTAAGTACTCTGTACTGCAGTCGGGTGTGCACGACTAGCAGATGCCCTGTGCACAGAGCTGAGAGCCCGTTGAAATAATCAGAGCACAATAAAGGCCTTCAAATGTGTGTACAAATCGAAGACTAAGACTGAGCTAGGCTCAAAAATATATGCCACAAAATCGATAATTATCGATTTTTATGAAAAACGAAATGAAAAACGCGTTGTGCGTGTGGCTGACAAAAGTTTATATTTTAGATGTAAGGTCTTAAGCTCATATCAAAGTCTAAACCAACCAAAGTTCCCAAACATTTCGTGCTAGGCTTAGAAGAAATATACCTCTAAATCGATATTAATCGATATGATGAAGTCAAAAGTTTATATTTTAAATTAAAAGGCTCCAGCTCTTGTAGTTTCCAAACTCGAGCCGAAGAGTCAACTCAGCTCGACTTGCTCAACAAAATTAAGTAAATTAAGTTTAGGGGCTCGGAGCTGCCGCCTGCTGCCTGTTACATACATTCGCACAAAGTCAATATACCCCTTGTGCACATTAACCATAAAAGCACGTAGGAAAATAATCAAATAAATGACGTCCAACTACTCTGAGCAACAACAACAATAACAACAACCTTAACGAGTACGTAAGCATATGCATAAATTTAAATAAATTGTCTGAGTGCATGTGTGTGTGTGTGTGTGTTTGTGTGTGTGTGTGTGTGTGTGTTTGTGTGTGTTGATTAAACATGCATTTGTTAAATTAAGCATGGCCAAGACGCAGTCGCTGTCTCGAATCAAATTGCAACCCCCGAAGAGCAGCTCCGCTCGAGTCTCAGCCATAAGACAGGAAGACCAAAGGAGTCGGTTGCTGCCAAGTCGCAAGACGACGACTTATTCCCAGGCAGCTCCCTCAGCCGTAACGCAGCGCAGTCCACTCACCTGCTGATACCCTGCACTCATATGGGAATGGATCAAATGAGCGGCCGACAACTTTGAAGCTATCAAAAAGTTTGAGTACATACATATGTATAGCTGGTCAACAGCCAAGGCAGTGCATATCTAAAGGAGACTTCTGTTGAGAAGGGCCCGAAGCAGGGTATTTTCAGCTAGCTGCATACCCTGTAAGAGCTCAAGGACTGCCAGATGCTCACATGCTCATCTTTTACTTTTACTTTACTTCTCAGCTTTCATATGCTTACGTTGTCAGCTCAGCTACTACTTTTCAGTTTACAGGGTATCTTTTTAGCGTGCACTCCGGCTCAGCCTTTACGTTTGCGGTTGGAGAATTTGGGCTCAGTTTTGGGCAGCTTGACAGCTTGGCACCTGCCTCAGCTTGTTGGCCTGAATTTGGCAGCTGCCGTTTGCCTTGGGGCACGCACGCGTCACCTGCCGAATTGGCATTCGGCAATGCCCAGCCGAAATCCGAATACGAATGCAATCAAATGATATCAAGTAGATCATAATTTGTGCCCTGTCCCCAGCGAACGATATCAAATTCATGTTGGCTGCCAGCCAAGCGGAAAGCCAAACTAAACGCTCTGCAACAAGTGGCCAGCAGGTCCGTCCGTCTGTCCGTCCGTCCGTCCGTCTGTCCGTCTGTCCGTCTGTCTAGCCGTTTGTTTGGCTTATCGTGTGAACTAATCTAAGCCAGGTTCCAGACACACACACACAGAACCACACGCTCAGCTATACTCTCAGATACAGCTACAGAGACAGATGCAGATACAGATACATTTACAGATACATTCACAGCTGCAGCTACAGATACTAGAGCGCTGGGCCAGAGCTGTGAAATGATGTGCGATGTCTATGAGCATAATACACTCTACTCATTTTTCTTTCCAACCCCTTACTCCCCTCACTCCCCTGCCCACCTCTGGTATCATGCAGCAAGCGTCTTGGACTGATTGTTGACCGTCTTCGGCTGAAATTGAAGCCAAAGAAAATGATGGCTCTTCTTGTTGTTGTTGTTTTTGTTGTTGTTGTTGTTGTTGTTGTTATTGTTGTTGCTACTTTATTACACCACAAGCCCAAGAAGTTTTCGTAGTCCGGGGCTGGGTTTTTCGCTATTTCTTATTTTAATTTTTTTTTTTTTTGTCGTCAAGGGCCTCGCTGCCGTTGCAGTCGACTGCCTCCGGTCTGCGTCGACTATGGCAAAAGAAACACATTAAAAGCATATCAAGTGAAATCATCATCAGACTGTTCTCAGCGTTTGTCAGTTGCCAAGTTGCCCGTTGCCCGTTGCCAGTTGCCAGTTGCCCGTTGCCAGTTGCCGGTTGCCAGTTGCCGCTTGCCACTTGCAACAGTTGCCGGTTGCAGCGGAAGCGGCAGCCCCAAAACTGTTACTAATAGTTGGGCTAACGCTTTTGATACCATACAGCCATGCAATGAGCACATATATAATTTAATTATTGGCCATGCAGGGTATTGGCAACACGTGCACTCCCTAGCTGAATATGCTAATAATCTGGACTAATAATCAACTTTTTAAACATATGCTAGAAATATATTCGAGAAGAAATGAATAACAAATATATTGTGTTCATAATAGAACTGGCCACAGGGTATATCCAAGTCGAGCAGCTCACTTCAGTTTCAGTTTTGAACAAATCATTTGCCATACAGGGTATCTGTAGATAAAATTGTGGCTCGACGAATTGAAGAGCTAAATGTGTCTTAGTACAGAGTATCTTCTAGTCGAGTTATTAATATGGTATACATATAATTACAGGATAGCTTAAGTCGAATAGTTTAAGTGTTGCGCCAAGCAACATAAGCCGAATGCAAAATATTTCTAGCTTTCGTAGGGTATATTCAAGTCAGTCAATTTAGTACGCTGCAATTGACACAAAATTAATGGGTATGCCCCAGTCGAGCAGTCTTGCCTGACATGACCTCTTTTTATTGCCAAGCCGAGATCTTCAACACTTTCGTTGTGGGGCTCCAGATTTGTGTCATGTCAACAAACAATCAATGCTAACAACAACAACAACAACAACGATGCGTATGTCAAATCTGAAGCTGCGACTGGCAGCTGTCAGCCAGGTGGGCGGGGAAAGGTGGAATGGGGGTGGGGGGGACAGGTGAAGATTTGGGCTTGGCGGCGAGCTTCATCTACAACTCCAGCTACAAACAGCTGAAATCTTGCCCCGATTTGTGGCCACAATTTGATTGCCATTGTCTCTTGTTGTTGTTGTTGTTGTTGTAGTTGTTGTTGTTGTTGCGACACGCCCAGAAAACTGAATATATGAGGTTATGTTAGCTTGGGCCGCACCTCGCTAGGCGCAGGCGCTCAGCTAGCTAAGCTCTAAATAAACCCAACCCAAACATAGACACCCCCCCCCCCCCTCACACCCTCACCACTTTACCAGCTACTAGGCGTGCGCGACAATTAAATGTCCAACTTGTACGAGGTATCTATCAATTGGTCAATTGGTAGCCAAAAAACAAAAACAAATAAGAGCACAAAAAACTCGATTGGGAATGGTTTCGTGATTTACCCTGAACCAATTTTTATGTCCAATGCGACAATGAGTCATGCCCTCGACTAAGTATCGAGTGTTGCACACCGATCCTAAGTTTCGACATCGAATTGAGAAATAAATTGAGAACTTTCAATTTGTTCCTTAGATGAAGCTGGCCAATTGACGCGCGCTTGAAATAGCGCTCAAAAATGCTTTATTTAAGATTAATAATGTCGAATGTCCAAATCTGTGACTAAATACATCTATCTATACATCTATATATCTATCTATATATCCATCAGGGAACTATATCTATCCACCTATCTATCTATCTATCTATCTATCTATCTATCTATCTATCTACCTATCTATTTATCAGGTAAATATATCCAATCCATATACACCCTACGAAAATCTCTGACGAGTGTTGCCTAAAAAACCATGTCTCAAAATCAATTCTCTATCTATCTGTCTATATATCCGCCTATCTATCTATCAGGGAATTATATCCAATTTGTATGTATGTACTATACGAAAATCTCAGAGTAAGCTCTTCTAATTTTCGAGCTATGCCCAAAAAACCAAGTCTCAAAATCAATTTTTATCAATGTTATGCAAATGGGAAAAGATATCGATAAAAATTATGTGACCGTTCTTCGTGGGACTTAATAATATATTAATCAGAATATATTATTATTATTTTTTTTATTATTATTATTCGCACAGAAACATTTGCTTTGATTGAGAGAAGAAGCTTGGCAACTTTCATGGTGTACTCTTCTTAGCTTATCAAATTTAAGTAGAAATAGAGCCAAGTTTTTCCAAGTCTGGTTAACTTTTTAGAGTTCTCGAGTTCTTGTTTTCCACTCAGCTGAGCTGCAGCCGGGGGCCTTTTGGACACGTAGGAGGGGGTTGGTAACGAGGCGACGTCCCATTTCTTGTCGCTCGAGACTAATTGTTGTATTAATTGCATTTGCATTATTTGCGGGCCTTTGTTGAGCGAGGGGGAAACAATCGTTAGAATCATAAATATACAAATTTATGCTTATTATGGGGCACGTCGTGGAAGCCAAGACAACAAATTTATGCAACTGGGTGGCACTTTTTCTAGTCTATCTCTACCTCTGCCCCCCTCCCCCAGACCCTGCCCCTGGCCGTGGGCCAGCCTTTCGCTTTCCCCCATGCAAATGGCAGAGTGGCCCCCTTTCTGACGGACCGGGGCCAGAACATGCAAGCGATAGATATTTGTATGTCAGGCAATTGGCTCTGAGAAAAAAAGGCAGTCTCTGCCTTGGCCTTGCCGCGATTTGGCCCAGAGCTCCAAAGTGGCATGGGGGCGCTTTATAAGGCGCCTCTGGCTCGCCCACATCAATGATGCTGTGACTCAGCGCTTGCCTACGAATTAACACGATTCCAAATTGAAGGCTGCCCCGGCAAAACCAAATGCCATTTGAGGCCATCATCAAATCAGCCCAAAACCAACCAAAAACAATAACACGAAAAATAACAAATTTACTACAAAACTGTGTGAAATTGTTGAGAATTCATAAGTGCACACATAAATATGTATATATATATATATATATATATATTTCCTCAGCTCGCAAATTAAGGTTTCAAGCGTATATTTTGAATGTGTATTCTCAGCTGTTGTGTGAATATTGTTTCATGATTGTAGCCCACATAAACCAATTTAAAGTTCACCTTGAGCAATTAATTTATCTATGCAAAAACTTATTTCCACAGTATACAATATATAATTTAAAAGTCTTTTCTTTGTTGTCCGACTCACCTGAACGGCGCAGTTGAGAAAGCAGTTGTTTTGACCGGGTCCATTGAGCAGGCCCTTCGAGGAGGGCTCCAGCGTGGGCGAGGTGAGATTATTGGGCGCCCGCAGCAGCTCCAGCAGGCGATGGCGCTCCGCCCCATTCTGGATGGCGCCGGCAGCAAACGGTTTCGGTGGCGTTCCATAGTGAACGGGTGTGGCGGTGGCCGCAACAGCGGCAGCCGTGGACTGCCGGTACATGGGCGTGGCCATTGGACGTCTAGGTCTCTCACAAGCGCACAATTTCAGTCTGTGGCATGGCTGCAAGTAGGAAGGGAGGGGGGGGGGGGAGAGAAGGCAACACAATCAGAATATGACAACTTAATGTGACGACGCCCGCACCTCCGCATCGCTCGAATGCCAAACAAAAACCTCAGAGTCGTGACGGCTGCCGTGTCGCTGGCAATTAGCCGCAACATCGGCGACTTCTCTGAGAACTCCCGCAACAGTAACAAATTTATAAGCACAGGCAATGTGGCGCGTTCCATCGCCATCTTCATTGCCAGCTCTGTGCCCCAAACCAAACCAGACCGGACCGCGTCGAGCGACGAGCGGCGAGTTCTTCGAGTGAAAGTCCCCGCATATATCGGAATGCTCAGCGCGTGCAGAAACTATGTGGGCCAACGGAAACATTGCCCACTTCTGATTATGCAATGCATTCGCATTCAGTCGATTTGCTCGCAATTCATTCATTAACGAGTCGCTGACGACGACGACGGCGACTCCAAGTTTAGCTGCATATAACGAAAGACTTAGGCAACGAACTTGATGCGAGTTATGCTCTCAGCGCGAGCTCACTTCTAATGTGGCTAATATTGAGCATTAAATGGATATATATCAACATTGAGACTTTTCTTAGGCGTCACTTTGAAAGTTACTTGCATAGAGCAAGTATTTGGCTTCTTATATAACTTCCCCCCGATTCCCATCATATTCAAAGCCAAATATATTTACGAAAACTTCTTATTTGATATTTACACAGATTTAGGTGTGCGCGAGAGTCACAAAAGAAGCAAATACTTCTCCTTTAGAGGTTCATTTTTTTGTTCAAATATCAATCCGAAAAGCAAAGAGCCTCCTCGCTCCTATGGAAGCATTTGATCTTCGACACGCCGAGGCTTGAATACCCTTGCCTTGACATTTCCCTTGTGCAAATCATTTTGACTCGAAAGGAGCCCCGTTCCTAGAAACAGACCTTACTTAACTTAAAACTCTGATAACTCAAACTATTTTGATGAAGGAGAGCTTTCCTTCATGGCTTGTCCTCAAGGTTAATTCTACTGTGTAATAGGATACATTTGTACTTGTTAAGAGCTCAGTTCCTGGCCCCTAACAACATTCAAACTACAATAACTCAAACGGTTTTGATGAAAGAGAAATCTCTTTATCCTCCAGATCGATTGTGGGTGTAGGGAAAAGTAATCTAACTCCGAATATATAAGCTTTGACATCTTTTGTGTTTTATACGGCAATACAAAAATGTAATATTTACTTTTGTTTAATGTTGTTGTTGCCTTGGTCTTAGTCTAGCTTTTCATTTATAAAGCATATTTAAGCTTTGACATCTGCGCGACAACAATTCTTTTGTATTTTATAAAACTATACAAATGTTATATTTACTTTCGATTTAGTGCTCTTTTGTTGCCTTGGTCTAAGTCTACGTTTTTTTTATTCATAAAGAATCTCTTTGAGTTTATGAACGTATTTTTGGCCAAAAAAAGCTAAGAGATGTGCGTTTTATGATTATGCTAATTGTTAAATGGCTGCAACCGTGCTAATTGCCACATGCAGCCAGAGCGGGCACAGAGAGTCCGAGCTCGGCCCCAAAAATTAACATAATTCCAATGTGGACGCACCTGTTGCGACCGACAGTCGAAAGCGCTTCGTTTGCATATTAATCGGGGTTTGTCAGTTGAAGTATGATGCGGCATGACGGCGACGGGGACTGGGATTGCGACGGGGTCTGGGACTGGAACGGGGTCCGGGTCCGGGACTGGGACTGGGACTGGGACTTGGGCTGGGACTGCAACTGGGACTGGGACTTGGGCTGGCAGGCATTTCAATTGCTGTTGCGTGAAATGCAACAATTTGTGGCAGGCAATTGGAAGCTTGCCACAAACTGTTGATCGTCGCTCGGCGATCGTCGAGCAATCAACATTCAACGCACTCCGCCTGTCAATTCCAATATGAACTAGCATTAGCCTCAGCACGCTCAATCATAGATATATATATATATATATATATTTTCGTATATATTTGATTAAAATTAAAATTCTTCATAAATTGCAGCGAGCTGCGGACACAAGCTCAAAATTGGGCTGAGCAGCGGGCCTGGGTTCGAGTCCACAGCTTCAGCTCACGCAATGCAAATGGCGGCCGGACAAACTTGTTGCCGCAGTCGCTTTCTTTTTACAAGCGTCTCATTTATTATTTTTCAATCAATTTAAACTATGTCCACTTGTTTGTTGTTGTTGTTGTTGTTGCTGCTGCTGCAACAGGCGTGAGAAAGCCGCAGCTCTGCCCCCTTCGAGCACCTTAACTGAAATCAATCAATGTGTCATGCCTAAGACCTGCAAGCCACAAAAACACATTGGCAATGGTTCGATTCATGGTTCGAACCCGCTTCCTACCCTTGGGTTCGCTTTGGTCTGGGTCTACGACTCGTATTGTTTTGTATGCCCTTGGCAGAGGGTATTACAATTTTGTCTCAAAATGTGTTAGGCATAGAAGGAGACATCTTCGAGCTCATAAAGTATATATATTCTTGATCAGTATCAACAGCCATGTCCGTCCTTCCGTCTGTCCGTCCATCTGTTTCCATTACTATAGCAAATATATCATAGGAACGATCGGTCGAAAATGGGGTTCTTTTATGAAAAACTGTTTTGTTTATCATGATATCTTAACCATACTATCGGCAAGCAAATCATTATGAAAAGGTTAGGTCTGCAAGGGTATTAAGTCTTCGACGTGCCGAGGATAGCCCTTCTTTCTCGTTTGGCAACTGATTTGGCTTAATTTGGTTCGATTCATAGTCAAAAATAAATTCTGGTTAATCGGATTGCAGACTAAGCGCGGGCAAATATGAATAAGATTAAATAGTTTCGAATGCCCTGTATTTAGGTGTAGAATATAAGGTTATAATATAGAGGAATGTGGCTATAAATATGACACAAAATCTATCAAATAAATGCATGCATAATGGAAGAGTATTATAGAGCAGAGGCTCTGGCCCCATCTGCCTCTCGCTCCAGAGAGAAGGAAAGCTAAAGCTGTCGAGGCCACACATGCTGATAGTTGGCTCTGAATTGTTGTTGTCGTTGTCGTTGTTGTTGTTGTAGTTGTTGTTGTTGTTGTTGTTGTTGTTGTTGTTGTTGTTGTTGTTGTCGTTGTTGTTGTTGTTGTTGTTGTAGTTGTTGTTGACTGATCATCAACTGGGCAGAAGTCACGCAACGAATTTTGCGACAATTACATAAGACATAAGATGAACATTCTGTGACTAGTGCGCAAAGAGAAGCTACAAGAAAACCCACAAGTATGAACAAAAAAGGTCGACTAGCAGATGCCCTGTAGACAAATGCTTAATAGTCCTCAACTTTAATGCAACTTCTCTGCACTTCGGCTTTCCCCTATGGAAAATATGCTCCCAAAGAACTTCTATATTCTTCACTCGATCTTTGTGAAATTTTCTGCTATTAAAGATGGCATTAAAATGCTTGCATATATCAAATATCCATGGACTAACTCTCGATTTCTGCAAGGTAGCCAAAAGTACTCAATATTCCTCAACTGTGTCTCTAGCTCTTAAATACCCTCTTGTACTCTCCGAGTTCCACACAGCCACAGCTTGTTATCCGCAACAGGAATATATATGCTATATGTTCTCCATGCGTTACATAATGCGTGACAAAGTTCAAATACCCACCACAAAGGCATAAGAAAACAAAAGACAAAGACAAAGACCAAGACACAAAGCCCACGGATTGTTGACCAAATTGTTGGCCAGTTATTAAGTTGTTGTTGGATTGCGATGCTGGCGCCAGCATTTCCATGAGCCCAGCTCTCTCACTGTGTGTGTGTGCGTGTGTGCGTGTGCTGGGCCAAAAAACGTGACATAATGCAAAACAAAAGCTGAACAGTTCGTAGCAAGGGGTTAGCCCAAAGATAATGCGCCCAGCTCTTGGTTGTGGCTGCAGCTCAAACGAGTGCACAACATGTGCTATGAATAGACTCAAGTGCATGCAGAGATGATTCAAGTGAATCAACGTACAATATAATCAAATGTAGTCCAATGATTATTTATTTATATCGTTCTTTTAAAACACACTCGTCGAGGTTATAAAATGAATTCGAATTGAAAACTAAAGTCTTCTATTCTTTTCTTTTGTGCTTTATCATTGACAAATCGTTTGATAAATCGCTTGATCTTCACGTTAACGTTTGACATTGGGCCAGACAATCAATTATCAGTACTTCGATGTTTATAATATTATTATTATCATTGTTGTTGTTGTTGTTGTTGTTGTTGCTGTTGATGCATTTGCTTGTAAACATTCCTTTGAAGAGTGCATGTTAATGGCATGAGTTGCACTTGTTGTCGACTTTCTTCCTGCTGCTAGCTGCAACACATGCTGCACGCATCTCATGACTCTCGACTGGCAATTACAATAGCTCAATCAGTGCCCCCCAAGCCCCCTTCGACCCGCCCCGCAACGCCTGCAATTGCATAGCTGTGGCGTAAGTATGCCAAGAATGTTGAGCACCTGTTGGCATAATTTCTAGCTCAGCTCGAGCTGCCAGCAAACGAGTTGCCAGCAACAACAAAAGCAGCATCAACGTTGGCGACCCTGAAATCAATGCAATTCTCCACTCTGTAGCACAGTGTAGTCGTGTATGTGTGTGCTTTTGTTTATCGTCGCCGCTTGGCCTGAGCTCGCCTCGAGATTGGGCCAACTGCTCTGCTTCGCTGCAATTGACCACCTGCTCGTGTTGTTGTCGTGCATCCAATTGAATCGATTGTGGCACGGGCCCACGTGCTTCGTACCTTCGGACTCTCTTCCTAATTTGACAATTTAACGGGCCTGCATTCAGCTGGGGGCGTCTGTTGTCGTCGTCAACCCACGCTGCAGCAGCTCTGCTCGGGCGCCCACGCGGCCCCAACTGCCGCTGCCGGTCATAGTTGACAGCGAAGACCTCAACAGTCCAGCAACAACAACAACAGCAACAACGGCATGCCCGACCAGAAGTTACCCTGCACGCACACACAAACAAAAATCATTGTAAATTGTCTAGTTTGCGTTTAGATTTCAATATTTTTGCCCTTGTTTCCATGCTAGTGGTGTTTTTTTTTAAACCCAAATATTCAAATGTCTTTTTAATATTTAATATTTAATTTCATGTTTTTCATATTTTATTCCATCTTGACATTCAAATAGAAGAGTCAATGCATAATATTTCATTGAAGTTTACTTTTTGAAATGAATTTTTCTTTTGCACATTACTTGAAGTTCTAATCATATTGAATTTGCCATTTTAGATGCTTTCCTCACACATTCATACATCTGCACAAAAGCATAATACCCCATTTTAGCAATTTTCAATGGGTATAGCAACAACAACAACAGCTTCGCAGAGGCGCATTCCTGAAGGTGCGGAAATCAATTTGACACTCGCGCTGGCGCGTCTAATGCGACAACAGCAGCCCAAGTGTCCACAGTCGCCGCCGATCCTCGTGCCCAACATGGACTCCAACATGGACTCCAGCTTCAGCTCCAAGTGCAGCTTCGGTCTGGCTGATTGATTGGACGCGCGCATGCGTCGCGGCGACGATGACAGCAGCTGTGCCGCTTAATTGCGAGCACAACAGAGCTAGAGGAAGAGGCAGAGGCAGCGGAGGAGGACAGCAGACTGCCTGGCCAATAGTCGACTTGGGAAATACCCTGTAGCCGCAAAGGTCTATTCCAGCGAGCACTACAGCTGTTCAATTTCGAATCACGACTTTCTGTGCATATCTTATTCATTATTTATTAGCAAAAAGGTCTTAAGATATTTCAATTTCTCACGACTATCTCCAGAGAGTCCAGTTCCTGTTCACGGCTTAGCTCTAATTTATCGATTATCGATATTTTATCAAGTCGATGAGACATGTTCGCGATAGTTTCAGGAAAAGGTTATATAATACTATCGAAAGTATCGGGTTCTTTTTTAACGAAAAAAAGGGTCTCTCTTTGTAATAAATGCTATAAAATCTCATGTCCACATTCTCTCCCCTCGCAGAACCTCTTCGATTACCTTCAAAATTGACAGCTTTGCTGAAAATCTTCACCGACTTTATATACACTTGAGGCTCAACCTAACCTGAGCTGACTTTTTACAGATTCTTCTATACTGGTTAAGTTTAGCTCGTTTATGGCTAGGTATATTGCCTGCATTTGTTTGTGAACTCAAATCTAATTCGCAGCATTTTTGCAGCTTAGACCAAACGCATACTCCCGCTGATTCCAGGGTATACCCTATAAATATACCCTTGAAGAGGCCACCAAGCGACAACGACAATCAAGAAAAATGGGCGTCTTTGTTCGGCAAAATGAAACGCGAAAGCGTTGAGCATGTTATTGAAGGGCATGGTACGGGAGGGGGGAGGCGGGGCGTCACATGGCAGACAATGGTCGATTGTGGCAGACAGACAGACAGACTGGCAGACAGACAGACTGTTAGATAGACAGGCAGACAAACGGACAGCATAATTTATAGTTTTGCAGTTCGAAGTCGCGTCTTTTGGCCAGCAAATGCCGCGCGATTTGCTGTCAGAGTCAGGTTCCAGGTTCCAGTTCCCTTTTCCCACTTCCCAGTTCCCTTTTCCCTGCTCCCTCTTCCCAGTTCCCTTTCCCTGCTCCCAGTTGCATTTCCCATACCGATCCCAGTTGCAGTTGTCAGCTGGAAAACTTCTGCGTCAATCAAATGGAACATGATAAGCTGCGTGTGTGGCTGACCGCAGCTGTCATAACTGGGCAAGCCCCACCTCTCCACCTCTCCCCCTTTCCCCTTGCAGCTCCATAATTGTCCAGCATCTGCCATTAGACTGGGCTTGAGGTATGCAAATTGTCGAGATGCCGCAGCTGTCAAATGTGAGCTTCATTCGACAAGCCCAAGCTCAAGCCCAAGCCGCAGCCGCAGCCTCAGCGCATATCTTGGCCATTAGCAACACCTTAGACCAGATAATTATGGCCAAGACTATAAATCAGCCTAACAAGCCACCAAACACGCACTAAAGCTGCCAAAAGATGCCTTAACTATAACTCGAAAGCCTCAGCTAAATCTGATACCTCGATGCCTCGACTAGCATCGCCCGATCGAGTCTCGTATCGCCTGCTCGTGGGCGTTTTTTTTGTTAATTTATTACGCATATTTTTTCGTTTTTTTTTTTTGGCATTTTTGATACCCTATACCCATTGAAAGGTTGTTTAATTGGGCAAACCCATCTTCATAAGATATATGTACCATACAAGCGGGCATTGCCCGGCCTTGCTCGTGGAATAATTTGTCCTACATATTTTGGGTACTTTCTAGATGTCTTCAGCCGATCCCAACCAAAAGTTAAAAGATATTAAACAGATTTTTAGAGCCTTGATCACTCTTCTTCTTAGTAAACGCTTTTGAAAGTCATTTTGTCTTGTCAATGTGTCTTAGTATGTTTTGAAAGTTATTTTAAAAAGAATTTTCCGCCGTGTACAGGGTATCACCTAGTCGAACTCTAGAGCAGTCTTTTTTTATATTTAATCAAAGTTTTCCCGCCGTGTACAGGGTATCACCAAGTCGAACTCTAGAGCAGTCATTATTTTGTATTTACAGGGTATCAACTAGTCGCAATTTAGAGCACTTTTTTTTCATATATTTTTGGCAGCAAATTAAAAGCCACAAAACTGAAGAGAATTCCACACACAAATGAAACTACCAAGACACACACACACACACACACGCACACACAGACAGACACACACACACACACACGCACACTTGGCTATGAAATTCTGGGTCTTGTCTGTTGGCTCGTTTGCGGCTTTTAGCCACGTGCTGTATCACTCCAGTCTTTTATGGAAATTAACATTTTTTAATGGGTTTCTTTTTCTCGTATTTATTTATTTGCTTTTTTGTTTTTTGTTCAATTTTTTCTAGTTTTTTCGCCCCGCTACATTAATTGTTTTCGGAAAGCCGTCGCGCTGCATATCTTAATATATATATACATATATATATAGCTATATACGATAAGTGTTTGTGGGCATGCATGGATCCCGGCTCGAAGCGATTCGTTAATCATCAACGTAATTTGGTGGCATGAGTCGGCCGCATAACGAAATCCGAGTCCAAGAAAATCCAATCGCAGTTGCGTGCAGCATCGTGGAAAATGAACGTGCGGCGCGAACAATGGACAAAAGATCTCCCAAAAGGCATTTAACGGATATTATTCGAGCTGCAGGTGCAACTGGGGCAAGCGCAACGGTGGGTGTAGGAGGGGCAGGGGAAGCAGCGGCCAATGGCATTGGAAACAGAAATGCACACGATTGAGGAATGCCAGCCAAAGCGCCATCTAGCGTCGAGTGGCTTTCAATGCTGATAATTGGCTTTAGTTTGGAAGGGGGGGAGGGGAGGTAGGAAAGGGGGCTAAAATAAGCAACGGCCAACGGCAACAGGAATACAGACGACAGAGGAATGCCAGCCAAGGCGCCATCTAGCGACGGGTAGCTTTCAAAATTGATAATTCGCGCAAGTTGAGAGCTGAAAACTTTACGCAAATTGCTCGAAATGTGGCTCTAACGAGCAAATGATGCATGCAATTGAGTATTTACGCTCTCTACGAATATTTCGCTCTCTTGCGCCCAATAACTCGTACTCGCTCTTGCTCTCACATAGCCCACGCATAGATGGATATTTGTGAGTCAACTGCTCGAATCGTATTCTTATCGCTCCGCTTGCCACAATTTCAATTAGTCCAGCTGCTGCTGACTTTGGGCCTGGGAAGCAACAGTTCTTCGATTTGTGAGAAATGTTACGCTCAAGAGCAGCCACTTGACTGAATTGTGGGAGTGCAGCTCAAGTGGCAACGGGGGAGAAATAAGAGAGAAAGAGAGAGAGGGAGAGAGGCAGAGAGGCGGTAAGTAGGGATTGCAATTGGAGCGGCTCCTACTCATATCTTAATCAATCAATCTGCAATTTAAAATCGATTAACAGGCCAACAACAAGAAACACTTTTAAAGCAAAAAACTGGCTGCTCCTGCAACCACAAACACAACAACAACAACAACTACATCCAAATCCAGTTGGAGCACAGCCCAAATCTGTGTCTTAGTTGAGATGTTGTTGAAATTTGGTCGCCCCAAGTGCTGACCGAACACGAGAAGAAGCAGAAAAACGAAAACAAAAAACAACGACACGCAACTCCGAAGATCAGCATCAAACATGTAATTACATGAAACTCCATGATGATCATCATCATCATCATTGTCTGCTTCTTCTTCATCAGTTACAGTTCATTCACGCCAAACTCGCGGAGAGAGGGGGTGGGGGGCAACTTTGACGCCCACCAAAGAGCCGCGCCGTGGCCAAATGACAAATGGTTGATAGAAACCCCGCACCCCCCACACCCTGCCCATCAATAGAGAGGGGCTCGAAGATGAATGCTAAACGAGCCGCAGCTTGAATGACACCCCGATAGCAATCTCTATTATTATAATATTTCAAAACAAAACGCGAGAGAAGGAACAACAAAAATATGAAAAAAGAAGAGAAAAAAAGAGTACGACTTGGGCTCGTCCGGGAGTTGAACCCGGGACCTCTCGCACCCGAAGCGAGAATCATACCCCTAGACCAACGAGCCATGTTAATTTCGCTCGCCAATTTACACAATACAAATCGCAGCGAATAAAGCCCGAGCGTTGTGTGTGAAAAAATGCCAAATCCAATTGGAATAGCTGCAATTGGTAAGTGCCAAGAACTCAGCCACACACGCACACACACGCACACACACGCAGACACACACATTACTCTTGCTCTTCCTTAAGCAGCGATCGGCTTTTGTAGATCGCCCCCTCCTCCTCCTGCTCAGATTGAATATGGGCCGTGCTCTTGTTGTTTTTAGCCAGAAGCCACCACTGACCTGAACCGAGGCGGCCATATCAGCATGATACGCCCATGTATATAGTATACATATACATAAATATATATATGCATATGTGAGTGTGTGTGCATGCCCGCCGCATATGCAGCATATTGAAAGATCTGTTTATTGTTTACACTGGCCGCTGAAACCGGCCGTTTTAAGATGCCAAAACTATAAAGACTGGAAATGTGCACGGCGACAAGCCGAAATGAATATACTCTACAAGAATTCAAAGTACTTGGAAATAAATTCAAATTAATTGCTTGGACTCGAACTGAATGAGAAGAGAGAAGAGTTACAAGTATATAGCTTATTGTTTATTTTAACTTAAATAGTTGTAAACAGTTTCATTTATTGATTTTCTATGATCTTCCAGTTCTTAAGATACATTCTTTAAAGTTCCTCCTAAGGCCACTCTCTCAGTTCTGAATAGTTACACTTTAGTTGATCGATTATGAACTTTCTTATGGGGTCTATGGACTATAGATTAATCAAGTTAACCTCTCTTTACTCTGAAATTTAAGGTATTTTCATAATATAAACATCTCAAACTATGTCCAAAGCTTTCATGTCTATAAGAAAACGATTTCCTTACACTTCCCAAGCAAGTTAGGTAGTGTATGGAAATTGTTGCTTGCTAGCCGAGCAGCACGTGCCTTCCGATCTATCAGATTTCTTGCTGGCATTATAAAGCCAACAACAACAACAACAACAACTGCGAGCAGCAACTGAAATTGTTGCTGGAGCTGAATTTTGTTACAATTCTTTTTTTCTCTTTTTGTTTGTAATTTCTTTGAAAACAATGCAGAACAACAAAGGGGGGGCTGTACGTGCGGGGGGTAAGTGGGAGAAGAGTGGGAGAGAGAAGGGAAAAGGAAGGGGGGTAAATACATTGTTGTTGCTGTTGGAGCTTTAATTGTTGCCGCAACTGTTGCTGCCGCTGCCGCTGCAGATATTTATGCACTTGATGGGCTGCCTCCCCCTTCCCCTCCCTCCCCCCGTTCCCCTCTTGTTGCTGTTTATCGTAATTTACAGTCCATTTGTGGGCCAGTTCGATAGGATTTGGTGTGGATTCGAATGATCCGCTTGCAGTCGATATGCTCAAATCCCAAGCGAACTGCAACGGCAGCTACTCGCAGCGAGCTAGTCACGAGCTCTTGACTCTGAAATATGGTACAGTTCTCGCTCGCCAAGGAGAACTCTCGGAGACAGAGAAAGGGAGAGGGAGAGGGAGAGGAATAGAGAGTGGAAGGGGAAAAGTGAACAAAGTTACTAATGCTTAGCACGCAAGAGAAAGAGACCCCTCCTCTGCTCCGACCTCTCTCTTCTTCTCTATGACTCCACATCTCTCTCTCTCTCTCTTTGAATGGGCCTATCTCTCCCTATCTATCTCTCACTCTATCTCTTACTCTCTCTTCTTATCTATCTATCTCTTTCTCTCTTTTTATACATACATATATATCTCCTCCTCTTTCTCATCCTCACTTTCTCTCTCTCTCTCCCTCTCTCTCTCTCTCTCTCTCCCGCGCCTCCACCTCTCTCTCTCTCTCTACATCTCTCTCTCCCTCTATATATATGTATATAAATCCATCTATCTATTATCTCTCTCTCTCTCTTTCCCACCCTCTATCACTCAGCACCTCTGTCTCTCACTCTCCCCTCTCCATCTCCCTCTCTCTCTCTCTCTCTGAATGCTCCCTGTAGAATAGGTCAACGTCTTTGAATGAGTCTCACGCAATTTGCGTTGAACAATCGCTGAATTAACATACTCCGTGCGTACTCTGCGTACTTCTCGTACTCCGCAACTCTCCTTCAGATTGCTCCAGTTCAGCAGCCAGCAACAACAACGACAACAACAACAACAACTACAGCAATGACAGCACTTAAATAGACAACAGTTAGTTAATAGCGCCCCAGAGCTAATGTCTAATGATAATAAGATGATAACAATGACAATTTGAGGCAACAATTGAGGTTTTATGCTCAAACAATCGTCGAAAAGCTTTGATCAAATTAAGCTTCAGCTGGAATACATACATAAAGATATATTCAGGAAGTTAAATTCAAGAAAAACTTGGAAAAACTCATAAAAATTGAAAACTGCTTTTGAATTCGCACCAGCGACCTCTCGTTTGTTAGTTCGATTTACAAATCAAATTTGATTACCCTTGCTTTAAAAAGCAACGAGATTTGCTTAAAAAAGCGTTTTTCGAAAACAATTTTTATCGATTGCTTTAAAACGGGGCACGTTATCGTTTATCGGAAACAAACAAGCAGGTCCTACCTTCCAAATTGGCTGTATCTTCCCTTTTTACTCATTTTCAATGGGTTAAGGGTATAAAAAAAAAGTGACTCCCTTAGACTTTGTTCATATTCAATAAAAAGTGAACTTCTTTGAGCATTTACTAATCCATTCCTTTTCCACTCTCACAACAAATAGCAAATAAACTGGAAGAAATTCTCGCTCTTTTCCCACACTCTAGCTGGAATGTCAGAGCTGAATAAATCGAGTATATCGAAAAGCAGTCTGCGCCCAAGTTGTAGATTTGACAAATGCCGGATATATTTAATTAGGTATAGAATACAAGATGGCGCGAGGCAGCGCCGCAGGCTTTGACAGACACATAACCGTATTTTCGCCAGAAGGACGCCTGTTTCAGGTGGAATATGCATTCCGGGCACTCGCGCTGGACAACCTGACGCTGGTCGCCATACGGGGCGCCACCTGTGCGGTGCTGATCGTTCAGCAGAAGCCGCTGGATAAGCTCATTGTGCCAGAGACTGTGACCCGTTTGTTTTCGATTAACAAGCAGATCGGCTGCGGCATGATCGGACGCATGGCCGACGCCCGGGCCCAGGTGCAGAAGGCCGTCTACGAGGCGGGCAGCTTCCAATTCAGATACGGCTACAAAATGCCCGTCGATGTGCTCTGCGGCCGCATTGGCGACATCAGCCAGGTGTACACGCAGAACGCCGAGATGCGTCCCCTCGGCTGCAGCATGGTGACGATCGCCTACGACGACGATCTCGGGCCCTGCGTCTACAAGACCGATCCGGCAGGCTACTGTTGCGGCTACCGGGCCACCGCGGTCGGCACCCAGATGCTCGATGCCCTCGCCTATTTGGACAGAAAGTACAAGAAGAATCTCAGCGACAAGAAGACCGTGCAGCTGGCCATCAGCTGTCTGGCCTCGGTGCTGGGCACCCAGCTGAAGTCCGCCGACTTCGAGATGGCCATGGTCAGCAAGTCGCATCGTCTATTCCACGTACTCAGCCGGCAGGAGCGCGAGGAGCAGCTGGACAAAATGTTTGGGGGTTCCAGGAATTCTAGTCGATAGTTCAAGTTCGAACGAGAACAAACCAAAAACACGTAGGAAAATATGGCTTTAATTTGAGTAGCATTCGGGTCTTTATATTATATTATTATAATAAATCTTTCTTGGATTTAAATCAGTTTGATGAGCTCCCCTGCTAACTCAGTACTAAATACCCTAAGATACCCTGATTCCAAGCTGTCATTTACTTCGAAATTCGAACCTAACCCCACACTATAAGAAATGCGTTCCCTATTAACTTCGGCGTCTACAATCCGATCTATTTGAAGTTTTCTGGGCTTAAATATGACATGCTAAAAGGTGCATATACCAGAGCAAAAGGCTCTATCTTTAAAACTAAGTTCTTTCTTCCTTAGGTGTAGGTATCCGAATATGAACTGTTTTTCATTTGTGTTTACTCAGCGAGAGGCTACATTCCAAGTCTGATGCATATCGCGCTTATAGTTCTCGAGATATGCACACAAAACGAGGTCTCCACCCTGTCGAATTTCGGGCTAATTGAAGGAGGTAGCTGAAAAGTAGAATATTCCCAGTCTTTGTACACTAAACGAGAGCGTACACAACAAATTTTAGGTATCTAGCTCGAATAGTCTTTGAATGATGCCTAAAAAACCAAGTGTCGAAATCGATATTTATCGATAATTTCAAAGTGGAACGATATACCCGACTGATATGCTGGATTATGTATTTTAAATGTAGTCTCAAGCTATTTAAGTGCAATCAGACAGACATGTTAGACCTGGACATAGGGATGGACTGATCAGCAGAGCTGGAAAACAATCGATGGGGCTATCGATTATTTCGATATCGAGCAAGTCTCTGCGAGGATATGTAAAAAAGAAATTCAAAAGATTTTGCACTGTGTCCAGAGCGAGCTTTGGGTAATTAAGAAACTTTGCTGCGCCAATATTTAACGGCAGTTTCGCACTCATCGATTAACCAGCTAGGGGGAGGGGGGTGGAGAGGGGAGGGGCCTCTGTGTGGCAGGTGAAAATCGATGCAGCGACAGCAGCTGCGTAAATTTTACGCAATTGGGGACAACAAATTACACGCAATGCAATTAACTGCGGGACCTGAAGTTGGAGCCGGGACTCGAGCTGGGTCGGAGGCAGGGGCAGGGACAGGGGGTGGGGCTGTGGCTGTGGCTGGGACTGAGGCTAGGCCTGTGGGCCTGGCTGCGTCTCGAATTGAGGTTATGAGATGCTGTCTGGCCTGTGGCTCGCTCGATTATGCAAATGCGGCGAAATTCGCTGGAGCCAACGCATCTAATCGAGTAGCCGAAGCCATAAAATCAAGTCCACGCACCAGACGCATTCCATCAAAATACTGTGCTGCAACGGGGAGGCGCGACTGGGCGATACCCTGTGCTCGTTACTTGTGCATATCTCGAGAACTATAAGCGCGATATGCATCAGACTTGGAATGTAGCCTCTCGCAGAGTATACACAAATAAAAAATAATTCATTTCTTGGATACCTACGCCTAAATAAGAAAGAACTTAATCTTAAGGATAGAGCCTTGTGCTCTGGTATATGCACCTTTTAGCATGTCATATTTAAGCCCAGAAAACTTCAAAAAGATCGGACTGCAGACGCCGAAGTTAATTGGGAACGCATTTCTTATAGTGTGGGGCTTGTGTTTGAACTTCCAAGTGAAGGCCAGCCCGATCGTAATGAAATTTTCAGTTAGTAAAGATGAAACTTATACTGCTGTAAGTTCCAGAAATCGAACCTGTAACTATATTTATATTCCAAGTTTTTAGTCGCTTAGAGCTTTTCCATCGACTATACCTTACAGATGCCTTATTCTGGCCATGTCATTTAGTAGAGGGTATACAAACCAAGAACAAAAACAACAACGACTGCAACTTGAATTTGTTAATGAAACTTTTTCGGATTGGAGCTGGCTGAATGTGAAATGTGGCAAGCGAATATGCACGTACAAATCGTATTTGCAGATATGTCAGTTGTATGTTTGTTATTTGTTTTAACATTTTATTTTTTACGCAATGCATATCGTACATGGCACTACAACAACAACAACAACAATGACAACAACAACAACAACAAGGCGAGATTGGCACGCAACTTTTTTGGCTTTTTGGCAGCCAACGTTAAAAGAGTTGATGACCCCGAAACCCCAAAGAAGACGCTCGATGAAGCCGCAGCAACATCAGCCAAAGCAACAGCCACAACAACAACAACAACATAACAAACAACATTACAACAGTTTGCCAAAAACAAAAATGTTAAAAGAAGAAGAAGAAAAAACAGAACCAAATACTCGAAAATGGCCGCAAAATCATTACAAAAAGCGGCAAAGAAACGGCCATGAAATCGAATCACATGTGTTGCATGTGATGTATGTATGTGATGTATGTGTGTGATGAATGTGATGTATGCGCGAACGGGGCTAAGAACTCGCTTCAATTCAAGCAAGAACTCTTTATCAATAACTTAAGTTGGATAAGGAGTACATGCTGTTATAACACCAGGGGAGATTAATAAATAGAGGATATGCCCGTAAGCATGCACACCAAAAATCAAGATGATTGACTGACTGACTGACTGATTGATGAGCAAGGCGGAAGAGCTAGGGACCTTATGTGATGTAAGTTAATACCAAGGGAGATTAAAAAAAGAAAGCATGCTTGTGAGCATGCATGCCAAGAATCAAGCTGGTCTGATTGACTGACTGATTGATGAGCAATTCAAGCAATTTATACTCAGGGCTAAAGTTCTTTCATTGGAGTTAAGTTTAAAGAAAATCCAACTTTCTGAGTGAAAAATGTTGGTCTTGGCTTATATGGAAAAACGACCAATATATATTCGTTCTGCTTAAAAGATTTTTTTAAGTTTTACTTGGAAAATCTGCCATTAAGATCAAGCAAAGGGCAAATGGAAATAATTCGCACGGGCAAAGCCGGGTAATGCTTGCTTTAGCTATGATAGATTATCCTCCAACTGGCAAAAGAAGCACGATCTTATTGCCTCATCCAATTGGCCAGATCTTTGCACTTCGTTCGTTTGAAGATACCCTGTAACTAACAGATACCCTGTAACTTACCTTTATGAACTGATGGAATTGCAGCTGGGTTTGTTACAGTCCTCGACAGGCGCAACAATTGCGGTTGCATTTGTTGGCCGGAAGTTTTGGTTGGCCGCAGGATGCGTGGACGAGGGGCTAAACAGTTACTCTTGCACACAAGCGAGACAGAGAGAGAGAGCGAGAGAGAGGGGGAGAGGGAGAGAGCCAATTTGTGTATGGCAGATATTTGGCCAAGATTTTGGTTTTGGCTTTGACTTTGGCCTCGCAGCTTGGCGAACGTTAAGTTGAATTATTTTTCACACGCTTTCACTTGAACATCAAAAAAATAAATATATAAACAAATTTTTGTTTGCTGTGCACTGCTTCTTCTTGTTTTTATTACGTTTTGGCGCTTTAACTGTATTTTAGTGCATTGCAATAGTTGCGTTCGTTTCTGCCACTCGAATCCGCACAGAAGCACAGTAGGAAATAAACAAAATCACAAACACAATCAAAAAGAACGCGAAAAGAAACGCGCGATAAACAAACAGCGCGAATATCCAAACAACAAAAACAATGTCTTAACAAGCGCCGGCCGCTGAACGCGCGTAACCTCCGCTCGTTTCAAATGCGATACAACAACTGCCGATTGGTGGCAAGTGGGCGCACTGAGAGCGGCACACACATGTTGCGCTCTCAGAGCGATAACTGAAAAATACCGTACAACCAAAAATACTGTACAATTGCTGCCTATCGATATGCGCTGCGACCTGCACTAGCTCGGTTCAACTATAATAATTGAAGAAAAGCATTTGATAAATGCAATAAATAAAATTTACTTGCTATAAACTATATTTGGCCCTATAGCGATTATTGAGGGGCGCAGCGCAAAATTAAACAAAGCTATCGATTATTTATTTACCTGTGCTGCGTTAAGTTCGAAAACCAGAGTTTGCTGTGTGCTTGCGCTAGAGGGCGACACAGAATTTGTAACTGAACAGCGAGTAACTAGAGGGCGGCACAGTGTATCCATATATAGTGCGCTTGAAGTGCGTTGTACATCTAAATAGCGCTCAACGAAAAATTAAATCGAAATAACAAAATAAAACGTAGTAATATATTTAAATGCATATGTTCAAATAAGTTATTTGTCGGCTCTAATACACTGTTCACAGCTGTTGAAAAGAAGTTTCTTATTGTAAAGCTAAAGACCGTTCAACTGAGCAGGCAGTAGAGGGCGCCACAGTTAGAACGCACTAAGTGTTGTCGAAAGTGGAAAGCGAAAAATATGATCGTAACCAGAAAAACAAAATATTAACTGAGCTCAGTGTAGAGGGCGCCACAGTCATCATTTGAATAATCACTTAGAAAAAATTAACTGAGCATTGTGTAGAGGGCGCCACAGTATTCGTTTATACAGTGCGTTCTGATATCGCCAAATGCGCAGCGCTGTTGCGTTGAAAATGTGAAGCGTAAAATATGATCGTAATCACAAAAAGACTCAACTGAGCCGTGTGTAGAGGGCGCCACAGCTTTCGTTCATACAGTGCTCTCTGATATCGCCAAATGCGCAGCGCTGTTGCGTCGAAAATGTGAAGCGTAAAATATGATCGTAAGCCCGATAAATCTTTGAACGTAAATAGAAAACGGTTTAGATACACGATAAAAAATATATTTAAATGCAAATTCTAATTCTAGATTCAACAGCGCATCCGGATCAGGGATTGGGCAGCCAATGCGGCCACTCCTGTATCTCATTGTAGAGCGTCAGGCCCGGACTCTGGGTGCTTATCACCTGGGAGCCGCCAATTAGTCCATAATCCTCGCTCAGCTCGCCCAGCTCCACGCCGCAGGCGAGCAGCTTCTTACACGCATCCAACGCCGCCTGCGCGGGCAGCTTGTCTGTAAGGGAGGAGGCAAGATTAGCAAGACAATACTCGAAGAGGGCGACGGAGAGGGAGAGGGAGACTCACCCACGTAGTTGCCAATGAAGGCGATGCCCGTGCCGTTCGCATTGTAGCCGTAGGTGTGAGCGCCAGCGATGCCCCAGCCGGTGCCCTCATAGACGATGCCGTCGTTGCCTATAAGAAAGCTGAGCAGGGGATTGAGCGGGGCTGGAAATTTATAACCTGAACTGAAACTCACTTGTAGCCAATGTCGTTGTAGTCCAGCTGCGACTGGTGATAGCTCTGCATGTTCTGCAGCAGCTCGGCGCACTGCACAAAGCCGGAGCAGGCGCTTGTCACCGTGTGATGGATGACCACGTAGCGCACGGGCCGCACCTGGTAGTTGATGCCGCGCGCCGGCTTGCCGCCCCACTGACGCTTCAGCTTCATCTGCGGGCACTCGGCGCCCTTCTTGCGCCCCTTCTTACCGCCCGCCGCCGACGCAGCCCCAAGCAGCGCCAAGCAGACAACGAGCAACAGCATCAAACGGGACATCTTCCGGGAGTTGTGCTCGGCTCCGGCTACGTTTGAGTACTGCCCGACGGATCAGTCGCAGCGCCTTCTTATCGCATGCACACGCCTCGCCCCAACTGACGCAATTGCCGACGGGGACGGGGGAGGGATGCGGGGGGGTTGGTCAGCGGACAGAAACAGGTTTTAATCTCTAATTCGTCTCATACTCTGCCAGCGGGTGCTACAGAATATATGATCCATTACGCTAGAGACCTTTGAATCTAAAAGCTCGAAACAGTTTGAAAGGCTACTGTTTGATTATGAGAGCAGTGGCTCTTAAACTGTGAACTAGAGTATCCGCCAGACGAGCATTCCGATTTAAAAACCTCCTCACATATGAGCCAAATCTTGTCAAGATCAGAACACTTTACTATACATTTTGAATGGACAACTTTTAGGTTTTCCTCTTAAAGTCAGACTATATATGTATATCAGATATCATATATATACACATGTTATATACATATATAAACTACAACAAATGTTTCCTCTAAGAACAAACTTATGGCTAAACATTTATAGCCCCTTTGATGGCCTTTATCTTGCAGAGTATTTAATCTTGCGCTTGTCGTTTTGTCTGCTTTTAATTTATCTGAATGTTTTGCGAATTTAGTCCGGGAGTCCCAATTCAGCGGCTTCTGTTGGGATTTGTGATGAAAAAGTAAAAGCATCTTTTTCACTCAAAGCTCGCCGAATCCATTCATGAGTCATTCCGAAGCCTGAACTCGAACAGGTTTCCCGAGCTGATAGTAAACAACACTAAAAACCACTCAGAATCATTTGCGAATAAATGGATTTATTCCGAAAAATACACTCGGAGAAAAACGAGCTTCTAAGTTCCAGTTTGACCGAAAAGGAATTCAGAAAGTTTTCACCTTCAAATTTGAAATATTCTTAATATTACATTTTAAAAGTAGATATAAAAACCATCCGACTGGGATATACCCTGCACAAAGCGCTTAGCTAGCTTCTAGCTTCCTTCTACAGCAGCTGTGCTTCCTCTTCCCTTGGCCCTTATACATAGAATATGCATTCTGGACTAACTTCGGCGCTTATAGTCCGATCTATATGATATTTTAAGGCCTTAAAGAATGAACTATTTTTATTTTGTGTATACTCTTCGAGAAGCTACATTTCAAGTCTGATGCATATCGCGCTAATAGTTCTCGAAATATGCGCAAAAAACTATGTCTCAAAATCGATATTTATCGATAATACGAAAATGGCAGAGATATTGAAAGCACATAGTTAACTTGTTCTTTTAGTTACATATGAGAACATATATTTCAAATTTGGAGTCTCCAGCTCTTGTAGTTTCCGAGATCGATCAGGAATGGGATCGGAGATGCTTAGATCTGTCCTTTATATAAATATATCTGTATAAAAGAAAATACTTGAATACTTGTTATTAATACATATCCAATATTCCTTAAATTGCGAACCCTATTCAAGTACTTTTTGTTAGGAACTTTCCTAAAATCAGAATTTCAATCTCCAAAAAAAATTTGAGCCATGTTTTGCCAACGTTTTTACTCGACTTGAGTACACAATATTTGAGTTTTTTCTCAGAGTGCATCAATAATGTTGAATAATGATAAATAATGGGTTGAATATATAAATTTGCATCATCACATTTATTTGTCGAGGCGCATTCTTCAGTTCAGGAAGTATCGCAACAAACAAAAGGTTGCATGACAACCCACAAGTACGAAAGTCAACTAAAAAACTGATGAGTTAATTTATAGAGTTTCCTTCTGTTATAATATTACATAATCGTACTTCATATAAGAACTTCCAAGTCTTAAACCAAATTTATCAAGATATGTTATCCACATCATTACAGTTTTAAATATACATGACTTCTGGATTTGAACCAGCTTCTTGGTTCAAAGCTTTCCTTACTTTACATAATAATATTTTAAAAGTATATGAAAAGGGAAATCTAATGGAACTTGGATTTGTGCTCCATTGGCAGTCGCAAGATCTCTCAGCCAGCTTGCCCTTCTCTCCCTCTCTTACTCCCTTTCCCTCTCTCTCTCTCACTCTCGCGTACTCCCTCGCTCTTCTCTCTTTCTCGCTTCCTCGCCCATTCTCCCTCTCTGTCGCCGTCTAACCCTTGATAATTGTGAGCCACTCATGAGACAATCCAATCCTGCGCAACACCTGTGCGAGAGGCAGCTCGACAGGCTGTCTGCGACAGGGTGTCCGCTCTGCAGGCGCGATTAGACGCTTCAATGGCCGCCCCGCCCCCCGCCGCCCCGTCCCGTCAACATGTCGTCGAATTTGCAATGGGCTATGTCGGGGATAGGGTATTTGAGGGACGGCAGGCAGCAGGCGCGGGCACATGTTCGATTATGGTCAAAACGCTACCGAGCAGAACCAGAGAGAACTTAGCTCGGATTGTTGGTGGTGCCCGACTGCACGATACTCTGTTCGCCAGCAAGTGAGAACAGCTCGAAACGGGTTGATTGTGAAAGCGGTGGCTCTTAAACTGTAAGGCCCCCCCCCCTATCAATCTACCTGCTAACAGCAGGGCTCTTGCTTTAAAACTGTAAGAAAAGTGGCTATCAAACTGTTTTTATAAGGCGCTGCCTTTCCAACTGTAAGATTGGAATATTGAAAAATTGCTGCGTGAATCTAAGTACATATGTAAAGCGCGATGTAAGGTGAAGGCTTTTAGCAGCGTTAAATTCGCAAGGCGACTAAATGGCTCTTAAACTGTAACATCTAAGCTATGCCTTTAAAACTGTAACATTTGGAAAATATCGATTATTACGTGAATCTGAATTGCTTTGCCCCGATATCAGGAAGATATCAGCAGACAAACTGCTTAATTTGGCGACACTAGCTCCAAAACTGTGCGAGCAGCGGCTCTCAAACTGTAACCGTAACAAGGTGCTTTTTCAACTGTGTCTCAAGGGAAAAGATACATTTGCCTCGATCTTAAGAGGAGGTTAACTGTAGTCTACTTACTATGCTTTCGAGCAGTTGTTTTAAAACTGTAAGAAACACAAATAGTTGCTCTAAAACTGTAACAGCTGCAGAGTTTTCATAATTGCCTACGGTACGCTGGGCGACGAATGGACGGATAAACCCCATTGAAGTGTTGCGTACAGGGTAAAGTAAAGAGCGCGCGCGCTTTGAGCAACGTTAAAAGGTCGTGGGCCCAAGTCGCGGCTTGGGTCGGGGGTCATCGATAGCTGCTCCGCTTCACTGACTGCGCAAGGGTAATGAGAGGCATGGCCCTGAGCAGGCGCAGGCTGAGGCCGCGCTGCTGCTGCTGCTGCTGCTGGCACGGCAATGGCTACTCCTAAATGCTGGCAGTATCGCAGAGGCTCTGCTGCCAGCTCGTTGCTCCTGGACAGACAGAAAACAAAAGAAAAAACAGAAAAGGTTCCGACAATCGCAAACGCAATCGCCCAGCCGCATTCCGTGGCCAGTCGCAGCGCGAGACGGAATCAAGCGCGGAGTTTTTCCCATCTAGTTGCTGCTCCTCCTCCTCCTCCTCCTCCTTTGGCGGCGCCTGCTCCTGCTCCTGCTCCAGAGCTCTTCTTTTTTGTTTGTTCTGTGTGTGTGACGTGAAAATCAAGGCGAAAACAAATTCGGAAATATATATTTTGAGCAATTATGATTGTCAATATGCCCGTCAATGGGCCGAACAGCAGCGCGACTCAGTCGCATCCCAGTGCCAGCAACAACAACAACAGCAACAACAACAACAACAACAACTGCAACTCGCTGCAGTCGCCGTGCGAATTCAACTTCCTGAAACGGAAATACGAGACGCAGCTGGAGCAGCAGCCGCTGGAGCCGTACGAACAGCTCGCGGCGAATCCCTGGAAGAAGCGGCATCTCGACTATGATACTGGCGGTGACGGCGGCGATGGCGGCGACGGCGGCGACATGTGCTTCCAGCTGCAGCTGGACACGAGCAGCGCAGCCACATCGAGCGGCGCCGCCTCCTTTATCAACGATCTGTTCGCCTACGACAGCAGCCTCCTGGTGCCCGCCGCTTCCTACTGTGCGCCGCCCAGCGCTCCGCTGGAGGCCGATGCCGGCGGCTGGCAGACGGGCGAGCTGCTCGAGCTGGATCATCGCTACAATTCCGGACTGCAGGCGGACTTCTCCCAGCTGAATGCTACGCTGCCGCCGCCGCCTCAACAGCAGCAACAGCAGCAGCAGGAGCTGCAAGCACAGCCACATCAGGAGCAGAGGCAACAGCAGCAGCAGCAGCAGCAGCTGGAACTGGTGTCCAGTGCTAGCTTCTTGGTGCCCGTTCCGCAGAAGACACAGACTCAGGTCGGGTGTCGGCCTGTGGTTTGTGGCAGACGGTCTTCGCCGGCGGCCAGCGAATCGGAGCCAGATTTCGAGGACAAGAATCTGTCCTGGCTGCTAAATTTCAAGTTCGATGAGTTTCCGCATCTGTCGCCGGATGTCGGCGGCGCTGCACGGCTGGGCAATGGACACGGTGCCGGCCTGGAGGCGGCCACGCCCACAGCGACTGCTCACATGTCGAACGCATCGCCCTGCAGCTCGGCCTCACCCGCATCCGCAAGCACATCCAACTCAAGCCAGTCGCTCAACTGCCACACAACGCAGCTGGAGCCGCGCGGACGCTGCTCGCCCAAGAGCTGCACATCCCCTTTAAACACAACGACAAGCGCAGGAACAGGAACAACAGGAGCAACAGGGACAACAACAGCAACAATAATCACACCGACCAGGACTGGCCGCAAGTTCGAGGAGCTGGTCATGGAGGTCACCTCGGAGATGGATGGCAACGATATGATTGTGGCCGAGCACGTCGTCATCGAGGATACAACGTCCAAGGCGTAAGTACGAGGTGTCCCAGTCAGGCGAAGGCATCTCACAATAATAGAAGACCTTTTGTAAAGGACGTTTCATGCTAGACTTAGGATCATATTTCCTAGCCCCATTAAGACCCCTTCTTAACACTCTTCACTTTAGGACTTGGGACTCTATCTGTAGGCAACATCCAAGCTGCAAGAGTATTCCTTCAAGAGTATTCCTTCAGGAGTATTCCTTCCTCTCAGTTGAGAGGCTTAGGTATTTGCTCTCCCAAGACCGAGCTATCATAATCCGTTTACATACTAGATCATATCATCTTTCATATCATATATCCAAACTCCTATCAAGAACACTTCAACAATCCTCCATATTATACAGAGCTTTAAGAATTGGACTTGGGAACATGTTCCCGACTCCATGTTAAGCTCTACCTTAATACCGAGCGATACTTAAGGACTTGGATTTAGTTATTGTCGGGTTGTATTTATCCTTAGGCGACATTCAAGCTGTTGAAATATTTCTTCAAGTTGAGGAGAGGCTCACATATCTGTTCTCTATTTCAGAATCCGTTTAGATACTAGATCATATCATTTTTCAGTCATTTTGGGGTTATCTTTAGGCAACATCCAAGCAAGGAATAACTCTTCCACGGTCAAGCTACTGCAATCCATTTAGATACTAGATTAAGGATCATATTACAGCAGCTGGGAATGAAATGCAATCAGAGTACTTGCAATCCCCCATATAAAACTTGGCCTTCGTAATCGGGCTGAGTTATTTTTGGTATTTTTTTCTATCCAAGTTGTAAGTTTATTCCTTCAAGAGAGATCCCAGATTAGAAACCCAGATATCTATCTCTCCACTAACTAGATCAAATATGATATTTTCGTCTTCAGATCTTCTTCGAAGTATTTCAATCGTTTATAATAAATACTTGGGGCTTATACCAATAATACTTCGGGTTTTTCCCAGAAACTATCTTAGAGTAAAAAATTGTAGACTTCGGATATTTTCTAGGGACAATGCTGTCAAGCATATTATCTAAGAATAAACTGTTTAAAATTTTATTTATTTTAAATATATTTTAATTATACTTCAAATGAAAATAAGCTTTCTCTGAAAGTTCTCAAAATTCCGTCAAAACAATTTGAGGAATGGCAAGTTTTGATTTATCTCCAAATACTTTCGAGATTTCGCTTGTGGACTTTCAGAAATTTCTGCATTACATTGCCAGCTTTAATTTAGTTGGATTAAGTTTTACATTTAGTTTATCTATTTTTTTTTTTCGTAGATTTTCGCGGAAGTTAAACGAAAGCCGCGTAACCGAACGCAACTCCATTTTAATAAATATTTATTTGACGTATTTTTTGTCTCTCTTCTTTTCTCTTTCGCTCGCTCTCTCTCTCTCGCTCGCTCGCTCGGCGGCTCTCTTGTGCGATGCGGCGCCAATCGATGTGGCTGAACGTGGCCCACCCGCAACCAACCCCCCCCCCCCGCAACGAACCAACCACCGCAAAACAAGCAGGCCAAAGAAACCACCGTTTACATACACGGAACTCATCGAATACGCCCTCGAGGACAAGGGTGAGCTGACGGTGTCGGGCATATACCAATGGATATCGTAAGTACTCGTTAACATCCACGATTCCAGCCAGTCGAGCCCAACCCCAACCACCCGCTCCACCCACACCACCCACTTCCTACTCAAAGCCCATACACCCACAACCCACATCCCACATCCCGCTCCTGGCCGACGACCGACTTGGGTTTTGCTGGGGTGGAAAAGCACCTGTGTTAGGGAATAGGCAGGTGTGTGTGTGCAGGTGTGTGTGTGTTCAGGTGTGTGTGTGTATGTGTGTCTGTGTGTGTGTGTGCAGTGTGTGTGTGTGTGTGTGTGTGTGTGTGTGTGTGGGGATGTGGCAATGCCGGATGTAATTAAACAAATCTCAAGCATTTCTTTGCGCATTCCCGTTGGCCACTTTTGTTGCTGTCCTGTTCCTCCTGTTCCTTGGCTTCCTCTTCTACTGCCCTTTATTTTATTTTATTTATGTTTGGCTAACAGCCGGCAACAACAACAACAACAACAAATATAGAGCTAAAAACTTGCCAGCTCCAATAATTTATTACCTGTTAAAATTCTTGCCAAGTTCTTTGTTTTTTTTTCTTGCCATTTTTGTATTGTACTTTTTGTGTCTTTTCATTCGCATTCGCTTTAATTCTTAAAACACAGTTGTTGCTGCTGTTGTTGTTCTGCTGTTGTTGTTGTTGTTGTTGTTGTTGTAGTTCAACAGGTTGTCGCATCTATCAAGATTTCTAGGCTTTACCCCTTTCACCTTAAAGAACATACTCTTAAACATATTGTATTTCTTTATGGATCAGACAAATCGCAAACTTATCTCACGTCATTTGTGAGGGACTAGAAAGTAGGGAAATCTTTTGCACGCCGAAGATTTAATGCCCTTCTAGAAATTTGCGTTATGGCTTTGCATAGGGAAAGAAGCTCGTAAATGCCGAGTTTGGGGAAACATGTCTTGAAAAACAGAATATTTTGTCATACAAAAACACGTTAAGACGGGGTTTTCGGTCAATTCCACCCGCATGTGTGGAAAAATCGCGAAAAGCGGTTGTATGAAAGGATTTTTCTTTACCGGCCGATCGGTTTCAAAATCATTTTCAGAGCTCTTTGAGAGAATTTATTTGATACATTCTCGGGCGGCAAATGCGGGTCAAAAGTTTAAAAAACTAAAGTTCATTCTCCACTTTCAAGAATCTCACCCAGATTCTCTTCGAACAACTCTACAAGGATTTAAGAGTAAGGTTTGTTTCGCACTTCGATTCTGGGAATTCTGGGTTTGAACTGGCTTGGTTCAAGCCCGTCTTGCAACATATATGTATTTCAGGGTCTCGCTACGTCTCGAAGCTGCCTTTAAATGCAATTGCCAACGATTTGCGAAGGCAAAGAAAAAAGTCGAGAAGATTCTTTTGGATCATTTGCATTCCTTCAATGGGGAGAACTTTTAATTGGTAATGCATATTTGTTTCGTTTTACCGACTGGTTGGGTTCCCTTTCCCCCCATTTTCAGGGGGTCACCAGCAACTGGGAAAAGCCCAAAAGGAACTTTCCTTATACCCATATAAATATATGTATATGTATATATATTTCTACATCAGTTTGACGACAATAATAAAAAACTTTTAACACATTTTTCAAGGTTCATTAATTTAGCCCCTGCCACCTGACCCCTCCCCTTTCCGAAGGGGGAGGCGGGTCACAAATTGTCAAAGTTGTAGGCCTAGTCGCAGCCCACGCAACTGCGCGAGCTTGTGGCTGTCGCAGGCGGTGGACGGGGGGCGGGGGAATCACTGTAAATATTTGAAGCCACAGCACAGAAAATGTTGCGTGTAAATATCCTATATATGTAAATGTATATAGAAATCGTGCCCCTGCCCCTGCGCCTGCCTCTGCCTCTGCCTGCCCCAGCAATTTATGACATTTACCCATCACCTGCCGCGGAATGGGGCACGGGCCGCAGCTCGGGCAACCTGTTCATTAAATGTAATGAGCCAGCAGACCGACCAAATCTACCCTGTCCTGAGCCCCTATAGACCCCCGTCCCCTTCACCCCCCTCCTCCCACACACACGCTCAAAGATTCGCCTCCCTCGCGCCTGCTTAGTGAACTTTTCTTTTTTGGGAAGTTTTCATTAACCATTCACAAATTTACTTTGCGGGCGCCAGCAAAGTGCCCGGAGGGGGGGTCGGGCGGTGCTTGAGAGGGGGTTAAGGGTTTTCGAGGGGGTTGGCGCTCAGCTAGGCGAAAGGGCTGCAATCGCCAGGGACGCGTTCAAGGCAAAGAAGGCGCCTGCGCAAACATTGCAGCAAATCGCCCACGCGAACCCCCGCGAACTCTGCGTGTGTGTGTGTGTGTGTGTATGTGTGTGTGTGGCAATTGCCCATGAAATTTATATACACACGCACACAAACGCACACACACACACAAACATGCACACATGTCTAGTATAATTATTAATTGCCGGGGTTGGCCGTTTGCCGCCTTTTAGGGCCTGCTTCGACTCCTTTCCGGAGTTTCTACACCTTTTACACGCCTCAATGCATCAGGATCAGGTGTTTGACAAGCGCAACTCGGCGCACAATTTCCAGCAATTACTCGGTCAACCCATTAACCAAGTCCCAGCTCGAGTCCGATCCAGAGTCGGAGTCGGAGTCGGGGCTGCTCTTCCGGTCAATTTGAATTGCATATTGAGTGTTTATTGGATGCGGATCATGGCTCATTGCACAGGGCTCATTGCACAAGGCTCAGGGTGCAGGGTGCATCAGGCAGGACACGGTGTGCAGGATCTGGAACGCAAAAAGGTTCCCACTAAATATGCTAATCGAGAAATACCTGAATCCAATATATAATATTGCCAAGCTAGAGAGTGAGCTTTAAGCTGAAAGAAAAGAGAGAAGAGAGTGAGAAGAAAGATGGATTCTTCACGCAAAAACTCTTGCAGTTTCTTCCTGCAAAGTCTGCCAACGGCAAATTGGGTCGATAGACAAGAAACTTATTTGTTTTCCTTACTCTTACCTCTTCTCAACTCTCAACTTATTTAGAAAATCTTTTTCATATAGGACTTCTATAGCAAATAGTATATTAAGTATCATATTATTATATATCATATCTTATCAGATAGTATACCATATCACAGCATATCAGATAGTATACCACATCATATATATCATATCATATCATATCATATCATATCATATATCATATCATTAAGTATACCAAGTCATATATATCACATCTTATCATCTAATATATCATATCATATAAATCGTAGCATGAGTTTTTCTATGGATAAATGTAAAATGTTCCGTCTCTTGAAATTGAATTTGATAATCTGTGCAATTCTTCTTAACATATGACTTCTATATCACATATATCATACCATATCATCTAGTATACCATATCATATATATCATAGAGCAAGAGTTTTTGTATGGATGCAAATTCTGTCTTTTGACAATATCTTCACCTTCTTCCACTATATCACATAGTGTACTAGATCATATATCATAATTATCATATCATAACATATACCATACCATACCATATATATAGATTTTACCATATATTTCACACATCTTTGCAAAATCTCCTTAACATTCGACTTCTATATTATATAGTAAAGCAGATCATATACATATATAATATCCAAACTCTAGCTGCATATCTGCCAAATCGTAAGCCCTATATCCAAAAGGGCATTTAATAGTCGATGTTAACTTTTGTTTAATAGAATTATAATTCAAGCAAAACTAATGGAAAGTTCTTAACCATTTCGAGCGGCATGGACTCTGTGCGGCATGGACTTCTCTATATATCTAATTATAATCCTCTTCGAATCTATAATCGCATTCTTTCCATATCTAAATCTATATCTGAATATGAAAAAGTGAAAAATAAGATTTGTTTCTCTGATTGTGGAGGACATCTTGAATGGGCAGCAGACAGAGTTTGTCCCTTTGCTTGTTTTGGCTTCTGCGTTTTTTGTGGGCGTGGCCAGTTACGCCCCATTTGCTATTTAAAAAGTTTTCTTGACTTTTTGAAACGCCAGAGCGCAGAGGCAACTTCTTTGGCTGCCATAAATCCATAAATTTTGCACATTTTGGCGACTGAGACCTGATGGGGAAGAGGGCAGGGGCGAAGGGGAAGGGGGACGGGGCATTGCAGCCGCAACAATTTATGAACTGAGCTGCAATACATATTTATATATATATATATATATATATATATATAAATGCTTGTTGTGAAACAAGAAGAGGCGAAATCAACTCGAAACAAACCGCCAGAGAAGTAGTTGCCCAGTCTGGGGTATTGGTTGCCCAAGCGGCGAGGAGCTCCTGGGCGCCATGTCAAAAATGTAAATGTGTGTGTGAGTGTGTGTGTGTGTGTGTGTGTGTATTGGCTTGCGTGCCAGGCACGCCCCGACACGGCACGGGCAGCCAACCAACCAGCCAGCCAGCCAGCCAGCCATTCAGTCAGGCAGCCATTCAGCCAGCCAGTCCAAGCGACCAGCTAGAGCGCCAGCCTATCAGACAGAATGCTTTATAAAGCCTCTGGCACGGACCCAGTCCAGAGGCAGCTCCCGCAACCGTACTCCGACCCAACCCGAACTCTTGCCCGGACACAAAGCGGGGCAACTGAAATTCAAACTCAATTTACGGTGCCAGCAGGCCGGGGCTGGACAGCAGGGCAATGGGCTGCGAGTAGCTGACAGTTGGCCTGAACCAGCCACCCCTCTACACCCCCCTCCCCTCTCCAGCCCCCTTCACACAGTCATAGCAGCCCACAAGCGCCCGCTGATAGCCTGTCAGTCCGGCTGGCTGGTCGACCACTCGCATTATTTGCGAAACCTAAATCGAAACCGAGACAATAAAAAAACTGAAAATTCGACAGGCCCAAATCGAGTTTATTCTATGTAATACCTTTTATTTAAAGGGCAAAGGGGTAGGCGGGCGGATTGCCTGCTCCCGATGCCGTGTGTTTCGACAATTTGATTCGAGGCCCAAAAACTGAAGGCGAATGTGAATGCGAATGTGAATGGGAACTCAGTCATTCAATTCATTGACAATGATGACGATGTTGATAGTGGATATTTGATTTTATTTTTCTTGCCTAACCCCACTCCCTCCCACACTCCCGCCCCTCCACGCCCCGCCCCGACCACGCTGTGAGCACCCACTGCAAGCAACGTTGACAATTCGACAAGTGCAAGAGGGAAAGAGAGAGACAGAGAGAGAACAAGGCACACACATTGTCGGAATTCATCGACTAGCAGATACCCTCAACTTAGCGTCTTGTCATCGATAATTATCGATATTATGAAAGTGGTAGATAATGTGAAAAGACCATGGCATAGTATACGAAAGTATTTGCCTGATTCCACTATGCTCAAAATATGTTACATTTACAAACTTCACATTCTGCGATTCCATTGGCAAGTGTCAGTTGTACAAGCAACATATTTCACATTCGCAAAAAATGTAAGAAATGTTGAAAGTGGACTTAGGCTATTAGGGGAAAACGTACATATTTCACATTCGCCAAAAATGTAAGAAATGTTAACAGTGGAATTGGGCTATATGTTCTATTTGTGTCTAGACTGAGATCGACACACACAAAAGAACGGATTGATCGACCCCGTCTTTTAAAACAAATATGCATATGTATATATTTTTTTGGTTGGGTGATGCTTCTGCCTGTCACATGCATTTGCACAAAACCCTTTTCAATGTGTGTACGAATGCTTTTGTGTATCACTGTCTAAACGCCCACAATAACGCCTATCGATTGGCCTGGGGCACCGAGTGCATGATTAAACCATGCTAGACATGCAGCTCCATAAACTACACAACATCCAACTATGACTGGCACCCATTTTCCCATTTTCCATTTCCCATTTTCCGTATTTCGTATTTATAATTTTACAAGTACATTTGGGTGCTTCGCATTGCCCACATTTCGGAGGGAGTCTAACAATAACTTAAACATGCCAAACATGAAGAAAACAAACCAATTTTGCACTTTGCACCAAAAATATCTAAGTTCTTGAGTACGTATACATCCGCAAATACCCTATAACATATTGGGTATATGCGACAGTCGATGGATGTCATATATATGCATGTATGCTTGAATATCTAGAGCAGGCAATCGATATTTATCGATTTATCAAAAGATGGAGAAGTTATCGCAGAAAGGGATAAGCCTGTTCATCAGCATATCATACGTTAGTCCACTTTCGAGACTTTAAGTCTCCAGGTCTCTCTCAGAGTTCTTGAAAACTAGAGTACAAGGTTATCTTCTAATAACGATAGCTGGATAGGTTCTTTTGAGGAACTATCTGTATCGATACTCTGCTCACAGAGGACAAACATTCATAGATCAGGAAATACTCTTATATACTTCATTGCATCCAAGATATCTCCCCCTTCTATTGACTATCGATATATATGGACTCTCGATATGTATCGATACATTGCCAGCTTCGATCATTGAGATTGAAGAGAAGACAAAGATCAGGAAACATTCTTAAATACTTTATGGGACCCAAGATATCTCCGCCATTTCTTGACTATCGACATTCTACCTACTTCAACCTCTGATAGATAGCTTCCCCATCTCTTGACTATCGACATGTATCGATATTCAAGCTACTTCAATCTCAGAGATCGAAAAGAAGACAAGACAGGTTCTTGGATGCTTGCTTCTGCCTGTTACACACATTTTCACATATTCAGCATGCCCTCTGCAGGGTTATAGGGTATGATAACGAATAAAAAACTGTCAGCTAAATGTGTTACACACATATGAGGCTCTCATATTTCGCCACCGCCCCCTCCCAATGCCAAGTACCTAGTCGTATACGAAACCATTTATTACAAATTTCTAGCGTAAAATAGTGAGCACCATGGAGCTGGAGCCAGGACAGCTCAGAGCCGGCTTCTAATCAAGTCCAAGCTGCATTGGCTCCGCTCCACTCAACCAATTTGAAGTGCCATCCTTATGGGCGTATGCCTGGGCTGATGCGTCATGACGTCTGCGTGGGCGGTGGGAGAGGCAATCCGAATGACAGTTATCAGAGCAGAGCGGGGGAGACGGACGTCGGGGGAGGGGGACGGGGAGGGATCATTAAAGAGCTGCCTGACGCTGCCTTTCAACTTGAGCCAGACAAGCGTCAGGCCTGGAGCCCAGGCTTAGATTTATGCATTCCAGTTCATTTATGAGTCGTCATTTTTACCCAAAAAAAAAAGGAAGTAAATCTATATAGATATATGCCTATATACATATATATTTATGTGTGTGCGTGTGTGTGTGGGGTATGCGGCCCACAATGGGCGCCTCGCGTGTTGAAATACAAAAAATTGTTGGATTGCTTTTTAGCTCGAAGGAGCAGGAGGAGTTGCCCGACGGAATGGATGGAGGCGAGAGATTGCTGGCAGGGAGCAGCAGTTAACCAATGACAAAGCGCTGCTGCTGCTGCTGCTGCTGTTGCGGGGGTTGTTTTCGGACCTGGCGCGTGTCCCTCCCCCTTCTCTCCCACTCACACCCCCCCTCTCTGTGAAATACTTTCCATTTTGTTGCCCAGCCCAGCGACCCCAGCGGGCCTGGCTGGCTTGCGTTGGTGTCGTTCCTGCCCAGAGTGGGAGCGCGCTTGGCACGCGATGTCCTTTCCGGTCGACGTAGTTTCCTTTTACATAGCTATACCTCCTGCCAACGTCAGGCAGCCAGGGGGTTGGCTTCACCTGCAGCCACCTGCCCGCCAGCTACTCCATTTTATTCTTTCCTCCCCTTTCCTTTCCTTTCCTTTCCTTTTCTTTTTTTTCGCTCCACGTCCAAATCGCCTGTTCGTGACTGCCTACAAAACGACGCATAATTTGTGCCACTGCCGCTGTCCGTGCCCGTGTGCCTGTCCGTGTCCGTGTCCATGTCCATGTCCATGTCCCCGCCTCCAGTCCCACCCTCCCCCAGCTCCAGCTGTGTGGCGGCTCTGCCGCAGTGGCGTGCCATGACGTGTTCCATGTAAATTGCCTGGTTGGCTCCGTGTTCAAACTTTAATTGCAACTGGTCAAAAAGTTTTAATAGTCCGAGCAGCCCGACCAGGCCAACAATTGGGGGTAGGTTCGGACCATGGCTGGCCAATCGGATCCAAGTGCACCCCTCTCTGGCCCAAACGTTAGACCAATCCGCGCTCGGACCAAGCAGGGAAATGCCAAGAAAAACTAAATACCAAAAAAGTAAGGATATCTTCGACAAGCCGACGATACAATACCCTTTTTCGCATTTTTCTTTGGCTTTGCAGATATGTGAGAACAAAGAATCTCGTTTATTTTGAATTTTATAAGAATATCGTATTTAAGGAAAATATTTCTTACTGAGATTTTTCCTATCTCTACTTGGTAAATTCCACCCGCATGTGTGAAAAAATCGCGTATAAGAAATTAGTTTATACGTGTCACAGGCAAGGACGGGATATACCCGATATTATCATATATAAATAAAGGTCTGATGATCTATCTCGCTTGCTTTGGTTCTGAACTCCACTAATAATCGCTGCCAACTAATTGAACCAGTTTGGTATTAAAAAAAAAACTACATTTAGTATTTTTATTTGGTTTTGTTTTCTTGGTCTTCGCCCAAAAGTAGGCAATACACATTTGTGTGAAATGAATGCGAAAAGGGATTTCAGAACGGAAAATCGAACTTTTTCTTTGTAATAATTAATAGGAAAATATAGAAATTATAAAATTGGAATAATGTTGAACTTTAAAAACGTGTTCAACCAAGCGATGCTAACTACTTTCTCTCTCTTCTCTCACTCTCTCTCTCTCTGTCTTCTGGTACGGCTCTCACTGTGTCCATGTTGTTGTCTTTGTCGCATTCGTGCAGCGATCGCTTTCCCTACTACAAATCGAACGACGATCGCTGGAAGAACTCGGTGCGGCACAATCTGTCGATCAATCCGCACTTCCGCAAGGGCGTCAAGGCGCCCCAAGGCGCCGGCCACCTGTGGGCCATATCCAGCGGCGACTCCGCGGAAAATGTGCTCGCCTGGGAGCATGTAAGTACGCCCAAGCACGAGCTGCGCTCGCATTTCCTAAGAACTCTTTGCATTTGTAGAAAAAGCAACGCTTGGATTTGTTCTTCAAAATGGAATCGATCAATCGCGAGCGCATTCAACAGCATCAGCAGCAAATGCAACAGCAGCAACAACAGCAGCAGCAGCAGCAGCAACAGCAGCAGCAACAACAGCAGCAACAGCAGCAGCAACAATTGCAGCAGCAACATTGCCTGTCGCCGCAGCAGCAGCAGCAACAATCGAGTTGCCTTTACGATGAGGCAGCTGCAGCAGCTGCGGCGCTGACGCAGGAGATGCTGCAGCATGCGCCGAGCGAGGCGTCGCCCACATCGCAGCCGCATCCGCAGCGCCTATTGTCCTTCGGCGATCTGCTGAGCGACGAGGAGCTGCGCAAGACGGCGGGCCAGATACTGAACGGCATCCATCGGGAGGTGGAGGTGCAGTCGGTCAACTCCATCATCAGCACCTACCAGGACGTGCTGCTCGACAATGGTGAGTAGCTCCGCATCCCATTTCGGTCTGTTGTTTCTAAATGTGCGCCTTGCTTCCCGCAGACTATCTCAATCCCATACACAAGGACGTCGTGGTCACCGAGAGCGGACTGCGCCAGCATCAGCAGCAACAGCAACAGCAGCACTCGCTCAGCCACTCGCAGTACTACATCACCGAGATTGATCCAATGGAGCTGGGCATACAGATGTCGCACCAGGTGGAGCCGTCCGAGGAGGAGGTGCTTTTCAGCGACGACTTCAATCTCAACTACTTTGGCTACAATCCCGGCAGCGATATTGTCGCTTGACCGCGCAAGCAGCAGCAGCAACAGTTGCTGCCAGTTGCGGAACGAGTTCCGGAACCAGTTCGGGAACCAGTTCAGCTGCAGGAGAGCAATCAGAATACTCATAAGCCAATTATAAACCAATACTAGTCACACTCTAACAACTTCGTCGTCGAACTATCTAAACTAACCACCTACGAGCCCCTCCCCAAGTCGCAGACCCCAGATCCAAACCCAGATCCAGATCCAGTTCCAGTTCCACTTCCAGACCTAGCCCCATGTATAGTCTAGTCTTCAATGTACCAACCAGTTTTTTTTTGTCACTAATCATATCTAGTTTATCTTATAGAACCTAAGAGTAGACTCTATTTAGCATTAAGCATTCGCATCATACCGAAATACCGGGAGCATTATGAGTCCATATTTTCGACTTTAGGCTCTGGCTATAATCCTCAGCTAAGAGTTTTTACTAGTAGCTGATTACCTATACTATATATACATATATATACATAAATATTCACACATGCTTAGATACTTACCAATACCTATATATTATATATATATATACATATATATATATTGTCCAAATACTAATCATAGTTCGTATCGATATTGTTTACCCTACCCCATGTAGCATAACGGCACTTACTTGTACAACTAACCGGTTTATCTATTATGGCAAATACATATACCTATTCTTTTTTTTATTTACATTTAAATCTTAACTCTCGTAACTCTCATGTCTATATATCTGAGGAGGATTAAGGATTAAGGCCCCCGCAAATAGGTTCGGTTAACGGGTCGAGGTTCAAGAACTGGTCCTCGATGTTCACATTGGTATATGAATCCAGGCTTTGGCTCGAACCTTAGATCGTCATTCGAGAAACTTAAGCGCAATGTCATTTGCAAGATTTAACTCTTGGAGCTTTTTTTTTAGGCAAACCAAGTGTTGAATGAGAAGAAGTATACCTTATATAGACAGATAAATACTTAAACTTTTTGTGGTCTACAAAAATGTTTATTAATTGTTTTTATTTATATTACGACTATCGTTTGTCATTGTGCTTAATCGGGGGCGCTTTAAACTTAAAAGATTATATATTTGTGGGAGGATTTGTTGCATATGTATAAAATTTAATAACATCGCCCTTAAATAGATCGACTGACAGAAAGGCGAATAAAAAAAAAGATATTAGCTACACATATATTCATATACATATATATATATATATGTGTGTGATTATCATAGATATCGTTATAGATATAGATACATAATAGCGTGAGGTGTCCGCCGCCGTCACAAAGACAATGAAGTATTCTATATATATATTTATATAGGGACTGTCGCTAGATTTTGATGGATAAGATGCCATGTTAGTCCTCCAATTCAGAGGAAGGTCTCCTGCCATTTTAGTCGTCGCTCTCCTCGAATGTGGGGCTGCTGGGCGAGTAGGCGGGACTCGTGGGGCTGTAGTGCGAGGGCGCTGTCGGTGAGTACATGGGCGATGTGGGCGAATAGTTGCGCGCTGTGGGCGTGTACGTTGGCGATGTGGGCGAATATTTGGTGCTGCTCGGCGAGTAGATGGACATGTTGGGCGAGTAGCGTGGACTCGTCGCCGAATAGGTTGATCCTGTCGGACTGTACTGGTTCGAGGGCGAGTGCTGCGGCGAACTGGGCGAATACAGCGGCGACGTTGGTGAATATTTGGGTGAGGCCGGCGAATACTGCGGCGAACCAGGCGTATATTGTGGCGAGCCGGGCGAACCGTCATACGACGGCGACGGCGGCGAATATGTTGGCGATGTTGGCGAATATTTGACGCCCGTCTGTGAGTATGCCGGCGATGCTGGCGAATAATGCGGCGAGGCCGAATAGTTGGGCGACGTCGGTGAATAGGAAGGCGTAACTGGCGTATAGTTCGGCGAAGTCGGTGAGTACGACGGCGAGGTGGGTGAATAACAGGGCGACGTTGGTGAATACGATGGACTCGACGGCGAATATGATGGCGACATCGGTGAGTACGACGGCGAATTGGGCGAATAGTTTGAGGAGCTCGGCGAATACGCATTGCCCGGCGAATACATATTACTGCCGCTGCCAGCAAACGATGGACTCGACTGGAAATTTGACGTGGGCGAATACACCGGCGATGTGGGCGAATAGCCCGACGACGACGGCGAATAGCCGGTCGATTGCGGATTAAAATTGGGCGTCGCCGAGGCATAACGTGGACTGGTGGCCGCATAAAGCGGCGATGTTGGCGAATAGTTCGGACTCGACGGTGAATAATTGGGCGATGCACCGCCCGGCGAAGAGGCCGTATAGTTGGGCGATGTCGGTGAGTACGATGGCGAGACGCTCGGCGAGGCCGGAAAATGTGGCGACATCGAGGGACCCGGTGAGCTCGGCGAGGAGCCAGGATGCGCTGGCGACCAGCTGGGCGACATGCCCGATGCATCCGATGCGGCCGACGGCGAGAAACTGGGTCCGCCTGGCGTCATGCCGCTCACTAAAAAAGAGAGAGAGAGAAACAGCGAGAACGCGTAAGCAAAAGAGATGGCAATAGAGAGAGCGAGCGAGGTAGCTTACCATGTCCGGAGGGTGAGAAGTAGCGTGGCGTATGGCAGTTGACCCAAGGTGTCATCGGCGGCGTCATGCTGGGCGTGGAGCCGCCACCCATAAAGATGGCAGCGCCACCCAGCATGCTGCTGCCCAAGGAGTTGGGTATCTCGATGCCGAAGCGGCATTTTTCGGCGTCCAGCAGCAGATCAAAGCAGCCGGTGCCCATTTTGGGCAGCTGTCCCATGATAATGTTCTCGGAGACGCCGCGCATGGGATCCGTTTCGGCATGGGCGGCGGCATCCATCAGCACATCGACCGTCTCCTCGAAGGAGCAGCGCATAAGGGCGCCCGTGTCCTGTCGATTGATGCCGTGACGCGTTATGGCCATCAAATGGCCCTTGGCCGTCATCACGTCGCACAGCAGCGCCAGATGGCGATAGTTCACGTAGAGGCCATAGAACTGGAGCACGGCATTCATTTCCTTTTCAACGGATTTACGCACAGCCTCGATACCGAGCACCTGGAAGATCTCGCAAATGTCGTTGGACGAGGTGCGTATCGGGTCGACATCGCGCTCGGAGAGCACTTTCATCATGGAGGTGCCGTCCGTTTCGAGCAGCCATTCGCCAATGGCCTTGAATTCGCCCGTCTCGGTGATGACGATGCGCTTCTTGCTGTCCGTTTGGGGCAGATGCATGTACACCTTACCAATGGCCTCGATGCCCTGCAGCGTCATGTCCGACAACATGTTCGCCTCGATGCAGCGCAGAAACATGTCATCCTCCATTTTATCGACGGCCTCGTCCTCGTCCTGGAACTTGTTCTCCTCGTTGTTCATGATACGTATGCGCAGCACCAGTTTGTCCGCATTGTCATCGTTGAAGATGCAATTGAGATCCTCGCCAAAGCCGACATTGATCTTCTCAGCGATCTGCTCCATGGTCAGCTTCTTGTCCGTCATGCGCTTGCGGTCGAGCTCGATGCGCAGCAGCCAGGGTGAAATGCGCGTCGGATCAAAGTCAGGCATCTCATAGTAGACATTGACAAATTCCTGATCCTCGGCAATGACCGTACGCTGCGGATCCGGATCATAGTAGATGGCCGTATTGGCCGTCACCTTGCGCAGCGTCGTATGCTCCAGCCGGCACAGCACGTTTTTGGCTTTCTCCGCATCGCGTGCTGCGCCGCCCGTCAGGAAAACGGTTAGCGAGGGCGCCTTTGGCTTCTTCGATATATTGATGATCTCCTTGAGCCTGGGCACGCCCAGTGTTACGTTCTTGGACGATACACCGGCGAAATGGAAAGTGTTCAGTGTCATCTGGGTAGCCGGTTCGCCCAAACTCTGGGCAGCCAGCGCGCCGACCATTTCACCAGGATTGGCCTGCGCCTGTTGGAAACGCGTCTCGATCTCACCGATCAACCATTCGAACGCCTCCGTCGACAACCGAAATTCCTCCGAAACATATTTGGTACACAGCGTAGAGCGTATAAGGCACTGGAACAGCAGAGTTGCATTCTCATTGGCCTGCTTTGAGATGCGATCGTTGCCGGTGACGATAACACAGCGCTCGAGCAGGCCCTTGACGCCGCGTATGACACGCATGGGCGACAGATCCGTAGGCAGGCGTTTGTTGATGTGAAAGATCTTCTGGACGTTCCAGATCATGCGCTGTAAATTACAGGGCAGCACCACCTTCGAGTCACCATTGGGAAAGATTGTGCGCAAATTGTCGCGATCGCTGACCAGGCGATCCCACTCGGACTCCAGCTCCTGTATGGCATCGCTGCTGTCTGTCATCTCCTTGATGACATCGTCCGTGAAGACGCGACGCATGTAGCGCTCGTTGGACCAGTCGAACTTGAAACGCTTCTCGAACACCTTGTTCGACAGCTTGACCGTGGGCATGTGCTGGAACTCGACCAACTCACCGCAGAGGCCGTCCTCGCCGTAACGCAACTGAATCAGCTGACCGACAGAGTTGCGCACGGTGCCATCGTAGTTGACCATCACGGACTCCATAGCCTTGATCAGACGACGTTGAATGTAGCCGGTTTCGGCTGTCTTGACGGCCGTATCGATGAGACCCTCGCGACCGCCCATGGCATGGAAATAGAACTCGGATGGCGTCAGGCCGGCTAGATAGGAGTTCTCCACAAAGCCCCTGGACTCGGGACCATAATCGTCCTTGATGAAATGCGGCAGAGTGCGCTTCCGGAAACCGTACGGAATACGCTTGCCCTCCACGTTCTGCTGACCCACACAAGCAATAACCTAAAAGCGGGAGATTAGGGGATTAGCTCAAGCTCGTGGAGTTCAGCTATCGAACACTCACCTGTGAGATGTTAATGTTGGAGCCTTTTGAGCCGGAAACGACCATGGCCTTTAGATTGTTGTATTCGGTGAGGGATTTCTTGGCGGAGCCGCCAGTTTTGTCACGAGCATCGTTTAGGATGCGATTCACCTTGTTCTCGAAGGTCTGACGCAGCGTGTTGCCCGGCGTCGGTTCGAGTTCCATGTTGTGTGCCTTCTGGATGACATTGATGACATCGTCCTTGGCCTTCTTGATGGCCATCTGGATTTCGTTGTAAGTCTGCGGATCGGCAATGGTGTCGCCAATGCCAATGCTGTGGCCCTCGAGCAGCAGCCAGTTGTTGATGACAGTCTGAATGTTGCCGTAAAACCGGCCAGCAATGTCGTGGCCCAGCTCCAGGAAGCAAATATGCAGTAGAGAGCCGGCCGATGTGCCCAGCGTCTTCTTACAGAGTATGCCCATGATCAGTTCACCGTGCTCCACCATAACCTTGGTGTCACCGGGCGATATCCACTTGTAGGGCCCGTCATCCTCCTCGTCCGGATGCGTTTCATGGGCCCGTATCATGTTCACGTTACCGGGTATAATCAGCGAGAATATCTGTTTGCCCGTCCAGAGCGGACGCGGCTTCAATATGCACGGTTGCGGCATTTTGCCATCCCAGGTGGGCAGAAACATGAGCAGATTCATGACCTGTTCGCGCGTTATGAACACATCACGCTTGGTCATCTTACGAACGGCCGTCAGGGTGTCCTGGACAATGCCCATGACGGGCTTGTTGGCCTGCGGCGTTATGATCTGTCGCGGCGTGATGTGAATGTTCTCCACCTCGGCGCGTGTCTCCATGGACTGCGGCACATGGAGATTCATTTCGTCGCCATCGAAATCGGCATTGTATGGCGATGTGCAGGACAGATTCATGCGGAACGTGGACCAGGGCAGCACCTTCACCCTGTGCCCCATCATACTCATCTTGTGGAGCGTCGGCTGTCGATTGAATATGACCAGATCGTCGTCGCGCAAATGCCGCTCCACTTTGTAGCCGCACTGCAGATGCAGATCCGAGGATTTGGGATGAAAACGCAGATCTATGCGCTCCCCATTGTCGCGGACAATGTATTTGGCGCCCGGATACTGGGAGTTGCCGCGTCGCACCAGCTCCTGCATGCGATCAATATTGAAGGGCGTCACCAGCTCCGGAAAGGTGAGGTTCTGTGCAATGGAGCGCGGCACGCCGACCTGATCGATACGCAAATTGGGATCGGGTGTGATGACCGTACGGGCCGAGAAGTCCACACGCTTGCCCATAAGATTACCTCGGATGCGGCCCTCCTTGCCCTTGAGACGCGCCTTGATTGCCTTCAGCGGCTTGCCGGACTTCTGCATGGCACGCGGCATACCAGGCATATCGTTGTCGACCAGTGTGGCCACATGGAACTGCAGCATCTTGATGTTCTCCTGGATAACGTGCGCGGCGGCGCCGCTGGCCTCGTTCTTGCGCAGCTCGTTGTTCGCTTTGATAATGTCCGCCAGCTTGTGGGTCAAATCGTCCTGATTCTTTGCCGCGCCAAACATGACGACGGCCGGACGCACCGCCAGCGGCGGCACGGGCAGCACTGTGACAATCATCCAATCGGGTCGGGCATATTTGGGATCCATGCCCAATATGAAGCACTCCTCGTCGGTGATGTGCTTCAGTATCTCCCAGACGCGCTCCGCGGACACGATGATCTTCTTCTCCTGCGAATCCTCGTTCACGTGCTTCCACTCGGCGGTCAGATCGAGGCCGGTTCTACGTATCGAGGGCTGGTAGTGGCCGCAGCCGCCGTGGCCGGGTTTCTTGTTGGGATCGACCTGCTGATTGTCCTTGGTTAGATCCATGTCCTCGCCGCCCTCGCAGATCGTTTTGCCCTTGCACAGATCGTAGACGTAGGCCAGGCGCTTGCGCGGCTGGCCCTTGGACTTGACGACAATCTCCTTGATCTTGGGATTGTGCGGCGACACCAGCATCTTCGAGCAGTAGAAGCACACGCAGCGCAATATCTTGATCGTCTTCGTGATGAAGCCAATGTGAAACACCGGCTTGACCAAATCAATGTGCCCGAAATGTCCGGGACACTCGGTCATGTTGCCGGCGCACGTCTGACAACGCGAGGTGCGATCTATGACGCCCTGTCGCGGATCCATCAGGCCGCCCAGCTTCGGACGGCCGCCCTCCAGCGTCTCCGCAAACTGTACGCCGCCCTCCGTCACAGACATCCGGCGCTGAAGCAGCAGAAAATTAATATCAAATTTTGTTACATATTTCTTAAGGCGAATGCATATACTCAGCTAAATGACGACCTTTTTATATACCCTGTTTTTAGCTAAATACTGTGTGAGTTTAACCATTTAAATGATTGATTGTTGATTGATTATGAATGACTGATTTACAATCAACATGATCAAAAGAGAGGCAAAAACCCATATCAACTAGACTGTTGATGATGATGAAGAATACATGATTTTAGCTGAATAATATGTGAGTTTAGGCATTTTACTGATTGATTGACTGACTGATTGATGATCAACCCGATCAACTCGATTGCTGAAGCTGATCAAGAATACATAAGCCCGAAAGCCGTACCAGTTGGAGCTCGGCAATCGTCAAGAATCTGAATTTGAGGTTAGGTTTTTATGCGAACGGAACTTTCAAGTGGGGCATTGGCTCGAACCCTGAACAGAACCGGCGACAAATTTGGGTAAGCCCGTGAATGTCATGCCAAAAATGTCCAAGGATATCAATCAAGTTGTGGGTTTATCCCAGAATATGTGCATTATTTAAGGATGATCTTTGCAGGTTTCTTTATACCTAACGACAGGTTAAAAGTTTATTTAAGACCAAAGGAACAAAACGTGGACGAAGTCTAAAATACGAACGTGTCGTTGCTTGGCGCGATCTGTTCTAATCCCTGAGGAAATAAGCGCCAAGAAGGCTATTATATGGGATTATTATATACTATAAGACTCTACTGAACTAAAGGAATTCAGTGTTAGATCTGGGACATAGTATTTGAAGACAACTTGAAATGTCCATTCTTATATCGGAGCCAGGTCTAGAATATATACATATACACACGGATTGTGATTTCGTCACAAAGTGTAATCCCCCCTCTCCTGTACAAGGATTTGGCAAAAGATGGGAAATTCGGGGTAAGTGTGACCGTCGATAATTCTAGTGAATCATTTCGTGCATCTTGTTTACTTGAATGCGACAATTGATTTTCAATATGGCGTCGATTTCACATTTCGCATTTGGCATATCACCTTTGGGTTGGAGGGTACTTACGATTTCGTCAGGTGACAAAATGCCAAACTGTACACGCTTCACCTGGCGCAGCGGCGCCTTCGAGTCCGTTGTGGTGCTCATTGCGATGCGAAAATTTTAAGATATATCCACGGGGTAGCTGATGAAAATTTTGCACGCGTGACAAAGCCACAGAGCAGCGCAATGGGCACACGCTTGAAAATTGCAGGAAAAAACAATAAGTTGTTGGCGTTTGCTGCGTTCTTTTAGTGCATTTTTTATTACAATTGTTTGTTTTGGGTTGTGAATACACTTTATTATGGACTTTAGCTGCTAAATCCGCGTTTTTTCAATTGCAGACGCGAGGCAACGCAGTCCGTAAAGCGCACTAAAAAATTTAGTGGGTGTCCGATTTGAGCGAAATGCAACTTTGCGTTTACCTTTCTCTTTGTTCGATAGCGTTATCGAAGGCAACACTTTTCGCGGCAATTTTGCTGCGCACAGCAACAGTTTGTTATATGTTGTTTGGTTTTGATTTGGCTTGTTGTGCAACAATGTTGACGTCTTTTTTTTTATGACAATTCTAAACATTTCTCTTTTTCCATTCTAGAGTTGCCGCTACAGAAAAATTGATTTGTTCTAACGATGCGATGCTCGCGTCAGTGCCGATATCTAAACGATGTTTTTTGGCTGCGATTTTCAGTATTGCATTTAAGGAATCGATAATAAATTTAAATTAACAACAATATTGTGGCCTACGTTACAAGAGCATGCTCTTAAAAATTTATTTGCTTTCGCGGTTGCTTCCATAGCCATTGCTATCGTAATTATCAAAGTTCGGCGATCCTCTTAATTATACTTTTTTCAAAGCACGAATGTTCGTTTAAGTTACATTTTACTATTTCTCGTGACTCCCGCTTATCACTTATTTTATATCGGTCAAAATCCTATCGATATATCGTTGAGACAACAACTTTCACGACCTGCGATTACGACAATAAAAAATAATATCAAAATAGGCAAAGATTTTTCACGATGAGCGAAGCCGGCCCCGCCGTAGATGCAGTGGAAGCGGAAAAGCGGCGCAAATTTCGCATCCAAGGTACCCAAATTCATTAATCAAACGGCAAAATATGTCAACTAAATAGAAACTCATTTCATACCGAATTTAAGCGGCTGCATTTATGGGTCTCGTCGGCGGCATCTCTGCACTGTTTGGATTCTCGCGCACACTAGCCATGGCCAAGAAGTCGGACAGCAAGGTGCTGCAGCAGCAGGGCACACGCCAGGGCATTATACTCATGGATGAGGGCGCAACGTTGGCTATGCGCGCACTCGGATGGGGCACACTCTACGCGGTGCTGGGCACTGGGGCATTTTGCTATGGATTCTGGAAACTGAGCGGCGCCAAGGATGTGCGTAACACACACATACACACGCGTGTTGAGGATTTAATTAATATATTCATTTAATTTATTGTAGTTTGAAGAGTTTCGCATGAAAATGGGCAACGCACTGCCACGCATTAGCAGGGAGGAGCCAGCTAACAGCCGCACCGATTTCGAGAGCCTTACAGATCTTATGAAGTACTTGGCCGCCTGGAACAAGGAGTAAACTGCCATTACACACACATACACTCCCTCCCTCTCTCACACACACACACACATACACACACACGCACGCTGTTGGCTAGCCTATAGAGCTCATTAAATTTTCGTTTATGTTCCATTTGTACCTGTTTATAACTAATGTTTTTATGAGCTATAAAAAAAGAAGCAACTACAAATTCGTTTCATTCGTCGCGCATTCTATTTGTCTGCGATTCGGCTATGTTGATGCGCTGTATTTGGCATGCCAGGGACTGACAGCACTCCTTTAGGTTCTCCTGTATCTCTTGGATTTCCTCAAACTCCAGCATGAAGGTTGTTGCATCGTTCATGAACGTGCTAAAGCCGCGTATGAAGCCTTGCAGATTGGGGCCTTGATTGAGGTAGGCCAGCTGCTCCTCGCTGGGCCTGTAGCTAACGCCTCCCGCAGGGCCAACTGCGCCCGGTCTGTGCATGTATTTGGTGGCAAAGGATTCCCAATTTTGTTTCTCCTGCACAACGCTCTCCATATACGCCTCAATGGCAGCACCGGTTGTTTCACAAATAGATCCCGCTGCAAGGTTTAAGTGTAAGTTTGGTACATGTATATATTTATATTTGGGCGGGACTTTGGCTCACCTTCCGCCAGGTCGAGTGTGGTATTGAAAATGCTTCTCTTCTCATCGTAGACTGGTTTCGATGTTATCGTCCTGTGCAGCTTGTCTACAACATCTTCTACGTCGATATCGGAGATGTCATCCACATCGCTCAGGCGCGCAGTAGGCGAATTAAAGCATTTCTCCCTTTCACATGAAATATTTGCTTCGGCTTCCATTTTCAAAATATGACGCCGGAATTAACGCAACAGAGAAGGTAACGCAAATAAGAGGACCGTCAATTGGCATTGAGCCTGTGACGTCAAAATTGTGCAGTCGATATTAGTGTTGGGCGCATGTCGTGCTTTCATCGTGGCACGAGCCTCGACGATTCAACAAGACGCGTTCGTGTGCACATGCCATATTAACAACGTAAAATCATCCAATAACTACTACTAATCCACTCCGAAAAATATGAAAAGTTATAAATTTTCTTAGAAATAGGATACAATACAATATTTTTTTATATAATATCTGGCCATGTAGTGCGACAGTCATTAGATTTTGCAATCAGACCTGGTCATTTGAATTTTCAGAAATTTGACAAAACTTGGATATCGGAGGGTTAATAAGCAATTGAGTTTTGTCAAGAGGTTGCTATTTCTTCGGCGTGACATATTGATAATATTTTCACCGAGCTTATTGAATGTAACTCGAGTCATAATAGAAAATTGTCTAACGCCCATCTCTAGTCGAAATAACGTTCCTGCCGAGGTCATGTTTTGCGTGAGTTGTACGATGCGATAGCGATTTTTATGCTAGCATTTTCCAACACTACATAGCGGGCTTTTGATTTTCAATTTGAAAGCAACGAAGGCAAATTAATTAAAATCAAGTAGTCATCGTTTTAATTGTATAGTTTGTTATATTTGGAGCAGAGGTGTGTAGCTCACTTGAAACAGTGCTTTCACAAAAACAGAGGCGTGCTCCGTAATATCGAAATTATAGAAATAGGAAATTTTGTTCAAAAATTTCGTGTGCCGTGGTTCAGTGACTTCTCCGGGCGTTAAACGTTAGAAACCAAGAAACCAATAAAATAAAAGAAAACCACAATTATTTTCGATATGATTTACGAGTTTATCATAATGCTGATCGGCTGGCTATATCCGGCTTTCGCGACATACAATAGCCTGAACGGTAACCTACGCTCACAGGTATCCTGGATGAAATATTGGATTGTGTTTGGTGTGTTCAATGCCTTTCACTTTTTCACCGGCTGCCTGGAGCCGTGGGTGCCCTTCCTGAGTGGCTTCAAGCTGTTCATTTTGTGCTGGCTGCTGCCCAGCTTGGGCAGCGGCAGCCAGTTCATCCATGACGACATACTCGATCCGCTGCTGAAGAGCAACAAGGAGGCAATCAATCGAACCGTCGACAGCGTCTCGAGCGTGAGCAGCGCCCTGCTGCGCGAGCTGGTTAAGATGATCTATCATCTGCTCGTCGATGTGGTCGAGCAGTGCTGGCTGATGACCCGCAATGCGAATGACATCCATGTGACGCCACGCCTCCAGGCGGCCATTAACGAGGTAATTGCCGAACTCCGCGCGGCCAGACAGGCAGCCATATTCATGCCCCATTCACAGCAAGCAGCCATTCAACTGGAGGATGTTAAGACCGTCGAAACACAGCCGTCGTCGCCGTCGCCGCCGCCGCCACCGCTGCCGAAGTCAGACGCAAGCCAGCCCTCAAATGGAGCTTTCCGGGCAGCCGCCCTGAGCAGCAGCATGATAGATGACCAACTGGCGTTGCGTATACTCCTCGCCGAGGCGGTCAGTGCGGAGCGCATGAAGTTGTGCCAACAGCTGTCCAGTTCGGAGCATTTGGCGCCGATCCATAGCCACGTGAGAGTTGTACCCCCGATCACAACGAAGCCCACGCCCAAGCCACAGCGTCCGCCCAAGCCGAAGCGCGGCAAGCGCAAGCATCTGGAGGCAGCTGCAGCACGATTCCAGCTGGAGACAGATTTGGATGCCGATCGCGCTTATCGCGAATACTGCGACGCCGATGACGAAGAGAAGCACTAAGCCCCCCCACAACGCTCCCCGCAAAACCACCTGGCACCCAGCTACATTTGAGTGAGAAGAGATGGAGAAGAAGGAGGAGAAAGTCCGAGACAGAATAACCAATCGGCATAGCCCAGTTTTTGTGTTTTTATCAGTTTCTTATGTGCTAAACGCATACTTCAATAAATTAAGCTGTTGCCATCTAAAAAGTAAGCCTAGGTTTAAGGTTGCGCCTCCTAAGCCTAGGCCTCTGCTAGGCAGCCGCCTTGCGTTCCCGTTCCCTATCGCGCTCTCGCTCACGCTCCCGCTCCCTCTCACGCTCGCGTTCCCGTTTCACTGTCGGCAATCGGGTCCAGATGTAGCCGCCGGTGCGGTGCGTCGTGTACTCATCCACATCGGGCAGCGGGAAGGGCGTCGTTCGATCGTAGTAGTAATTGCTGGGTGCGTGCATCACAAACTCCAGATAGCACAGTTTGCGGGAGAGCTCCTCGTCGGGACCTGAAACGCAAAGGGACAATGAGACCTAAGCGAATATTTCCCAAATTTTATGGCTTACCAATAAGATAGGTGGCCGGATCAAAGCCCTCCTGGGGATCGGGACTGTCCTGCGTGGGTATCAGCCAGGTGAGAAACGCCGATTTCTCGCAATAGGCATCCACCAGTAGGCCCCGGATCTGGGCATAGAATATGTTCTGTTCGCTATCCACGATGCTCACAATGTCGCCGATCTGCATGTAGCTGCCCTTGTAGAACACGCTCTTCACGAACTGCGTGCAGGCCTGCACCCGCGGCGTCTTCTGGGCGGGACGCTTGAACAGGGTGCGACGATTGCGTGCACCGGATGCGGCGCCAGCACCGCCAGCTCCGCTTTTGCCATGAGCCTTGCCAGCGCCGGCCGCATGCGACGGACCGCCAGGCGATTGCCCAGCAGCAGCACCGCCGACGACCTGGCCATTGTGGCCATTGATTGCACCACTTCCGCTTGTATTGCCACGTCCCGTTAGCTTCGATTTGAAGCGTGTGCTGCGCGTGCTTTTCCGCAGCCGCTTGATTATGGTCGGCGATCGGGCGCCATTTAGGCTGCTGCGCGTCACTTTGCCAGCGCGCTGCGGCGTCTGGGACGTGGCTGCCTCCACCGGGCTGGGCTCCGCCATTTTGGATATACTGGCATCTTCAGCTGCAGCGTCGCCATCGGCTTGAAGGCTGGACTCGGCCTTAACTGTTGCGGGACTGTTTGCTTTCGTCTTGAGCTCATCCACGGCGGCCTCATTGGAGATTTGACTGCCGTGTGGCGGCTCCTCCTTGGCTGGCGGCTGCTCTTCTGTTTTCCTATTACCCTTGCCAATACCTTTCCCATTGGCATTCGTTTGCATATTTGTCGTTGACCTGTTGTCGTCCAGCTCATCCAGTTCGTCCAATGTCTCTGTAGTGGTCAAATCGGCATCAATTTCCATTTTCACAGGCTCCTCAGTTTTCGCCAATCGCTGCTCGGCTGTTGCTGCTGCGTCCAGGTTAACACAATCGGTACAGTGGGCAATTTCGGCTGCATTTGTTGGGGTTGTTGTCTCTTTCTGGCATTTGCTGCACCTCGTGGGCGGCTCGCATCCAGATGCTGTGGACATTGTTAGGCTTAATTTTTGTTGAACCAACACATACACACGGTTCACGGCTTAATTGAATTTTTGTTTATTTAAATAATTAATTTGGTTGCTGTTCTGCAAATGACACTGTTATGCTCAGCTTGTCTGCTACTGCTCAATTGAGCTGTTAACACAACAGTACATTTAGCTTGTCATAACAGTGCCATTTTGAGTCGTCGTTATTTATGTTCTCTCGCAAGTAAAGAACATTATTTGTTGACTATATATATGTAGTTTTTCATATGCTCTGCTCAGTATTGTTTTATTTTTTTTTTTGGTCGGATATAAGTGAATAATTTAACATGGTATTCGCTGGTATGTTCAATTTTACAGAGCACTGCTAACGCAAATTTGAGCCGCTTGTTGGCGCTACGTGCGCAGCAACGATAACATAACACATATTGCGCTGCACCTAACAGTCTGTTATCGAACAAGCCTAGACGAGAGCAAACGCGAGCATCGCTCAGCGCTCATTGTAAATTCTGTTTTATAGCTGGCAGGTCGTGTGCGCAGAATCGGTCGGTCTAATTTGAACATTTTTTTTTTTTAGTGCGCGCGTGCCACGATTTACTATTGCATACACACACAAAGTCACAAAATAAACACAAATTGTAGTATTATATATATTTTTTGCAAGTGCGCGCTTTGATATTTCATATTTGATTTATTTATCTACCTGTGCATACACACGCACACACATATGCACATAGAGAGCTTTTGGAGAAGAGGCCAATGCAGCAGCACCAGCAACAACAACGAAACGCATGAAATGTAGTAGAATTCTTCTAAAGTGTGTGACGAAGTGACGTAGAAAGCAGCAGCAGAAGAAGTAGAAACAGAAGAGAACGCGGTTCGCTTGTAAAAAGCAGAGCTCAAAACGCAAACACGCACACATACACAAATACAAATACAAATACGAATACAAAGAAAGCATATAAAGTACAAACGTGGACAATAACAGTGGCAGCGGTAGCGGCAGCGGCAGCGGGGAGCGCAGCAGTTAACTGAAACGAGGGAGCAGCAAACAACAACAACAAAGCAAGTGAGTGATGAATGAGCATGCAACAAGTATGAATGTTTGTATACACACAGCTACATATAAGCTATCGATTACCGATAGCTGCGATCACTGCCAAATGTCATTGCCATCCAAATCCAAGCCAATAAGAAGTCGTAACGGTAAATTTGATCACATTGATATGTGTGTTGGAAAATACTTATTTGCATTACTGCGCCGGCAAAGGTACTGTGAGGAAGAGAGAGAGAGAGGTAGTGAGGGAGAGGGCGAGATAACACTAGCTGCACATTCAGTTAGTTATTTGACGTTGTTTTTCGTTTCGCATCGAAATGTGCTCATTATTTATATAAATAGAATATCTTTTCAATAAATCAATGCAATGAGCTCATCAAAAGCCAGTCAAAATACCTTGAAAGAGTCAAAGATTCAGCTAAAGCAGCATTTGTAATGCAGTTGACATTTGCAATCCATAAAAAACTATTTATTTTTATTATTTCTGTACGCAAATTTCGTCGTATTTCTTCAAAGTTTTACATTCAAAAGTATTTATATATATATATTAATATTAATTTTTCTTTAAGTTCCAATATATTTCCCGCATTCTTCGATAAAATGTCCTCTTGATTTGTAAAAGAAATGATTCCTAGAGCAATGAAGCAACTTCTTACTGTTTAACAATTTCTGAAACATGATACATGATAAAAATGAAATGCTGCAGACTTGAATATCAGAAAGTTCTCAGTAGTTCTTAGTTCTTAGTGTGCCATAAACTTTCAAATCTTTGATTTACGATGTAAAGATTACAGTTTGTCGCCGTCGACACCTGTTGCATACGTTTTAATTAGATTCGGTTTCCTGTTTTTCGTTGTTGTTCTTCTTGTTGTTCTGTTTGATGTCTCGATTCATCGGTTTCGGATTGGGCAGCGGATCGATTTCAGTTTATTGTCAGTCAGTAACGGTACTCTTCCCAGTTGCATCAGTTTGTTTGTGGACACCTAACGGTTGCTGCTGCTGCCACAATGGGGCAACCTCGTGGGGGAGGCGGGGTAGGTAGGTAGGCTGGGGAGCTTGTGGCACAGACTGCAACGACTTTGGCTTGGCTTTAGGGAGCGAGCGTAGCCTCCACGCAATTCGCCGCTTCGCTCTTCAATTCGATTGGTCGTTGGGCGAATGAGAAGCGGAGAGAAGGGGGCAATGCATTTTGGCAAATCATGTCGAGAACGCTTGCTTGCAACGGTATACAACGCCGAACAGTTAAGCGTGCAAAAATATGGAGAAAAAGCAAAGCGTAAAAGGCAATCAAAAGCAAAAATAAAAACTGAAAAATGTATATATATATTTACTTATATATATATGTATGTGTATAAAAAATTGGTAGAAGTAACACAAAAAAAACTGGTTCCGGCTGCCAAAGAATTCCGCATTGGCCACTCGACTATGGAATTGCTTCGACGAACTCTCAACTAAAATTGTCTCGCTCTCGCTCTCGCTCACTCTCTATCTTTCATTCTTTATGTGTGTGTGTGTGTGTGTGTGTGTGTGCGAGTGTGCGTGTGTGTGTGTGTGCCACTTCCGTATCCAACGTACACAACCCGCCCCAGCTATGGTAACAACAGCAGTTGCCTCTTGCGACTCTCTCAACATTCTTGGTTCACGTTCGTTGCCTAAGTCTTTTGTTTTTTTTTTGTTATTTTTATTTGCTTCGTTTCTTTGCTGTTTTTATCGCTGTTCGCCTCTTGCAAGCGACCGATCAGACTAGCAGCAGGGCTCAGGCAACAACAACAACAACAATACAACAAATGCATAACAAAGAGAGGCACTCAGAGTGCCACACACACACACACACGCACACACACACACACACACAGCTTCGTCTAGCTGATGTGCATGTTAATGCGACAAAGATGTTAATTGGCTTTTACTTTATTCAAACAAAATACTTAGTCAGAGCGAACGAACAACAACAACTGCAACAACGACACACAAACAAATCCATCAGAGTGAAATTTAATTTAGTTGTCGCGACGTCTCATCTGCATCTCGTTTCACTCGGCAACTATTTTGGTGTGCTTATCAAATTGATTCGACTTATCGAATTGAGTTGCAGTCGTCATATTAATAACATATCGATAACTCAGGCAGCATTTCTATCGATCTATGGACCCTTAACGGATAAAACATATATTTGTTTAACATATTTATTTATTAGACTTATTAGATTTTGATTTTATGGTAAACGTTTGTGTACAGATGTAGCTGCGATCACTTATCGATATCAAACCGAAATTCCAACGATATCTTATCGATTTTGCCTCATATGCAGTAGCTGTCTAATAACATGCCGACCGATAAAGTAGCTTGAAATATGTTGAATATATTTCGATTAAAGTGACCGTTAAAGTCAAATAGATTAAAAAAATAAAGTATTGCTAAGTGATCGATATTTATCGATGGCTCTTTGTGATTTATCGATATAACTTCGATAGCCAAGTATTCGATAATTTATCGATAGTTATAACTTTGATAGCCAGGGATTTCATAATTGATTGATAGTTATAGCTTCGATATGCCAAGTATTCGATAATTGATCGATAGCTTTTACATCGATAGCCAAGTATTCGATAATCTATCGACTGACAAAATGCTTCGCAATAGATCGTGCACACAGTTGCGCGTTCCCAGTTAATATCAGCATAGCAGCTGCTTGTGGGGGCGAAACAATGTGCCGCCCTTTTATTCAATTGCCGCCTGTCTGCCCGCCTTCAAGTTGTGGGTGCAGCGGCAACTGGCAACAACTAGTTGAATGCATGGCAAAACAAATCAAGCGGCGCACCTCAGACAACAGACAACAACAAATAGCAGCACGAATGCTTTTTAGAATAATTTAATGACAGCACCAGCGACAACAACAGAAACAACAATAAAAACAAACAACATCCACAGCAGATGTCGTCTCGCACTTTCAATTGTCTTTTGCATGCAATGAAAATTAAAAAAAATAAAAGCAAACTTCTTCTTTTTTTGTTTGTTGAAAATTTCCCTTTTTGTTTTTAGTACGTGTGTTTATGTGTGTGTGTGTGTGATCGATGAGCAGCAGCAACCACAACAACAACAACAACAACAACAACAACAACCACAACAGTGGCTCAGTCTTTTGGCGCTTTGGCTGCCAGCGAAGACAACGCCGCGCGTTCGACGCTGTCTCTTCTCAAAAGGTTTATTGGCCTTTTGGCTCACTGCGCTGCCCGTGTCTGTGTCTGTGTCTGTGTGTGTGTGTCGCCGTTTTAGCCAAGTTTACTTGTTGGCTGAGCATTTGGCTTGGCCCTAGTGCTAGTGAAATCGTTCGACTTCGTCTTCGACTTTGGCTTCTTGCTAAATATTTCTTCTTTCTACATGAAATTTTCTATTTGTGCGAGTACAACAAAACGTGAGGCCGCCACAAAATTGTGATAGCAGGCGTTGAGTCCGCCAAGGGGGAAGGAGTGGGGGAGGGAGGGGGGGGAGGCAAGGGCGAAGAAGCAAACATTAAGCGGCTTACAAATAATATGTGACTAGTCACTGCTGCTTTCGAGCTGTCCGTTTGGCCAATAACTCAAACTGTCAGTCAGTTTGCCACGAACAAGCAGCTGAACAACAACAATAAGAAGAAGAAGTAGTAGTAGAAGAGGTTAAAAAAGAAGAAGAGCGCCAGGCCATGCCAAACTGGGAGTGCAAATAACACCTCAACCATAGAAAACTGGCCGCCAACTCCAGTAAATCCAGATAAACCGTTGCAAACGAATTCTAACCGATCTTCGAAAAGAAACGAGTTATTCAAAATCGAACATTGGAAAATTATTAATGTCTAAAAGAAATTACCCGGCTTTGCCTGGATCAAATGAATTATGTTGCATGATATTGTTTGTGCCCCTCGCCCCAACTTCAGATTTAAGCCAAGCCAATCAAATTACCAACTCGTATCTGCTCCACAGATATCTTATCCCGTTTCTTCTACGCTGCTTAATTACAATATGAAAGAGCCAAAAAAGAAATTGGGAAATATAAAAATATTAAATTGCCTTTGGGTTTGATCCGGCGACTTCTCCACTGTCAAGCCGATGCTCAAGCAACCTTCTTTCCACACTTGGGACCTTGGGTCTTCATACTTCTTTTGCCTAGAACTCACCAATAAGTCAGTCAGTCAATCAATCAGTCAGTCAGTTAGACAGTCAGACGGTCAATCAGTCAGTCAGTCAATCAATCAATCAGTCAATTAATCAATCAGGCAATCAATAAATCAATCAGTCAGTCAGTCAGTCAGACAGTCAATCAAACAATTAATCATACAGTCAGACAGTCAATCAGTCAGTCAGCCAATCAGTCAGTCAGTCAGCCAATCAGTCAGTCAGATAGTCAGTCAGGAAGTCAATCAGCCCGTCAGTCAATCAGTCAATCAATCAGTCAGTCAGGCAGTCAGGCAGTCAGTCAGTCAGTCAGTCAATCAGTCCGTCAGCCAGTCAGTCAGTCAGTCAGTCAATCAGTCAATCAATCAATCAATCAATCAGACAGTCAGTCAGTCAGACAGTCAATCAGTCAATCAGTCAGTCAGGCAGTCAGGCAGTCAGTCAGTCAATCAGTCAGTCAATCAGTCAGTCAGTCAGAAAGGGGCGGATTATACGGATTTATTTGATTTTAGGGCTTGGCTTGTGTGGAATTTTAATATCTAAATTAGAAAATGAATTTCAATCGAATGAAAACAAATGAAATCGCAACCGTTGCGCTTCAGCTCTTCCATGGAGAGAAATGCAATGGAGCAGCGTGTTAAATGTTAAACATCAGTTGCTAAAAAAAACAGGCGAAAAAACAAACGCAAGTTGAAAGTAAAATGAACAATAAATTAAATAAATTGCAGTTCGACAAACTGAGTCAATTAAAGCGACTGTCGAAATCGATATCGAAGTGTGTGTGCGTGTGTGCGAGTGTGCGAGTGTGTGTTAAATGAAATAATTAAGCGGCGCATTTTTGTGCGTGCCATAAAAATGGAAATGGATTGGCTGTAGCTGAAGCTGAAGCTGAGGCAGCGACAGAGGCTGTGGATCTCTGCGGATCTATGGTCTTGTCAAGAGTTTCACTTGGCGTGCTCGCGACTGCACCCCGCTGTGTTTGCTGCGTAGGTTACAAACGCCGAATGCAGCCATGCCGCCAAATGTGGCATGTTGCTCCACGCAAGCCCCACACACTCCCCCGCACCCAATCAAAATGCAGCGCATCGAATTATGCGAATGTGCTGTGCCCAGAGTAAATGGGGTTCAATAAACCAATGTAGAAGAGCACAAACAAATTGCACAGCTCGCAAGACTGGACTCGTAGACACAATGAATCCCAGCAGTTGCGGCCCTGGGCCCAGTTAGTGGACACTAGAGTAAAGTTCTTAAAGTTCTTCCAAGACGAGCCCCAAATGTCCTAAGTCTAGGCAAGATCCTTAACCTGCTTGGCATTGGACAAAACTGAGAAGTATCTTGGGTACCATGGCATTAACTAGTGTCAAGGCTAGCCCAATTGCAGCTCGGCCTCCTCTGGTTGGTGTTGCCCTATTGATATCAAAGGTCAGCTGCACCAAGAGTCTCTTTGTTGGGTCGCTAGCTCGGCCTCACAGTTCCATATGTCACGTGGCTGACATTCCTTCGGAGTAAACGCCACGTAAAACATAAAAATAGACTTAATGTGCCAAGGGACTGCGAACTGGCAGCTGGCTGCGGTCCGAGCTATGCCAAGAATCTGGCACGAAAATCAATTTAACAACAACAAGGTCGAAAACTAGAAACTCGCTCTTACACACACACGCGCGCACTCACACACACAAACACACACACACACCTGTGTCAGTTGGAGTTAAACATTTGTGCAGGTGCGGTTCAGAGTTTTGTATCAAATGCTTCGTCTCAGAAAACACAGATTTATGACACCTCGCACGCTCACACTCACACACACACACGTTCACACAGCCAATACACACACACACACACACACCTTAGAAACAAAATTGTATGGAAATTTTTAGCGCATTTGGTCATGGGAAAAGCGACTGGTTTGAAAATGCATATGAAAATCTCAAAAAAAAAAATCAAGTAAATCGAAAGACTCAGGCAACGAACTTGGCGACAAACATAAAAGACTTGAACAACGAACTTTTTTGGGCAGCACATCTTAACTGGCTACATCCAACCAGAGCATAAGTAGCCAGCAGCCAAAGAGGGGGAAATGTGTGGTGCAGGGGGGGGGGGTGGAGGGGGAGGTTAGGGTGAAGACATTTTAGATCCCAACTAAAAACCTTGAACCCCGGACAACATGTTGTTTAGCCAGGTCAGTCGACGAAGTCTGTCGGAGTTCAAAGTGCTTAGCATCAGGCCACGCCCTCATTTGCATTTTGAATGAAATGTGAAAAGCCGCTGGAACTGGAACTGGTTCACAATGAATTGTAAATCTATTCAGAATGTAGAAATAATATTCAGCTGATTTATGCTCGGTCTAAGAATAGCTCTCAAAAGTGCTGCAAGTCAAGATGTTAGGATTTGATATATTTGGCAAGTCTGTGAACTAGTTCAAAGTGGTTCAATTGAGCAGTTTTGAACCTAGCTACGGCATATAATGAAGATACATACTTTAGATACAAATCGAACTTGAACAAACATTGCGACTGTGAACTTTTTCGTAGCTGGAGAATGTTAACAAATGATGCGATAAATAATGTGTCATATTTATTAATAGTTATTAATTGCATAGAAAAATATTGCGCTTCAATAATTTAAATATATAAAAGTTCAACGCGTTTTTTTTAAGTATTTCTTTTCTCGTTTTATTTTGGCATTCTTTGGATTCTTGTATTTTTCATTTTTTTTTCACACTCAATTTGCAAATGTTGCACAGCTGCCGCACATTGATTACACATGAAAAAAACCTCCATTAAATTGTTTTTATTCTACGTGCTGTGCTTGTTGCTGTTGTAGCATAGACATCGACATCGACATCCACATCGACAGCGGCTGCAGGCAAGCGCTCGGGCAGCGACGTCTTAGCATTGGAATGCGGTCGAACTCGACTCGTTGCCAAGCCAAGATTTGTTATTTGTCGTAGAGCCCAAAAGAGAGGCATCGTTTGTGTGCGTGAGAGAGAGAGAGAGAGAGAGAGAGAGGAGAGGGAGCGGGAGCGAGACTGACTCACTGACTGACTGACTAACTGGTTGAATGAATGAATGAATGAGCGGTAGCTGCCACATTGAACACGGGGCCCATCTCACAATTACTTGGTGCGCGCTCTTATACCCTGGAAGGGTAAACGGCAGAAGGAAGCATCTTCCACGCCTCTAACCTTGTCTGTCCGCCTGTTTTTATGTGTCTAAAGACTTGGAATTTTATATCTGTATTCTCTTTTAAGCATAGCTCAAGAATTTTAAGAGCTAGATGCAACTTACTGTTTGCCTTCCCCTATTCCGCACAGAATTGGAAAATAATATAATGTCAGCTTTGTATGCTAGATTTAAGACCCAAATATTCTATAAAGATCAGTTCGTAAACACCAAAGTTGATTGGGAATTGTGGACCGAAGGCTTAAAGAAGCACATCTGTTTTTTTTTATGCACAGAAAGAAGCTGCAAAGTTTGTAATGTGTCCAGGGTATCTGCAAGTCGGTTACGGGAGCACGCCTGCTTGTTTTATCTTGTTAAATGCGGCGCGCTAAACGAGTTGTCTCTCGCAACACCAATCCGCCACACCCCCTCCCGCACACACACACACACACACACCCGCCTTTGTATTGACTTTGTCAATTCGTAAGCACTTGTCCAGCCATTTAGCACAAATTTGTTGGCCTACACCAAAAGCGAAGCTCAAGCCAAACCCAAACCCAAGCCCAAGCCCAAAGCCAAACCCAAAGCCAAAGCCAAATCCGAATCCGAATCTCAAGCCAAATTCAGTGCGAGTGCGCGCATTTCTTTGCCACATGCATTAAAATTACAACAACAACAACTCGTCATTTTTTTTTTTTTTTTGGGCATAAATATTTATGTTAAAGGCTTTTGCCGCTAAACAGGTGAAAGTTTGTCTCGCCAATGGTAATCAGCCACCGAGCAACAATCACAACAAACAACAACAACACAACAACACAACAATAACTGTGTGTGTGTGTGTGTGTGTCTCGCTTTTGGCCATGGCTGCTTAATATTCTTGACCAGCATTTTTTTTGGGCGGCCGCATTTTTCATATTATTTATTTATGAATTTTGCGAACAATTTCCAAATCTAAAGCCGAATTCGCGCTTTGATTAAATCAATTTAAATCAAATGTTTTTGTTCTTCTTCTACGCTTTTAATTAGTTTTATTTCTATTTTTGTTGCATCTGGGCCAAATGCTCAATTCTAAAACGAACTGAAGGTGAAAGCGAATTCTAAAAAAAAAAGACAGCTCTGTGGAAAGTTATCTCTAGAAGCGGCATTTACAAACGGATTTGTCTTGAGCTTGATAAATATGTAAATTCGGGGATTTTCTCTAGCTAATATAATCTTAAAAAAACAAGTAATAGTAATATAACTAATATAATTGAAGGGGGAGTCTTCTGCCTCTGATATGCTGCTCTAAGCAAACTCTTTGCCCAGATGCGTTCTCCTTCTCCTCCCTGGCTACACGCGTATCCCTAGTTTACATAGTTGTTGTTGTAACTGGATACTTCGTCTTTCTTCAATTACAAACCAAGTCGAAGTCAGGGTAAAGCCTCATTTTGTGAAGACTTGACTGACGACCCTTTCATGCAGGCAACTAGCTGGCAGCTCTTTGGGCAAATGTATAAAAAGGGTATAAAGGGGATATTTTGAACGTATAAAAGGTTCTCCTTGCGCCCGCTACAGCATGAGTTGGTTTTATGCTAATCGATAACTTGCCCCATTGCCGAGCGATCGATAAGAATCGTTATCGGAATTCTGTTTTTTGAGAAAATCTCGTTTGTTTTAATGGCTAGAGTCAACAAATTTGACATGTAGCTTCTGGAATAGTATAAAAAGATTAAGTATCTTTCATTTGCTGTCCGTAGGAAGGTATGAAGGTGCAGGGTATATGTAAGGCATAGAAGGACAAAAATCTCCCAGCCCATAAAGTTTAATAAGTATATTCTTGATCAGTATCAACAGCCGAGTCTATTTGGGCAAGGCATTAGATCGTTATTAAAAGTTTCGGTCTGCAAGGGTATTAAATCTTCGGCGTGCCGCAGATAGACCTTCTTTCGCGCCTCTTCACGTTTTTACTGGATCTGGAATGCGCATTTACACATTGCCAGATGCATCTTTAATCGTCTGACCTTTTGGATCGAGGCGCTGCTGTCTAAACAATTGTTGCTGTCAAAACGTATGAACTTTGCCGTTGCGTTTGATTGCATTTCAAAAGCAGAAAAAAAACAACAACAACAACAAAAATACAAATAATAATTGTTATAATAAGCTGGAAAGAAAAGTGAAGAGAAAAGAAAAACAAAACTTACTTTCATTCAATGCACGGCCTTCAGCGGTCTGCTCCGCTCCCCGCAAGCCCCCTCCTAAACGTTGACAACTTTGTCTCCTGTCACACACACACACACACACACTCACACACACCTGCGAGTGACAATGACAATCACCTGTGTCTGGGGTGATGGGAGGCGAGCGAGGTTTTTGATAAGCCAAAGGCAGCGACTTTTTTATAGAGAGGCGAAATAATTACGTGCATTTTTTATGGTCTGATGTTTTTTACTTTTTTATCTGTGTGAATCAAACTCTTGACTAATCAAATGTTTTTTTTATTTACTTATTTTTATTTACAGCAATGCATCAGCCGGCAGCTTGAAGTTTTGCCAGCCCCACAATTCCCCTGTACTTGCTCCCGCTCAGCGCTAGCAGAAGAAAGACAAATTATTAATAATTGCAAATAGTTGGTTGGAAAAGTTGGAGCTGATCAACTGAACGCATACGGTCGGGATAGAGCCAAGTTGGACGCGATGGACTGGGCCGAAGGGGATCTGGTGTGGTTCGATCCGGGCGTGGGTCATCCCATACCCGGCGAGATTCAGGAGGTGCATCGCGCAGCGCAAGTGATTGTCGTCCAGGCCATGATCAAGGGCAAGGTGAGTGCTAACTTCTGGCAGTCAGTGTTTCGATTCCGGACCTAAGAAACTTACACGAAAATAAATCAAGACTGTATAGATTAAAATAAATGTTGGATGGTGGGAAACTAGGGGAAAGAGAAAGGCAGGGTATCTCCTGATCGAGCATACATTTTGTTGGGCACTAGCTTCTGGCAGTCAGTGTATAAGAAAATTACTCGAAAACAAATCAAGGCTTTATATACAATAGAATAAATGTTGGATATTGGGAAGCTAAGGGAAAGAGAAAGGCCCATTAAAGCAGGGTATCTGCTCGACGAGCATACCTTGTTTTTGGCACTAACTTCTGGCAGTCAGTGTTTCAATTGCGACTAATGAAAATTACACGAAAATAAATAGATTTTATTTAGAATGGAGTGAATGTTGGATAGCGGAAATCTAAGGGAAAGAGAAAAGCACAGGGTGTCTCTTGGTCGAGCATACCTTTATTTTTGGCACTCGTCAAGGGCCGCTTTAGCCAGCAGCTTTTTTTTTATGACAGCTTTTCACTATTTTCACCTGTCAGCGAAAAGAAATAGATGACAATGCGGCAACTGGGCAAATCGCTTTTGTTTTTGGCAGTTGGCAGCACTTGGCATTCATCACATGCAACTGGCCACTGGCCACTGGCCACTTGGCCACTTGGCCACTTGGCAGGCAACTGTTGGCCAATTTCGTGCTGCAACGGAAGTGTTTTGTATGCTGCACCGATCTCTGGCAGTCGCCGGCTCTCTAATTGCCCAGCGCCGGCAGCGACTTCTTCTCGACTCCGTTTCCTTTTTCCTTTGCAATTAAGCCTGCCAGTCAACAGCAGCAAGAGTCGCTCAGCCAGCGGCTTTGGCTAATAACTGGTAACAGTTACCGATGCCGTTGCCGCTGCCAGTTGCCAGTTGCCAGTTGCAAGTTTCAGTTGCCAGTTTCAGTTGCAGTTGTTGCCCCCTAAGCGCCAGCTAAGAAATCAAGAATACAAATCCCCAAACTGGCTCGCATGCTTATACTTGTCGCCAGTGCTGCCAGCTGCTTGCTTCAAAAAAATGCTAAAAATAGCTTTAAATAGCTGAATTGCTCCATAAGCTGAAATACTGCATCTGCTAAAAAGAATAGCTAAAACCCCTTCAAAACTAGCCATAATTGGTTGGCACCTGCAAATGTCAGCAGTTTCCGGCTGCTGACCTCTGCCTGTGGCTAAATTTAGCCAGAAAAAGGCTGAAATGGTCAACACTGCTCGCAACCAGTATTCAGCGTATCCTGTTCAATTCAATCGTCGCATCGTCTGACCAATTGTTGGCCAGTTAGCCAAAAGAAAAAACGTTTCAGTTGGAAACATGAACTGGAACATGCCCCCTGCGTAAGCCAGACCCGCAATTAGCTGTTCGAAAGGAGCTTTGAAAGTGCCTGAAAGCTTTAAGCGCGCTTAATTGTGCTCACATTGAAGTAGTTAGCTGTGCGAAAGAAGCTTTGAAATCGCGCTGAAAGCTTTGCGCGAGCTTAATTGTGCTTACATCGAAGTAATAACGTTTACTATAAGCTCAAATTTTGGCCAACTTCTCCTGTTTTAAATAATTAATCAGTTTAGCCACGATATAAAATTCGGCATCCTGCAAGCCAACTTTAAAACTTTGTATGCAAAGCTTATCCGATAGTTTAAAATGCAGGTGGTATTTCGATTTAAGCAAGCTGCTGAAGGCAAGCTTATAAATTAATCGGTTATTATTATTATAACTAAATTAGAAATCTTATCATTCAAGTCAAATACATATCGGAAAGTTTTTAATTCAATCGATACTTCGATTAACGCAACCGTTATCACCTTTTTGAAAGGCAAGCTTATAAATCAATCGATTAGTCGATTAATTCAAGGCACAAGAGGTGATGGTGTCGTTGATAATAAAGCTTGCAAATTAATCGATTTAACCGATTCACAGCTTTTAAGATAATCGAATATTCGATAAATTTCGTAACTGAGAGTATACTCTTAATGTACACTTAGGAGATAAGTTGGTAATCGATTATTCTATAGGAATAAAAGAGTTTGCTTAGAATTTTAATTTTGATTAGTCGATTAATTTCGGGCACTATCGATTATATTAATCGATACGCTGCGTGCGTTGCTGCAGCGGATTTGAAAGACCAAGAATTCAAGATCTGAACTGTTTCTGGCTTGGCTCGGAGAAAGTGGCGCTCTCTCGCGAAAGAGAGAGAGCGGCAGAGTGTGAGAGAGAGGGGGGAGAGAGAGTTGTTCTTCTCTTAATTGAATCGAGATCACAAAGATCGGGCAGCGCGAGATCAAAGTCAAAGCCATGCGACAGGTTTCTCTTGCGCAAGTCTTGTCTGCCGTTTCCCGTTGTTCTCTCGCTCTCCAAAACTGGCTGCCCGTCTGCCAGCCAGTTAGCCGGGAGGAGTGTCATCTTTGGGCCGCGTGCTACCCCCACTTTCGGCCGAAATAGAAACAGAAACGTGTTTCAATCGATTGCCTTAAGAAAACGTTTAGGCGCTTGAGCAGACGGGGAGGCAGGGGGAAAACGCATACTGGGGGAAAACTGTGGCAATGTCTCGGCTATTGGCCCAGCTCCGCTTGACTCCTTTCAGTTGCATTCGAGACGGCGGCCAACAACGTCTCCGGCGCCATTGTTGTTTTTGGTTAACGTCCGGTTTTCGTCTCGCGTCGAATCTCGGTTCTTGGTTATTGGTTCTCGGTTCTCGGCTAGTACCGTTAGATGCGGATCGTACGCTTCCACCTGGAGCCGTGGCAGCGGGGCAGCGGCTGCGGCTCAGTGACGCCCAGTCCGGCGCAGTCGCCATCGTTGGCTCTGCTCTCGCCGCACGTGCTGCGCCGCCAGCGCCCGGCTAGTCTCGAGGATCTGGACGAAATCTTTGCCCAGCAGTCGCCACAGCAACAGCAGCAGCTGCTGCTGCGTCGCCAGCGTCGCCTCAAGTGCCGCTATCCTCAGGTGGTCAAGCGGCTCTCGACGCTCTGCAGCGATGTGATAGCCCGCCATGTGAGCCAAGCCAAACCGCAAACCCCATTAATCCCTGTCACAAATTGTCGACTTGTTTGGTTCTCAATTCGATATTCTCATAAAATCGATTGGGTCTTTATCCTCAGCCGGACTTATCCAAATATAATTCAAGCTGTAAGACCAGTTAGGGTAGACTTATCAACTGTCATACATTGCGGCCGCTTCTATGGAAGTTATGGAAGATGGAACTGAAGGCGGTTCTATTAAGTGTGTTTTTGTGGCCTGTTCTGTTGGAGCTTTGGGCATAAGGTGGGATCTGGTTCTTATCTGTATTTATTAGAAAAAGGCAGACAGACGGAGGGACGTGGATAGACTTTAACAATAGAACACATTCCCATGATGGGTTGATGGGTTAGCAAAAGGTTTCCTTCCTTCGTTGCGATAGTATAACTAGTCTTACTCTTTGATGCTGAGAGACGAGTTTGTACAGAAAAAGGCAGACGGACGGACGGCCGTGAATGGGTTAGCAAAAGGTTTCCTTCCATCAATGCGATAGGTTGACGTGTCTTAAGCCCGCAATCCAAACACAATTGGAACAATCAGCTTGAGCTCAACTAATTGAATCTCTTTTGCGGTCACAGGCACAAACGTTTGCCCTGCAGCCGGGCGAGGGCAGCCTGCGAGCGCGTCAGGATTTGGGCAGCAGCGGAGTGGAGGACATGACCCTGCTGGACGATCTGCACGAAGCGTCGCTACTGTGGAATCTGCGACTGCGCTACGACAAAGGGCTCATTTACACGTTCGCCGGCAGCATACTGATCGCCGTCAATCCCTACAAGATGTTCCCTGACGCCTACGGCCTGGAGGTGGCCAAGCAGTACGCGGGCCGTCCGCTGGGCGCCCTGCCCCCGCATCTGTTTGCCATTGGAGCGGCGGCGCATGCCGCACTGCCCTCGCCCCAGGTGGTCGTCATATCGGGCGAGTCTGGCTCCGGCAAGACGGAGTCCACGAAGCTCGTGATGCAGTATCTGGCGGCCGTAGTGCCCGGCGGCGGCAGCGCCTCGGCTGTCATCACAGAGCAAATACTGGAGGCGGCGCCACTGCTGGAGGCCTTCGGCAATGCACGCACCGCGCGCAACGACAACAGCTCCCGGTTCGGCAAGTATCTGGAGGTGTACTTCAAGAGCGGCGCCATTGTCGGCGCCAAGATAACCCAATATCTGCTGGAGAAGTCGCGCATTGTCACCCAGGCGCCCGGTGAGCGCAACTATCATGTCTTCTACGAGATGCTCGGCGGCTTGAGCGAATCGGAGCGCGCCAAATACGGTCTGCTCGAGGCGGACAAGTACTTCTATTTGAACCAGGGCGCCACCGACTGTGCCAGCGGTCGGGTCGACTGGGCCTCCCTGCTCAGTGCCATGCAGGTGCTCGGGGTCACCGAGGGCGAACGCGAGGGCATTGTCCGCGTGCTGGCGGCCGTGCTGCATCTGGGCAACGTGTACTTCCATCGTCGGCAGCTGCGTCACGGCCAGGAGGGCGTCGAGATTGGCTCCGATGCCGAAATCAAATGGGCCGCCCATCTGCTGCACATCAGCGCCGAGGGCATGCATCGTGCCCTGACCAGCCGGACGACCGAGGCGCGCGCCGAGCGCCTGCACACACCGCTCGGCATTGACCAGGCGCTGGATGCCCGCGATGCCTTTGCCAAGGCCTTGTATGCGGGCCTCTTCAACTGGCTCGTCTCGCGCATCAATTCGATTGTGCAGAAGGGCGGCACCCATGACGCCCATCGCATCAGCATCCTGGACATCTTTGGTTTCGAGGATCTGGCCGAGAACAGCTTCGAGCAACTGTGCATAAACTATGCCAACGAGAACCTGCAGCTGTACTTTAACAAGCATGTCTTCAAGCTCGAGCAAGCAGAGTACGCACGCGAGCGTCTCGAGTGGACGCCCCTCGCCTGGGACGACAATCTGCCGGTGATCCATCTGCTGGCCAAGAAACCGGTCGGCATTTGCCATCTGCTCGATGACGAGTCCAACTTTCCGCGTGCCACCGATCTGAGTTTCCTCGAGAAGTGCCACTATAATCACGCGCTCAGCGAGCTGTACGCCCGGCCGCGAATTGGCGCCCAGGAGTTCGGCGTGACCCATTATGCCGGCCAGGTCTGGTATTGTGTCGATGGCTTTCTGGACAAGAATCGCGATGCGCTGCGCAGCGATGTGCTCGAGCTGCTGGCCACCAGCCGACTGCCCCTGGTCAGCGAGCTGACCAAGCAGCTGCGCGCCCAACGCGACGCCGGCAAGACCCTGCCCAAGGGCAGCAACGGACGCTTTGTCACCATGAAGCCGCGCACCCCGACAGTGGCCGCCCGTTTTGCGGACTCTCTGCAGCAGCTGCTGCAGTCGATGGGCCGCTGTCATCCGTGGTTTGTGCGCTGCATCAAACCCAATCAGGAGAAGCAGCCGCTGCGCATGGACATGCCCTGTGTGCTGCAGCAGCTCCGCTATCTGGGCATGCTCGATACCATACAGATACGCCAGCGCGGCTATCCGGTGCGTCTGCGCTTCCAGCACTTTGTCGAGCGCTATCGGCATCTGTTGAGCGCGCCGCTCGCCCGGGGCACGCCCTACCGCGAACTGTGCCGCCTGCTGCTGGAGGCGATGCCGCGCACCGGCGTCGAGGGACCCGACTATCAGCTGGGCGCTACGCGCGTCTTTCTGCGTGAAGCACTGCATCGCGCACTGGAGAGCGGACGTACCGAACGACTGCGCAAGGCTGCCGTCCATATACAGCGGCATGTGCGCGGCATGCTCGTCCGCCGCCAGCTGGCCCGACGCCAGGCGGCGGCCACCCGCCTGCAGGCACGTTGGCGCGGCCAACGGCAGCAGCAGCGTTTTGAGCAGCTGCGTCGGGGCGTGCGCACCGCCCAGCGGCTGTGGCGCGGCAAGTTGGCGCGTCGGCGTGTCCAGCAGCTTCGCTCCGATCATCGTCGGCGCCAGGAGGCACGCGAGGCGGCGCAACGGGCGCGCGAGGCCCGGGAGGCCAAGCAGGCGGTGCTGGAGCGCAGCCAGCTCAGCTATCTGGACATACCCGCCGAGTTGGCGTTCATCTACTCGAAGCTGCAGGGCTGGCAGCCACCGCACAGCGATCGGCATCTGGTCAAGGTGCTGGGCACTGTGCCCGGTCCTCCCGCTGCCAGTGCCCAGCTGCCACCGGATCTGGGCCAGTTCAGCTTTGGCAAGTTCAGCAGCGTCTATTGCAACGGGCTGAGGCTGCAGCCGCGCCGCGAACCGATTGCGGCACCCCTGCTGACGCGCGCCGCCTCCCGGGATCAAGACTTTCAGGATGCGCTCGCCGTCTTCAAGCTCATTTTGCGCTGGAGCAACGACAAGGCGCTGGAGGGCGAGGGTGCCAAGGAGAAACTGCTCTCCGATTATATTGTCCACAAGGCGCTCAGTTCGCGCGGCCTGCGCGACGAGATTCTCGTCCAGCTGTGCAATCAGCTACACGGCGCCGAGCCCGCCCTGGCCACGCGCCTCTGGCAGCTGTTGGGCCAGTGTCTGTGCTGCTTCCAGCCGAGTCCGGCATTTAGCAAGTATCTACTCAAGTTTGTAACGGACGAGGCGCCGGCGCCAGCTACGCGCCACCTGCTCCAGCGCCAGCTGCTCCGTCAGCAGAGCAGCTCCGCGGGCGCCGCCGCCTCGTGCCGCAGCTTTGTGCCCGCCTGGCTGGAGTGGCGCGCCTGGGCGCGCGGCTGCGACATGGCCTTGCCGCTCACGCTGCCCGACGAGGCCAGCCAGACGGTGGCTGTGGATTCGTGGACCAGCTGCGAGGAAGCTGCCGCTTTGGCCGTTTCCACGCTGGGCGTGGCCAGTCGCGGCTGGACTTTGGTGCTGGACGATGGCCAGCAGCTGACGGACAGCTGCGGTCTGGACTATGTCATGGATCTGATTGCCGAGAAGGAGCTGTGCCCCGCCTTTCCGGCGCCGCGCAGCGATCTACTGCGCTCCGGCGCCAAGTTCACGCGCACCAGCCTGCCCGAGGCCGTCAAGCGGCCGGGCGTGCCACCCCCAGCGCCACCCACAACGGCCGCCGCCGCCAGCAAGCGGGAGAGGGAGCGGGAGAGGGAGCGAGAGAGGGAGCGAGAAATGGAGCCGGAGCCGGCTCAGCCGCAGCGACGCAGCAGTCGTGAGCTACTGTCGCGCAGCTCGGCGCTCAACGAACGCTACTTCGAACGGACCGAGGAGCCCATCACGCCGCATCTGCTGCCCGGGGCACAGTCCAAGTCGCGCTCGAAGTCGCTGGACGATCTGCTCGCTGGAGATATGGGCAGCCAGCAGCTGCCGCTACCCGACAGCGACTCGCAGGAGTCACCGCTGCACACGCTCGCCTTGGGTCTGTCCGAGAGCAGGCTCAACGATCGCTATCATTCGGCGGAGCGGCTGGCGCCGATGGGCAAGGAGTCGGCGCCGCGTTACCAGAAATCCCAGCATGCCGGACGGCGCTCCCATGCCGCCTCGCACGGCTCCGCGCACTCGAGTAAATACAATATGGACAAGTCGGAATATGCCACACGCTCCTCGGCCATGTCGGACACCAGCGAAGCGCCTTCGCTGGCCTCCCATGTGCGGCGCGTGCGCGTGCCCTCGCAGGCCTCCGACGTGGATCAGTTTTTGGACGATCTGTTTAGCCCCGTGCTGGATGGCTCACTGGACGAGCTATCCGATGCGCGCTCCCTGGCCGCCAGCATACGAGGCGGCGGCGGCGCCCAGAGAGTTGTTCAAGCTGAGAATCTGGATCAGTTTGTGGGCGAGCTGCTGCCTTTGGACGAGGCACTCGATACGCTCGGCTCGCGTCAGCAGCTGGTGGCCAGCATCAAGGGTGGCGGCAGCACAGAGCACAGCCAAGCCGGCGCCGCCGCCGCCGATCCGCTGCTGCATCAGCTCATCCAGCTGCCCGGCGGGGAAGCGGATGCCGCGCCCGCCGCTCTCTACCAGCAGCAGGTGCAGCGCGCCTTCCTCCAGTCGGCCATGGCACAGAATCTACAGATACAGCAGCAGCTGCTCGCCCAGAATCAGGCCCTGCAAACTCTGCTCAGCCAGCAGGCCAGCGCCAACAACAGCAGCAACAGCAATGGAAACAACAATGGGAGCAATGGCAGCGGTTCGCCGCCGGCTGCGATCATTGGCAGCATCTCGCCGCCGCCGGCTCAGTCGCCGCTGCGCTTGAAGACGACGACCATGATGACGACGACGAGGAGCAGCAGCTTGGTGCTGGAGGCAGCGTCTGGGATGCAGCCGCCGGCGCCGCCGCCGCCGCCCCCGATGCCGCCACCACTGGAGAGTAAGGATCCGTCGGAGACGCGTCATTTCCTCGATCCCTACGGGCGGGCCAAGACGGTACGGATTGGCAAATGGCGCTGGCCGCCGCCGCAGGGCGAGCCGCAGTTCCAAACAGAGGAGGACTTTTTCGCCTTCAAGCTGCGCCAGCAGCAGCGCAAGACGACGCCCCAGGCGCAACATAACGCCGGCAGCAGCGCCGCCGCTGCGGCCATCGAGTGGGAGGAGTTCGAGATTGAGTCCTGCAAGAGTCCGACGCCGCCCGTGATGCAGCTCATGCGCAGCAGCATGCGCCTGGAGACAAATGGCGGCGGCAGAGATGTACAGGATTCCACACAGCATATGCAGCAGCTTCAGTTCCAGCAGCAGCAGCAGCAGCAGACGACAACGACGTCGGGCATCACGACGACGACCACAATTACGGCCACAAAGCTGGCCAAGAAGAGCTTCGAGATTGGCGCCGATCGCCCGCCGCCGGGCAGCGTCGGCAAGCTGAAGCTCAGCTCGGAGATGCGCCAACGTCTTGAGCAGGTGACCGCCGGGCATTCGGTGCGCTCCACCGTCTCCAACAAATCGGAGCAGCGTGCTCCCGCCAAGCTGGAGGATACGCGCAAGCTGATGCTCCAGCAGCAGCTGGGCGGTCTCTTTGCCAGCGCCAATCCGCCGCCCGTCGAATCGCACGGTGCCACGGTCCGCACCCAGATCGAGCGCATGGAGGGCAAATTATCGCCGCCGCCGGCGCCACCTGGCAGCGCCTGGCCCGGCGTCCTGCTGCCGCCGGCGCCCAACGTGCCGGCTCCGCCTCCGCCTATACGGCCGCCCAGCATGGCGCCGCCCGCACCGCCGCCGGCGCCACAAAGTCCGCCAGCGCAGCAGCAGCAAGGACCCGATGCCGACGAGCCGGAGCCGGACTATCGCAAGGAGCACGTACCGGCCTTTATACAGCGCCAGGAGCGCGACACCTTTGGGGCAGTGCGTCAGATGCACCATCTCCACCAGCAGCAGCAGCAGCAGCAGTCGCTGCACCAACACCATCAGCACCATCTTCAACAGCAGCAACAACAGCAGCAGCAGCATTCCCTGCACCACCAGCAGGAGCAGCACCTGGCCGCGGCCGCCGCCTGGGAGCAGGAGCTGCAGACGGAGCGGGAGCGCTCGCGCAGCCGCAGTCGTTCGCGGGATCGGGAGGACTACTCCGAGTCGGTGTGGGATCGCGCCGAGGTCGAGGGCCCCGCCTCGGGCAGCGGCAGTGAGAAGGAGCGAGAGAAGCGCGAACGCGAACGCGAGCGTCTCTACGAGCTGCGCCAGGTGGAGCGCGAGAAGGAGAGCCACAAGGTCTACCAGCCGGCGCCGCCGCGCGTCATACAGGCCAGCCTGGACACCACGGGCGCCAAGCTAAATCGCGAAAGGGAACGGGATCGAGAACGGGAAAGGGAACGCGAAAGAGATCGGGAAAGGGAACGAGAAAGGGATCGAGATCGAGAGCGGGAACGGGAGAGGGAGCGGGAGCGGGATCGAGATGCGCTGGCCTCCACGCCGGCCACGTTCCGCACGCACATGGCCCAGAAATATGAGCACGAGCGCAAGCGCAAGAGCTCTGCCAGTTCCGCAGGCATGCGTGAGGATCTGCTGGACTCGAGCATGTCGGCCGTGGTGGTGCCGGCTCCAGTTCCGCCGCCCGTTACGCCCACATCCTCATCGTCGGTGGCGGCGACAGCAGCCGCCGTAACGAGCAGCTCGGCGGCTGGCACGGGCGCCAGCGCCGGCGGATCGACCGCCTGCCTCACCTACAATCGCGTGCCATGGAAGCTGCGGGTGCGCAAGGAGGTCTTCCAGCCGCACGAGCCCATTGGTCCGCCCGTGGCGCTGGATCTGCTCTTCGCCCAGGTGCTCAGCGATGTGTTCGGCGTCACGCCCTGTCTGCGCATCACGCCGCAGGAGAAAAATGCCGCGCTGAATATGCTCCATGGCCATGGCGTCAGCGTCGACACGTTGGCTGCCCGTGGGCAGCAGGTGCGCGCCCTGGTCAAAAGGCATCTGGTGGACATGGCCCGCGACTGGCCCCTGTACTTTGCCCGTCTGTTTGCGGTACAGGGCGCTCCGCTCTATCCGGATGTCTCCATCATGGGCGTCTCTCACAGCGGCCTATATTTGGCACGGCGCGACGCCGACTATCTGATCGTTGTCCAGGCCATATCCTTTGCCGAGATCCAGAACGCCGTCACCCTGCCCCGGCCTGCCGCCCTCCAGCTTAATCTGCGCAACGGCAAACATCTGGCCCTCCACGCCACACGCGCCGCCGCCATCCAAACGATGATCACCGCCTTTGTCCAGGAGTACCGCAAGGTGAGTCCCAACCAACCGCATCCACACCCACATTTAATAGTTCACACTTGACCTCAGTTCACCAAACTTGGGCTTAACGGGGGACTTATTAATCGGCTTTTTACCGTTTTACTTCTCTTTAAGTTTCTCTCTTCATTTATTAATCTCTTCTTTTCTCATGCTTCCCGAGTCTGATTTCTTTTAAACAGCTATTATCATTTACCTGTGGGCGTTTCTGACAGAGCTTTCAGCATCACCAGAAATTGAATAAGCTTATCAGAAAGTAAAAGCTTTGATTCATTTCTCAAAGTATTTTGTATCAGCTTAAAGCTCACTTACCCAATGGGCAAAAATCTGGGCTACAAATGAGTCAAAGTAAATATCAAATGATATTTAATTTTTATTTTTTATGGAATTTTATGCAGCTTAAATACTAACGATAGTCGTAGTAGTCTTCTGTTATTTTTTCTGTCTATTGTCCCGTTCATTGAGTTCTACCTTAAATTCGGAGTCTTTTCTGGTACAGCTTTTACAATAATTCCGAAAGTTTTTTTAGCTTGCTTGCTCGCAAGCTCCTGCCTTAGATCCTTTTACGAATCGCGGTCTATTTTTATTTTCTCAGCTAACTTTTGCCCCTTCATTGAGATCTACCTTAAATTCTGAGTGTTTTCTGGTACAGCTTTTACGTAATCTCCGAAAGCTAAGTTGTGCTCATGACCTTCATAGCAAAGCTCCTGCCTTAGATCCTTTTACGAATCGCGGTCTATTTTTATTTTCTCTGCCAACTTCGCTCCGCACCCTTCTCCGCCTCTTGCTCTTCGGTAATGCAGTCGCATAGTTGCACGCGTGGTTCAAGCTCAGTGGGTCTCAGTCTGTCAGTGTGACCATATACATACGTGTTAGACGAGCTGTCCAGCGAGTGATACTCGTTTCGGCAAAACTCGACTGCGATTCACATTCACATTCACATTCGCATTCGCATTCACATTCATATTCGCATTCATGCGATGCGGCGCATTCATTTATCAGTTGGCAGCTTTTTCTGCTTTTCTGCTTTTCTTTGAATGCATCTCTTAAGTTATTTTAATTTAATTCAGTTTTATGCGTGAAAACTGGTCGAATGCCAAACTTGGCTCAAAACCCGAACCTGCCCGAGAGCTGGGCCGAATGAAACAGTTAGCCGCACACACACTCACACACACTAACACACACACTCACAGGTGGGTTGAAAAACCACTTTATTGGTGCGCTACTCGTTTCTGGGTGTTGCTTCTCTTAAGCAGTGCTGCCGATTCAGCTATTTTCTAGCTGAGTTTGGCTACTTTAAGAGTTTATTAGCCGGAAACAGCAACATTTTGATGTGAATCAAGACATTTTTACTAGCCAATTTGCGGCTGCGTTAGCTTTTTTTTCTAGCTCTGTTTCTTCTCTAAAGCTGTATTGCCAAATCAGCTATTTTCTAGCTGAATTTGGCTAGTTTAAGACTTGAGCTGCCGAAAACAGCAACATTTTTATGTGAATTAGCTCTCTTTTGGACTCTATAAAGCCGATTAATAGTCAATTAACGGTTATTTAAGCTTATTTTCAGCTATTTTTCACATGGAATTCAGCTACTTTTTGTTTAAAGCGGCGGCTGGCAACTCTGCTCTTAAGCTTAACGCTCCGCTTGGCCCCGCTGCAGTTTTCACTCACTTCCAGTTGCGCTCTCTCTCTCTCTCTCTCTGCCTCTCTCTTGCATTCTCTCTCTCTCTGTGCTCTGGTGTTCTGCTCGGCTGCGAGTGAAATGGTCAATCGCTTGGCAACTCGCCAGCCGCCTCTTTTGACCAGTCTGCCCAGTTTTCAGTTGCCACAAATGTTCGTTAACGGCATCACGCGGCGCGCGTCTCCACAAATTCCCAATTCTACAGTTGTTTATTTTTTTTTTTTTTATATATATATATATTTCTTTTCGTGCCAATGTTGACCAACTTTTTTTTGTTCGTGTTGTGCTGTGCTCAGAATGAAATCTTTTTGTTTGGCCACACTCAAAGATAGCTGTTTATGTGCCTGACCCAATAATCGATCGCCGTCTCGAACACAGTTCGATGCAATGGACCACGGCGGCAGAGTTTACTGATCTATTCACAAAAACCTAAAACATCAAACCAATAAATGCAAATATAAACAAAAGATTTAAATAGTGCAAAAATAAACTAAATAGCTGGGTAAAATTCTTGCGATTAAGTCTTTACTGAAGCTGTCTTATCTACGCCCTGAGCCTGATTTGAAGTATTCATTTTTGTTTCGTTTTCAAAATTATAAACATATAAACATGCCATGATATACATTCCCAGTAAATACTGCATGACTTTAAACTATTTAAAAGTTTGGCTTTATTAATATCCTTATTATCATTGTAAGATCTGATGAAATTAGCCCAAGTATCGCTGTTAAAATGTTGTACGCTGAACAATGCAAGTCCGAAATTGTTTGTGTAATTCGCGCCAACTTCAGACTTCAGACAAAGCCGCTCCAATTGCCAACACACACGTCTTTGCATTCGCCCTAATTAATTTAGCTTGTCTTGCCTTGATTGCCTAAACGAAAAAACTTTTGGTTTAATTTATTGAAAAAACAGCTCTCTTTTCATATATTAACTAAAAGTGTTTGTGTTAAATTCAATTGACAAATATTAAAATTTAAATTTGCTGTTTGAAGCGGCGACCTCTCTTTTGGTAGTCCGACGCTCAGACATGTAAGGCACGCAGGCTTCTGACGTTTATCACGTTAGTTCCTTTTTGACTGCGTTCTAGTTCAATCAAAGAATAATGCAAAATTCTCTTTTTGAACCGGTGACCTCTCTTTTGGTAGTCCGACGCTCAGACACGTAAGGCACGCAGGCTTCTGACGTTTATCACGTTAGTTCCTTTTTGACTGCGTTCTAGTTCAATCAAAGAATAATGCAAAATTTGCTGTTTGAACCGGCGACCACTCTTTTGGTAGTCCGACGTCATCGGGTTGCATTTGACTGCGTTGTGCTTCAGCCCAACAAGAAGTTGCTGCACTAGTTGCAGTATAAACAATTAGTCAGGGCAAACTTTAATTGAACTTATCGTTAATTTCATTATTTACGTTTTATGGTATTTTCAAAGCATAAACAATTTATAAAGTTTTTATTTCTTTTCTTGCCCTGGAAACGTTTTTGTTTATTCATATCATATAATTTATATCATTTCTATGAGCTTGTCAGACTTGCGTAGTTTCATATATATATTTAATAAATTATATATATCAATAAATTTGAACTCTGAAAAGTTCTCAAATCTTTTTCTGCAAGTTTTTCAAAGAACTTTCTTAAGCTCAAGGCTTTATCACTGAAAAGTTCTTACAAATTGTTCTTCAAGTTTTCTAGAGAACGTTTCCCCCATATTTATGATATTCATATCAATTGGGAGAACACTTTCACAGTTTCTTCTCTTGGAGTTAAAGCAAATCTCTCTTCAACTGAACTCTGAAGTAGCCTTCATTTATTTTGAGCCTCTTCTTGGGTGTATATTTATCATATATATGATATCAGTCAAATATCTCTATCTAGTGACAATATCTGTTCTTGCAGCTCTTCAGCTATTTCCTTTTCAAGATTTCTCCAGCAGTATTTGCGATGTGCAAATTTTCTCTTGTACTAAAATTAAATCCCTTTTATATATATATATGATATCAGTCCCTTTCTTGAATCAAATATCTCCATCTAGTTACAATACTTCTTCTTGCTGTTCTTCAGCTCTTCCTTTTCTGATCTTCTCTGGTCGTATTCATGATATGCACATCATATGCAAATATTCAAGCCAAGTGAATGGTTGCTCAGTGAACTCCGATCTGAAGATCAATAACCGCAGTTAACTGCGAATTTTGTAGCATCCTGTTGCCAATTTGATGCCTGCAACTGACCCGTGCATAACTTCAACTGGGAATTTATTTTGTTTTTTTTTTGGCACGAACATTTGACGGCTTCTCATGTCTCGGGACAGGTGTCAGGCGAACGGGCGAGTGATTTGAAGTGGCAAATTAAAATTAAATTCAGGTCTGGCAAATTGCAGCGCACGAAAATTGAAAACTGACATTTTCCACTAAACAAAAAGCGGCTAAAAACGAAAAGAAAAAGGTAGCAAAAAGCAAAAAGAAATAGCCAAAAAGATAACAACAACAAAAAAAACATCACGTATACGCAGCGTTTTTCCACGAAATCGACAGGCGTGTGTGTGTGTGTGTGTGTGCGTGTGCGTGTCTGTGTGTGTGTATGTAAACAATATAGTTAACATTCATTATGGTCGTGTAGTTTGGCCAGTTCCATCAACAAAATGCAATAACAACTTTCACTGGCACGCGCCGTCGCCGTCGCCGCCGCCGGAATCGCAATATACGGCAATCCGTGGCAACATGTCGCACAGTGTCCGCAGCAGCAAGTCCTGCCAGGCCACGCCCACAACCCATAGCGGCAGCTCGAAGCATGAACAGCTGACGCCGGGTGGCAGTGTGCCGCACAAGTTCAGCAGCATTGTGAACAAGGTGGAGTCGCTCATCCACAAGATGCACCACGACAAGGTCAACAACTTTAAGCTCCTGCAGCAGCAGGGCCAGCAGGGCAGGAATGGAAGGGAGGGGTCGGGCCAGGAGGAGAGATGTCAGGATCATCGCGAGCAGAGCTGCAACAAGTGCGCCTCGCTGGACTCACTCAACAATCTGACCGATGCGGACAGCGGCGAGGAGCACGAGCTGCTCTACACGGACTCGGACGATGCGGAAATCGCGCACATAACGGGCACCACCGCCGCCCAGGTGCACCACCACCAGCAGCAGCTGCAGCTGCATCGCCGCAGCGATCTCGACCAGCTGACCAACGAGAGCATCCGGGAGCTCAACGAGCAGTGCTGCGTCTCGCTGGGCGGCGAACTGAACGCCGCCGGCGCTGGAGGCGGCGGTGCGAGCGGCGGTGGTCAGGATCAGGACTACGACAATGCCTGGAGCGTCGAAGAGGACATTGTGTACAAGTGCTGCAGCGGCTCGGCTTCCACGACAACGGCCAGCGGCAGCCTCTGCGAGGAGTGCTGCTTCGAAGAGCAGCTCAACTACAAGCTGCGGCTCAACCAAAGAGATAACAACAACAACAACAACAACAATGAGGAGGAGGAGCAGGATGACGTGGATATTGTTGATGCAACAACTATGGATGCAACCATAACAACAACAACAACAACGACAACAACACAAATGACATCATCTGCCGTTAGTCTGCCCATTCCCATTCCCGTGCCCATCGCCGGCTCCGGCTCCGCCTCGACGCTGCTGCTGGGCAACAAGACGCGACGCGTGAGCAACGCGAGCAGCGGCTCCATTAGCCGCATGGAGACCATCCTGGAGGAGCCCACGGAGTCCAAGATATCCGTCAAGGAAATCCTGGCACGTTTCGAGACCATGAACTCCAATGAGGTATGCTGCAGCTCACAAGTCCCACAAGACTCTGTTTAAGTGCGATGATTCCGGAACTTTCCGAAAGCTTGTGGTTTTTCGGGTTTTTGTGTGAGGCGAACGGGAACGAAGTCTTCTCCATTTAATTATATATATTCCCGATAAGGGTGACGAGCAGAGTCGAAAATAACAAAAGCTGTAGACTTAAACTTTGATATATATATTCTAACATACCATAGTTGGATCCCAGAAGAACTTGACATTTTCTTACGATATATTCTCTTATTTTTAAAATATCGATATATATCGATTTACGATCATTTTCCTAGCACAACTCGGAAACTATTAAAGCTTGACTTGAACTCTGATATATATATTCTAACATACTATATACAGAAGAACTTGACATTTTCTTTCTTTCTCTCAATTTTACAATATCGATAAATATCGATGTAGAGACATGGCATATATACACCAAATTTGGGGTTTAGTTTTTTGTATAGCTTCCACAATCCCGACTAACGCACTTTTACTGCTTGATGCATGATATTGATTTCTGAAGCATAAATCAAGAGATAGACAATGGCTTAGCTCTGATCGCAATCCCAATCAAAGCTCTGCGTAATAATCACAAATTACGTTGCTCGCGTGCGAAGAAAGCAAAAAGAGAGCTCTTTACTGTTGGCGGCCAGTGTTGCTAAAGGCTAACGGTTAGGCTAATCAACACATAATCGCATTATTAGCTAGCCCAGGCACAATGCCAGACCGAGGGCCAGCAGCAGCAGCAGCAGCGACCCACCTGAACCACCTGAGCCACCTGCTTACATCATTCGGCTCGCTCTTCAACCTCAGCCCAGCTCTGTGAAGAGCATCGTCTGTCGCGACTAACAAAAGTGACAAACTGACCGATCAAAGGTGTCGATTATACAACATGCAACAACAACAATTGGTCCAGCTCTTGGGCTTAAAAGTTTTCGATTGTGGCCCACAGAAATGATGTTGTATATCTACACACACCTTAAAGGTGTCTGTCGAATTAGTTCAATTTCAAATTGTTCACTTTCCAACTGTGAATCAGCTGGTCTTCAAAAAGAGGGTCGTCTGTGGTTGATGAAACCAAAAGTAAAGCTCGAAGTTATTGGAGGGAGTGATATATATCTATATCTGTCTCTTATCGATATCTATATATCGATATATCTTTGTATCTTAATATCTGTATATCTATATATATAACTTTATATCTATATATATAACTTTATATCTATATATCTTTATACTGCCATCCACGATGCGATCTTTTGGGATCATCTGAACCGGATCCGATGCTACGCTTCGGATCGAGGGGTTGTTTGAATGCCGAAATAAAAACTGTGCTTAGGCCACAAGTTGGGCACTCGTAAAACCACACAGAAAGAACCGTTGACCCACAAAGATACAAGATACATTTACAGATACTTTTACGTGCGTCTGCAAAACGTGAACACATGAGATACTCTCGAACGAGAAGCAGCAGCTGAAGATTGTAATTTAACTGTAATTTGATTTCAATAATTTAATTACATTTCGTGCGTCTTTTATTGCCGGTCGCGGGTTCTTTTGTTCTCTGCCTCTGTTAAATGGGTTTAATTTCTTTTGGCTGTCATGTATCTGCGGCTCTAAATTGTATCTGACAGCTGGCTGTGGCTCAGGCTCAGGCTCAGGCTCCGGCTCCGGCTGTATCTGTGTCTGTGTCTGCTTCTTCTCCAGCTGTTTCGTTTCTGGGTCTGGAGCTCTCATTGAGCGTAGATTTCAGTGTGTGTGGTGCGCATTAATTTCGAATTTTAATTAACTCGAGCAAAACGCAAATAAAAACTACTCTTAACGAAAAAAACCAAAAAAAAAACAAAACAAATGCCAAAAAGAAAGTTGCTGCTGTTTAGACCGAGCCCCCTTTGGCCCCTGTGCTAAAAATAATGAATGTTAAACCCGACTCGCCAGAAATTTTATTCGAAATTAAAGTTTAAAGTTTTTCTCGGTATTCGGTTCGTAATGTTTTTACGTTTCAACATTTTGTTTTGCTCGCTTTTCCACTCGAATCGAATTCGCATTCGCAGCCAACTGGAGCACAGCCGACGCCAGTCTATGCCCCATTCCCCGCCCCACCCCACCCCACCTTGCCATGCCTCAATCCCTGAGGGGCGCCGCTGGGTCGCAAAAGAAAAAAAAAAAAGAAACAAGTCATGTGACCCAGTTGCGTGCCCGGTTCTTTAGCGTCCACGTTCTAAATATGTGCTCAGAACTCGATCCATAAACCAGCTTCAGCTCCAGTTCCAGCTCCAGCTCCAGTTTGAGGCCCATCCAGCGGGCAGCTGCATCTCGGATTTGTGCAGACCGCTTCTCGATCTGCAACTATTTGGCTTATTTATTGACTGTCAGCTCGTGCTCTGAATTGAGCACAGCGATAAGACCCACGGGAACTGTCAGCCGCAATCGTTAGAATTCACAGATGATATTAAAGAATTGCCATCAATTTGTCAGCCGTCCGCCAACCAGTTAACTTGTCCTCCCCTCTTCTGGGAGGTAGCTTGACCAGGAAGGACCATGGAGGATTATCGAATTGACATTAGTCTACAAGCTTCATGTTTATCATCTTTGCGCGTGTCCTCCATGCTCACTTGGCCCATAAGTTGGTCCTCCCTGGTCTCCGATTGCTTTTTGTTTCCCACATCAGATATAGTTATATAATATTAACATAGATATAATATATTTATAATAGCATAGGGATCTTTACAATGAAGGGGAAGAAGGTGTTCAAATGATTCGCCTCGTAGATAGGTCGCCGGGGTGTATCCTTCCTGTGATGTGGTCAGCCAGGACCCTGGACCCGTTCGGATGCTGCAGCAGCTTGTCTGATTGGGGCGAGCTTCTACATCATATTATATTTGTAGTTCTATACAAATAATCGGAAAATGAGCTTCAGTTTGCCCAAAACTCTCTGTTGTTTATATGTCTGCAAGGGTATTGAATCGTCGGCTTGCCAATCAAGCCGTTCTTTCTTGTGACAACTATTATATTATATTATACAAGTACTTTGCACGAAGGCATATAAGTATGCATGTTTATATGCATTTATGTATGTATATATACCAAGCTTATTTGTCGCTGTGCTGCAAATTTAAATAAAACGAATTTTTACTAAGTGCCCTACTCCTCGATTCTCAAGAATTCAAGTAGGCTCTGCAGTTGTTCATCGTTAGCTAGTAGTCTAGTGTTTTTTTTCTTTTGTGTGTTTTGTTGCTATATGTATTTATGTATGTATGTGTGTATGTATGTATGTATGTATGTGTGTATGTATGTATGTATGTATATATGCATGCATGTATGAATGTATGTATGTCTGTCTATGGTCACATGAATTGTATGATGATCTCCATGATCACATTATACTCAAGCGAGAATCGTTATCTCCTCTTATGCACTTAACTTTCTTCTTCTTCTTATTTTTCTCTAACTTCATGGTCAGTTACATATGTGTATTTCATAATTTGTCATCTCCAGCTGTACTGGTCCATATTTTGAATGGGGAATCGTGGCGCCATTTTGTACATACCTGGTAGTGCCTTGTTGCGTCGCCAGGTGGCGTGTTGGCCTTGCATATTAATGCGTTGATTGAAATTTAAATTGAAATCGAAATGAAAATTAATAAAAGAGTAGGCCAATTAGAAGTGCGATATTTCGTACAAGGCAACATGACTGATTAGTGAAAGATTTCCGCTTTCATAAACAACAACAACAACTTTTACTCACCTCCGTCTTTGTTGTAGTTGTTGTTGTTTTATGCGCTTGAGCGTGTGCAAAATGCAACAAATTTTTATTTAACAGTGATTGTTTTTTTAGCTTCAACAATCTGGTTGAGTCGAGGAGGGTAGCGAGGGGTGTGGGCAACTGTGTGTGTGTGTGGGGTGTGTGTGCTGTATTTTGAGTGGGTGGAATGGAAAGGAAAGCAACGCGCGCCGAATTGCATTTGGCAATAAAAGTGAAAAATATATTGGCAAGCACTTTCGTTGCCGAAAAGAAAACCCAGCCAGCCCCCAAAATGCAATAGTACAGTGAAAGCTCCACGAATGGACAACGCCTCCAGCCAGCTAAATTTGTTATTAAAAATCTTCGATCCCATTAAATAAAATATATTCCATTAAATAAAATATATTTGCCCAAGTCCAAGTCTTTAATTTAGAGGCAGTAAATATGTCGATATCATGTCCTCAGTTCTAAATGGGGAAAAAATCTTTGATGTGGGGAGGGTATCGAAAGAGTTTAATCTATGTAATTAATTAATCGATATTTATCGATATAGCATATAAACACGTCTCAAAATCGATAGTTATCCATATAGCCAAAAAAACACATGTATCAATTCAATATTTATCGATAATGCTTAACAACACATGTCTCCAAAATCGATATTTATCGATATAGCATAAAACGCATGTCTCTTAAATCAATATTTATCGACATAGCATAAAAACACATGTCTCAAAATCGATATTTATCGATAAAGCAACTTATTCAGCCAATTTAGTTTATCGAAATCTTCGTATCTTCGAGAAGAGCATAAAAACACATGACTCAAAATTTCGATATTTATCGATATAGCAACTTATTCAGCCTATTCGCGTCTTGTGAATGCCTCGTTCAGCCCGTTATAGAAACAATAAGCATGAGTGTTCGCTCTAGAGAGCTTTCACTGTAGCATATACCATCCATATATCATATTTACACGACATACACATCATAAACATCATGATAGGCGCGCCCCATTCAAACCGGTCGTCGTCTTGGTTTGGCTTGGCTTGGCTTCGCTGGGCGACCGGTTGGCTGGTCAAGTGCTTGGCCAAAAAGGCGCCCAGCAACTTTCACAAGCCATTGACTCCGGCCGACAGAGACAATTTACAAATTGCATTCATTGTTTTTTTTTTTGCTGCTTCTTTCAGTCGCAATCGAAGGCATCGACGTTGTCGTCGGGCGCACGCGCCGCCGCCCAAACTCTGAACGTGCCGCTGGAGCGTCTGGAGTCGCGCCAGGCGCATGCCCAGCGCCAGGAGCACTCCCATTCCAATGGCAACCAGGAGGAGCAGCAGCAACAGCAACAACAGCAGCAGCAACAGCAGCAGCAGCAAGTGGAGCTGCATCATCAGCAGCACCAGCAGCAGCAGCAGTTGGAGGATGCTGCCGAGGAGCAGCAGCTGGCGGATCAGCAGCGTTATATGAAGCAGCAGAGCTATCTGCACTCGGCACGCAAATCGAATGCCGGTCAGCAGCCCAGCTCCCTGACCAATGGCCACCAGCAGCAACAGCAGCAGCAGCAACAGCAGCAGGCGGCGCATCATGACTTGGACGGCAACTATATGCTGCAGGATGAGCTAAATGGCAGCGGCACGCCTCCATCTGTGACCAAGTACTCGCTGCTGCAGTTCGCCATGCAGCATTTCCGCAATGAGTAAGTGCATCCAGTCTATATAATCTCCCACATCACACTCACCTTCTTCCCCCCTCCCTCTCTCCAGCCAACTACGCGATGCGGATCGGCATCACGAGCGGCATCAGTCGTCGGCGGCGAACCGCTCCTATGCGGAGCTGGTCAAGTGGCAGGGCCATGCCATACGCCTGCCCCTGCTACGTCTGCCCAATGATCTGGCCCCTTTGGCGCTCGAGTGTTTCGATTGCATTTTGCGCTACTGCGGCGACATACCGCTCGATCCGGAGCTGACCGAGGTCAAGTGCGTCTACACCGTCTTAATGGTAGGTCTAGTTTAGTTAACCTCCTGCAGCTGCTGCTAATCCTCTGTTCTTTGCCAGCATTGTCACAAGTATTTGGCGCTGCGGGATGAAGTCTACTGCCAGCTGATGAAGCAGACGACGGCGAATCGGTCGCCCTGTCCCGACAGCTCGCAGCGCGCGTGGCGTCTGCTCAGCATACTGGCGGCCTACTTTGGCTGCTCGGACGCATTGCGTCCATATTTGATGGAGCATCTGACATCGGCCGCCTCGGATCGCCGTCGTTCGTGCCATGGCACCGCCGCCGTCTGCTTAACGAATCTCCGGAAAACGGCTCGCTGCGGCGGACGCAAGAATGTGCCCAGCGTCGAGGAAGTGACGGCCGTCTCGGCGGGTCGCTCGGCCCGTCGCCAGATCTATAGGCTGCCTGGCGGAGCGGAGCGTGTGGTCAACACGCGCTGCTCCACGGTGGTCGCCGATGTCATTGCCGAGCTGTGCGCCTTGCTCGGCGTCGAGTCGGAGGCCGAGCAGCAGGAGTTCTCGCTTTACTGCATCGTGCAGGGCGACGCCTTTACCATGCCGCTGGCCGCCGACGAGTACATCCTGGACGTGACCACGGAGCTGCTCAAGTCCGGACAGCCATTCTATTTGATATTCTGCCGCTCCGTCTGGCACTTTGCGCTCAAGCGCGAACCGGCGCCGATGCCGCTGTACGTGGAGGTGCTCTTCAATCAGGTGGCGCCCGATTATCTGGAGGGTCTGCTCCTGGAACTGCCCGGCAATGGTGTGCCCATGCCGGAGATGGTACGGGATATGGCGCGCATCGCTGCCCTGCTGCATCGGGCCGCCGATCTGAGCCATGTGCCGGCCATGAAGGAGATCAAATTTCTGCTACCCAAGCCGGCGCTGGGCATACGCGAGATACGGCCCGCCCAGTGGGTGGGCCTGGTGCAGTCGGCGTGGCCGCAGGTGGCCGGTCTGAGTCCGGGGCAGGTGAAGGCTCAATTCTTGAACGTGCTGGCCGCCTGGCCCCTGTTCGGCAGCAGTTTCTTTGCGGTGAAACGCATCTGGGCCGAGGAGGGGCCGCACGTGGAGGACAATCACAGTCCCATGTGGCGGGATCTGATATTGGCCTTGAATAGACGTGGAGTGCTATTCTTGGATCCAAACACACACGAAACACTGCAGCACTGGAGCTTCATGGAGGTCATCTCCACGCGCAAGGTATGCGAACGATAAACTTATTGATCTATCTATCGATTGTCCCAGCTCATGCCCCCTCTCCCTCTCTCTGTCGATTCGCAGGTGCGCTCCGAGGATGGCGCCCTCTTCCTGGACATGAAGGTGGGCAATCTAATGCAGCAGCGCGTCATACGCGTCCAGACGGAGCAGGCGCACGAGATCTCGCGCCTGGTGCGCCAATACATCACCATGGCCCAGATCAGTCAGCGCGACAAGCGGGAGCTAAACTAGATGCAACGAATATTACGAATATGTTTAATATTATTATGATTATAACTATTATTATTATGATATTCCCCACACTTTTTTTTTGTCGTTTTTTAAGTCTTTATATTTACCCCTGTGCCCATACGGGCGCAGGATCTTTCCTAGTACCCAACCTCCTCCCACACTTTGTCGGCCATATTCCAATTCTTTCTCCCTCTTCCATGCATCATACATGCAGACATATAGATGCCTATATGCTGGCATTATATCTGAACAATTTGTGTTCTAATTTTAAGCAACAATGTGCAATCGCAATCCGAGTATTTGGCCCCGCCTCGTTCATTCCATTCCTGCTTTGAATTCTATTCCCTCTGCTAATCTTAAGCGAATCTTAAATATATATAAATCATTTTTTTTTTTGACAGTTTGTTAAACGAAATTCGTTGCAGTTGTTTGTGTGTTTAGTCTAAATTACCGTAAATAAATACAATTCTACATATACCATATTCATTTACCATACACGAAAATCGCATTTCTTTGAGGCTCACAATGATTTATGTTTTTCATAAAGCGGACAAATAAAACTATCAACTGGTTAAAGGACATTGCAATATTCGTGTTAGTTCTCGAGATATCAAGTATTTATTGTTGGTTTCTTCGTTGTGACCTGTGATTCCTAGATAAACCCATTAAACTTCAATATTAATTGTTATTTAAGAATCTGCTGATATATTCTTAGAGTAACATTCATATAATAGCCATAACTCGGCTAAATTCTTGAGGAATCTGGCGAGTCGAGTGTCAAATAAATCGTTGTGAACTGAACATTGAGCGTCCCAAAGGACAGTTTAATCGTCCTGTTAGTTTTCGAGATAACAATGTGCTTGTGAATGGTCGATTAAATCGTTAGGTAGCTTTCATATGCTTGAATGTCAATCGATATTTTTAAAGAGGAAATTTACTTTAAAGTCATGGCCTGTAAAATTCACAGCCAGCAGAACTAAAGATTAACATTCTAGGACTTTCGGAATTCGTAATGCTTAAAATTCCAACGCATCTTAAAGTTATTTTGCCTGAAGTCTTTTGACTTTTTTTCAACAATTCAAATCTGATCAAAATCCAAAAAAATAAATAGCTGAATAAATAAAATAAATAATTTATTAGCTAGGCTCAGGGCAATAAATAAATATGCTGTGTAAAAAAAAAAATATAATAGACACAAAAAAAAAAAGAAGACGGAAAAAACAAAAAACAAATGCCGGCCAATTTGTCAGCCCGTTGCTCAAATAATATTTGGTATGATTTGATCATTGTCATCATCCTCATCATCATAATCGTCGCCATCCTCCTCGTCGTCCTCCTCATCTTCATCCTCGTCCTCGTCCTCATCCTCCTCGTCCTCATCCTCGTCCCCTTCATCGGCCTTGACAGGCGCCGTCGTCGTCGTCGCCGCCGTCAGCTGCTCGTGTGCACTGAGCTGTGCCCCCGCTGGAGCTGGAGATGGCGAGCCACTTGTTGCATTAGCCTCAGCTTGTATTTGTGGTGAGGATGCTGTTGAGGCTGTGGCACGCCGCGTTGTTGACGCCTCGTCAGCAGCTGCAATGCCGCTTAACGCTTCATTAGTCGCATTCTGGCTGGCAACGCGTGTGGCTGCGGGCTCTGCGCCCAACCCCAGACCCAGTCCCAGACCTAGTGCCAGTCCCTCGCCCATTGCTGTTGTCCTGGCTGTTGTCGTTGGTTCAGCTGTGGTCTCGTCTAATCCGAGCGTTGGCAACTTTGTTGCCTGCTCCATTTGGCTGCTGCTGTCATCAGGCGGCGGTGGCGTAATGCGCGGTGGCGCCACAGAGGTGAGCAGAAACTCGTCCAATATCTCGCAGTTCTTGCCCAGGTAGCCCTGGCGGCACTGGCAGCGATAACTGCCATCCTCGCGGCTCAGCGAGACGCATTTGCCATCATTTGCACAGGTGTCCGGATTGTCGAGGCAGTAGCTCAGCTCTGTAAGCGAAAAGCGAGAGGTGAGAACTGGGAATGGAGAGCTGCAAGCTGAAGTTCGCTCACTTTCATCGCAGAGCATGCCGCCCCAGCCGGGCCGGCAGTTGCACTCCCAGGGCGCCTCGCAGTCGCCGTTGACGCAGCCGGGATAGGGGAAGCACTTGTCGCACTGCGCGCCCGTCCAGCCCACCTTGCAGCTGGCAAAAGAGTGAGAGAGAGAGAGAGAGGTTATAGTTCCTTGCCTGCCAAGGGTCAAAGGTCACGCATTACTTACCGACACTCGCCAGGCTTGCGGCAATAGCCGTGCTGCTTGTTGCAGTCGGAGGCGCAGAGCGCTGCAAGAGGCAATGGTCAGGGTGAAGGCAGAGAGTCGGGAGCACTTGCTACTCACCTGTCTGGCAGAGCAGGCCCGTGTAGCCCGGCTGGCAGTTGCACTCGAGCGGCTTGTTGCAGGTGCCGTGCTGGCAGCCCGGCATTGTGGCGCACTCGCTGCAGCTCCGGCCCGCCCAACCGATCCGGCAGCGGCACTCGCCCGGCGCCTCGCAGTAGCCCCGCGTGCTGTGGCAACCGCTCCGGCAGCTAGCTGCAAAGCGAGAGAGAGAGAGGTTAGCAAACGGCTGGGTTCCGAATCTGTGGCCCACTTACGTTCCGTGCAGAAGAGGCCATCCCAGCCGGGCTTGCAGATGCACTCGAACGGCTTGTTGCAGGTGCCGTGCTGGCAGCCCGGCAGCGGAATGCACTTGTCGCACTGCTCCCCGGTGTAGCCGATCCGGCAGCGGCACTCGCCGGGACGCTGGCAATAGCCTGCGGGGAGTATTAGTTGCGGATTGCTATTGATAGTTATTTGAGGCTTTTGCTTACCATTCATGGGATCGCAGCCGCGGCGGCACATCGGCACCTGGCAGAGATCGCCCTGCCAGCCGGGCAGGCACTTCACGTCACCCTTCTCGTCGCAGGTGTAGTGCGAGTTCATCTTGTACTTTTGCGTCTTCTCGCAGGCCTGCGGCAAAATGGCTGCTCTTTAGTTGGCACTCAGCGGCTTGCTGCCTGCTCGGGGCTCTACTTACGCGTTGCTTCCACAGCGGAATGTTCGAGTTGACGCTCGTCTGGCGGGCATCAAAGTTCCGTCTCAGTGCCTCGCCGCTGCCCATTGTGGTGGCCATCAGTAGCACCAGGGCACCCAATCCGTGCGATGATGGCATTTCTATATATCTGCTTGCAAACTTTTATAAAGATATGAATATAATATCCATTTTCGGATTTACTTTCGAATTCGAACTTTCTCAAGATAGGATATAAATATGAATTTTCGGAGTTCCTTTCGAATTCTATTGGAATTTATTCGAACTTTGTTAAGTTGCGATATTAATATAAATTTTCGGAGTACAACTTGACTAAGCTACTAGGTAACTCCGAATTTAATACGTATATCTGTTATGCTCACTTGAATCGCAATATGATATTTATCGATTTATCGTGTTGATTTCGAACTAACTCCGAAACTATTGCTTCGAAAAAGCATTTTTGAAAAATATTTGTATTTTACTCCGAATAAGCTCTGAACTAAGCACAAGTTAATATTGAATTGACTTCGAGTTTGCTCCGAACTTATTTCGAGCTTTCTTCTTACTTGCTTTTTAAGCTCTATAAACAATTAATACACTGTCTTGAATCCATTTATAATTAATATTTGTAGTTCACTCCGAATAAGCTCTTAATTAAACACAACTCAATATTGTTGTTTGTTTACTCCGAATTTATGTCAAGTTATTTTCTTACTAGCTCTTAAAACTCTATCTCTATTCAAATATTTTGGTAAAAGATAGGCAGACTATGTTTTGTTATTGTTGACACATTTTAACTACTCCAAATTGTCATGGACTAGCTCTACCCACTAGAGCTTTAGATTATTGTATACTTTAACTACAACTTTGATCAGTTTTTTCCGTTAGGGACAGGTTCTTTATTTGGATTATGTAGATGGTTTTCGTTTCTTTTGATGGATTGTCAAAAGAAACCACTTGGGCAACGCAGAGCGACCGCACCAAAGACAATTAACATGTTTGAAGACAACTTTCTTCGTGGCAACGACAACAATTGTAAGAACTGTAAGGTCTAGAGACCCAGACCGGACCAGACTGACAGACAGACCCGACTGACCGACTGACCGACCGATTTCTTGATGAATCATCAGCGACAAATCACAGACAGACTCGTTAAAGCGTACGCACCAAAAACAAATTGATTGAAATGCAAATCCGAAACTTTGCTCAGCTGTCTGGAGAGCTATAAAGAGTCCAATCCAATCCAATCGAAGCCAATCCAATCCAAAGAGCATTCACTGACGACGTCTGGCTCGGCTTGCGTTTACTTGGCGACTAATCAATTAGCCCTGACTTTGACTTTGAAGGCGACTCTGAAACTGAATGCGCTCTCTCTCTCTCTCTCTCTCTCTCTCTCTCTCTTTCTTTGCATATAGCTATCTCTGCCTTTATGTCTGTTGGCTTCTCTGTCTGTGCTGGAGCAGAGAAATTTCAAAACCGGCAGCTGTTGCTGGCATTTGTCTACACTTGGCTCACAGCTCTTACATCTTACCTCTTACCTCTTGCCGCTTGGCCCGTGGCACCTGCGCAAATTGGGTCAAACGGTAAGTCCGAAATCAGCTGAGCGCGGCCCCGCCCCGCCTCCCGCCCCCCTGTCTCGCCGTGGAGCGAAACGAGTCGCGACAAGTCGGGAAATTTCATGTGCTCGTTGGGAAAAAAATGAAAAGCGTTTAACGCATCTTCGGCTTTGTTTTCAAAATTATATTTGTTTCTTTATTGTGAATGCTCAATTTTCATTACATTAGTCGAATAATTATTTTAGTTTTTCTGGATTTTCTTTCGTATGTGCCTTAAAGTTTATTTTTACTTTTTTTTTTGTTTTTAGCCCAAAGAACTTTTTTATTATTTAATTTAAATTTTCTTTTCTGCTGTCTGATATATATCTTTCCATGGGTGAGGGTGTGCGTGTGTGCGTGTGCGCGTGTGTGTGTGGGTGTTTAGTTCCAGTTGGACACATAATTTGGGGTTCACTGTGCCGCTAAGACTCGGTTTTCAGCTGAAGCACTGGAAACTGATCTGTGCTCTGAAATATGTGACTGCAAAGGTGTTCCTTATCGTCGGGAAGATAGTATGGCGATGCTTGAGAATGGCTTTTGAAGTAAGATAGCATACAAAAGACATTGGCATCGCCTATTGCAAAGTGAGCAAAGATATTGGCCGCGGGGGCCGCTATCGCTATTCTATCTCCCAGGCGAAACGCTAGAAGAAACGCTTAAAGCAGATTTCTAGCATGACGCGCTAGAATATAATAGAAAACTGATCTTATTCTATCATCCAGGCGTAACGCTTTCTTAACGCCTGGAAGAAACACCCAAATAAGAACGCTTTTGATAAATATTTCTACTATGCCACACATATAACTATGAACGTCTTTTTATTAAGATTTTCAGTTTTAAAATATTCTTAAATTTGTAGAATACTTTATCTATAAATACTTCAAAAACAGGAAAGAAAAGCTTGCTTAGTTCTTTGAGTGAAGAGTTGGGAAGAGTTGAGAAGAATTGTGAAGAGTTGAGAAGGGTTGAAAAGAGTTGAGAAGAACTGAGAAGAGTTAAGAAGAATTGAGAAGGGGAGTTGAGAAGAGTTGAGAAGATTTGAGAAGGGAAGTTGAGAAGAGTTGAGATGGGTTGAGAAAAATTGAGAAGAGTTAGGAAGAATTGATAAGAGTTAAGAATAATGAACATATTTCAATAAAGATTTCCAGTTTTAAAAAATTCGTGAATTTGTAGAATACATCATCTATAAATATTACAAAAGCAGGAGAGAAAAGCTTGCTTTGTTCTTTGAGTGAAGAGTTGGGAAGGGTTAAGAAGAGTTGACATCACTTGGCAGAAATGCATTCCGAACTCATGCGATGGGAACTGCGTGTGTGTGTGTGTGTGTGTGTGGGGGTGTGCGGGTGAGTGTGTGTGCTTAGGACTACGTTTGCAAGTAAAATGAAGAGCTAACGGTTAAGCATGATATACACATGCATGCAAGGGCGAGTGTTTAAGTAATATATTAACTGTTAATTGCATATGTCAAAGCCGACGGAAGCACATACACTACAAATTTTTCGCTGCACATGTATGTGTGGGTGCATCTCTTATGGCTATCTGGATGGGGTACATTCATTTCTATGCGGACAGGCTAAGTGCGCTGCCTGGAATCCAATCCCTAGTGGGAATACACACACATATATATAATATCTATGCTAAAGGGGTTTGCGAGTTGGGGGGGTTGTGGGCGGGGCGCTAATATCAATATAATTATGGGTATATCGTTTTATTAGTTAGTAAGTTGTAGCTTCTTTTTCTTCTTCTTCTTGGACAAGACTTGTCGTTTAATTGTGTTGTGTCATTTCCAGCTTTGGACTCTGGGAAAATGATCTATTTACAACGTTGGTACAGTAAGAACTCGCCGCAACGGACACCAATTGAAATTGCACGTAAATAGCGAGCTTTTATTGCACTCTCTCCACAAATACCCTTGCAGAGTGTATTCAAATTGTGTCCTCAAATGTGATGGAGACCTATCTGATGGTATAGAGTATAGAGCATAGAGCATATATGCCTAAATCGGACTGATCAGACTACTATATCATAAAGCTGCCAGAGGAATGATCGGTCGATATCTTCATATCTTGGCCAAACTTCGATATTTATTATTCATATCATGCTCTCAACATATGGGCAAAATCTTTCCAGCATCGGACAACTATATTTAAGAGTTTAATGGGAGAAATCGTGTCTAAAAACCATGTCTATGCCATCTTCATATTTCACAATTTCTGCAAGGGTATTTAATCTTCGGAGCCCGAAGAAAACGGTTCTTTCTTATAGCTTCTTGTTTTGTTGGTACATTGATTATGCATGGAGTGGGTGTAAGAGAAAGAGAGAGAGAGAGTGAAGAGAGTGAGTGAGTGAGAGTGAGAGAGAGAGTGAGAAAGAGTGGGGCTTGTGGAGACAAAAAAAACACGTACACTTTATTTCAATTCTTAATTAACTTTCTTAAAGTTTAAACACTTATATGCGAGCTCTTGTCTCAGTGTGCGTGTGAGAGTGAGTGTGTGTGTGGGTGTGTGTGGGTGTGGGTGAGGGGTTGGGGAAGAGGCGCTTACTGGGTTATAAACAGCTGCTGGTTCGATATGATGCTAGGATATGATATGGATGAGAGAGGGCATGGCAGCAACCGTTCAGGGTAGTCGGGTGCGGGAATGGAGCTGGAACTGGGGCTGGATCTGGGGGCTGGAACTGGGGCTGGATCTGGGGAACTGTGTACTCGCTACATAGACTACGCGTTTACCCTACACATACTGATACCATACTCTATATATTGACGTCTCAATCGGATGGTTCAGCACAAAAAAAAAAACACTCGACGCAATGCCATTTGCTGCTTTAGACGAAGATGAACTGCGCGTGGTTGCATTTCTTGGGCGGACCGATGGTCAGACGCAGCCATTTGCCGCGACACGACGGCGCCGGCAGCGCGCTCCAGCGCGTCGTGCGCCCCGACAGCCCCTCGCCGCGGCAATGATAGCTCAGCAGCAACTGTTGCTGCTCCATCTCCTCCTCCTCCCGCTGCTGCTGCTGCTGGAGCGCCGGCGGCAAGATTGGAGCGGCGCTTCGCTTGGATGTCGCGGAGCGTGGACGATGCAACTGGTGCTGGTGCTTGTACTCGTGGCTTTCGTTGCTGCCCACTTCCGCTTCCGGTTCCGGTTCAGCTTCAGGCTCGAGCATGTTCTGAGCATCGTCCTCCTCAGTAGTTTCCTCCTCGTCGTCCTCGTTGTCATCCTCGTTGTTGCTGCTGCTGCTGCTGCTGCTGTCCAGTCGGTCCGCGTCGTCGCCATCGTCCATCGAATAGGCCTGAGCCATTGGGGTCTTGCGTGTTGTAGTCGTCGTGGTTGCAGCTGCTGCTCGGCTGCCCTGCTTGCCACCTGCTGCAGCTGTTGCTGCATCCTGGACGAGCGCCTCGAGGTCACAGCGCACCGTAATGCGATCGCCTGTGGCAAGAGGCAATATTTGAAGGATTCGTCGGCGATTCAAGGGAATCTGATATATACAGTGAAAACTCTCCGAATGCACACTCTCTCTTCTTTTATCTCTATTACACGACAGCCGCTGTCCTCCCAAGTGAGTTTTCACTGTACACATATGTCGGAGTACTCACCTTCCAGCATTAGATTGTAGGGCGGCAACTTGTGGCAGGCCTTCGAAGACTTGATTACCTCGAACTCTACGCAGTATCTGAAAGAAAACAGCATATAAAGAAATTATAAAAGATACAGCGGGTGATTGACTGCCTGATTGAATGATTGACTGACTGATTACCTCGATCTCTACGCAGTATCTGCAAAGTTATGCATGTAAAATATTAATCATAAAACATTTATCTAAAAAGGGCTTTAAGCGTTTGATTGACGGACTGACTGAAGAACTAAAAAAATAGAACATGTAATTTAAAGTAAAGTAAATAAATAGATTTAAACGCTTGATTGACTGACTAACTGCCTGATTGACTGACTGATTGACTGACTGACTTATTACCCTGCAGACTTGGTAGTATCTGCAATGTTTGCGAAGGATGAATAATAAAACGTGTAACTTGAAGATAAGTGGATTTGCGGAGATTGATGGACTGGTTGACCAACTGACTGACTCATGATTGAGGCATAGTCTAATTTGTAAGAGCTGCAAGGTCATACTTACACAGTAGTTACTTTTAGAATCTTAAATGACGAATTGTTTGGATATATATAGAAGGATATATGACATATATAGATACAAATAGTACTATATAGTTGTAATATAGATAATGTTATTTTCATTTCACAGAGACTATAGAGCCATGAAATTTGTTTTCACTGAATCTCTTCTCACTGAGATAGGTTTTCTTTTTTTTAATAGGGGCTGCCTATTAACTGTGTTGGCATTACAATGAATTTTGACATCAGCAATGAAAATGCATAAAGTTGGAAAATAGCAGGAAACGAGAATAAAAGAAGGACAGAGAGAACCTACAGATGGAAAGGCAGGCGAAGGGCAGAGGGCAAAGGACGAAGGACGAAGGACGAAGGACGGCCGCACAGAATGATGATTATTGCGCATTTGAGCGCAGCCGAAAAGAAAGAAAAGCCCGTGAGGTGAGGAAAGTGGAGAGGGGTCGGTGCGGGGCGGGGCTGGGCGTACAGTTCAAAGGCGCCGCTAGTCAACCGGAAATTCGAACTGTCTATTAAGCCTAACAATTTCCGTTTCCGTTACGCAAAAAACGCAATGAATACAAAAACAAATACAAGAGCGAAAGCGAGAAAGAGAGAGACAGGGAGATAGACGACTGTCAAGTGGCTTTGGGTGTGTGTTTAAGTGTGTGTGTGTGTGTGTGTGTGAGTGTGTGTGCTTGTGTGCTTGACAGCTGTCAAGGTGTTGACAGCGGAAATTGCGTCGGAAATTCAAATGCGCCCTCAAACGTTGTTGCCCTCATCCAGTTTTACGCGCATCGCATCGGTCTGCCGGATATTTGGCCATTTAGCCACAAGGGCTCAATTAGCAAATCGCCGAATTAGCCGGGCCTGCATTCAATTGGCGCCACGGAAATCAAAATCACAAAATCTTCAAAAATCAAACCAAACGAAAAAACACAGGAGAGTGCAGCAGTTGGCGGTGCCCGACTGGCAGATACCCTGCACCTAGCCAAACTCAGTCCAGCTTCTTTCTATAGATACATAAAAATATAAACACACACACACAGATAAGCCAAGTCTGCTTAGTTCTGTTCTTGATTGACTTCGGTGCTTAAAGTCCGATAATATAGCCTAATTTCACTGTCAACATTTCTATCATTTTTTGCGAATGTAAAATATGTTGCCTGTACGTTTTCCCATAAAAGCCTTATTCCACTGTCAACATTTCTAACATTTTTTGCGAATGTAAAATATGTTGCCTGTACGTTTTCCCGTAAGAAACCACATTCTTCACATTTGCAAAAAATGTTTGTATTCTCTCCGAGTAGTTCGTGTTTTTTGCGATGATTTATCGAATTTCGTATAATAAAAAACTATCATTCCCACAAACAGCTTATTATATTAAAATTATAATTTCAAATTTTACTAATCCCACAGTTTTTAACATTTAAAGATGGCCTAATCCCGCAAAGAGTCCATTAAATAGAGCTCCTACCTCGAGGCCGTATTATTTGATTTTGGAAGGCAAACTTTGCGGCGCTTTGGTAATTCAAATCACACCGATCAGCTTTTATTGAAAAAAGCGGTACTTTGCCATTCACATGTTACCGAAAACGGACACTTGCCAATGGAATCGTAGAATGTGAAGTGGAATCAGGCTATTGATGAAATATTTAGGGCTTGAATACAAAAGCATGCATATGCCAAAGCGCAAGAATCTTCTATTATGCTTGAAAAACTAACAGGAGATTAGCAGAGGGAAAAGATATCAATATAAAGGTTGGCATAGGAGAATGTAGAGAATGTAGCTCTTGTAGTAGAAGGAGAATGTAGAGTATGTAGCTCTTGTTGTAGAAGGAGAATGTAGAGAATGTAGCTCTTGTAGCAGAAGGAGAATGTAGAGAATGTAGCTCTTGTTGTAGAAGGAGACTGGATCGTCTCTTGATGCTGATAAGAAAAAAATATGTCTATTGTGTCTTCTTCTGGGCGTCACAAATTTGGTGACAAACTCAAAATACCCTCGAGTAGGGACTGGCGGCTCTGATAGAAATATAATTCGGGCAGTCGACGAGCGGAGCACTTAATTAACTTGGCCCACAGCCTGTCCGGGCCAGTCTCTGCCGGGCAGCTCGGCCATAAAGGTAAATTGAAAAAAAGCAGAAAAGAAAAAATTGATGTAAATAAACTTGGTGGCAGCCGCCGCACAAAGTAATAAAAATAAACAAGGCAATGCACAAAACTTGAGCAGCAAAACATAATTAAACTCAAGTGGAAGCAACTTCAGCAGCGAGGCGGGGGAGAGAGGGAGAAAGGTGGGAGAGGGAGGTCGGGGCCACCTTTAACGATGACAAAGAACTTTGCTGAAATTGGCAAAATGTGACTGAAACTGAGCCTAGTTCACATTGCAGCAATCCGGCTTCCCAATCTCTCCAATCTTTCCAATTGCCAAGTCCAATTGTCAAAACTAATCCGATTCGGCCATGCACACAATTTGAATGTGACAATGTTTTGCTTAATTTTAAAGAAAATGTCACATGAGAAAATGTCCATTTGAGACACAAGAAAATGCTGTTCAATTTTCAAAGGTCTTAAATGCATTCCTAGCATAAAAAGCTAGCCGAGAGCTGATTTCTAATTGCTTGGTTTTAATACTCTTTCAGAGGGTATTATGAATTTGTCATTTAGTGTGTGAAAGAGACAACATACATATGTACTCTTGTCTAGTTCGTCTGCCCGTCTGTCTGTTTATATCTGGCATCAGAAGGATCAGCCTGACTAGGATGGGTTTTTGTATAGGAAAATATTCTATTTGTCAAGTTTTCTTCTCAGCATTCCTCTCGCTTACCTGCATCTGCCTTTTGTCTGCTAGGGTATACGGCAGGCCGGGAATAGCCGCTCTTTCTGTTTATAGCTGCTGTCGAAATCAATTTATATTTTCTGTCGCTTCCTATTACTTAGCCCAGCCTGGAAACATGCCTTCGACAGCGTCCCGCTTTTCTTTTTTTTCTCTTTGAAGTGTCATTTTAGTAAAATTTAGCCTAAAAGTGAAACCATGGCAAATAGATTTTTGTTGCCGTCCCTTTGCTCGCGCAATTGCCCGTTGCATAGGTAGGCTCTATTTCATACCCCTCCCTCCCCCCTATCTGTTGTGCTGTCCTTAAGCCGAGTCAATTGTGTTCATACGCCCCGTTATCCGTGCCCCCCCGCCAGCCCGCTGCCACATGCTCTATTTGCAGCTCTAATTTTAGCAGCCAGCCATCCATCGAGCCGAGCCGAGCCGAGCTGCCAACTATACATTGTCAATATCAATTATTTGGTACGGCCGGGCGACGACGGGTGCTGCGAGGGGGCCAAAATCGCATGCATAATAGATATACATATATACGTTTATATATGTATATATGTCCTTTATTTGCGCGGGCAGCCAAGCGAAACTGTCAGTGCAAGGACGATGAACTGGGCGATGGAGGCCAAGGAGCTAGTTTCAGGCGTTGTCCCTTTGCATTGCCCGGTCGCAGGAAAGTATGCAACAAGATTTGCGCGCTGCTCAATCATCATTAAGAGGCGGAGCCGCAGCCAAAGGGCGTGGCCGGGGGAAAAGGAAACTAAACGAAGGTCCTGCAGAGACTCGCTCAGCTTTTGGCCATTCAGGCGGCTCACTCAAGCGCCGCAAAGTGCTTCCTTTGGCCAGCCCCAGACACGGACGCCGCCGGCCTGCAGCTGGCCCAAGCCCAAGCCCAAGCCCAGAGTCGGGCCCGTCCAATCCGGCTCGGACACGGTCCGGTGCCGAGTGTCGCCTGTCGTCTGTCGCATGTTGCCTGTTGCTCCATCGACTAAATCCAAATTGAGATGTCGCCGCGTCGTTTTCGTTTCCGGTTTACTTTGCGGAAATGGGGAAGGCAGCCCCTCACCCCTCCCCGCCTCTTCAGCAGCGGGGAGCACCGCAAGCAAGCAGCCGCAAGCTGTGAGCCAACTTAGTCAAGCAATTATTTTTAGCAGCTGGAGAAGCGCCAGACCTCGCTTTCTTTTTTTTCCCCTCTTCCTTCTAACGTGCTTCTGCTCCTGCACCCATTGAAAATGCGCCAACAGGCCATATTCACTCTGTGCACATGCATGTGACGGACATAAAGTGCATATATCCATTGCGTGCCGTACGATCTATAAATATTCCCCCATTTCCCTATCTTTTTATCCTATCTACTCAACACTCAATATATTTAGTATAAATTTCTTTACTTCTCTATTAATAACTTCTTTCTTGCGTTTAACGCCAGCTTGGCGCTGAGTTGAGGGTATCTTCTAGTCGGTCACTTGCGACTGCCGCAGTCTAACATGTTTTATTTGTGTTTGCCTTTCATATAAACGAGTGCAAATACTTTTTTAAGTGCCTGTATTCCTGTTCCTGTTCTTCTGCTTCTTCTTCTTGTTGTTGTTGTTGTTGTTGTTGCCTGCCATTGACAGTTGTCGGCGCGTCCTTTGAAGTGGCAAAATATTTGACAAGTAGATGACATTTTTCCAGGGGGCGGCGCCAATTGGCAGAATGATGTCGACATTTGACTTAGCTAAACACTGCACGCCACATGCCACATGCCGCATGCCACACGCCACTTGCCCCACTTGAATCAGCCGCAAAAGTTTCTCGTTGCGTTTTCTTCTTTTATTTGCACTGTTTCAACTTGTTGCCACGAGCCGTTTCCTTAAAGCTCCAACTGACAAGACCCAGCTTCCAAATTAACATTACAATTCCCCTCTTATTTGGATAAATGTGAACTAGGGGGGGAATCATTTTAAACGTATTTGTAACTGACTATCGGGTATTCCCCGGCTTTGACCAGGCCAAGTTTCTTGCTCCGAATTGAAGACATATTTTTCCACTTATTTCCCCACCCGTTCCCATTTTAGTTTGAGCTTTATAACTAGTCTCAAGACTATCAGACGAATTTTAAAATAACGCCAAAAAGTGTGACACACGCATCATTTTCCGTCAGGAATTTGCGTTAAGTGTGACACATGCATCATTTTCCGCCATGAAGCATGAAGTTTTCGAAAAGTGTGAAACATGCCTCAATCATTTGAAGATTTTTGCAACTGACCCTAACCCTTCAATAACACCCAGAACCGCATTTATCATGAAAATGAATCTGAGTCCGAAAATTGTAAACACCAAATCTGTGACCCTCATTTTGCATTCAAGAGGGGTGGATTCTGCGGAAAGTCTGAAAAATTTCTCATATGAATTTTCATAAAGATCCTTGAAAGTGAATTTGAACGCGAAACATCAGCCATCATATCTATTATCCCCTTTTCCACTAAGGAGGGTTGGATTAAACAAAAAGTGTGAAACTCACCTTAAATTAATTTTAAGAAAGATCCGATGTTAAACATTAAAGTTTCATACAACAGCATTTCACTATTTTTCCACTCTTTCGGGTGACATTTCACGAAACCCTGTCGAAAGTAAAGTTAAAAAACTGCGCTTCTTACGGTTTGATCATCAATCAGTCAGTCAATCAATCAGACAGTCAATCAGTCAGTCAATCAATCAGTTATACGCATATATCTCCATATTTACTACTATTTTAAATTGTATTCCCATATATTTATTAATTTTATAACTTTACCATTTAATTGAGTTTTTTTGAGTGCATTAACAAATAATTAGAAAGTTGATTGCCGTCAATTTCGTGTGGCCTTTGAGCCGCTTTCAGCTGCGTTTTAACTATCTCCGCCTGCCACTGCTCCCTCTTCCTCTCCCTTTTCCACTTATCCTTCTCTCTCTCTCTCTGTCTCTCTATTTCGCGCTTGTTCAGTTTTTTGCGCCTCGCTTTCTTTCAGTTTGGCCTCGCCATTAAGTGCATAATTCAATTTGAAAAGCAGACTTTGAGTGCCGCCTAAAAGTATGCAAAGCACAGCGACACACACACACACACACACACACACGCACGCACGCACACGCACGCACGCACGCATGCACGCATACACTCACAGGCATACACATAGATCAACTGGGCATAAAACGTAGGCGGCTGCGTTTGTGTGTTTGTTTGTTTGTTTTTTTTTCGCTCTGCATAATGAAAATAAAGTAGCAGCTTTTACGCATTTTTATGGTTTTTATTTAACTGCCTGCTGAGAGGCAGGTGTGTGCCTCACCTGCTATGCAAATGAGTGTGCGTGTGTGTGTGTGTGTGTGTGTGTGTGTGTGCGTCTGTTCGAGCGTATCATAAAATCTGTCAATTCGCAGGACGATTGTCTTCAATTTTAAGCAGGAGCCACAGACACGCACACAGATGACTTAAAGGCTAGCAATCAAGTTCCCCTTTCCCCCCTCTCCTACCCTCTCTCTTTCTCTGTCTCTTTCTCTCTCTCTCTCTCGCTCTTCTCCGTCTGGCTCCCTGTTTGCCTGCAAATTTATGCGGTCCAAGCTAATCCTCATGGGGATTTTTGCTTAAAACGTTTTATTGTTGCGCACCCAACGCAGGTGAGGCAGAGGAGAGGGAACAGGAGCAGGAACAGGAGCAGGAGCAGGAGCAGGAGCAGGAGCAGGAGCAGGAGCAGGAGCTGCAGCTCGCCGGGCAGCTGGTGGAGTTGTAGCTGGAGTCGACGGCCTGTAGGCCTTCTTGTCCCATTTAAAGTCTGTCGACTGCAGATTTCCCAGTTGCCCTGTAAATTTATCACATTAAAAAGTGTGAATTTCGCCGACAGAGCGGGGAACTCGTGGCGTGGCGGGGGAAGGGGGGGGGGTGGGAGGGGGGTAAGCTGGTTTGTAGGCTCTGTAGGCTAAAGGTCTGCATCATGTATCCCGTATCCTGCATGGCTGTATCCTGTGTATTCTGTTTGCTTTTGTAATTCCTTCACGGCAATGGCTTCGCACTGTCATTATGTAAATGAAATTGTGGCGAATTATAATTTGTACACCCTTCCACAGGGTACCAACAATTTCTGATAAATTGTGTGACACACAAAAGGCAGACAATCTATATACATATACATATATCTATATTTATGTGGGATAAACAAGTTGCAGTGCTCAAGAAATCTCTATACGAGAAATGCTCAGCAACATGCAACAGGATATCGATATATATCGATATCATGTAAGCGGGGCAAGTTATCGATGAGAAGAATCTTCGCTGAATGTGCAAGTCTTAAGCTCTGATCTCTAAGATCGTTGCGTGAAATCTTTTTGAGGTCTGTTAGGTATAAACTTATCAGAATTCATAAAACAGTATATCGATATATATCGATTTCATGTAAACGAGGCAAGTTATCGATAAGGAGTAGTTAAAATCTTCTTGATCTTCTTGACGAACAAACTCTGAAAAATTCCAGTTTTCGATGCAAACAGAAATCTATTGCACTTTTCCAGCACATTTCCGCAAGGGTATTTGTGCTTCGGTGCTGCGAAGTTTTCCTTTTGTTATTGTTAGCATTTTGTTTGCTTGCTTATTTTTTGTTTTTTTATTTTTGTTTTTCCATTTGTTATTTCCGTAATTTATTTATTTATCTTCTCCGCGCAAGTACCAATCCCCTTCTCCCCTCCCCACTCCACTCCTCTCCTCTCCTTTGCTCTACTCTGTTGTGTTTCTCCGCATTTGAGCGCATAATTCATAATTCGGGTCTTCGTCCTGTGTCCTTTGTGCCCAGGCAATAAAAGTTTGTCGCTAGTTAACAAATCATTGGACAAGTGAATTGTGGCCAGGGGCAGAGGTGGACAGTGCGGGGTGCGGGGCGACGGGGCTGATTATGATTCAGTTTGAATTGATTTGTGTGCGAGAACGAGTACCTTTCGATTCTATCGATGCGCGAACATATATTCATAAGTTATTCATACGCTTGTAGCAGGAAAAATGTGAGAATAAAGAAGAAAGCGGTGAAAGAACGATTCATTTATGAATCAATTGGCGAGTCATCCAGAAACGACTTGAATATATTTATTCAGTCGATAAATAAATCAAACTAAATTATAGATTCACTTTGACTCATTGAAACGGGCCAAAAGTGAAAGTTATCGATAAACACGTATCGATATTAAATGCATATTTGGCAGCACTTTTTGCATTTTCTCTTGAATGACGCAGTGAACGAAAAGTGTGCCCAAGGCTCGAGTTGAAACAGATAAGAACTAGCAAAAAAAAATTCATTTTGGATTCGATGAATGATTCATTTAAATGGAACTGGACTGTTTTGAATGTATTCATTCATGTTCATTGCAGAAAAGCAAATATGTACATAGATTTTTAAAGAATTTTCGCTTGAGCTCAACAAAACTAAATCAAAGTAAGCAAAAAGTTGGCACCACGATTCTAACTTTATTATTTTATTGATTTTATTTTTTTTATTTTTTTTTCTTTTGTTAAATGGATGAAGCTTGAGCTGAATTGAAAGAAGATGGAAAAGGCATAAAATAATAAATTGCGGATTTAATTTAATTTCGTGTGCGAGCAAAAAAAAAAAAGAAAAACAGCAAAAGCAACGGAACAAAAGCAAAGCGCAGCATAATAAACGGCTTTTGATGAGCAGCGAAACACTTAAGAAGGAAGAAGAAGCGGCAGCAAGAAAGGAGAGAACACAACAAACCGCAACAAGCACAACAACAACAACAACAAATCAGCAAAGCAAGTGAAAGTCGGGGATTTGGCTTGACCCCTCCCCGCACGCCCCCCTCCCTCAAACAGCGCTCATTGCAGGGGGTACAATGCGGCGTATGCGGCAAGTGATTGATGTCCGTTAGCTTATTAGCAGAAGCAAGGGACCACCTCCCCCCTCCCCCTCTCCACTCTTGTTGCTGTTTTTGCAATCAGCGACACACGATTGTATGGCGTGAGCGTATGTGCAAGAGAGAGAGAGAGAGAGAGACAGCTAGAGCCGAGTCCAAAGTCCCGTAAATCGTCGCATTTGGTCATACATTGAGGTTAGGACATGCCCTGAATGCTAGACGCGTTTAAAGGGTATTCGAAAGTTGTTATTGCCTAGCATAGCCCCAAAAATAGCTTAAGAATTGAATAAATATTGCAGTAAGAACGTAATGGAAGAAGAAGAAGACATATGCCATACGATTCTGACTTATAGTACATATGACTGATAAGGAAAGAGAAATCTCTGAGAGATCTACAGATAGACGGATTGATAGGTTGGAAAATAAGTGTATATATATGTACCGTGCACTAAACATTATACAGGGTATCTTCAAGTCTAGACAAATTATGACGGTAGCTCTTCAGAACTGAGAGAACTACAGACTGACGGATTGATAGGTTAGACAATAAGTGTATATGTATATAGTATATACCGTGCGTTACACATTGTACAGGGTATCTCCAAGTCGGATCTAGACCAGACTAGACCTAGAATACTTGTACTTATTTTTCCTTATACTTTGTTTGGCTTGTGGACAATTGAAGGAAGACATCAAGGACACTTGGGCACGAAGCAGTCAAGGATTCCTAGCCAACCTGTCTATGTACGAATGGAATGAATCATAAACATTTCAAGACGCAAACAAGAACAGGGGAAAACAAAGAAAAAAAAAGTAGAGGAAAAGAGGAAAAGAAAACAACGAAATACTCGTAAGGACGAAAATTAACAGCGCGTCAAATCAAGGCGGGGATTTTATACAATTTTTATGCGCCTTTTATGATGGATTTTTATTGCTGGCGCTTATGCTGATGTTATTCTTGGACAGACCCCTCCTACCTCCTACCCCCGCCCCCTCCCATCCCTCTGTCAGTTTCCCATTACAACATGAAATGGTTGTTTGCATGCCGCGCGCCATAAAAACACAACAGCTAGCAACAAATTTGGGATTAATACTGAAATTTCTCTTGCCGTAAAAGCGGCTTTGGAGAATGATTTTCCATACCTTTCGCATAGCATCGCGAAGTCAAATTAAAGAAAATCATGCGTGAAAAAGGTCCAGACAAGTGGAAATCATTTCACGCTCGGCTCCTGAATTGAAATATTAAGCGTAAAGTAATCTTTAGATATTTTATGGCAGAAAGTTAAATCTATGGAAGAGCTAGGCTTAAATATCTTCACAGATCTTAAGCTGGAAAGCGAAGGAAATATGTGGGAGGCTAAATAAGCTCTATAATTAGGTTAGATTAAGTTGCTAAGGGAGAAAGAGACAGAGAGAAAGAACAAGAAAGAGAGAGAGAGAGAGAGAGTGAAAAAAAATAAATATCTTGAGTACTGGGAAAGTAACTTCCCTAAGAACCAATTTCCAGGAATCTTACGTTAAAAAGCCAGCTTTATTTAAAGCATTATGAGCATTAAGAAAGATAAGTTCAAATTTTTAGCTTATCCTCAAATATATGTGGACGAAGAATGAGAGAGAGGTATCGAGACAGTATTGAGTACAGATCAGATAAAAAGTTGGTTTTATTTAATCAATTATAAGCATAAAATAAGATATAGATCGTTAAGTTTTCGAACTTATCTCCAGAGATCTGTGGGTAAAGAAAGAGCGAGCGAGAGAGTACTGAGTACTGTGGAAAATACTTCTCTAGGAACTTTTCTTCAAAGATTTCAAGATGAATCCGGAAATATATAAAATATAGATCTTTAAGTTTTCTAATCAATTCGCAAGGGAGGCATCGAGCGAGATCGAGAGAGTACTGAGTACTGTGGGTACTTCTCTAAGAACTAATCTGCAGAGCTCTGCGGACAAAGAAAGAGTGAGAGGCAGTGCTCGAGAGAGTTGAGTTGTGGAGAGACAAGGAAAGAGATTGACAGAAAAAAGAATATCTTAAAATTATTAAATCATTCACAAAATGTTTTAAGAGACCTGAAGTGAGGCTGACTAGCTCCAAGTAACCTACAAATAATGCCTGACCCTCATTTTTCACAGATTAGAACCATCAAACAATTCAAATAGTGTTGTGTAGCGGGTACTTACTCATGATCCCGATTGTGCTTGTAGGAGTCGCGGTAGCGCGTGCGCAGATTGCGGCGTAGGTCGCTGCTCTCGTTCGCATGGTGGCTCCGGGAGAGGGCGGCGGGCAGCAGCAGGGCCATCTCTGAAAGAAGCAAGAAGAAACGTTTCTTTAAAAAATCCAAGAAAGCAACTCAGACGAAAAGCAGCTCGGAAAAGCCACGTGAAAATCAATTTGTTTTGCCAAGTCACGTGTTGGACGGGTAAATGCCGGGGCTGTAGCCGGAAGAGCTGGCTGTAATTTCGTCAACGAGATTGTGTGCGAGTGTGTGCGAGCGTGTGGGTGTGTGGGGGTGTGTGTGCTGGAGGAAAATGCGTGCCTGTGTGCCTGAGGCTATGCCACACGATTCGCTTGCTTTCGCTTTGCTTTGACTGGTTTCGCTTGATGTTTGCGTAGCTGAGAGCGAAATCAAAACATGCCATTAGACAACACCGGAATAAAAAAAGCAAAAAAAAAAAACAGAGGAGGTGGCAACGCCAGCTGACAGGAACAACAAGCGACGGCAAACAACAAACGGCAACAACGCCAAAAGCAACTTGGCGCCCAACGTAGGTTCGCCCCCCATGCAACATGCTGACTTCTGACTATTGCTCAGAAAAACTGGAATCGACAGCGCCACAAGCAAATCCTGTAACTGACACCCAACCTAAAGGGACGAGGGGGGGGGGGGCAGGTGGTTACATGTGCCGTTTCACTGTGCCATTCACGTGACTCGTGAAAAGTGTTGCCTGCAAAGAAAGAACTTGAGCCATGTAAACCTGGCCCAGCTGTGAATGCCATTGCGGAGCGTGCCTCGGTCTGACTACGTGGGGCACAGACAGACAAATACCAAGTACTTAGTCTTTGCTCCTTCCCTCGTTCCCTAACCTGCACCCACTGGAGATTGTTAATAGAAAGAGAAAACTATGGAATAGAATAAGGGGGCATATTACGAGTTCATTTCCAAATCGGACAATCTCTGGCGGCGATATTCAAAAATATCATCAAAATAGTTTCACATCGATTTTTGATTAAAAATCGATGGGCTTAAAAAAGTTGTTGACCAAAAAGCGATTTGTTTGTAAAGTCTATCTTTTTTGATGATTTTTTGGAATCTCTCGGACTAATAATGTCCGATTTTGGAATATTATACCATTTTGGATAAATCTCTTTACTAACTTTCTAATCTACTTTATTCGTAACTGTCAACTTGTAGAGCTAGTGCTGGAAAGTACACTACTTAAGTGTTTTCCAACACTTATTTAAGATTTTATTTAACTTATCTATCTATCTATCTTATTTTACTGGGACTTGAAAAATTATCTTTGAGAGCTTATCTTCCAGTCGAAACTCACGACTAGTGCACTCTCCCAGTTCTTTTAAGTGAATTTTTTTAATATAATTGGGGCCCTATATTTAATTGATCAAGAAAGGTAAAAGGGAAAAGAGAGGGAAAGAGAGAGAGAAGTGAATGATACTCTCTATCTTTCTAGATAAAGCTGGTTTATCTGATACGACAGCTCTTAACTTTTAACTCTGTACTGATATATCTCGAAAGGGAAGCAGGGAGTTAGAGAGAGAGAGAGAGAGAGAGTGAGTTGAGAATATGGGGAAAGAAAGAGGGAGAGTGAGTGCGTGGGCTGGTACGTTTCACGGCAAATTAAATGTCAGGCTTCTAAATTGTTGTGGTAAACAAATGATGATGGTCCAAGCTTAAAGCAATTTTTGAGTTAATGCGAAACGAGTGAGAGAGCCAGCAAGGCAGGGTCCGAGATAAAAAGAACGAGAGAGAGAGTGAGACAGAAAGAGAGAGAGAGAGAGAGAGAGTGAGAGAGAGAGATAAGTTGAGGGGAGAGCGTCACTAAACGGCTGCTGTCCTGCACATATGTATTGCATAATTTTGGGCGTCAGCAGCCTCACAACTTATGCAAATTGAACAAGTCAAGTGCCACACACCCACACACACACACACACACACACACTGCGACACACACACACATATGCACATAAATTTGCATAATCAGATGCCATATTGTTATGGCACGCCTCCCGTCACCCGACGCCCAGTTTGTGCTACGTTTTTCATCTTGGACGATTACCAACTTAGGCCAAGCATACACACTCACACACACACTCACACACACACAGCCACACTTACGCACACACACATTCAAGCAAGTTAATTGGAATTTAGCACATGGCCCGTAATTCACATCCCGTTGTGAATGAACGTGTGGGAGCGAATGACTGAATGTGAGTGTTCAGCAATTATTTTTATAACGTTAATGAGCACTGCGCATTATTGTGGCTGCCGATGGCGGCGACAACGGCGACAACGCGGATGATGATGACGACGACAGTCAGCGCAAAAAGTGTGCGCACGTAGTTGCCACACTGTAAGAAATTTCGCAGCAGCTGTTCATTTGTTATTTAAGCAAAGACAGACTGATGATTGACTGATTAATGATCAATATACAGCTTCAGCCGTAAGAATCTTAAATTTTCACACTTGTTACCTTTGGTGCTAAAAGTGAAATTGAAGTGGAAATTGGGTGAAAAACAAATGTGATTTGTCTTTTTATTCGTTTTTTTACAGACTGGCTTTAAATGTGAATTTGAACGCCATTTTTATAGATAGATTTATAGATAAACATAAAATATAAAGAAAACTATTGCGCTTGATATGCTCTCTTTATTTCCAGCTACTCACCGATAGATGTCGCTCAGTGTAAGTAACTAAATTCAGAGCATTTCTCACCTGTAAGTGGCACTGGGCATTGTGTCACGCCCACCCCAAATAACTCAAAGGGGCGTGTGTGTGTGTGTGTGGGTGTATTCCATGTATGGCATGTGTTTGTGTATGTGTGTGTGAGTGTGTGTGTGTGTGGGCGTGGGCGGGCGCGTTTGTTTACCTTAATTATTACACACATGCCAAAAAAAGGCGCACAGCCGCAAACTTCATACACACACACGCACACTTATACGCAGGCACACACACACGTGCACTTAGTTGGCGCTCGTTTGTTAGCAATTAACTTGGCATTACACAATTTTTAATAGCATACTTAACGACGCCCCGCCTCTCGCTCTGTCACTCATTTTGCCTTTCGTTCTGCGTCTTCGTTTGTGTCTTGGCCTGAGTCTGCGTTGACGTAAATTGAATTTGCGGCCTGGCCAATTACCTAATACAAATTGCACGTATTAATGGGAGTTGTTGTGGCTGCTTTTGTTGTTGTTGTTGTTGTTGCTGTTGCTGTTGCAACAATATGCAACAGCTTCAAGCTCGTCACGCGCTCTGCTTCGCAATTTCCGCTTGGCTTTTGTGCAGTTTCCTTTATTAATTTTGCCATTTGCTTTGATCGCGCTTCGCAATTTTTTCGCTGCTGCATTTGCTTTCTATACCCTGTAGCCATTAATAATTGCTAAATGGGTATAATGGTGCTTCGCGAGAGAATGTGACAGGCAGCGAGAGCTGTCTTGGGCACTAGATGAGCTACAGATTTTAAACGCAGCTTCTGACCGCGCAGATCAAGTTCGATTCCAACTATCGATAGCTCGCCATCTTTTTTATGTTATCGATAAATATGTATATCGCAATCCTGTTTCTGCGCATTTATGGAAGCTTTGGAGGGCTCGAATCGAATGAATCGTATGCATGGCTGCTTATGTATACTATATAATTTGCTTGGCGTTGGGTCGAGGGTATTTTCTAGTTGTTCACTCCCGGTTGGAGCAGTCTTGCCTGTTCGCACTCCTTTTGCCGTATTTTGCATTTGATTTTTCCGCGCTTAAATTGCGAATTTGCATTCATGTTTGACCCCAATAGTCCAGCTGCGCAATCCTTTGCTTTCAGCTTCTCTCTCTCTCTCTCTCTCTCGTTCTCGCTTACTGTCTGTCTCTGTCGCTGTCCCTGTCTGGCTGTGTTCCTGTCCAGCTCTAATCGACATTTTAATGCTCTGTAATTGCCTGTGACGCTGGCAACCGGCTAAAGCCCAAAGCCAAAGAGTTTGCCCGCCAATAGCTGACAGCAATTTGCAAGATAAACAAGCCCAGTGACAGACATACACACACAGGCACACACACTATAAACAGCTTAAAACTGTATTAAAAGCATTTAATTCACATCCGTGTGTGTGTGTGCTTTTATTTTAATTACCACTTATATTCTTATTCTTCGCTCCTGTCACAGCGCAAAAGTGTTGCATACTTTTCAGCGTGCCCGCAATATCCTGTATTTATTACTAACAGACTTGTGTTGACATTTTTCTTTACATTTTGTTTGCTTTTTTTCAGCTTTACTTGCTACTATGGAAACAACTTTAATTATGCTTATGTGAATATTTACAATACTACTCATTCTTCTGTTAAGTCTAACCAAAAGAATTAACAAGGATCCGAAAGATCGATTAGAGGAAAACTCCGCAATCTCCTCCGCATTCGAACTCCTCCAATTCTAAGTCTCCTTAGAAGGCGCCTAATATACTTCGCAGCCTATATATAGCCTGCCTGACTTTCGCAAGACGGAATTTTGCAGCAAGCCCGTATACTTGGATTCCATAACGCCAAGCAGGAGCTATGCAGGCTCAAAGGCTTAAAGGTACGGCATTGCTACTGTTCAGAAGCCTGAAACACATGTGATATTTCTGTTAAAAGTCAAGCGCCTGACTATTTGTGGAGGTATAGAAAAATATCTTTCTTGATAAGATGGCTGTGTCATCTGCAAATGTGGCGAAAGTTTGGCCCTGCCGATGCTCGAGTTCAATTGAATAGCCATTGGGCTTATCATATGTAAAGAGAGTGTGCTTTAAAGCTTTAAGCTGCTTTCAAAGTTCTTGTTAGTTTCTCAATATAGCTTTAATATGCATTGAAAGCACTTTTATATATCTTGATAAAGCTTTCATGGGATTTAAAAGCTTTTTCTATTTCTTAATATAGTTGTGCCATTTTTATGCCGTGTGCTTTAATGGCTAAGCTGTCGTTAATTTTAGCCTTTATGCTTAACCCACCCACACACACACACACACACACACACACACACACACAGCTTCATTGATGCTTGTGACATGTGGAACTGCTGCCGTGTGTGCTCGTTATGCATACAGTTAAACAATTTTTTAATGGCTGCAATCAAAGTTTTAATTAAACGCTTAAAGAGCGGGCAGCGGATGGGAAAAACCACAAGGATAACTAAATCCAAGGAGGGGCGCGGATGGTAGGTGGGGGAGGGGGGGGGGCTGGGGTCAGCCTGCAAGTGAAGCCTGTGCGACAGGCACGTCCGAGGCTAATGGAGCGCAGGCGACCCAAAACATAAACAAAAACTTGTGCTGCGATTTTTAATAGTTTTTTTTTTTGCCACTGCAGCTTCTTCTTCTACGTTTTTGTCGTATTTTGTTTGCTGCACTTCTTTTGGCCTGGGATTGGGGCGTGGGCGTGGATGTGGATGTGTGCCGGCGGCGACACTTAGCCAAATATAATATGGCTTTTATGTCAGCCACTTGCAGAAAATTGCTTTGGCTCTGCATGCCAGGCCAAAGGGCAGCGCGGGGCTAGCCGAAAGGGGGCCGATTGGGGGAAAGGAGGGCCGGGCAGATACTGGAACTTACGTTCTTTCACGTGCGTCGACTTCTTATGCAGCTGGGCGCTTTTAACGCTGTCAGTTTTTCTGTGTCCTCAACAAAACGCAAAAAAAAGAAAATGGGGAAAAAAGTTTCAGCTTCAGCTTCACCAAGCGAAAGCTGACAGATGCATCTGCCGGCGAGATGCCCCTGCGCCCCGCGGCCCAAGTACAAGGGCATCAGCATCAGTGGACCCTCCACCCGCCCTCGGAACCACCCGTCAAGTGACTTAGCTTGCTCCACATTCTGCCGGGCGTTTAGGTGAAAAAGCTTTTTGCATCGCAGGTTCTGTCAATGCAACAGTCAGGGCAATTTTAATGGCTGAGCGGGCGCGACGTTTAAATACCCTCGAGCCACGACCCTCTAAGAAGTTGTTTAAAAGGTTTCAAAGAGAGTTTAAATGAGTGTTTAATCAAAGACGGGGTTTTCGAACAGGTCTTACACAAGTTTCTGAGGGTTTCAAAGGGGCTTTTAGGCAAGTTTCAAAGGGGTTTAAACATGCTACAAAGAGTTGTTAAAATGGGTTTTAGGCGGGTTTCAAAGGGGTTCAAAAATAGCTAAAAGGGGTTTTAAAGCGGTTGTAAACAGGCTTCTTAGGGATAGGCTTCAAAGGAATATGAAACGGGTAGCAAAAAGATTTAAGGTTTAAAAAGTATAAGAAACAATTATTACAAGTGAGAGAGGAAGAGAGCTCTAGTCGGAAGTGCCCGACTAGGAGATACGCTAAACGATCTTCTACAAAATAACCCCTATGCGAGGGCACTAGTAGAAACATTTCGAAGCGTCTAAAAACAGATATCAGAAACTTATTAAGAAGAAACTACCCCATAAGGGTTTCTCTAGCGCACGTGGTATTACAATGGGTGTAAAATATTTACGCTGCATATGCAGGGACGCTAACAATGAGAGCCAAGTGCTTGCTAAGTGGATCAACATATCAACATTCTTAACAAATGTGCTATGGAGAATGGAAATGGTAAATGGGAAATGGTAAATGGAATATGGTAAATGGAATATGGAATAAGCCCCGTGACAGGGGAGTTCGGTGCACGAGCTTAAACTGGCTGCCAGATGCGTGTTAATGGGAATCTTTGATCTCTAAGCAAGCACATAGAGATATATTATGTGAGGCATCGGCAGCTGGCATTTAAATGGTAGCTATGGATACATCGAAAAATGCGTCCAGTTGGGGATTTGCAGCTTTGCTGGCTGGCAATTCGCCATTTTAATTAACGGACAGGAGCAGGGACAGGTGCAGGGGCGGGGACAGGTGCAGAGGCTCAGCTGCAGCTGTAGTAACAAATGCCGACTCAGCTGATGTTGCGAATGCGCGACTGTTCTCAACTGTCGTGCGGGGGAGCGGGGGTTGAGTTGGGTTGAGGTAAGCGGACAGTGGGCAGTGTCTGGTCAGATGTTTTTAATTAAAAGTGCATTTCATCACACACGCATTTACAGATACATTTACAAATGTAAAGGTATGCAGATAGGCGCTCTTCATTGAGCTGGATTATGTGTGTGTGCGTGTGTGTGTGTGTGTTGGACTTACCGCGCAAAATCTTCTTATCGCGATGGCCGTGACAGCGATAGCCCTGGCAGGCGCGCTTCTGGAGCAGCGAGGGGCAGTGCTTGCCGCCGTTTTGGGCCGCCTGCAGGATTTGGCGGGTGCGCGTCATCATTCCAGGTCCGCAGCTCTTGTCGCACTCGCTCCACGCCCCCCAATCGCCCACCTGGCAGTCCAGCACTGAAAGTTCCAAAAGACAAAAGCGAAACATCGCGTTAAACTCTGAAGTCAAATACAGTCAAACTTCTCTAAAGCGAACTTTTGAAAAGTATCTATATCTTTTCTTCTCTTCTATTCTCTTCTCTTCTTTTCTGTTTTCTTTACTTCTTTTCACTTCTCTTCTCTTATCCTTACTCATCTGATATCTTCTCATCTTATCTCATCTCATTGTATTTCTCATCTCATCTTATATAATTTTATCTTATTTCATCCAGTGACAGTTTTCATTTGCAGGAACAAAAGCTGTAGCTTTGATATTAACCGAAGTTCCGTGCATCATTGTCTTTGTTGTTTGCCCAACACTGGCGCCCTGCTGAGTGTTGCCACCTGGTTATAATGGACGTTTATTGGAGTACATAAGAACAATGGTATATTTGTCCGGCAGCATGTCGAGCACATGCGAAAGGGCTTAATAAGAGCCTAACCAGAGCTGGCAAAGGCATTTGGGGAAAATGCATTGAGAAGATGCCCTGCAGCTGGTCTTTTGTTTCAGATTTTGCAGTTGCATTTGCAGCTGCAGCTCCAGTTGCCGTTGCAGCTGCATTTGGCTAAATGCATCGAGTGACGTTTCAAGTTTCTTAATTAAAAATTGTGCAGACCGGCAAAATTAATTAAAATCCATTTGCCTTGATTGCGTCGAGGTCCTTTCGCTTTGGCTGCGCCTTTGGCACTGGCTTTGCATTTGGCCAGGCCAACGTTTGGTTTGGATTCGGCTTCGGTTTTGGATTTGGTTGCGGATTTGCTCGGATGCGATTTGGGGAGGGATTCTGGTGGACGGCAGCTTTTTAGTCCCGGCCCTTTAAGGCGCTAATGAAGCCACAAAGAGCGCTGGCCAGGCGAATTGAATCATGCTGCTGCCTGCTCTGCTCTCTTTCCCTCTCTCTCTCCCTCTCTCTTTCCCTCACACAGATATATCTCTATCTCATTTCTGTTTAAAATTCCCTTGGCTTGTGCAGTTGCAAAAATTGTCTTTAAAATCGATTTTAGCTGCATTTATCGATGCCATTTGCAAAAGTTTTTCCCCCTTTTTCTTTTTTTTTTGCTCTAACCCTATTGAAAAAGAGTAAAAAGGGTATAAAGGTTTTGTGCGAAGATCTGCGGGAGGCTAAGGAAGAGCCCAACCTGATCAAAAATTCCGGGAAAACATAAGATATAAAATTTACTTTCTATTAACTTAATTTTAATTCATTATAATAAAGACTTGAATTTGGGATATATATGTTGCTGAGTGCAGGGTTTTCCCCTAGTCGGGCACGCCCGGCTAAAACACTCTTGTGTTTTATTTTTTTGCCTGGGTATTATCTTTAAAGGCGATTTGCTCGTAATTTTGTACAGTGCACGCACACACACATACACACACACGCACACACACACACACCACAAAGCCAATTTATATTTTCATTTTCATTTCGCCTTTTTGCACAAGTTTTCCCAAGCATTTTACCCATTGCTTTTCAGTGTGGACGCGCGAAATTAGCAGCAAGAAGCAAAAGAAGGCCAAACAAAACGCTGCGATAATAGAACTAAGTGCAGTAGGGTGTGTAAAGGGTGCAGGGGAAGGGAGGGGGTAGGGCGTGTGGGTGTGGCAAGCATAAAACTAAAGTAGTTAAAATTATGATTGCATTGGCTGCTGCTGCTGCTGCTGCTGGAAGCGGCAAAGTGTTTAGCATATTGTGTGCAGCACCATGAATGCGAATGAGAGCAGCGAAAAGGCCAGTTCGGAGAGAGGAGGGGAGAGCGGAGGAGAGGAGATGAGAGGGATGAGACGGGCTGTGTGAAGCGAGCGCAAACTTCGCCAAGGACTGAGAACTTTGCCTGGCAGCGCTGCAATCCTGCGATCCTTTCGTGCAGCTTGTTGTGGCAATAAATGGCATAATGCTGCTTAGCAATCAAGTGGCATGATTAGGAGTAAGGAGCAGAGAGCGGGTGGGGAAGGCGGGCCAGGGATTGGGTTGGTAATGTCACGGCTTATCCACTGTCGGCGACTCCATTTATCTCCCACTCGCACCTAATTCCCAGACTAAGCCATTCGACCAGTTGGCCATTTGGGCCATTTGCCAGCTGCCAGCTGCCAGTTGTCAGCAGTTGCAGCTCTGATAACGCCTGCTGATAACGATGATAATTATAATGATGACAGTGGAAACGTTGATAATTATGATGATGACTCTTGCTGGCTGCTGGTTAATCTGCTTGACTGAAGAGTTGAACAACTTTTAGTTTCTGCATTTGTCAGCTTACAAGACGGCGACGTTGTTGCGACGGCGTTGCCACATTTCACTTATTGAGCTCCTCGTTAGATAAGTTGTCATGGTGACAAGAATTCATGCCCCAATTGCAAGGATGTATAACTATCTTAGCCAAAGGCCATCGCAAAGAGTTTTATTTAAAAAAGTTACACATTCAAGTTTAACTTTCATATTTCAATTGAAAGTTTCGCGCTGCACTTCAAGGTTTCACTTCCAATTCCACCTCTTTCAGCAAGTTCCACCAACGAATTCCACCTCTAGGTACCACTTCTAAGGTCCACCTCTCAGATCCCCTCAAGTTTCATTTATTTATTTTATTTTATTTATTTTTTTATTTTTTATTTTTTACATGTTAGTTCCACTTCTAAGTTGTACCTCTTTCAAATTCCACCTTTTTAAGCTTCACTTTTACTTTCCACCTTCAACTTCCACTTCTTAATTCCATCTCTAAGATCTCTAAGATCCCACTACAAATTCCATCTTCAAGTTCCACTTACAAAGTCTACTTTTTGGATTCCCATTCAAATTCCATCTTCAAGTATTCCAACTTACATCTGTTGAGTTTCACTTTCATTTTTCACCCTCAAGTTCCACTTCTAAGTTCCATCTTTCGAAATCCCACCTCCCAGCTCCACTTCCCAGTTGCAGCTATTGTAAGCGCCTCTTAATTTTCCTCAACGTCTTCCTCGTCTTCAATGCGTCAGATGTAAATGTCAGTGGGCAAGCCTGTAAATTTAGCAGCTATTGTAAGGATCAAAATGCCGTATGCAATTACACAATGGGTCAGTTGGGGCCAGTTGACGGGGCGCGGCGCATCCACTTGCTGCGCTCGAGTATTTGTCATTACGCACATGCCACGACTGCTGCTGGAGTTGCATTTCCTTGGGACACACACGAGTTGCCAGAACATAACTCAATGTCCCAGCGAGCCCAACAGACGGCGTCTGGGGTCTAGGGGGCAGCAGTTGCTAACGCGTTCGGGGCCAAAAGGACAAACGGCAAATACATGAAATGCTGCACGATGTTGTGTGAGCCACAGAATAGGGCACGGAAATAAACACAGCTTGGTTATTTGTGGTCAGCGATGCGCAGCAAATGCCCTCAAAATGTGTGCACGTTGCTCTTGTTGTTGTTCTTGTTTTTTAGAGCCAAAACCCTTGCACCATCGAACTTTCTCTGCTGCCCGCTTTGGTCAGTTGCGCCTGATGTTCCTTCTTTGTTCCACCCGGTCAGCTGGCCAGCCTGTGTCTGCGAGACAAGTCAAACAATTGCTTTTGACAAACTCAAGTGCGGCAGATAAACAGATAAAAAGTCGCAGCCCCTTTGTTTTTCAATGGACGGCGCATTCAAAATGGCGTCGCGCGTCCTGACTTGTGAAGTGCGGCAACCGCGCTTGACAAGCGGCTCAAAGCAAGCGGTACAGTCTACACTGTGAGTCAAAGTGCATTCCATCGCTCGAAAAAAATTCCTTTGTTGTCAAACTTTCTTGTTTTCTAGGTATTTGCGTGAAGTGGCTGAAGTAGTGCGGCAACAGCCTTAGGTCAGAGAGTGTTGCCACATTTCACTGAAAGGCGACAACAGTGCCGCAAGTCTTCACATTGCGTTACACCGTTGCCACATTTAACCATGCTATTTCATTAAGGTGCTTGCTTGAAGTGGCCAGAGAACTGTGGCAATCGGCATTTAGGCTGTACCTGTACTTGTTGCCCGCACTTGATTTAGGTTTAGGTCAGCGCTTAGTTTGGCAGACATCACATCGTTGCCACATTTCAAGGAATTGGATCAAAGGTGTTGCCACCTGCCATTATAATGCGCCGTTGTCGTTTTTGGCTTATACTTAAGATGCCTTGATTAAGTGGCCAAAAATTTCAGATAGCAGCGGCACTCAAGTCGTAGGAGTCCGCCTCAAGTCAGAGCATAACCTGCCAAACATCACACTGTGGCCGCATTTCACTGAAATGCGGCAACAGCGATTTCTTCACAATGGTGCCACATTTCACTGAAGTGTGGCAACAACGCTTCATGCACATTGTTGCCACTTTTTCACTACCTTTAATTCCAACAGCAGACATCACATGCCCCTAAATAACATTGTTGCCTCATTTCAGTTGTTCTAAAGGGCTTGGGTCAGCTGGAGCATGGCTTATACGTGTCTTTTGATTTCAGCCTGGTTCCTGCAGTCAACAAAGCTTTCGAATTGCAACAAACTTTTGCCCCAAAAACAAGAGCTTTTCCCGGCAACTATTGTTGCTGTGCTCTGGCCCAAACTTTGCTACCCAAAGGCTGTCAGCAGCAAACAACTGGGCAGCAAACCGAAAAAAAATGGAAACTTTCAATAACTGATATGGTCGCTTCGCCTTGTTGTCAACACTGTCAGCAGCAGCCGTAGCAGTAGCAGTAGCAGTAGCAGTAGCAGTAAGCAGTAATAACAGCATCGAGTGTTCTCATAACAATAACTTAAACTTGCCCAAATACTTGGCTTTGGCTTTTGTTAACTTTGTCGCTCATAAGTTGAGCTTGTTGTTGATGCTGCCTGGCATCGAGCCAGCGTTGCCAAATTGCAGGAGCAGCGGGTGCGCAGTGTGGCCAGAGTCGTTTATGTTTTAGGGCTGCCAACATTTTAATTAATTTTTCATTTCGCATAAATTTACAATTACAGCAAACAATTTGGCATTTCAGATTAAAACCAAACGAGACTCCATTGCAACTAATATGCGAGCATCGAGTAGCCGCAATAAATGGGCGTGGCAACAGTCAGCCTTCGCGTATGAAACACGTCCTGATTGCCAATATTGTGTGAATTGCCAAGGTAGCTAATGGCCCAGAAGGGAGGTGTGCAAATTGGCGCTTCAAGTGGGTTTCGTTTCAATTGTTGGCACTGGAAATACACAAATTTGTCGCCATTCGGCGTCCTCATTAATTTCAACATGTATTTTTAACAATGTGGCAAATGGTTGCCAAAGCCCAGGCACCGCCACAGCCGCACTACCTTTGACCCTTTGCACAGGCATTGCAGCTGCCTGAAGTGCCACTTGGCGGCTAAACACTTCGCAACAGCTGCAACAACAACAACAAAAACAACAACAGCGGCAGCAACATTTGCATATGGCAGCCCAATGGCCACTTAGTCGACCCTTTAAGCGCCACATTACGTTTTATTTGCCTGAAATGGATAAACCCGCCACGCTTTGTCCGCCCCTCACAAAAATTTACCCAACCGGATAGGTATGCAAGCGGAAACAGCAGATAGCCCTATGCCTGAGTACAGTTGGGGCCAAAGCGCGCAAAAATGAAAAGCGGCAACAGTGCGCAGCGGGATTGTCTAACCTAAGCTTAAGTGCAAAGTTGCGTGGAAATGGACAAAGAATTTATAAAAGAATTTTAACAATATGTTAATTAAGCTTAGATTTGGATTACGCACAGTTTGTCATGACGTAAAGCTTCAATAATTTTAGATAGTACATTTGTAAGCTTCTTAAAGCTTTCTAACGACGAAAGCTCTGTTGACAAGCTGATTTAAATCTACTTATAGAGAATTTAACTTGGGAATCGGGTTACAAAACTGCATTGAAATAAATGAATAATAAAGCAAATATATAATTGCCTACTTTCATAAATTCTTATTAAATTCCAATAATGAAAATTAAAGCTCCTTAAAGCTTTTCGATTGAGACAAAGCTGGCTTAAAGTTCATTTGTATAAAGTTTCCTAATCTGTTTTGTTTTTTTTTCCCCCCTTAAATGCGCTTTAAATAATAAAGTTCTGTTCAGACAAAACCCGCAAAACTTCTGAAGCTTTTACGGCAAAGAAGTAAAAAGTGCAAAAAGCGCATTTATAATTAATTAAATTGAAAAATATACTCGTGATATTTGTTTTTAAAGCGACCAACTCTTTGGCCCATGGCTAGCAAGCGTACCCCTGCCCCTTTTGCCCTTTAACCTACCAGTACCAGCCCCTCTCCCCTGCCCCACCCAAGCCGCCTGCTTTGTCTGGCGAGAAGTCCTGCTTCGCGTGCGGCGAGTGTTTCACTTGCTTTGGCTTTCGCATTGCTTTCGCCTGGCAAGCGGCACGACAAAGTTATAATAGCCCTTTGCGGCTCAAACACACACACACACACACACACACACACTCAGAGCCAGCACAAAAAGTGAGTGCCACACACACCTACACACACACACACGCATGTGTGTGATGGAAAATGGAAGAACAAATGAAAGCCGGCAAAAGCCAACGACAATTGCAATGTGGGGCTTGCGTATGTCAACGTGTCAACACTTAATGTAAATTACAGTTTGTTAACCACACACACACACAACACACACACACACACACTCCAATTACCTAGACTAGGGCAACTATTTCGCCTTGCGCCCGCGCTGTTTTATGTTCATAAGTATTTAATGCGACCTTCTGACATATAACAACATTGCCAGCCCAGCCCCAACCCTGCCTCTGCACACACACACACACACACACACACACACACACACACACACACACACACACACACACACACACCCTGTCCGCCACTGTAAGCATACACATTAAATTTGCCAGCGCTGTCAAGGACATCGCTTTTGGGGGCGCTGCCTTTTGGCAATTGTGGCCTTAGCCAGCACTGGGCGAAAGCCGAACAATTTTCAATGTTGGTAAATGTTGCAAATTGTGCAAATCCCTTGTCCACTGGGCCTCTGCTCAGCCATCAGAGACGAAGGACTCTCGAATTGCAACAAATGCAACTAATTTAACCGCAAGCCAAGCCAGCTAAAGCACTGCATATTGGCCAGGCTCAAGCTGCAGACGCACACTTTCACACATACACGCACTCACACACACGCACACAACCACACGCTTACAGACGCACTCGACTCATTGGCCATGAGTTTGGCAACTGAACTGCAATAAATTGTTGAGATTTTGCTGGGTTTTTGGTGCGGTTGTCCACAATTAGCCTTTGACTGCCGCCCAACAATAGAGTGTGTGTTGTGTGTGTATGCGTGCGTGTGTGTGACCGAAATGTGCACGCTTCACATGGCAAATCGAATTTTTGACCTCGCCCGAAAACTTTTTTTTAGCCCCGCAATCCTTGGATGCGTAAAAAAATGCACAATTCAGTTAGGGTCACCCATAAAATTGAGATGCATAATAAACGCTGCGCAGCCGTCATCCTGCGTCCTGCGACCCCAAAAAGTTGACCACGTTTTCCACAGTTTTTCCAATTACATTGAACCAACTGGGCTCAACTCCACTCGACTCGACTCGACTCGACTCGGATCTGTTCAGCGGACCACAAAACAAAGCGCGGCTAGTCGCTGCGCTGAAGCGACGACTAGTTAGCCAGGCAGTTAGCGAGTCCAGCTGCCAGCAGCATACAAGAGTAATCCAAAAAAGAAGAGAGCAAAAAAATGAAAACAAATAAAAGCTAGTAAGAGGCTCTAGTCGGCAGTTCCCTATACCCTGATACCCTGAACCCTTTTCTACCAACACCTAATAGCATACAATCGCGATTGCAATGCTGTTGACAGAATTCAATAAAGACGCGCATGAATGTGTGTGTAAATGTGTGTACATGTATACATAAATTCTGGCAATTTGCGCTTGCTGCGGTAAGCGCGTGTCTCTATAAGCGAACCTTTTCCAAAATAACTTTTCTGTTTCTTAACCGAAGTTGATGCAATTTTGAATAGTAGATCCTATTGTGCTATAGAATATATATAAATATGGTCTCAAAAAGACAATTGCATTGAAATTGTGACTTGAATTGGTGGATAGTTCAAATTGGAACATACATATATATTTTATTTATAAGCTATGTTGTGTATATGGGGCGGAAGAAGCTACATGTCAAATTTGCTGACTAAAAACCTTAAAGATATGCACAAAAAAAACAGGATTTCAATATCGATTCATAGCGATTACTTGGAATCGGGGCAATGTATTGATTATCAGAAAGAAACTCATACTTCGCGGGAACTAGGAGTTTGCTAGCTCTGTCTATGCTCTGAGATCCTTGCGTTCACATATACAGAGACAGACGAAAATGGCTCGATCGACTCGGCTATTGATACTGATCAATTTTATATATGCTTCATGGGCTCGGAGATGCTTCCTTCTTGCTTGCTATATACATTTGTACAAATACATTATACCCTTTTTACCCATTTTCAATGGGTTCAGGGTATAAAAATGTTAACGTAACAGGCAAGGGACACGGCCAACCTGCCACAAGCCCCCGCGCATTCCAGCATCCACCACCCACGACGTGGTACCTGCGAGGGCCCTAATGAATGCAATTTATGCCAACGGTCACACAAACTTCGCACTCTATCAAATGCACTGGTGTGGGGGGTGCACAGAACACAAGGACACAGGCTCCGAGCCAGGTGCCAGTGCATATCAGCATATCTCTGTCTCTTACCCTCGCTCTCTCTTTCTCTCTCTCTCTCTCTCTTTCTCTGTGTGTGGCAACCTCCCCACACTGTAAGCCGCCTTATATCAACATTTTTTCCGTAAACTTTAACCCGAGCATATAAAACGCACAACAAGGATATAAAAGAGTTATGTAAATGTTCGCAACAGGCAAACTACGGGGCACACATATATGCCCCATAACAATATACACAACTTGCCACCTAACAGGAAGATAATGGAGGTTGGGATTCACATATAATTAGGAAGCGATATGTATATATATATATAGATTAAATATCGTTCAGTAAATAAGAATGAGAGAAAGGGAAACTTTAATTCTGAGCAATTTTAAACACAGTTTAAAATACCTAATTATCGATTTAATGCTTGATCTGGCAATCTTTCAATATTTATCGATAAATATCGGTTTTATCAGTCTGTTCTTTGCGCTTATCTCGGAGCTAAACAGAGCTGGGGACATCAAAGTTCTTAGCTAGATTTCCTCTTTTCTTTATATGCCTCCCCTTCCCCTTCACATTCACCTTCACCTGTTATATCTAAGCCCTGAAAATTTCAGGCGATCGGATCGGAGCAAAAGCACCGAAGTGAACCAGGACTGAAATCCACATAGTTTGAGGTATTATACTAAGTAGTATTATACTTTTTTTTTGGCACATTATTCCGTTTTCCAGAATATTTTCATCAAACGCAGCATTTACGAGCTTCTCTCTTCTCACATATCTGCACATAAGGCAAATGTCCTTAAGGGTATTGAAGCTTCGGTGTGCCGAAGATATCCCTAATTTGAATCACATTTGTACACATATCTTGCCCGAACATGGACTTCATTTCTGCATAAAGGGCATTTCTGTTGCAAGAGTATCTAAACTTCGTTCAGGCTCCAGTTTGCTTTGCCTGAGGGCATTTCGAGCAGACAATCGACGGTTGCATACGCCCAGCGGCCACGCCCACTTGATAACTTCTTTGGGCGCCCATCAAATCGAGCACTAAAATTGACAAAAAGCACAAGAAGAAGCAGCAGCAGCAAAATAAAAAGGAAGAACAGGAAAGGGCTTAGCAAATTATTATTGCCAACTATAACAAGTTGGGATTTCAGAAATGAATATGCGTTGGGGCTCTGAATCATTTTGTAGAAGATAATGCCACACCCACATTCACACACACACACACACACACACACACACACACACACACAGCTTTAGGTGTCTGCTCCAGCCGTTTGCTGCAGCTGCCTTGAGTCGGGCTAACAACTGACCCAAACAAAAACCCAGCCATAAACATATATGTACTATAAATAAACATATATATATATAAGTATACATATAGTGCATTGGTGGAATGAAAGGAGAGGGGGGGTGTGGCAGTTGCAGGCATAAATTTATGATTAATAAAAATAAGTTTTTTGTGTTGAGAAATATGCTTGAGCAAATGCCAAGCAGCTAGCAACGAGAGAGAGAGAGAGAGAGAGAGAGAGAGGGCGAGTCTGGGAGGTCGGGGCATAAAGAGGAGCAGGCAGACAGAGGGCTGTGGCTGGGGCTGGGGCTAGTGTGTGTGTGGGCGTGGCATGTTGAAAAAAGATATCATAATAAATATGTAAAGCAGCCGAAAAAGTATGCAAATAAACGCTGTGATTGCCTCGGACGGGGCTTTTATGCAGCGGCATGCGCCATGCCCACATTATAATGCCATTGCTAACCACACTCCGCCCCCCTTCACACACACGCACACACACATACCCTACACTCCCACATTGTCACATCAAAGCCCAAAACAACAGACAATTTGCCAAGGCGAACGTTTTGTTGGCCCCGGCGCCTAGTTTCTCTCCCCCTCTCCCCTCTCGCTGCCCACTGTCTTCCCCCTCTCTGTTGTATCTTTTGGTATTTTTGGTATTTGGGTCCTCTGGGTCTTCGGTCTACAAGTCCCTGGCCGAGCGTCTTGTCGCCATCGTCTGGGCCACTTTATTTGCCTTGTGCGGTTACGCCAAATTGATTTTTATGCGCTCAATTTATGTATTTCTTTAACATGTACTTGTACTTCGATATATATTTATATATATGCATAAACACATATATATGTATGTATTGGAATATATATATGAGTGTGTGTTGTGTGTGTGCGTGCTCTTAAGTGCGTACGCCCCCTTTTTACTATCAAAATATATATAAAAATTGAGCGCGGCAGCGAGTGCAAAGAAATTTCTGATACAAAACTGTGCTCCCCAAACCCCTGGCCCCCATAGAAAGCAGCCCCTGACAGCAGCCCGCCAGACATTATAAATCAATTGACTGAAAAATGTCACAAAGAAGTGTGTGTGTGTGTGTGTGTGTGTGTGTGTGTGTGAGAGGGAAAGTCGTTGAGTGAGATAGTTGATGGTGTGCTAAAAATGAGAGCAAATTGTTTAGTTATTCATTTCAGAAACGAGTACTTAATTGAATATACTCGAAGCGGAAATTCATAAGTAATACGAGAGGCAGCCAACTTGAATACTTGAGAATCGAGGAGTAGAGCACTTGGTACAAATAAGCTTGCTCTGCGATTGGTATTAGAAAACAAACATGCATGCATGCATATACACATACTTTATGCATATACGTGCATGCACTAACACACACTCTTACATGCACACACAGACAAACACACACACACACACACATATATAATACTTATATCCCTTCACATACAATTTCACTCAAATTAAAAGTATTCACGAGACAGTTTAAAGAAGTTGCCGCATTTTTGTATTTTTTATGATATCAAGTGGAAAATATCCACGCAAAAAAGGGAATCGCTTGAATCCCAGCAAAGCGACGAGTCCGTGAGTATCTCTGGCGGGTGAGCCACAGGCGCAGCACGGCCTTTGGCTAAGTGGTTCTCATAATTTTCAGCTGTCCAACAGGAATCGGCGCTGGGCTGGGTTCTGCTCGAGTTGTTGTTGTTGTTGTTGAGGGGCTGTGCTTCCTTTATATTTCTCTCTATTTGCTTTTTTTGTGTTTTTAGGAGCCGAGCAAATGTCTGGACATTTATGAAACATTTATGCCAGGCCTCGTTGGGCAACAGCTCGCGTCCCGCTCCCGGCTCAACATCAGCCGGAGCGGCCCAACTTCATTGTCCTAATAAAAAGCACAACAAATTGTCGACAGTTGACAGGATGGGACACTGGATGGGCCACAAAGAGCACAGAGTCGAAGCGTGTGTAGATAGCTAGAAAGCCTTTCGGCAAAATTTGCCTTTTGTGAGCCGCCGGAAGAGGATGGCGCAGCCTGCAAAGAGGGCAGGCAGCGAGGGGTGCAACTAACAAGCAGCAGATACCCTAACCGTCAGATGTTTCAGTTATAAACATGTAATACACACACTTACGTCCATCACACTGGGCGCATTGTGCTGCTAATGAAGAGTCTAACAACTAGCTGCTGCTGCTGCTGCCCCACAAAGCCATCCACTCACATATATTTTAATAAGCGAAAATATAACAAGTGCCATAGTGCGATAGTCGGGAGTGCCCAACTGGGCGATACCCTGCACACACGACCAATATTCTAGCTTAGTTCGCAAGTGCTTCCACTATGAAGAATACATTCTTGAATAACTTCGGTGTTTATGGTCCGATCTTTGGGCACCTTCAAGGTCCTTAATATGACGGTTTATATGAAATATTCCTGGTTTGCCTATATAGCATATAAGAACCTACAAAAAAAGTCTCTTATAGTAATCGGTCTATGCTTAAAAATCCACTTGCGATAATCGATATTTATCGATATTATAAATAAATGAGCAGATATCGAATAACAGACAAAACTAATATGCCCGTTCTACCAATTTCAACTGGGCTTAGAGCTGGAAATATACAATTGCCAATTGCCTGTGGGCAGGTGGCGAGCTGGGGGGCAGCTGGGGGGCAGCTGGGGGCGAGGTACTTGTAAATTGCAAGGGCGTCTGTCGAGTTTAGATATTGTTTCACTTTGATGCATGTTTCGAGAGTGTTCGCTTTTGATGATGGTTTTTAGTTGGTTGCGAGTTGCCAGATTGTTGCAAAACTTACATACACATTCCCAGCAGTCCCCATTAGCAGAGTGACCCCAACCAAATCAGGGTGACCAGGTAAGCAGCTGAGCAGGTAAGCAGCTGAGCAGGTGACCAGGTTGGCTCTCGCTGACTCTCGCATTCGTTGTGTGTGTGTGTGTGTGTCGGGGGACAAGGCGTTGACTTTATTGATTTTTTATGGCTCAATGGCTTAGCATAATGCCCCGCCCCTATTCACAACCGCCCCCTCTGGTCAGCCTATGCTTAGCTTACAGCTATCAGGCCTTAAACCGCCCACCCCCCTCCCCCTTGCTGTTATGTCAGACTTTGACTCGGACACGGACTCATCCCCTGTGGCGTGGGCGTTCAGGGGGCGGCAGCGCAATCCTTTGCTAAACATTTTCATTTTATGTTGCCGTTGCCGTTGCCATTGCCCCTTCTCCTTGCCCCTCGCCCGGCACCCTTCATCCGTAAACTGTTATCTGCCGCCATTTTGTTGGCCGCTCTAAAATGTCATGCTATTTCTGACCCGACATGCCACATTTTTATTTATGCATGCTTCAGCCAAGTAATCCCCACACACACGAGCCCAACTCGCTCCCTCCTTTATGCTGGGTATTACTAGTATCAATACTTTTTGTTTATTCAATACCCTGTGACAATGCCAATCACAGGGTTTGAACAGCAGAAGCTCACTCTGCCCCTAAAACAAGACGTATGTGCTTATCAATGCATTTGCGAGTATAAATCGAATACAAATCATTTCATTAGCTATCTATATAAAAACTGTTTATCTTGATTGACCGATTAAGTGATTGACTGACTGATTGCATGAATGACAGACTCGCTAACTATCCGACTGACCCACTGACTGACTGACAGACTGACAGATCGTTTAATTTCATTAGCTATCTACATAAAAAACTGTTTATCCCGATTGCTTGATTGATTGACTGACTGACTGTTTGATTGACCGATGGACTAACTGACTGAATAACTGTCCGACTCACTGACTGACTGACTGTTTAACATATTGATTGACTCACTGATTGACTGACTGACTGACTGACTGACAGTTTGATTGACTGAACGATTGACAGACTGACTGACTGACTGACTGAATGACCGAATGACTGACTGACTCACTGACTGAGCACATTGATTGACTGACTGACTTTTCAAGGGAACCATTTGGATATAATTTCAAGCCTTCACATAAAAATGATTGTGGGCAATTCTTCTTAAAAACTGTTTTAAAAGTCGCCTCTAGGGTATTTGCTGGTCGTAGTTATTTTAAAGCAATCGATTTTGCAGCCTCGTCAGTTTCTGTTTTGGGTGTTTCCTTTGATTTATTTATCTGCTCAACACCTTTTGGAGGCCATACGGACTTTGCACCCACTTGATTGGAGGCTGGGCAGGAGTTTGTATTTGAAGGGTATTCGGGGCTGGCTAACTGCACGCACATTCAATTGAATATTCACATTCAGATTCATATTCATACTGCTATTCATTTGCATTTGTATTTGCTGGCGAAAATTGATCGGCAAATCTGCGGCCATTTCGTGCAGCCGACGGGGCCAATTTAATAAAGAGACCGCCGCCCCGCCTAAAAGCAGGCTATAAATCTAAACTGGCTTAATAAGATTCCACTCTCAGCTCTCGCGTGCGTGCGTGTGCTTTGGAATGCGAGAAATCACAATTCGCAGTCTGTAAGTGGGCAAACATTTTTGGCAATTTGTTGTTATTACCACGCAACTGGCAACGGCTGCTGCTGCTGCTGCTGTTGGCGCTGCCCCCCACGCCCACGCCCACACGCTGGTTCAACCCTCACTTGGTCAACGCCAGTGCTGACCCAGCCCCGCCTCATGTTAAGTGCGATGTAGTGGCATTTTTGGTCGTTACATTCGTAAATTATTTTATTTGCTGCTAATTGCAGTTCACAAAATGCCAGCCAGCTGCCGGCTAAGGGCCACGCCTTTTATTGAAGCTCATAAAGCAATTAATCTAAAGCGCCCACCCCGCAGCAACCAATACGTACCTCAACCCAAAATCCAAAACCGAAAACCGAAACCAATGTCCAAAAACCAACTCAACAAGCATCAGACGCCAATTGTTGACGGCGGCTATTTTCTAGGGATTAGCGGCTGTGTATAGTGTGTGTGTATCTGTGTATGTGTGTGTGTCTGTGTGTGTAGTGTGTCTAGTGTGTGTGTGAGTGTGTGTGTGTGTGTATCTGTGTGTATGCGTCTTGGTATGTGGCGCTATTGTCAACATTTGCCTTTCCGAAATGAACCAATCGAATGCGCAAATCGCCAGCATTTAAGTTACACTGAGAGAAATAAGCTGCAATTAGCTGAGAATAGTTGCAAATAAATAAATATCAGCAAAAGTCAGGTAAAGAGCAAAGAGCTTGGATCGTTGAGATAAATTTGCGCTAGTCGAGAGGAGAGAGCCTTGGGTCCAACTTCTTATTTCATGTGCCCCCCAAACTCTATCTAAGGGAAATACATCATATAAAAACTTCGGTGCTCATAGTCCGATCTACTTTAAAATTTGCAGAGCTGACCTATGACAAACAAAAGTCAGCGTATACCAAAGCCAAATGCTCTAACATCAATTTATCTATCATCTTATTTACAATATTTAGGCCGAGAGTTTTATATTCTGGCCATACGAGGGCCTGCCCCCCACACTCTATATAAAGGAAATACATTCTATGTTAATTTCGGTGCTTATAGTCCGATCTACTTTAAAATTTTGCAGGGCTTAACTATGACAAACAATAGTCTGCGTATGCTAAAGTCTAAGGCTGTGTCAACAATTAATCTATCATCTTATTTACAAAATTTAGGGTAAGAGTTTCATATGCTGCAGCTGAGCCTGTAAATATTTTAGCCAGCGCTCATTTTTTGCAGTGTAGCCGAGAACGTTTTATTTTCACACCTCGGAGAGCACCTAAGCTGAAGTACTGTAGCTAGTTGAACTTGATTCGAACTGCTTTCTACTGCCAAAAACATTCAAACGTGGCTTATTGATCCCCCAGTACCCCCTCTCCCTACCCCTTCCCTACCCACATCACTTTGCCCCTTTTGGGCCGTCAAGCTATTTGGTAAAACTAACGCATTTTTAACAAGCCATTGGCACATTTTTTTCTGATGCCCCAAAAAACATTTCAATTCAAGTTTTAATTGCTTGTAAAGTTGCATTGTTTTTCCTGTTCTCTCTGTTCTTGTTGTTGTCGTTGTTGTTGTTGTTGTTGTTGTTGCTTTTGTTGTTATTGGAGGTGTATCTGGAACTGTTGTTGCCTTCGCCAATCGGTGTCGCAGTTGCTTTTACACTAAGCCAAACACTTTTGTAGCCAAGGGATATTTCAACTTTTTCACAAAGAGCTCGCTTTTTAATTGACTTTTAACAAAAAAGAAAAAACTGTTAAAGTGCTTTTTATGCACATGTGTGCATGTATTTCGTTTTTTAGTGTATTTTAATTGGTATTCAGTATTTAAAGCAAAACCAAGTCGGAAATGAATTGAGCTCCGCAAAAGCAGGTTATATGCTACTTCAAACCTCTTTGCAACCACCTTTAAACCCCCTTTAAAGCGTTTTTCAAAACAATTTTAGATTAATACAAATATCATGAAAAAAGCTACTTTGAAGCCACCTTTAAGAGGATTCCTAAACCATTCTAAAACCACTTTGAAAGCATCTTAGTCAAACAACTCTTAAATAACTTTTTAACTTTATTTTAGATGGTTATTTTTGAAAGCTTAAAGAAAGTTTCAATCCTTTTTTAAACCACCCTGCAAACACCTTAAGGCCTAGCTTAAACCGCTTTGAAGCTCCCAACAAAAGAGACGAATTTTGATTTGTTGGCGTCCTGCAAACGGTTTTAATTCACAAATATTGCTTTATTGAATACATTTTGAAAGGGTATCGAAGCATTGGCTTTGGTAAATGGCATTTCTCTTGTTATTTTGTTTGTTATGATTGTAATTGTTGTTATTTTTGGCCATTGCCCAAACGCTTTGCGCATAGTTTTGTGTGCTACCAAATGAAAGCAATTTGCGTGTGTGCCGGCTTGTGTGCGTGTGTGTGTGTGTGTGCGAGTGTATGTGAGCGGCATTCAAATGCTTGTTGGAATTATCCAAGCAATTTGTTTAAAATTAGTTCAAATTGCTTTTCAATTTGTTTATCCTGCGGCCTCGCAGCCAGAATAATAATGATATCAGCTCCCATTAAGGGGTACGTTATAATTTACAGACCACTTGGGCAAACTTTAGGTGCATGTTAAATTTAAAGTTTTGTATTGAATATAATTTCTCACTAAAATGGAGAGTTTCTTGTTAATATCAGCAATTGTCACGACAAGTTTTTGTGCTTATAAAGTGTGCGTAGCTTAGAAGTTCAAGTGTCGAGCCAAGAAGAGAGAGGTCGCTGGTGCTAATCTGGCTGTAATGTAATTAGAATTTAGAAAATGGCGAATGCAACTCAAGCAGCTTTGTGTATTTGCATTCGGGCATTGGCTTATGTAACATTTAAGTATGAGATCTATTCTTTTCCTGGGCGAGTTTCAGGTTGGGTACAACACAATTGTTGTGCTCGCATATTGTTTGTCTGACGCTTGACTTGTGACTGTGTTGTGAAGTGTGTGTGTGTGTGTGTGTGTGTGATGGATGACAGAGCGAGTGTGTAAAAAATATATATATATCGAATGGGTGTATATGTACGTGTGCACAGAAGTAGGTATCAGCGCGAATGCTATTATCGGCCGCTTGACAATGGCAGCTCTCTCTGGTGTCCTTTGGAATTGTTATTTATGGCATTTGCATTACGAGCACTTACGAGCACCGTTATGTGGCATCAACAGCTGGCAACGCTGTTTGTCTGGCAACGCAGCTGGCGGCAGCGGGAAACGGAAATCAGCGCCATGAGTTGACGAGCATGTAATGCGGTGGTCACAGGACCCTGGCACCACGGACATGGGACAGGGGACATGGGACAGAGGACATGGAATACAGCCAGGCACACATACACACACACACACACACACACACACACGCACGCACCCGCACAGGACATTTGAAATTGTTTACATTGTCAGTTTCGACATTTGATTTCGCTTATCAGAGCGAGGCGCGGCCTCATAAAAAGCGTCACATATGCAAGCAAAATGAAAGAATCAGAAACAACAAGAGCCGATAACAAAAGCAAAACCCAAGAAAGCAAGAAAACAAATAGGAGTGCTGCTGCCGAGAGTTTCCGACTAGCTGATGCCCTGTACCAGGCTGCAAGCAGCTTATGGTCGTTGTATTGCAAACATTCGCAAATCGATATTTATCGAATCAATGAAAACGTGGCAGGCAGGCGATAATATTGGATCAGCTTAACGACAATCGACATGCACAATTTCGATTCTGTATTTCTTTTTACAGCGGGGTAGGAAATCGATATTTATCGATTCCATGGAAACTTGACAGTTTGGCATAAGCCTCAGACTATGACGACCCAGTATATAAATGCCCAACTTTGATTTATTAACTGTCTACAGCGAAGTTTGCCTTTCAAGACGAGGCAGAAAATCGATATTTATCGATTGTATCAAAATGAAGCAATCTACCGATAACATGGCGTAAGCTTGAGCTAAGTATTGCGTACCAGAATCGACATGCTGAATTTGTTGTCTTTAGATTTTAATATAAACAATGGTTTTCAAAATGGGTTATCGATATTTATCGATTTGAGACAACTTCTTGATCATTATGGAAAGATTCAAAGAGAGCGTGAAATATGGACTCAGAGACAGATGAACACGACATGATTGACTTGCTGTTGAAGGTGGATGAAGAAGAAGCCCTCGTCTGTCTGTTACATACATTTGCACGAGTCTAGCATACCCCTTTCTTGTCCCCATTTGCAATGGCTATGGGGTATAAAAAGCGTCAACAAGCGAATTGGTCCAGTTGTTATTTTGGCTTGTCTCCTTCTTACACTTGTGATTTTCTTTTAACTGTCTGACAAGGCCATACTCTGTCCATGTGCGTGTGTGTGCGTGCATGAGTGAATGGGTGGGCTTCTTTGTGTGTATGCGAGAGTGAAAGGTTGTGTGTGTGTGTGCATGTATGTTTATGTGTGTGTTGGGCTTTAAACATGCTTCAATAGCTTTTACCATTAAATTTAGACTTTCATGTGTTTATTCGCTTTTGCACGTTTCATTCTGTCGTCTCTTTGTCTCCGCATTATCCATTGTCCATTGTTCCTAACCTATTTCTACCTCTCTTCTGCTTACACCAGCCCCCTCTCTCCCAGTTATCCCTCCCTTCTACCCCAAGGGTACGCAGCGCCTTCTGTGTCGTCTGTCCGCAACTTTTATTTAATACGACGAAATGGGCTCTTACTAGGATTTGAATAAATGTTGCGTTATCCCAAGCGTGCACTTGATTACACTCACAAACACAAACGCGCACCCACACACACAGATACAGTCTATGTGTGTGTCATGCACATGTGAACCTTGACCCGCCTAATGCGAGCGGAACTGAATCTAAATTGAGTTTTCTTAGGTGACAGCAACAAAACAAATGGAAATGTGGACTTCATTTTGCTAAAACGGGTTTGTTTTTGTTTAGGCGCCAGTGTTATAAAATGCATTAAGATTCGCGTCGAAATAGTTTGACAAAAGTGTTATAAGTGTAAGACAAATATGTCTTATACTTTACTTGTTATACTCAGCCGCCATACACAAATATCATATGCAATTCTATATGACATATTTTAAAGTAGTATTATACAAAACGGTTATGCAAAACTGGTATACACAATTATGCATCGCTCTGTTCATGTTTCTTATACTATATAAAACAAAACTGTTATATATACATGTTATGCACTGTTATACATATCTGTAATGCATAAATGCTATAAGTACCTTTTCAAAATATCATATTACCTGCCTGCTTGTTATCTACCACGTCCATAAAACCACTGTTATACATGACTGTAATACATGACTGTTATACAAAACTGCTATACAATACTATTATATGAAATTGTAAAGCAAAACACTTCTCCAGAAGCAGGTGCTTATATTCTATGTTATGCTGCTATTTTATTCAACACATTTTTAGTCTTGCATCCGCACTTTGAGTACCAAGTCAGATACTTCAAGCAGTCGCATTTACTGCAGCACGCCTGGCATAAAAGACGAAGTCGTGCTTGTTGCTGCCACCACGTTGTCGCCGGCTTTCAAGTGGCAACTGGGCTTAATAAGACGCCTTCAAATGCAAATGGGCAACTAGACTGCAGCGCAATTTGAGACCAAATCTGGAATTCAGCTTATGCTTTGGCTTTAATTGCTGATTGCGCTCGCAGTCATAAAAAGGGTTGAGGCCTAGGGCCTGGGCGCCTGGGGGGTAAGTTGCACAAAAAGCCCAAGCGTCGATTTTAGTCGAGTGCATTGGAGGCTTCTTGTAATTTCCCAGCGAAATCGTGGCAAACAAAACTTTAAACAGCCTCGAACCCTGTGCTCTGCTGCAGGGTGTATTATGGTCTAGTGTGTATATGCTAATGAGTAGTTGTTTGGCAGTTTTGGGTTTTTAACAAGAAAACTTTTGCGCGGTTTTCAGCTTGATTCGCTCTCATTTATTTTGCATTGTTTTGTGCACATTTTTTTTTCCTGTTTTACACACCCTGTATGAGCTAAAGAGGGTATAATGTACTTGTGTAAATGCATGTATTATTATTAATATTATACGATATTTACTCCCGTTTTCATAATATCGATAAATATCGATTATGAGATGCTCCTAGATTCTCCAAAATCCATGAAGAGTCGCTTAAGTTATGTTTGTCTGGGCCAGTCCATCTGGGAATGATACGATATTTCTTACCGTTTTCACAATATCGATAAATATCGACCTTCGATAAATATCGAACCTTGTGTTTAATCTCTTGTATGTCATGCACAGATAAAGTATATTTTACCATTATTTAGAATAGAGCCTTGCTTTATGCTATCTACACACATTCTCATATCTGATGGGGATAAGAAGGAATGCAGGGCATTTGCTAGTCGGACCCACCCCGATTAGAGTACTCTGAGTCGCCTTTTTTTATTTTGCCAGCCTCAATGCCAATCTCAACTCTTCACTTTAGACTGTGCGTCTATCTTTTGCACTGCAAATGAAATGAATTTTATATTGAAATAGTTTTGCACAAACACACAAAGCCAACAACGGATAGAGAGGGCGGGGCCTGGAATTTCTTTAGCGTTTTAATGCGAATGTTTTTCAAATTCAAATGAAAACTGGCCCAAAGTTCGCATAGATGGCGGCGGCGCTTTTGACCTGGCCTCTGGCCCAAACAACTAAGTGCATTAACATGCGGTTTTAATTACGTGTTTATTTCACAGTTTCCCGTCAAGTTTTCCGGCGCTGCGCGAAATGCTCGCAATGGCACGTTTTCGGATTGCGGCTCGTGCTTTGAGCCTGGCTTAAAGAGATTAAAAACGCTTTGATTTGCATAAAAATGGCCAAAATGCATGCCAAAACTTTTGCTGCCTTCTCCTTCTTCTTGTCGTCGTTGTTGTTGTTGTTGTTGTTGTTGTGTGTGCGGGTGTTTGATAAAAAAGTTCTGCTGCCCGCACGCAGATAGCGCAACCAACCGTATCAGGCCCCCCCTCCCTTCATCCCTGCCGACCCCCTGCACAGCACCATGGCCCCTTGGCCTTATCGGGGCTGCATTAGAAACAAAGACCAAGTTAAGCCCAAGTTGCGGCTGTCGCTGACGTTTTATCTTCAAGTTCGTTTTATTTTTCGCCTTGTTATTGTATTTTGTTCATTGTTCTCGTCTCAATACCCTGTAAAAAGTTGAATATGGTATAACATGATATGCTTTCCTTGCATGTAACTGGCAAGGGGAAGGAGCTTCAACATAGATATTCATCTGTCTGTCTCGGACAGGAAAGAATCTTTGGGCTTTAGATTTTGGGTTCCATATTTCCCTTTTGAAACAAAGATCATTTGGGCATAACTCGAAGATAATCTTTGAGTCAGATACAACAATTTTACAATGTGGGTTATTGTCAAGCATTAACTGGTGCAGATCCTTTTTTTTTTGATTTCTCGCAAAGCCCCTTGTGCTGTCCTCTTTAAGAACTTAAAGTTTCATAAAGATCGGATAATAAAGACCGAACTTTCTATAGATATTAAGGGTCACAGCGGAGAAGAAGCACAGCCTTAGCTGCGCAGTTTTCGGTTGGGTTCCGTACAGGGTATCTTTGGATCGGGCTCTACCGACTGTTTGTTTGATTTTGGTTTATGCCTCACCATTTCAGCGAGCCAAGATAAGCCAGACCGAGTCCTGGGCGTGCATCTGCGCGTCGTCCTGGTTCCTGGGCTACTGAAGCTGGCGCCTCATAAAAATTCAATTGAGTGCGAAGGCTGCGTAGTATGCAAATTCTGTCTGTTTAATAAGAAATGAGTTGGCTAAGTGAAATCAGCTAACCATCCCCGCTTTCTCCCCCTCGCTAACCGCCACGCTACCCGCAATATCAACATTCAGGTGCAGCTGCTGAGCTGTTAATAGCATTACAGTATGCCAGTATAACAGTTTCTCTCTCATCTAAATTGATTTGACATTTACATTTTATGCATTTTCTGTCGCTTCAACAATATTTTTCCCAAACTTTTGTTTCCCTCTTCAACTTTGATTATAGAGTAAAAAAAAATATGGACTTTGGTGACTTTAAAGCTCAAATCCTAAGGCTAAATCTTTGAAACTTCGCCTAAGCTAGACTCAACTTTCAAAAGGAAGCGAAAAATTGCCAATCGCAATCGATATTCCACAGCTTAAACTAATTTAAGTTTTATGGTCTTAAAGCTAGTTAATTATTTATCAAGTCAATTACTTTTTCACTTTTTATTACACTTTTACTGAGAACTTAGCCCGACTCGAACGTTGCCTACTTGTTAGATGAACAACTTTCATAGATTAGGGAAAAAGAAGAAGTAAGCGTGTCCGACTGGAAGATACCCTTTAGCCAGTGATGAGCTTTCTTTAAAGACACATTAACGCACGCTACGGAAGAGGGCGTGGGGTGAGGTATCCAAAAAGTAAAATTTCCTTGAACCAGATCATACTAACGGAGAGTCTATATTACATTATGTTACAATAAGCTAGACAACGGCACAAACTGAAGTTGAACTGGCGACTTGTCGTTTGTTAGTAGCCTAATTCCATGGTCAACATTTCTTACATTTTTGCGAATGTAAAATATGTTTGCCTGTACGTTTTGCCAATGGAATCGCAGAATATGAAGCTTGTAAATGTAACATATTTTGAGCATAGTGGAATCAGGCTATAAGCCACGAGGGCACAATAGGTCACAATTTTGACTACTTCTTCGCCCATTTGGCGGCCGAATTTTTCTAATCTCAAATCTCACAGTTCCTATTCCAGCTTACATTTAATCAACAGATATATCTTCTAACTTCCACCTGCTCCCTTATTTGGGATTAATATCACAATATTATGTTTTATTGTTTATCGCATTTTGAATGCTGCAACGATGCGGTTTTTCTTGAAAACTGTCCTTTCAGCACGTGCTCCACGCATCCATTTTCTTGACCCATAAAAAAGGCTATGCACGAAAGCACACACACGCACACACACACACATACCACACACAGATTCGTCGCTGGCTTCCGTTTCAATTGTTTGCGCCGCATTTTGGAAGCATTTGCTCATTATTTATTTTCAACTAATTAGCGGTTTTTTGTTTGCGTTAACGCTGCTGCCATCATTACTGTCATACATGCCACGCCCCCTTCGTCCGCCCAACGGCCCCTCTTTTTCGCGCGAGACAAAGGCATTTCGTGGGTTTATCAACAAACCGAGCAGAGCGAGCCACGGCTCTTCTTTCCCTCAAACCAACACGCACACACACACACACACACACACAGAAAGAGGCGCGCACATATTCCCAGGTGAGTCATGCTGCTAATTAGTTACGGATATATATGCGACAGGGCTCTCTAACACACACACAAACACTCACATGGACATACTCGATCGTGTATTCAAGTTTTGCAAGGCAGGGAAAACTTTTTAGCGCTCTGGGAGCTAAGCACACCTTCAGCTATCCCCCCGCCCACCGCCCACACACACACACATACACCCACCCACTAGTGTGCGTTACAGTCTCTTTCTGTGTGTGTGTGTGCGTCACATATCAAATAATATAATATTTGCAACAGCATAAACTATGCGACAAGTTCGTTAGGAAGGCATTGCGCATACGCCCCATTGTCTGGCTGTCTAACAGCCTGCCACGCCCCTCTACGCCTGCGGTGCAGAGTCTCTTACCTCAAAAAGAAAATGAAGAATAAAAAAACACAAGTTAAAACCGGGTTTCACTATGTCGGCCAGTATAATATGTAGAAACTCGAAGCTTATTATTATTTCTGCGTCCATTCATATTGCGCCCAGAGTCTCAGCTTTCGCTTTCATATGCTTAGTTAAATAATATATGATGTTTAAAAACAACTCAAGTTGAAAAAGTGTAGTCCACAAAAAAAAAAACCTACAAGAAAATAAGAAAGCGTCGCTTGCAAATCGGAGTGCAGCGGTAAAAGTACGAAGCTTCTGCTGCCACGAAGGATCTCCCAATAGGGATGTCCCAACTTAGCTGCTACACTGAAACAGAGAGCGAAAGAGAGAGAAAAAAAACTCTATACAAAACTCGTAAGCAAAAGAGAGAGAGGAATAGAGGGCGAGCTTCTTTAAGCTTTCAAGACATTTTTGCGTGTTTGAAAACAAAGAGCTTTAATGTGCTTTCAAGAATGACAGCTTTCATACTCATTGAGGGCTTCTTTATCAGAAAACGCTTTTGTAAGCTCTTAAAACTGCTGTCTAAAAGAAAAAGCTTTCATATGCTTTCAAAACTTCTTCGCCAGGTAAAGCATTTAAAAGCTTTAAAGACTGCATTTGTGTTTTTCAAAAGAAGGAGAGAAAGGTGCTTTCAATTCGCATGAAGAGTTTATTCATCAGAAAAAGTGTGTGTTTGCTTCTTTGCCAAAAAGAAACCTACACAAGCCTTAAAAACTACATTTGTGTTTTTTGAAGAAGCGACTTTATTGTGCTTTCATGTTGTACAGCTTTAATGTGAGCTATAAAAGCTTCTTTATCAAAAAAGCATGTACCTTGTATGTACTTTAATGTGCTTTCTAAGCGTCTCTGTAGAAAAAGCAATTATAGGTTTTTAAGCAAGCTTTTGTGCTTTTCGTAGGATGAAGACCTTTCGAAAGAGTTGTGTAAAACTGCAGGCAATAGTTGTATTTCCATTAAAGTTGTGTGCCACATTTTACTAAAATATTTAAGCAAGCTTTTAGAGCTAATGTTTGTGCTTTGCGCGTTCAAGTGGGAAAGCAGGAAAACTCTCCCTTAAATTTATGTTGTCAAATATTTGTTGTGGTGAGTCTTTTGTGATGTGAGCTTATCCTTAGATTGTGTGAGGCTAGCAATTAATTTCTTGCAGTGCATATTGTTTGGGCGATTGCATTTTGTTGTTGGTTGCGTGTTTGAATGTTGCGTTCCTTAATTTTAATTAAAATATATATGTACACAATTCCAGCCAAGGACTTTCTATCTCTCTCTCTCTCTCTCTCTCTCTCTGAGTGTGGGTGTCAAGCTTAATCGAGTCATGTCTAACAATGGCTGCACCTTGGTGACTCTCTGCCCGCCCCTCAGCTCGGTTTGAATCCTGCTTTGTGCAGCAGACAACACGAAACACGTCGTAATTATTTTCAACATCGCCTGGCAACTGGACAGCTTGGCAACTACGCAGCTGGGCAGCTGCTCGTGTGGCATCCTATTAGAAGGGTTGCCGTAATGGGCGGATGGGGGAGTGGCAATCAAAGTGGCTCATTCAGACGTTCAATGCGCTGCTCATTTCCGTTTCCGCTCTTGGCCATTTGTGCTGATGACATTAAGTTATGATGTGCGGCTGAAAGGAACAATCCTCAAGTCCTTTGTCCCAATGCCCAGTGTCAAATGCCATGCCGATTCATTGGGGAAATCAATTCAAATGTTCCGTCTTTCTCTCTCTCTCTCTCTCTCTCTCTCTCTCTCTCTCTCTATCTGTCTGTCTGTTTCTTTCGCACAAGCTCTATTCTCTATCTGATGCGGTCTGTTGTGCTTTGTTTTGGTCTCGTGCTGTGCGCGGCGAAGCCATTAAAAAATTATTTCACTTTATATCTTAATTGAATTTCTCGTCAATTGGGGCGCTGCGTGTCTGCGGCAACAAAAACAACAGCAAAGCAACAGCAACAAATAACACTCGCAATGTTAGTAAATTAAATTAATGTTTTATAATCTGATAAAAGCGGCTAAAACAAAAATAAAATAACAGCCAGCAGCCAGCAGCAACATGAACAGCTCCCAACAACAAATGGCCAACAAATGAGGCAGAGCATACAAAATGCCCGACAGACATTAGCTGAGTGCTGTGAAACCCAATGAAAATAACAGAACAAGAGGAAGACAAGCCAATGAACAGCAAACCATTAAAGTGCTCTGGACTGAGAAGACATTTCTAAAGGTATTTAAAAAGAATGCGCCCGATTCAAATAAATAAAAGAAGGAGTAGAAGAAAGAGGGGTCTAGTTGGGAGTGCCCGACTGGGAGATACCTTAAGCTCAACATGATAAATTTGCAAGCTAACAAAATACATTGGAAAATGCGCAGATATTGGATGCTGGGTGCAAGACACGTCCAAAATGCTCGCGTTCTTGAAGCTAGGTTAAATTTTGGCCAATTTATTTAAGTTGGGGGTTTGGTAGGGATAGTTCCTGGGCACATTTTCCGAGGCACTTTACAAGTCTCAAAGCGGGCTTAAAGTTCGATTGAATATAACATTTTTCTATTGAAAGTCAAAGAAAATTAGGTGACATTGTCGTCTGAAGGGTTACGAGGTGGTATATATATTACGATATATCGATATATGTGGTCTGGGCAAAATGTTTCAATCCTTTTAGAGTTTACAGCACAATAAGGTTAGCTTAGGTTAGGTTAGTTTCGGCTTAAATAAGTTGAAGTAGGATTTGGTTATTAAAACATAGAAAAGAAGAAATAGAGCTATATTTGAATTGGAGCTCTAACTGAAATATGAACTCCATTTCATTTCGGGATTCCCTTAACTTTGGGGTCTGCGCAAATGGGGGCTAATGGGGAACTAAGCCGCGGAGTTTAGACGCAAAAGGTAACCTGACCAAAAAGTGCTCGCTATGCTAATGAAGAGCAGCGCTCGAGGCGAACGCACACACACGCACACACACACACGCACGCACACACACGCACACTTATAAAACGCTGTAATTAATTAAGCGGGCACTTGATTACAATGAAATTGACGCCATTTGCCAGTCGCAGCCCCCTCTGCCGCCCCCTCCCCCGGCAGACATTTTCAAAGGGCGAACTGTGCACAAAAGTATAGCATACTTTGCGGCATATTAATAGCTTTGGCTTTGGCTTTGAGTGCTTGGCGGGCGGTGCAGGGGGCGGGTGGCAGGTGCCATTTGGCCACTTGGCGCATAGTTTACAGCCGCTCAAATTTTTGTTTGTTTAGCTGTCTGACACGCGGCCACGCCCACCGACGGCGCCCGAACCAAGCAAGTTTTTCTTGCCAGTTAAATGTGGCAAGTGCGCATTTTGTCGAGTGCAAATTAAATATGCACAAATGTAGCCGACTCTAGAGCGCCATTTGCAGGCACAGTGGGTCAAAATCATATAATATTGGAAATGTCAAGATAATATTTAAGAGTTATCGAAATCTATCGATTTATCAATGTGCCTTCACCCAAGTAAAAGTTTTCTTGAAGACTCGGGTGTTGACTCTGGAGCGCCATTTGCAGGCACAGTGGGTCAAAATCACATTATATTGGACATAAGACGAATAACATTGAATGTTATCTAATTCGATAAATTTATCGATGTGTTCAGGCTATATCAAATGCTTTTCAATGACAGTTCAAGTGCCAATTAACAATAAACCATTATAAAAAATGTACTTACAAGTTTTAACTATTTGCCCCACTGTGCCGAGCTGTTAATGCTTATAATGATCGAGTTAATCATGATGTTAGCTGATAACTCGGCTGATAATGATCAAGTTAATGTCTGGCATCCGTTGAGCATTAGCTGCATTACTTAGCGGCTCGCCCGCTGAGTGGTTTTTATGCATCTTTGAGCCACCCTAAGGGTGGGGCAATGTGGCGGAACTTTTCAACAAAAACTTTAACTGCAGCTCGGATAAATGTGGCAACTGGGCGAGCAGCCATAACGCTTAATTCGTGATTATTATTATATTAAGTGAGTGTGCCAAGGGCCACAAATGGCGGCGCTTGACACTTGCCACATGCCACTTGCCGCTTGCCGCTTGCCACTTGGCCCGGTTTCTTGTTGCCAGCTTACCTGCAAAGACAGAGAGAGAGAGGGAGCATGAGTAGGGGATTTAAAGCAGAATTTTGGTAAATATTTTGAGACAGAACTTAAGTAGGTTCTGGCTGTGCCTGAGGCTCATCTAATCAAGTAATCGTGCGCATCTCTTTTTGCAATTTGCCAAATGAATCGCAGCCAAGTTGTGGCACACAGCCACACACTTACACACACACACACACAGACAGAGTGAAACACATGTAACAAAAAAGTTCAAACAGGTAATGCAGCCACACGCCCAGCAGCAGGAACAGCAGCAGCAGCAGCTACAACATTTTAGACGAGTGCCGAGTGCGGCGCCCGTTCGACGCCCCTGGCCAACAGAGAAAGGGAGTGGAGAAGGGCGGGGGGAGTCGGGAAGCGAACAAGTTGCGGTTTACTTGGTTTGATGGGTTTTTGTGGCTTGTTTGTTGCTTGGTGGCAACGTCGTCGACGAAGCTTCAAATTCCACGCCAGAATGCGGCTTCATTTGTCAGTGGCATTTCACAGGGGCGCCGCGAGGTTCCTGGCACACAAGCAACAGGGGTCAGAGGTGACGGCGTCTGTGCTGTGACAAATGCCACAGCATGCATGACAAAGATGTATGCAGAAGTCTATAGAAATAAAAATGTCAGTTATAAATACAAATGCAATTTCCAATGGCAAATCAACTGCCAGTCAAACTGTCAAACGGAAACGGAAACGGAAACACCAACAAGTCCGCAAGGGGCCGGCGGGGCTCAGGAAACCCACGACGAGACCTCTTCGTATGCACCCTCAACGCACAGCTCGCTGACAGCGTTTGCAACTTTATTTTCCAGTTTCTTTTTCTTTTGTATACCCTCTACACATTGCTAATAACAGGGTATAATCGTTTTATGGTAACTGCATGCAACGAGTCGACCCATCCAATATCCAAATCCGTCTATCTATTTATATATATATATATATGCACATTCAGAAGAAGTTTAACCATGAACTTTGAACTTTGGTATACAGGGTCTTTCGTATGCCATGTTTCATCTCTGAGAATTTCATATAGATCGGACTCTAAATACCGAAGTTAACCATGAATGAAGGTACAAAACATAAGACTAAGGAAAGAAAAAGCACATCCTCTTCAAAAAGTGCGCAGCTAGAATGCTTCTTACAGGGTATCCCCCAGTCGGGGGTATCTACCGCCTTGAGCGCTGCTGCTTGTTTCTTTTTGCGTTTTTGCTTAAATTTTGTTTATTTTCTTTTTGCATTTATTGGTTTAATAAAAAAGAAAAGAAAAATTTCCTAATGCAATTTAAGGGGAATTTCATTTGATACATTCAAAAACACGAAGGAAAAAAAAATACGCGAAAAAATTGTTGCAACAATTTGCACAATTTAAAGTTGGAAAATTGTGTTTGTTAGAAGGAAATTCAATTTGCAATTTTATGTTTTCCATTTCGTTTGTTTCTGCCAAACCGATTAGAAACTCGACGTTCTTAGCAGAGTGCGTGATTAGAATTTTAATCAAACCTGGCAAGAGCTGCGTAATAGAAAATAATTTTCAATTTTAAGTCGTGTATATATATATGTATATAGGTATCAGGATTATGATATATGTATCTCCAATAGCTGGTGCTATTGTGTGTTATCGACCCTTGGTTTCAGCGTGTGTTATCGATTGTTATCGATTCCTCTGATTCAACTTAAGCCTGGGAGCCAGCTGATCTTTTCCTTAAGAAATCAAATATGCACTATCATTATTTTTGTCTTCCGAAAGAAATACTCCAGAGAAATAACTACTGCAAGAAAGCTGAGCCTTGTAACACTTACAGCTTGGGCTGTGCTAAGTATGATTATCAATCAGTCCGTCAGTCAGTCAGTCAGTCAGTCAGTCAGTCAGTCAATCAGTCAGCGCAGACAGTTTTTTATGCATATGACTGAGCTATCTCATGGCCTTTTATTGCTACATTGTGGTCTTAAAGTCAAGAGGTGTGTGCCAAGATTTGAGGGTATTGTTCACTACTTGCATGCATTATTCCATACACAAACACAGATTGCACATTCTTTGGCCTGGCGCGCTGTAAGCATTCGGGCAAATAAACAAATTGCAGACACTCGGCAGCAAGGTGGGTGGCAACGGGGCTGAAAGGAAGGGCCCAAGGCCCAGGGGCCCAAACCCTCAGCTGAAAACTTATGCTTTTGGCAGTTTATTGTCTTGTTTTGCTTTGTTTTCACTTGTTTTGTTTTCTTTCGCTTTGTTTTGCGTGAACATCAACGAGAAGATATGGAACAGCACGAATGCCGAGTACACTACATTTTAAGCCTGCCTGACTATTAGATACCCGATACCAACCTTCCAATTGCAACCTTCAAAGCTTAAGCTAGGCATATCAAAGTGTGTATAGACTAAAGCGCAAGGTTTAACCTCTAAGCATGAGTCATTTGCCTATCTGGGAAGTATAAAGAAAGAGACATTTCAAATGTGAGCCTTTCGTAATCTGCATGCGAGATTCGGCATGCAAAAGTCTCCATTCGAGAGTCTGCATGGTAGAATCAGCATGCGAGAGTCTGTATGCCTCTAGTTCTTGAACGGCATGAAAGCTGCTCAGGATTTTATTAAAGATTCTTCTAAAGAAACTTGAACTTAATTTGAAGTCTCTCTGTTGAAGTTTTGAGAATCGGCAGTCGTTGCTGATCAAGAAGAAAAGACTGCTGCACACATCTGCACATTAGGCCAAAGCTAGCTCAGGTTAAGCCAGAACTGGCTGAGAATTTAATGTGATTTATCTCTGCCAAAGCATATGACTAAGTGGACGTGCCCTTTATTTGTTGAGGGCATGAAGAACAAAGCTATTCATACGAGTGCCAGTGAGTGCGAGTCAGCGAGTCTATGAGTCTATCTGAATAGTTTAAGAGTTGGCGCTTGTTTCTTGCTACTTGGCTTTGCTCATAAGCAACGTAGGCATTTCTACACTCAGAGAAAAACGAACACCGAAAGTACATATTTCAGAATAATAAAAAAAAAACCAGAAACATGTTTTGCATGCAGACTGTCACATGCAAGCTCTCGCAAGCAGATTACTAAAGGTTCACTTTTTGAATGCCTTTCTCCAGTTTTCTCGCCTTGAATTTTGACAAAGTTAAGTCTAGAATCGGATACAAGTTGGTGGTGAGCTTTTTCGCTGAGTGTACATTATTTTGCTTGGCGTATAATGTTTATATATTTTGGCCATACACGCACACCACCTACACACACACACACACACACGGACAGACGCGCACAGGGCTAAGCAGAGATAATAAGTTTTCATATTTTGCAAAACAAATTTGTTGGGCGCTGGAATGGAATGCGGGATGGAAAGTTGAAATAGACAAACAAATTGCACGCTTCGTTTATCAAGCTCCATCATTAGCTCCACCCACACCCACACCCACATCCACACCCTCGCCCTCCTCCCCCCTATTCGCTGGCCATAATCCGAATGATATATACGTCTATATAAATGTTTGGTTGTACGAGTTGCCAATAGCAGGAGTGCCGCCTGCTCTATTATAATATCAAAGCACTTGCCTGATATTTCACAGTTCTTGGCATTGTATTGCATAATTTATGCTTTGCTTACGAATTCCTTAAGAGCGGATAACTGGGCAGGGGGGTCTTCAGCGTGAGCGGTGCGGAGGGGGTGCGGGGTTGGGGTTGGGGCTGGGAAAATTATTGCATGCTTACGGGAGCCTTTTTTGATTTTTTGGGCATTGCGTGTCCTGCACGCTGGAAATTCCATGAAAATTGCCACTTATTTCACTTTGCTTTCTTTTCACTTCTTCTTCTGCATTTTTGTGACGTCAGCAAATGGATTAGGCGAACTTATTTATTGATTTGTTTAACTTTATACTTTCTTTTTGGCCACGCCTTGTGCGCCGCCCCGCCATTCATTATATATTTATTAATTTGATTTGTGCCCGGCTCCTGAGTATTACAGCTTCTGCCAGCCTCAAGTTTGCCATTCTGGCTGACGGTCAGGGGGAGGGGGTATGCGGGATTGTCATTAAAAATCATTAAAATTCAGTGAAGCAGCGCAAATGCGACCGCTGTCCCAAATCATATCAAAAAGGCCCCATGCCCAACGCTTTAACGCCACTTGCCGGTGGCGCATCTGCCCCTTTGTTTATCAGCTTGAACTCCCCCCCTCCACCCACCACTGTGTCCTTCAGCCTAACATTAGCGCACATATTAAATTTTTCATAAAAATTTCATATACGCACTCGACAACCTTCAACTAATTCGTGTGCAAGTAACCGCGGGCAATACCCGCCCCTGCCAGAGCATATCTTTTATGCCTTATCCAACACTGTCGCACACTTGGTGAGGGTATCGCAGGTCTGTATAAATTTATAGCTTGTTTGCCTCAGGACATATCGCTATGAGAAGGAGGTGCCTTACTTATAAGTTATCCCATAATTAAATTATCTAAATTATATTTCCATTATATTATTTACCATATAAAATAGCCCGGCGTTGCCCGGGTTAAGTGAATAATTTCGAGCAACGCAAGTTGTACAGCTTCTGTTTGTAATTGCTTCTGATTTTCGCGCAAGGGAAAACAGCATAAATACAGGATACTTGAGTCTTCTAAGGGATTAAAACCCTAAAGTTCACGGACAGCATGCCTAGATTCAGGCCTGCCAAGGAATACATATGAAAGCAGACTCTGTGATGTACATTTGGGACTCGGTGGAGTTCATTTCATATATAGAATATTAGATCTCAATATGCTGATTAAAATAATTAATATAAAATAAAAGAGCAGAGAAAATTCTTCAAATTAAGTTGCCATTTCTGTCAAAATTAAAATTGTCGTTTGTTGCTGGAGTTGAGCCAGCGACTTTTCGCTTGTCAGTCCGACGCTCAGAGCTGCTGGAGTTGAACTAGCGACTACTCGCTTGCTAGTCCGCCGTTCAGAGCTGTTAAAGTTGAACCAGCGACTTTTCGCTTGTCAGTCCGACGCTCAGAGCTGTTGGAGTTGAACCAGCGACTTCTCGCTCATGACGTCACGTTTGCAAAGTTGACCTTTAACCGCACTTCGGAGTTCAAATTTTTGAAAACTTTTGTTAAGCAGCCTTGATACAAAAGATGCATAGAAGCAGTCTTAAGTCTTGTGCTTTACGTGGAACACATGTTCAGTTAGTCAGACATTCACTCAGTCGGCCAGAAGAAACAGTTGTATATATAAGGATAAAGGGTATACACTTTGGGCAATGCCCTAGTCCTAACTTAATATAGAAGTAATATTTTATGTACTTAAGATCTGTGTTCGAATAAATAATTGTGTATTACAGATACAAATCGTGTAGGGCATTTGAAAGTCGCCTTTGCTGCGTGCTCTCACGCTATGTTTCACAAATTTAAAGCATACTTTTCTGCGCGGACTGTTGATCGCCGGTTGTTGTCGACGGTTGTCGGGGGGTTGTCGGGGGGTTGTCGGGTGTTGTCGCTGCTTTATTGTAACAGTTACATTTTGATTGGTCTGGCCATTTAAAGGCCCATTTCATACTTGCGGCCATGTTAACAGTTTCGGCCTCTTATTTCGGGGGCTGGCCATTGTTTGCCACAGGGGCAGCCACAAATTTTATGTTTGCCACAATTGCGCCTCAGAGATTTGAGCAAAACACTGGCTTAGAGAGGGACGCGGCGCGGGGGCAGCTGCTCTAAAATTTATTTGTGTTATTATTTAGGGTCCGCTTGGGGAAGGGGCTGCGACGTGCGACAGTGGGCGAGTTCAACTCATTTGCCTTGAGAAAAGAGAGAAAAAGAATAAAACAAAGAGGGAAAGGAAAATCAATTGAAATTTGGGGCAGGCGTCGCACAGGCGAAAACGTCTCATGAATTCCTGATGATCGCGAATGGACTGGCCGCGGCCAAGTTGGCACACAAAAACTGGACATATTTAGTCCACTTACAATAATCACACAATTTACACGCATTCAAGAGATTTCCAGGAAGTGGAAAAAACAACAAGAGTTTGGGCAAAAAGAGGAGGCAGCATAAAAATAAATGAGGAAACCAAATGAAATATCTTTATAAATAAATGCCAGGCACACATAAGACCCAGCACGCACGCACAAGGAGGGGGGATTGAAAGAGGGGGCGGGAGCGGGAGGGAGACAGTGCTATGGAATAAGAAGAACAACAACAAAAAACTGAGCGAAAAGCGTGCAGTAAATAAACTAATGCGGCTACTTGTTAAGCAAAGTGCCGCCATCTATTAAACAATGCGACCCTCCAGTCCTCCAGTCCCCGAGTCCTCCAATCCTCCAATCCTCCAGACGTCCAGTCCAGCCCCAGTCCAAGCTATCCTAGCCCTAACAAATGAACTGAATGACGAACTCAACTGAACTCAACTTTGGGGCCAAAATGACAATGGGAATAGAGTTGGAAATGGAAATGGGCAGGCAGCCGGGCCTGTTGACAGAGGGTGAGGGGAGAGCGGAGAGGGGGGTCAAGGCACAACGGGGGAAAAGGATATTTTTTGCTTTGTTGCAATTGTTGTTGTTGTTGCTAGTTGTAAGCGCCTGTTGACACAAAAATTCGCCATGTTTCCGGCGACTGCGTCGCATGTGTGACAAATGTCTGAAATTCTTTTGCTTTCTGCTGAGTTATTTTTTGTATACCCATTGAAAATGGCTGAAAAGGGTATGCCGGTTCAGTGAACATGTATGTAACAGGCAGCCTGTTCCTCCTTCTCTATGCAAGCTTCTTTCTCGGGAACTTTACAAGTAAGAAACTTGAAATTTCGAAAGTGACTCAAGCATATTCCAATTCATGGATAACCTGCCCTGTTGCCTTGAAGTCGACTCTTTTAGAGTCACGGGTACAGAGTATCTTTTAGTCGAGCACTGCTTGTTTTGTTGTCTGTGTTCTCAGCTCTCGTGTGACTCATTAGGAGCAGGCAGCCCAGGCAGCTGGCATCTACTCCATGCCAGCCCCTCCCCGCCCTCCTACACGCCCCTCTTCACACGTAGAACGCACAAACACACACACACACACACACAAATATTTATTCAAGTCCATTTTCTTATATTTTTTGCGCTTTGCGGATGAAAGCTGCTTAAACGTGTAATGGCTAGCAAAAATCATGACCAAAATAGAGATGACAGTGTCCCAGACCGAAACTGCCTTTGGCTAATGATGGCCAAGAGAGAGACAGTGAAAGAGAGAGAGAGAGAGAGGGGGAGGGAGAGAGGGAGAGGGACTGCCACTTGAAATAGTCGCACTCGCCTGCAAACCGATGCGGGAATTGTGCTTTTGAATTGATGAGTTTCTCAAACAGAGTTCAAACAACTTTTTACAAAACTTAAAGGGAAAATAATCTGCTGGAAGAGGTTTAAAAGTTTCGATAAGCCAAAAGATTTACGTCTGCTTTGTGCTTGGCTAAAACTAAATGTGTTCAGAATAGGGGTAAAAAATAAATATATATATAAAAACTTCGCTATTCGAAAGGGGCCTTGAACCTTGAACCAAGCTGCACTTGCTTCTATCCGAAGCCTTATACTATGAGATTACCTTCGGTGCTTAAAGTCCGATCTTTTTCAAAACTTCATTAATGAGTTTTTTTTCAATTTTCAGGGGAAACGAAGTGAGGTATCAGAAAGAGAATATTCTTGATATCAACTTATCTTTTATATCTATACAAACAGCTTGAGCTAAGGATGAAGTTAACGTGTTTTCACGATCCGAAGATGTTGAGTCTATTATGAAATATATATAGTATGCCTGGTGAAACTTAAATAGGTTTCTTATCAGATCCCAAGCTAGAGCTACAAAAATACTTGACATTTTATTGTCTAAGATATGAGGAGGAAAGAGGATCGATTCGTTAGACTTCCCATCAAAGGAATATGCACATATGCATATCTCTGCTTGAGATTTATTAGCTCAAGGCGTAATTTCTAAAGAGAACGAGAGAAAGAGAGAAGAAGAGAAAGAGAGCGAGGGAGAGTGAGAAAGAGAGAGAGGAGAAATAAGATAAACAAGCTATAAACGAGGGAACTTAAACGTTCCACAGCGCCATTCACAGCAGGTGTCTGCGGCTCGGGGCGAATGTCTAACCGGAGGCGGACATCTTGAGCTCTGCCCATTTGCCGTCGACGTGTTTATTAAAGCAATAAACCAGGGATGGGCACAACACACAACGTGCCGCAAAATCATACGAGCTGCTCTTTCAGCGATTTCTCTTGCTGCTGCTGCTTCTTCTTGTCTGTCACTCTAGTCATTTCCTTTCGAGGGATTGTTATGCCCTGGTATAGGGTATTATGACTTTGTCATGGAATTGGTAACGCATAAAGCCTATCAACAGCCGACTTGATCAGGTCTCTACGTTGGAACAAATGCTGGAATCGGCTGGATGGGAAAACTATATCTATATTTATCAATATATATTTATATATAGGCACGATCGCTCGAAAATAAAGCTTAGACTGCTCCTCGCAGATGAAAGGGTATAGCATATAGCTCTATAGGAAGTATCAGGAAAAAAGACAACTTTTTAGAATTCTGTTCATATAATTGTAAGTAAGGGAATTTGGACTTCGGCGTGTTATTTTCTTGGTTTTTTTTTTTACTGCTTTGTTTTTCCATTTGCCTGCGGCCAATTGTCTCCTGGTGCTGGCAGTTCCCATCATAAGACAAAAAATCCTTCCACGCTCTGACCTTTAATCATAGCTCGTCCCACGCAACTCGCCTTGGCTCCTGCCAATTCTGCTGACCTGGCTGGCAAGGGCCAGTTGTGCTTGGCTTTGACTAATGACTGAGCGTTGGGCGTGCTGTGGGCGTGGCATGCATGCTGGCATCATTAATAATTGACAGGTAAGAAACTAAGTAAAATATAATTAACTATGCCTGAGACACGCCTGAGATTGAGGTTTAAGCGCAGCTCAGTTTCCTCTCTCTCTCTCTCTCTTCTTCTCGATCTCTCCCTCTCTGTCTATCTCTGTTTACCTTAGGGCTTCGTTTTTACTTAAGCTATTCTCTAGTCCCCATCGGCATTTAAGTGCGTCTATCAATTAGCTAATTGCACTTTTCCATTCACACACTCGCACACCCATTCGGTAAGTCCTGCCTATTTATGCTAATCCTGTGGCATTACACCAAACGCCGCAAAAACAACATTCGATCCAACAACAAACAACAATCCGCACCAGCTAAGGAGGAAGAGGACGCCAAACAGTTCCGAAACCACAATATTTCGTTAAGGTTTCTAATCAAAAGGTGCGTGGGTTACGGGCAGGAGTAGGAGCAGAGGCTGGAAGAGGGAAAATGAGAGAAAACAAGAGAGGGAAAAGGAGAGGGAGCAAGAGATTGAGTAGGGAAGTGAGCAAGAGAGGGAGCAGAGGGAGGAGGAGCCGCAAACAGGAGCAGGGTTGAGGGCAATGTCAGTAGCAGGGGAGGAACCATGGTCGGGAGCAGGGTATATTGCTGCGTTCACGTGCGTGAAATAAATTTTGAAACGTTGCCTGCGAAATCGATGTGCGATTTTACAGGGCATGCTGCATAACATATATACAAATACAGTAAAAACACGCTATAAGGAACGTTAAAGAAAATGCCACAATGTCTATTCTACCTGGGATTAATATTCTTGGTTAACTCCGGTGTTGATTGTGCAATCTTGATGAAACTTTCAAGACTTGCAAATGGCATATATAAGAAAGCATATAACAAGGCGCAAGGCTCTATCTTTAAAGATGCGTGTTTTTATCAAATCTGAGAACTAAGGAGGAAGGTATAAAAAATGTGAAATATTCCTAATCTCTATTCAACACACGAGAGCCTGCGTGTCAAGTTTCCTCCTTCTACCTTTTATGATCTTCGAGCTATGCCTAAAAGTCCTCGAAGCCGGAATTTGTCGATATTTTGGGAATGGGAATATGCAGCTCATTATAGAGAGTGTCTACTGTAGCGGCAGCTACGCACACAGTCGGTTGCTATTTTTGGCATGTTTTATGGCCAAACTCGGGTCGTGGCTGAAAATAGAAAGGGGCAAAACGGAAAAGGTTAATAGCAACTTTTTGGTCCGCTTTTCCTGCTCACTTTTCTCAACACTTTTCTTTGCCTTTGCATTGCGCTTCTTGTTGTGCTTTTCCTTCTGCTTCTGCAGCTGCTGCTGCTGCTTTTGCGTTTATCATTTTGATGGGTGGGCGTGGACGGGCGTGGGGGCGGTTGGGCGTTGGGGGGCGTGCCTTCTAAATGCTTCTAAGCTTAACAACGTGTCGCACAGTTGAGTTGAAAACTTTACCAAGTTTGGCTGGCCAATTCCCGTGGCAAACAAAAACAGAACCCCCCCCCCCCCTGCCCCCCCTGCGGCAGACCCCTCTAAGCAGCACGCCCTGCAACGCGGCACATCGATGTGGCAAAAGTTCGTTAAGTAAGTGAAAGAGCTGTGAATGATTTATTGCATTTTAAAAATGTTAAGTAAGACGAACTTTTCGTTCAAGGGGCAACTGGAATGGGGGCGGGGGAGGTACTGCAAGCAAGTGGCAGCACTTGGGGTCTGCCAAGCTGGCAGACAAATTGCCAGCGGGCTGGCAGGCAGCTCGGCGACCAGTGTTGCACAGCGTTGCACAAGTCACAAACGTCAACTTTTTGCACGTGTGCGCGCAGGTGAGGGTCACTAAGAGCGAGAGAGAGAGGGGAGGGGGGGGGGGGGGTGGTTAGTTTGTGTGGCAGCCACATTGAAATATCATCGGGTAGACATGAATCCTAGCAGGCGCCCAATACTCGCAGCCAAAAACAGTTTGCAGCTGTCAAAGATTGATTTTGTTCGCGCGGCTGTCCACCGGGCCCATAGTCAAGGGTCATGGGTGAATGTGGCGCTGCAAGCCTGCGACGCCAAAGTTGTGTACGATAAAACATTTCAACAAATATTTAAGTTGTAGCACACACAAACACACACACTCACACCCATACACACACACACACAGAAAATGCGTGCGGCGGGGTCAAGTGTAAACAAATTGGCAATTGGTCGCTCGTTGGCCATTGAAAATTACTTTTAAAAAGTTGCTAAAACTTTTGGCCAGAAGCCACAAAAATTGCAGCCCTACTCTGTGAATATGAATACGAATACGAGTGTGAATACGAGAGTGAATACGAGTGTGAATGTGAATATGAATAGGTTCGCGAGGCTGGGGCTAAATTTGTCTGCCTGCCGAGCGGAAGTCGTATTATGCACAATTTCTATACACTTTGCTTCCGGCTAGCGCGTATTTGATTTAAGCAACAACAACAGTCTAATTAGAGGAGTATGCACGACTGAAAGATACCCAGCAAGAGTTGACAAAATATATAAAAAGTTCTTGGCAATGTCTCTTCAGCTCATTAGGTTGAAAGAACTGAAGAGCTTATGAATTATTCAACTAGAGAAATTAACCAGAGCCAGCTCCATTTGGCTAGTCTTGCGACCCATCTAGACATTATTACAGGGTATAACAAGGCGACGGAAGAGAACATAACTGAAGAGACATTGAGACAAATTCAATTGAAATACAATTGGCTTATAAATGAAAGCCTATTTGAAAAGCGAAGACAGACACGGATACGACAAAGATATCGAGACGGGCACAGAGAACGCATAGATGACAGACAGAGAGAGGGAGAGTGGGTGAGAAAGGGAGAGAGAGAGAGAGCGGGGGTGGGGCGAGTAGAGAGGGAAGACCATGTTGATGTCCTTGGAGTTTGCTTCATATGCTTTTCGATATTGTGTGGGCGTGACATTGAGGGCGGACTTAAATACCAATTGAACAAAGGATGCCAAAACGATTGCAGGACACAATGCCTCGTGTGTATGTGTGTGTGTGTGTGTGTGTGAGTGTGTGCCCAGCTGATAGCCGAGCTTCAATTTCACATAGAATACAATGCGAGTTATGATAATGGACAAACTAATGGCTAATCAATTAATTAACTGCCGAACGAAACAAGTTTCAGATATCAGAAACAGCTTCAGGCTGTCAGCAAATCAATATTCAGACATCAAACATTTGCACATGATTTTTGATTTCAATTGTGTGCTTAAAATGTTGGCCAATAACATGATGTTGCTTTTCGATGTTTCGTGGCAAATGTTTCAAATCGAATAAAAAACAATTAACCGACTGGGAGATGCCCTGAACCCGGCCTTCAGCTGCCCTTTGCAAACAATCTGGCTTCCAGCTAGACACACACATTTTTCGACAATCGACAAATGTGGCTACAACTAAATACTTTAAGGGATGTTGTGTAACAAAACATATTTCGTAAGACATTTCGTAGACATAACCAGCTAACATTGAATTTGGCCAAATGCTATCATATCACATTTGGCAAAAGTTTCCATGCCATTCTTTCATTCCATTCCATTAACGGGCAGCTTTGGATTTGGGAGTCATTTTCGACTCTAAGTTCTTATTCATTCAGCATATAAATATATTTATATTCGGCCTTTGTGTGCTCAATATGAGAGTATTCCTCTTATATCTGAGGCCCATCCGCAATTGTGCACGCAAAGAGAAAGGCTGCAAAACAGTTGCAACTCACATTGCCTTAACTTTGCTTTCATCACAACATTTATCATCTCTGGAAGATGGAAAAGTGAGAGCTGGCCTGCTTTTTTTTAGAAAATTTAATTGGAATAATTGACTGCCCTTCCATTCTAGCACGCGTTAACTTTAACGTGCCGAGCAGATCTTTGCGATACAATTTGCCTTTTTCTGTGGAATTCTTACTTTAAAACTAATTAATTTACATATTCTTTGATTTTCATGGCTTCTGTTAAGTTATAGTTTTTATGAGATAATATTATTTAAGTATTTGAGTTAAACAAAAATTTCGTTTTCAAATACGAAACTAAATGCAAATGGAATAAAAGTTGCATTAGACTAAGGAATCCGGGGCTGAGCCAATGAGCCAAGTGTTGCCAAGCAGTTTATCGGCCAGCTACAATTAGCTGAGAGAGACGAGGAGAGATTGGGAGAGTGGACGAAAAAGTACCTCTTCAGAGGCAAGGGGGTTAATAAGGGGGGGTAGGGTAGACATCGCAGATGCGAATAAATGTTGACTGTTGCCAGGAGCTGAAGCTGTTGTTGCTGTTGCTGTTGCTTTTGTACCACATGCGAGCCATAATTACAAAAGCGCCAACGCTGACGACCCAAAAGCCCGAGAAGGACACAAAGAGAGAAGCGTTTGGGCGGGAAAAACGGCGGCGGCGGGGGCAGGGCTAAAGGAGCGACCGTCTTGTGGAAGGCGTGCGAAAATTCCAGCAGTTTTTGCCTATTAGTAATTCATAAGCTCCCTCTCCCTCTCTCTCTCTCTCTCCCTCTCTCTCTGTCTCTCTGCCCCGCGGTGTCGCAGTGTGCCAGTTTTATGAATGGGTCACCTTTAATTTAGTGTCCTGACAACATTTTTGTGCTGCTTTGATTTCGCATTCATGGGCTCAGCCAAAGACGCGGGCTAATGCAGCCGCCGCAGCGGCAGCAAATTTAAGTCCAATTAAGGTTATAGGGTATATGCACACTCTATAGACCGCACAGACACCCAGACACACACATCAATTAAATGTCATTGCCATAAATCAATTAATTTTCAAAACACAATTAGCCAAGTCCGAGTGCTGTGCCATGGTGCGTATGAGTAATCGTCGACCACAGGCAAAGCAATTATGTGGCATTAAAGTAACGAGTCATGAACCAGCAGCAACTCATGAGTGCAACCAACAACAACAAAAACAGCAACAACAACAAAAACAGCAACAACAATAACAGCAACAACATCAATTACAATACGCCTAGATATTTATATGCAAATGCGAGGCTGGGCAGCTGGGCGTATACGTTATATCAGATATTAAACTCCAACGTATGCACCCAACCCCCCTCTAGCCCATCCTCCACCCCTTCTTACCGCGCTGTGCAAGCAACAGCTGCCTAAAACATAATGCGTCCCTGTCATGAATGTCGGTCTTTGCTTTACGGAAACCCAATTACAAGAATGACATTCACAGAGCCCAGCAATAAATGTGTGTGTTTGCGTGCGTGTGTGTGCATGCGTGTGTGTGCATGAGTGCGTGTGTATCTGTGTATGTGTCTGTTTATAATAATTACAAATGGCTGTGTCCGTAGATCTGGTTAACCGTCAGTTTATGAGGCAACATCTTCAACCAAAACCAAACTCTTTCACACGCATCATTCGCGTCATTCACCTCATTCTAGTCATTCGCCTCATTCAGCTCATACATCTCGATCAATACGCATTTTACACTTGATTTCACCAAAGTTAGAAACTATTTAATTATATTCATAGCTGAGATTCATGAGAGAATTCATAGTTAATTTGCATTAAATGAGCATTGATGAAAATGCGAAATTTGCATATTAATCGAAATATAAATTGGCCTAGATTTCGATATCGATATTCGAAATCCAAGTGAGAGCATCAGCTTCTACAAATCGATTCATACAGTCTAAGCCTTATCGCTACATATCGATAGCTATATTCGATATCTCTGCATATAAATCAAGCATGAACAGAAAACAAGTATTTTTAACGATAACTTAATTTGCCTCACTTTGATTGATCTTCTCATACTTAACCGAACTATCGAAAGCTTTTATAATAAACATATGTGTTTCAAAAGATCAGTACAGATTGATAGCATATAAATGATCGATTATTCTACCGAACTTATCGATTACTAAACCGGTAAATTATTAACAATTTTAGTTATATATATATAGATCAAAAAGTTTCTGAACCGTAAAGAATAAGCTTTGCTCTTAAAGAAGGATATTCGATAATCTTATCAAACATATCGATTACACTAGTTAAACAACTATTTAATGATGCAGTACATAAACGTTAGTCAAAAACATAAGTAAAGCATCAAAACATATCGATTACTTTTGACGGCAATTTATTTTAAATATATCGATTACTTCTGTCGGCAATAAATCGCTTAAATTAAACTATATTTTTGACGATCCAATTTTCAAAAGATAAATCAAAGCAACATCGATAGCATCTATCAACAGTTGTTTGGTTGGTTGGTTTAAGACACCACATCGCTAAAGTACTAACTACTTTTGTCAGATGTTATCGTTTGTTATCGATATTTATCGTTGGTTCATGGCGTCAAAATTACACACCTGATGAAAGAAGCACATCGCATAGTTGATTTAAAAATTGTTAATGCGAGCAAATGAATGCACTCGGCTTTTGGGCTGGTTGTCTGCTGGGCGATTTATAAAAAATTTAAGACACTCTTTGTTGGTTTTGCCTGCACAGCATGTGTGTGTGTGTGTGTGTGTGTGTGTGTGTGTGTGTGTGTGTGTGTGCTTGTGGTGAGTGTGTTTGTGTTTGTGTGAGAGCGAACGGATTTTATATTTCATTTTTGGTTTTATTTTTTATTCACGCTGCGTCTTTTGGCCAAAAACCGCAAAATCCACTCAATAATGCGCCAACGCACATCAGCAAATCCACACGCATGCACAAGCAAACACACACACGCACACACACGCACACACACATACATACACACACACATACAAACATACTCAGGCAAAATGGCAAATAGCTATACAAAAAGTCGACAAAGCGATTGACAAACAGTTGGTTTGCTGGGTCTATGAGTGTGTGTGAGTGTGTGTGCGAGTGCGTGTGTGTGTGTGTGTGTGTCTCTGTGTGTGTGTGTGTGTTGCTGTTGTTTTCGTTGGCTGTTTTCCCCTCAAAAGTAGGCATGGCTTTCGCGCTTGCAGAGATTATTTATTGAACGATTTGAGTAGTTAAAGGCGCATAAATGAATGCATATGTGAATGCGGCCTGTGTGTGTGTGTGTGTGTGTGTGTGGATCTGCGGTAGCACTGCAAATGAACAAATATGCACTGAGTATACAAACATATATCATATACACACAACTCACAGACCCAACAACATATTTCTATAGATATTAAAAACAAAATTCTGACTGATTGGAAGCTGCACTTTGTACAAAAGCTTCATTTAGTATGAAAAGTTGTCAGACAGTTGGTCAAAGTTTGTGTGAAAAACATAAACGCAGCTCAATAATTGTGCGTCGGACCGGCGAGTGGAAGGTCGCCGGTTCAAATGCACGGCAAATGCATAGAGGCTTGTTGCCGCATCTGTTTGCAGTTGACGCTACTTGTTTCGCTCAACATTTCATACGCGAGCCGAGCAACGCCGGGCAATTTGTTTTAGCTCTTCATAAAGGAACATTAATTATCGTAAAGCATATCAGCTGTGGTAACAATTTAAACAAAAGGCTCGCAATCGAAATGGAGAACAAAGCGAAACGAAATCAATTGATAAAATGCATTCCGAGCGCACAGAAATTCGTCTGAAAAGGCAAAAGCGGCAATGAAAACCAGGAGAAATACTGTGCAGAAAGGAACGCCAAAGAGATTGTGGCATGTGGCAGTCGGCAGGTGGCACGTGGCAAGCGACAAGCGGCAGGTGGCAAGCACGAATATCGCATGCAAATTCGAGCGTCCGCACACTTAATATAATTTCACTTAAACAGCGAGAGAGAGAGAGAGTGAGAGGGGGAGAGGGAGGCCTAGACGATGACCAAGCCAACGGGGGGCGGCAGCGGCCAAAAGGGAGTGGCAAGTGTATGTGTGTGTGTGTGTGTGGCATGGGCCGCAAATTCGACTCTTTGCCTTTTCGTGACTTTGGCGCGTTAACCTCAATTTATCGCTGCCATTGATGTCCTTTTTCGATTACAGCATAAATTGTGGCAGCCAACGTGTTGGGCACACACACACACACACACACACACACACACACACACACACACACACACACACACACACACACACACACACACACGAACACCTGATAAATGGTAAACTGCATGCATTGTGTAATCGATAAAAAAAAAGGCCCAGCTGAAAGCCAAGTAACACGGCATAAAAAGCCAACACAGGAACAGGCGCAGCAGCAGCCACAAATTCTCAAGTCAAGCTGAAGGACAATTGCCCTAATGCACATTTGTATACGACTATTAGTGTGTATGTGTGTGTGTGTGCGAGTGTGTGTGTGTGTATATATGTCTTAGCAGTCACATGTTGACGCACAGTAAATTTTAAATAGAGTCGAAAGGCAAGGTAATTGCATCAATTTCCCATAAAAAACTGCAATTGATACCGTGTAAAAGTATGTGAACTGGGTATGAAGGAGTCTATCTCTATTACAAGAGGCAATCTGTTCTGTCAACAAAAAAGGAACGCAGCTATCTAAACAACGGCTCAAGTCCTAAGCAGCTTGTTAGCCGGGTTTGAGCCTTGCTGGTTCTAGCTCCTTAAACCTTAAACAGTGAAATGCAAACTTGCCACTAGCTGCATCAAAGCTGGCAAACTGGGCTTGAGCCTTGCTGGTTCTAACCCTAAGCCCAAATCAATTGAATACCCAATAGATAAGCCATTCACAGGGTTTCTTAGCGCATAACATTCTCAGCAGCAACAAAGCTTGTAAGCGAGGTTTGAACCTTGCTGATTCTCACCCCAAGCCTAAATCAATTGAATGCCCTATAGATTTGCCATTCACAGGGTATCTAAGCACCTATCATTCTCAGCCAGCTCGCATTCTCATTACTCTCTCGAGTGGCAGATGCGTCGGTGCCAACTCCAGCCCCGCTGGTTATCCCTGGCCTGGCAATCGCGGCCTTCGGAAATTCCCCACAAAATGTGCATTTATATGCAGCAATATTCGTGCTCGTAATTTTAATTTTGTATATTTTGTATTTGTTATTCTGATTGGTTTATTTTTACTTTTTTATTTATGCACATGCCAAACTTATTTAATTAAATGCTCGCCGCATTGTTTGACGTGCAATTATTTATATTTTCATAGCCATTTCGGCTATTTTCATATTTTTATACCGCTCCCAACCCATCGAAAGGGGGTTACAGGCAGAGGTCGATTTTGTGAACCCCACAAAGTGCATAAATGCTTCGGCCCGACAACAAGCTGAGTGCAGAGTCGATCAAGCCATGTGTGTCTGGGTCGATCTGGGAACCAGAGACTCGTATGTTCTCGTATGCAATACGAAGAATGAGAACAGCTCCTCCAAACTTATTAAGATCGAAGAATATTAATTGTGAGATATGTTTCCTTAAGGCATAACTCGAGGATTACATTATAGTATATAGTATAATAAAGATAGTAAATAGTAGATATATATAAAACTATTCCATTTTTTGAGTACCTTTCCCATGTTCAGCTGAAATTGAAAAACTAGTTGTTCTCTAAGTTATCGCCTTGTGCTTTGGCATGCACACACTCTTTAATGCCATATTTAGACCCTGAAAATCTTATAAAGTTCGGACTAAAAACACCCGAGTTAACTAGGAATATATTACCCCTATTTAGAGCTGAGAGCTTTAGGCTAGCTTGTCAATAGGTACGTGTGTAAAAGAAAGCTAGTATGCTTGTAACGGCAGCTTGTAGATTGGCGAGGGGTATCTCCTAGTCGGGCACACCCGAATGGCGCACTTTTGTTCATTTAGTTTTTGCACTATGCGAAATTCTACCTTGTGAAACATAACAATTGTTTATGTTGTGCTGTTTTTGTTGGTGCTTCTTCTCTGTTGTTAAAACGTGCATTCTCGAGCCCGGTTTTCGTGTATTTTCTTTTGAACATTTTTGAATGCATTTGCTTTTTTTAGCTTTGGCGTAAATTTAATTCAAATGTTCTCGGAACTTTCCATTTTCCTTATTTTTGATTGTTTGCTGTCAAAGTTGAAATATTTTTATGGAATTTTTTTTTTGTAGCTCAACTCTTTTTTTTTTTTTGGCCAACTAGTAAATAAATAAGCAAAATTCAGAGCTTGAAATTTAAGCTCGAAAACGGACTTGACTGAGAGTTGACTTTTCAGTCAGAACAGAAAAAATAGTGCATAATTAAGGGTCATGTTCAAGACCTTTCTTGCTTCTATATAGAAGAAGTTTTAAAGGACTTAGACTATACAAGGCTGTAAGCCTTAAGATTTAGGTTGTTGTTTGAGCTGGAAACTTGATTGCTTGATTGCGAAGCTGAGAATACATATATATTCTTTGATTTGAATCAAACAAAAATTGCTCTAAAGAGGTTCTCAGCACCGGGTTGAAGCCTTGACAGTAGAACCTTACTTGACATCCAAAAGCTTCTGCATTTAAGTGCCCAAGGATATGACAAGTTTGTTGTCGCCATTCGGGGCATTGTGATTTCCGATTCGGTAGTTTTAATGCGTATGTTCTTGGTGCGCCAAGCAACTCATTAAAAAATCATACGAAAGCCAAAGCACAGACATGTTCAGCAAACGGAGAGCACGGTGGTTGCTTGTAAAAACTCTGCACTCCACTAAGCTTGTGAATGGAACTGTGGGCGCAATAATCATAAAGCCAGTGAAAAGCTGCACAATAAAATACTCGTACATATCCACCCCTCCCCGCGCCACACGCTCAAGTGGCGCCTCGCCCAACCCTAACCCCTTTCGTAGTGGCTAAGGATTGCAAACTTAGAAGTTGCTGGCTGCTGGCTGCTGGCTGGGGCGATGATTATGACACTCTCAAGCGCTTTGTGTGGCAGAGCTGGTCGTGCGTGGCGCTGGAGCAGTTGCTGTTGCCGAAATGAAACACGTTGCCGCATTTTGCGTTATGGCCAAAAAAATGTTGCGGCTGCTGCGAAACTCCAAAAGCAGCAGCAGAAAGAAATACACCAAAGAAAAAAAAAAAAGTGTAGAAAAACAAGCCAGAAGCCGCAAGGCGAATTTAAAGGCGAATAAAAGCGGATGCGGATGCGAATGCGGAAGTGGAAGTCGAAACCGAAGTCGGAGTCGGAGTCGCTGTGGAGCTAGCACAGGAAGTCGAGCAGCGACTACCTTGCGCACATTTCTCAGTGCTCAGTGCTTCAATTGCCGCTCCGTTCCGCTCCCATTTCAATATCCATACATATATGCATGCCACAACTCGGCTGCGCCCATTCCAATAACTCTATATAAAACATTTTTTTTATGCTAAAATAAATATATAACTATTCGACGTGTTCCCAAGTTTGTTGACAACTGCAAAAGCAATAGTGGCGGGCTATCGATAAGTTATCGATTAATATTTGGTTAACTTAACAGCACTGTGAAGATAATGTTTGGTAATCTATGCTTAACTAATGAGCGGAAAGTAAATATTTTCTATAATTAAGCTTACTAACACTTAAAGCTGCTGAGAAATTCGCAAGTGTTTGTTATCGGTTGGGTTTCGATATATATTTAAGATTGGGTTTACAACACTTACAAAGTGGTTTTTGCTTTCTTTTGAATTGATTAATAGCTTTCATAAATTTGACTTATAATTGGGCAGGTTTGTATTCAGAATATTTGTTTTCGATTAATTATCGATAAGTTTTGGATGTTTTTTCTGCATTTCATAGCTGTTTTGATTAATTTGATGAGATTTTCCATACTTTTGTTATCGATACCAACAAGTTATCGATAGATATACGGAAATGATTGGTTTGAAATGAAGCCTAAAAGCGGGCGTTTTTGTAAATGGGAACGCGATTGTTCATGTTATATTCCGTGCTATGCAGTGTTATTAAAGTCACCAAGTATGACGGTGACTGCGACTGCGACTGCGACTGTGTTTGTGACTGTAGCTTAAGTTGTGGCTATAGCTAAGTATATCTATGTAAAGCATTGTAATACGTGACGCATCCGCAACGGCAGGGGGAAACCTGCTCGGCAACATGTCATAAATAACGCAGCTTGTGAGTCGTAAAAGGGAAATAAGCAACGAGCAGCAAAGGAAAACACTACACAAAAAGAGAAATACTTGAGAATTATGCAGCGAACGACAGCTAAAAAAAAGGAAAAAATGATATATAAATATTAAAGTTGAAATTGAAACGTGGCCAGGCAAAATTTGAAGGCAAACAAATTCAATTTCAAATCAAGCGAAACTCCAGCCAGTTGCCACAGTTTTCGTCTGGGCCCAAAGTGCAACTGCATTCAGCTGCATTTCGTTAAGTTTCAGTTCAGTTTGTCACTTTGCACACACACACACACACCCACACACACACACACAAAAAACTGTCGACTGTCAATGGAGCAGAAAAGAACTGAGCAGACTTTATTCATTTTAAGTTTTTCTTATCTTTAGCTCAGTCTCTCTGTCTCTGTCTCTGTCTCTCTTTCTCTATCATTGTCTTGCTCACTCTCGCCGTGCAACATTTGTTTACCTTGCAAGTCAGCCCGCAAGTAAGTAAATTTCATTTCAAGTTTATCCACTTCCCTCACTCTGCCCCTATATCATTTCATACATGATTATTTTTCTCTCCCTCTCCCTCTCCCTCTCTCTCTCTCTCGCTCTCTCCCTGTCTCAGTCTCTCTAGCTGGCTGCACCCGCATGTGACATCATAAATTTTGATTAAGCTCTTTGGCCACAGTTTACAGCTTCCACTCGACGTCCTGTGTCCAGCGTCAATTTCAGCTGAAGCATCTCCCCCCTCTCTCTCATCATCATCATCATCATCATCGTCATGCTGGCTGCTCATCATTATCTCGGCCATCTAGTTAACTTATTTGCCCCATTCAATTGCAAGTTTTCTTTTTGATCAGACCTCTCAAATTGACTGTCAAGTTTGTGCATTATGCAGGACGCGTTTGTTGCGCATACGCCGCGTGTGCCGCAGTTGCAGCTGCAGCTGTACCAATTGCACCACTCGGCGCAGCTAACTCTTTAGTTGCCACAAATGTAATTTCCCAATAGCTGGCTTTCAGTTTGGCATCCATATCGAACACGCTTGCAAATCGCGTAAGCCATGGCGTATACGCAATATTCGCAAATATCGCGCATACGAGTACCGCATGCGCCGCATGTGCCGCACATTTGTTGTCACAATCTCCAAAAAATTAAAATGCAAACCAATAAAATGAAGAAAATGCATTTTTGTAATGCCCGCCAGCTAGCTTTCATCCCGCTGAAAGGTTGGCAAATCTCAACAGCTTTCCTTTTTTGCCCCGATTTTGCGCATTTCTGCGCTGCATCAGGCTTATATTTTTTTATAAAAATTCCGACGCTTCCTACGTTAAGTTGATAATGGGTCCAGCATAAAAAAAAAAAAGTAAAGCGTCTTAAGTTGGAATCTGCTTAAAAGGTTTCGCTGCAAGAAATCCGTGCACAAATGTTAACCAACAAAAAAGATTTCATGGAAAAAAGAGCTCGCTGCTGAAAATACAAAGCTCGACTTCGTCCCCTCATAATGCATAGCTTAGTTTGACCTTTAAGCCTTTAAAAATGTAATTTAATCAACAGTTAAGATGCAAGTGCGCAGCTAAAGAAATTTAACAAAAGATACTTTTGTACGCTTTGCTTAAATAGTATAAGTTTTGATAAGTTCCATTTTAGCTCACAAATGCAAGGTATGCTTATGGCAAACGCTGTAATTTGAAGGGTATGTAGAATACAACATGCTCGTAAGATATTCAATAACAATTGAGAGAGCGCTCTGGACGGGAGTGCTCAACTGGAAGATACCCTGAGCACAGCGCTAAGCTAACTATCTAGGTTAGGCTGGGTGGATGGGCGAATGGAAGGATGGATGGACAGATGGAAGGACGGACATGGATAGATCGACTTGGCAGTTGATGCCGTTCAAGAATAAGTCGTTTTGCGTATGGCACATGAAACGATAAACTTAATATGAAGTTGAAGATTTAAGCTCTTCTAGTTTCAAAGATCGAGGGTCAGACCATAAAACCTGGCTTGACCTACTCAGCTCTTTGTCCTGTCTTCTTAATGGGATCGCAGATGCTTTGTTCACACAAAGGTGTTAAACCCTTTGGGTTCGGGCTATGCCGAAACAAGTTTTGACATCATTTTTTCACGGGTATTCGCTGGCCAGCTTGGCTCTTTGCTGTTGGGTTAACATAATCAGCACCCTTCGCCCCCCCCCCTCCCCTTCTCCGTTCCCCTGCCAAGCGCAAATGGAACTCGCTGAAATGCAATCAAATTGACAACGTCTAAAGTTTGGGCTGTTGTTCTTGGGTTCTACTTTTTCCATCTCATTGTCTGCGTTAAGCTCCTTACCTCTTCTCAATCCCCCCCCCCCCCCCCTTGTAATACTTATCGGTCGTAATAGTAAACATATTTTCCCATATTGCTTTGTTTTATGTCTCTTAACTTTGACTGCGAAGAAGAAGAAACAAAAAATGTTGTCTCCTTGTTCGCAGTTGTTGTTTTTCATTTCATTTTCTTTGCGTTGTTTTTTTTTTTTTTAACTTTTTTTGTCTTTTTTTAATTCGTTGCAAAGTTTTCGCGGCAATTCAAGGAAAGGAAGAAAAAAAAAAGTGAGCACAACAACAAGAAAAGCGAAACCGAAAGTTGCGCCACATTTTGCTTGTTATTTTCTCCATGCGCTTTGATTATGTTTATCTTTATATTTATACCTCACCGCATTACACCCCGCCCCCCCCGCTGGCTTGTCGTGCAGAAATATACACAGAAATTATGTAAATTTGAATATAATGATAACCGAAAGCCGAAAACCTGAGCCGTGCTGCAGTCGCCCGACTGCCAGCTGCCAGGACCTCGGCGTGGGCGGGCTTGGGCTTAACTTTTTGCCCAAAATGGGTTTTCCACTTTGGCTGCTTATATATATATATGTGTGTGTGTGTGTGTTGTGTGTGTGTGTCCAATGTGCAGCGTGATTTATGTACTTTGTTTATAATTAATTTGTTTGTCTTTCGACTTTATGCGGATGCAGTTCGCAAAGCGGACTCGACTCCTGCCAAAGGACATCCTCGAAAACCTGAGCTCGTTCAAGGGGTTTTCCATGAGCCAATTTGTCACTTGAATAAGCTATTATTATGCATTGATATAGCCATAAACTAGCGCTGTAATTGGCCCTAGTTTGAATCAGAAAATAGGTATTTGGAATAGCAACAAAATAAACAGAACAGAAACCTTATCTATTATTTCTTGTATTCATTTGTTTCCCACATATATATTTTTCATTTAGTTCATTTTATTATTGCTTCTCTTGCAAATAATGACTTTATATTTGAATAAATTATAGATGACCATGTAGCTTGAACCAGCGACCTGCCGATTATTGCCCTATAGCAGCATAGACTTAGTCACTGCCTCTGCCACAACTCGTTTTATATTCAAACAAATTAGAAATTTTTGCTATGTTTGAACCAGCGACTTTCCGCTTATTGGCATACTGCTGAATAGAATAGAATAAAATGTGACACTTACTCTTGCACAACCTGTGCAAGAATAACGTCCTTCTTTTGTGAGGAATCGCTTTAATTTATGACTATTTAAAATATGTTTGAACCAGCGACTTGCCGCTTATTGGTTCACTGCAGAATGGAATGGAACAAAATGTGTCACAGTCTCTTTCACAACCCATATCTAGTAATTTTAACTTCTTTCAGAAGAATTCCTTACATTTTAACGGACTTAAAGTTATTATTGTGTTTGAACCAGCGACCTGTCGCTTATTGGTACAGTGCAGCATAGACTCTTTCGCAACAGGTGTCCAGTAGGGGCCCGACTTGCCCTTGGTATGCAGCTACCTTTATTTGTGACGGCTGACCATTATGGATATCTGGTATCCATTCTACTCTCCGCACTCCGCACTCCACACTCCCCGGATCAATTGACTTGTCGCTCTGCTGTTGACGCCCTGGACAAGTGTTACAAATGGGAAGCATATGTATACCCCAAACCCTGCACCGCTGGACCCACTCGCACCAGCATAAATATAGCTTCATTCAGGCCATCGACCATTAATTGCGCACCACAGAAAGCAATCAGAGTGCGATGCGAGGAGCCGCTGGCTAGATGCCAGCTCGCTGCGACTAAAGGAATGGCAGAGAGAGGGGGGAAGGGGGTTCGAGCTGTCGATATTTGTTGGCTTTTTACAATAAAAACACATTTGGTACATTTCATTTTAATCCGTTTTATGTGGCTGTTGATTTTGCGATCAAACAGCTTAATCTTTTGACCGCAAATTTATAACACACAGCGGAACACACACAGATAGAGATGGTCGGGCAGGGCGGGGCAAGGAGGGGCGGGGAGATACAACAAGTGGGCGTTCCCGACTATGATGTACCCAGCGTCATTCTTGGTTCCATCTAAATAAAGATGTACAAAAGCTGTGCTATTTCCTCCTTTTCCCAACTTTAAACTTTTGTGTGGGATAAACTTTCCTGTATAACTTTTAAGCTTTATCTGAACTTTGAGAGGAATTTGAGAAGGGATTCCAGGTGAGAAATAGCCCTAATCTCAAGTTTAATGTATCTGGCTCTTATTATCTTCGAGTTGTGCCTAAACAACCAAAATCTGAAAACCGATATATATCGGAGAAATTTCAGTCCCTAGTACTTGTAGTGTTCCACATGGACGCCAGCTGAGCCTGGCTAGATCGGATCAGCTGTAAGGAGTCGGAAATGCTGTCGTCTGGCCAAAAACAATCTACCCTCTATGGACACTGCCAATACGTTCAGTATATTAAAAGTGCTGGCATTTATTTAACTGACAAATTTACACATGTTGCCGCCCCAAAACCAACCCGCCTTCGACCAACCGCAAATACTGTGCAAAAAACTGGCCAAAATAGAAGCCCAACGAAAGAGAAGGCCACAAACCGAAACCGAGACCGAAACCGAAACTGAAATCAAATGAGGAGCAGAGCCAGACCAAAGATAGAGGAGGAAAGCCAGCCAGAGGCATATACATATGTACATACATATGTGCCAAGAGATAAATATCGTAGCAGCCATTCGCAGCAACTAGCAGCAATTGTGGTAATTTCATTTGCAGGCCACTCGGAAAGGAAATGGCCAAGGCGAAAAGTGGTTAGCAGGAGACTAGGAGACGGAGAGCGAGAGAGAGGGGGTGGGGGAGAAAGAGCTGTACCCAGCCACTGTATTAGGATAACAGTCTAGCCACATGGCGACAATTAGCTGAATGAAGCCGTAGAACTAATTGAAATTGGCCTCAAATGCGAGTTGAAATTCCAGCTTATCCATAAACGGAATTTCAAGCAGAGGAGATTTATTAAACAAACATGCAAAGTCCAGAAAATCAAGTTCAATATTCAAAAGTCAGCGCCAGTTGCAGCGGTAAGCAACCACGTTAAAAGTCAAGTGCAGGCAACAAAAGATACAAATACTATACAATACAAATATATTTAAGATACAGTTGGAGAATTATTATAGCTAGATGCAACAAACTTTGTGCTACGATTATCATAGGGCATATATATACATGAAGAACATCCGACTTTCCCGAGATCCATTTTAAGATCTAGAACCTTGGTATATGCACACCTTTGTGTACCCTATTTGAGCCCTGTAAATTTGGTAAAGATCTTTTACTAAAGAACACATTTCTCATAGAGTGGGGCCAAGGCAAGAAGAGGCACAACCAATTTAAATACCCTCTCCTGTATTTGCAAAACAAGTTTTTATTAAATACTAATTGGGCGGGGCACGGTTCGAATTCGAGCACCATTTATGTCAGTTAGGGCTTCTATTTCTTTTTGCAGCTTAAATAAAAATGCACTCAATAAAATATTACGTGCCCCGGCACATGTTAGAGTACTTAAGTGGAATTTCAAAAATTTTTAGTTGAACGTCAATTTGGTTTTCATAAAAAACATGTTGTCAAAATTGAGCAGAAGAGAAAAAGAAAACAAAGCAAAATGGAAGCCAACATTTTTGTTAGTGTATGTATTTGATATATTTATGTAAGAGTGTGTCTGTGCTGTGTGTGCGTGTGCGTGTGTGTGTGTAGGTAAATACATATACGTGCTGTGCTGAACTTTTGCGCTCTTGGACATGTTGGCGTGACACATAATTCATGTTGTGGCCGTCTCGCAGCCGGAGATGTTGCTGTAGCCGGATTGCGTGATGAGACATGTGACTGACGTGGGTAGACAATTAATTGAAAACAAAATGCGCAGCGTGCGTGTCTCTGTGTGTGTGTGTGTGTGTGTGTGTGTGTGTGTGTGTAACTGCTGGAAATTGTATTGGATTTGCTGTGGCTCTGCTTAGCCCACACCAACAGCAGCAGCAGCTGGAACAACCGCCAACATTCGCGCTAAAACTTTTATCATTAACGCTGAAAATCAGCTTAAAAACTGAGCCAAGACATTCTCAGGGGGGGTTGGGGTTGGGGGGTGAGGATGGGCGTGCAGTTGGACAGGAAGTTGTGGACAGGGCGACGACAAATGTCAAAAGGTGTTGCCTGCTGGGCGAGAGGCTGGGGGAAAGCGTGCCGTGAAGCAAGCGAGCGTAAGACAAAGCAGCAATAAAAAGCGAAAAAAGAAAACTGGGAATGCCCGAGTCGGGTGTGCCCGACGTACGGAAGATACCCTGCAGCCAGTCTAAGCGAGCATATCAGCTGAGGTCTCTAGCTCTCATAGATTCCAAGATCGAGGCTCAGGGACGGACAGGCAGACGGACTCTATTACTTATCTCCGAATGCTCTTAATAATGCATTACAATACTATATACCGCCTGTTACATACCGTTGGACAAAAGCATTATGCCATTTTAAAGCATTTCAAATGTTTGCGGGGTATTACAAAAAGTGTAGCATACTTTGCAGCGCATTCAGACAGAAAATGCCCGCCAAGCAAATTGATTAGAGCTGCACGCACACATGTTTGTATGGTGAGTGTGTGTGTGTGTGTGCTTGCGCTTTACTTTAATTTTTTGTGCGCTCAACATATTGCTGTGCCTGCCACGCCCACTCTTGAGCCATTTGCCTTTGAGGTTGGCATTCTTTTCAAATGCTGCAGCACAACGCTGCGTATGAGCATTATTTAAAATTAGCGCAGTGGAAATTTTTGCGCCACAGCTAAACGCCAAGTGGGTGGATGTGTGCGTGTGAGCTGTGTGTGTGTTTGTGTGTGTGTGTGTATGAGTGTTTGTGAGTGTGTGTGTGAGTGTGTCGTGTGATAGCTTTGTGCTTGCCTTTCTACACAGTGCTTAAAAATAATTTAATTGTTGGCATAAGCTCTTTAATGTATTTCTTTCATTTTAATGGCTTGTATGTTTGTGTGCGTATGCGTGTGTGTGTGTGTGTGTTTAAAAACTGACTTACACATAAGCTAATTATAGGCACCTTAACATGTGCTGCCAAACGCAGGTTTGCCCCACAGCTCCCAACCACGATTTGTATTCAGCATACGCATTGTCTAATGAGCTGTGCGCGTATGTGTGGTTGCGTGTGTGTGTGTGTGTGTGTGTGTGTGTGTGTGTGTGTATGTGTGTATGTGTGCGCGTGTTTTGTGTGTGCTATCTAAATGAGCTGCAGAACACACAACACGTAACGACAACAGCACCTAATTAGAGTATAAATTCATATTCGAATTCAAAATCGGAATCAGATTAAGTTTTGCATGCGCATTTCTCTAACAACAACTGCAGCAGTCAAATAACAACAATTGCAATTTAATAAGCAATTATAGCGCCCGACTAGCGAATACCCTGTAGGGTACAAAGAATCGCTAGCTGATCAGCTGGGCTATGGCAACAGCAAGGCTGGAAGTTCCTGTTAAAATGTTGACTTTCTTAATGAACACACGATTTGAGAAAATCCACCCCAAAGGTCGGAAAATGCGCGGAAAACTATTAAATTAATCTTCGAGATAGTTAAGGAGTGTTCAAAAGATGAGTAGAAAAGTAAAATCAGGCTCAGGCAAGAAACGTTTTCCTACACCTTAAAGATCTCTTCTGCACAGCCCAACATAATCATGCCCTTGCTCAGATACTCTCCAGTTACGGGGTATTGTAATATTCATCATCACAACAAACGCAAATTTAAAGTGAACTAAGAGACGAACATTATGCAAATTGCTAGCAAAAGCTCTAACTGGAAATGCGTATACCTGCATGTGTGTGTGTGTGTGTGTATGAGTGTGTGCTTCTGATTATATTTACACACGGGCAGTGCACACAAACACACACTGAAAGGGATTGCGAGATAAACGTGGGCAAACAATTGCATAAACCAAATTAAATTCACAAAGTGCACAACTGAAATGCAACTGGCGAATTATTTATTAATCACGCTGATTGTGTGTGTATGTGTGTGTGTGTGTGTGTGTGTGTGTGCGTGTGTGTATGTGTGCACTAGCTCAACATGAACCATCTAAAAAGTATGAATAGATTTTGAATTTGAGTGAGTATTTATTTGACTGACTGCACACACAGACACTCTTACACACATACGCACACTTTCCCACAGACTGATACATATGAACGTTTTCATAAAATCATAAATTTCGCATGTGGCCTGCTGCTCATTTGAGATAAGTTGGCTTAATTCCTTTTGACCTCAAAGTCAAATTCCACAGCACGTTATTTAACTAGTCGATAAATAAACGCACGCACACTCAGCAATAATATGGCCGGAACTCTAGTAGTATATGCATATCAATTACGCATTAGATATTTCAAATCAATTCACCCGTATTCCATTCTAAACCACATTCGGTTTCGTTAATTAACAATAATTTAAATGAATATACAACATGATACATATATCGAATTCTATTTGCAATAAAAGTGAATATAGAGAGAGATGGAGAGAGTGAGAGAGAGAGAGAGAGAGAAAGCGATAGAGAAGGAGAGAAAGCGATAGGGAGGGAGAGAGAGTGAGAGAGACAGAGATAGAAAGAGACAGAGAGAAAGAGAGAGATAGAGAGAGAGAGAGACAGAGAGAGAGAGAGAAAGAGAGGGAAAAGATAGAGAAACCGCAACATGTAGGTAGAGAGAGAGAGAGAGAGAGAGAGAGAGAGAGAGAGAGAGAGAGAGAGAGAACAAGATAAAAATTAAGTCAGGAACAGGCCCATAAATAGAGATGCAAGAGGGATGAGTGCAGAGCTTAAATATTTCTTAAAGAATAATTTGATATATAGAAGTTAGATATATAGAGTTATATACATTTTGTTAAGAAATGTGAGAGGCATAGAGGGAAGCATCTGAGACTCCATGAGGCACATACATATTTGCTTGATCAGGATCATCTGTTAGGCTATCTGCCTGTTCATTCAGAAAACTCTCGAAAAGTACTCAAGAATGCATTTCCGATAGGTAGTGTTGGGCAACGAGAAGAAGAAGTGTGCGGCTGGCTTGAAAGCTTGCAACGACAACTGGATTAAGGGTATCTCCGGTTCGAATACTCCCGACTAGAGCACTTTTCATCTATAAATTTCAATTTGTTGACAGTTTCTTTGCACTCTTCGCCAAACTTGGGATTACTTCATGGCTTAGCTGCAAATTTTTGATTGCACTTCTACAAACTGAAGTCGTGCAGCAAAAAACCTTTCAGACTGCAACGATTTTTACAGCTTTTCATCATTGATGGCAGGTTAACGGCTTAACCGCTTGACGGCTTAACCTTTCAACTGTAGTGCCCCAGTCCCGAAGCGAGCTCTTGAGACAGTTTTGTTTGTGATGTTGTCAACCAGTTTCAATCAGTTCATTGAGTCATGTGCTGGCCATAAATTTAAAGCCATTTTAAAGGGCCGAAGCCAGTCAGTGGATCGGATTGGTATTGGGTTTGGGTTTCGGTTTGGGATTGGGATGAGTGGTAAATAACGTGCCACAAGCTGCTGACCGTTCGTTGTCCACGCTAGAACTGGACAGGCTCCCCTCCTGCCTCTCTCTCTCGCTCTCTCTCTCTCTCGGGCTGTTGCCTGCTGTGCTGTTGACAGCAAACAGTTGTTTTGCATAAAAATGCCATTGCAGCTGCAGTCAAGCGATGACAACAACGGAACGGAACGCCAGAAAGAGAGGCAGCCGGAATGCGTAGTGAGTGCGACAGAGAGAGGCGAGAAAACTCGCTCGTTTTGGTGTGTTGCATTTTTAAAAAAAATTTGTCTGTAAACACACAATAAATATGTGCGTCGTTGGTTGTGTGCGTGTGTGTCCAGCTGGAAGTTGAAAGCTTGTAGTTTAACATAAAAGTATTTCTGTTTTCTTTTTCCTTTTTTTTTTTTTTGGTATGCTTCTCCCAAAAGCTAACGAGGGAGTGAGCAGCGAGTAGCATGTGACGAGTGCAAAGGGACGTTTGTGTGCCCAGCTGGAAATTTAAGAGTTTTAGACTACAGCAACTGGACGCAGCAGTTGCAAGTGGCGAGGAAAATCGACCAATGCAGAGTAACGAGTGCAACGTAACGAGTGACGAGTGGTGTCATATGTTTGTAAAAACATGTATCAATGTATTTTCAAAGTAACCAGTGGCGAGCGAAAGGCCACGAGTATTAAAAGGATAACAGATGTTTATGAGTAGCGAGTTGAAAGTATCGAGTGAAGAGGAGCCAGTGAAGTGCAACGAGTGTCGACTAAAGGGTGACAGCTGCTAATTTATTTACGAGTAGAACGTTGCCAGTAGCAACGATAGAGTGAAAGGTACACATTGATTATTGCAAAAATGTTCATGAGTAGCGAGTTAAGAGTAACGAGTAACGAGTAAAAAGTAGCCAGCGAAGAGCAACCAGTGTTTACTAAAGTGCGCATAAATATTAAAAAATCTTCAACTTAGTGGCGAGCAGTATTTGAATAGCGAGTAGCATGTTGAAAGTAACGAGTAAAATATGACCAATGAAGAGCAACGAGTGTTGACTAAAGAGTGGCAAGTGTCGCTAATCTCAGTGCATAATAGTTTGCATTATAATTATCAACTAAATAGGAACTGTAAGGGGCGAGCTAAAAGTAACGAGTGAGTGTTAGGTATCCGGATTACTTTGCAAATTATTCTGTTCAGAGCACACGGCAATACTTGCAGCTGCCTAAAATAAAATGACTGACGAGTTACGAGTATAAAATGGTTAGCATAACAGTTGAAAAATATTGGAAGCAAGGGTTCTGCACATCTGTTAAGGGGGTTAAAGCAGAAACGGGCAGCTTATTGGCCGTGTCACGACCTTTTGCAAATTTTTGGGTAAGCTACAACTGCTGACTGTGCAGTTTGCAGGCATTTTTCTTTGCTCATTTTAATAGAACGAAGCAGCATCGGTAATTATGCGCAGTCGGCGGACAGTTTTAAGATTCTGACAACTCATTGGGTGCGCGTTATTTAATGGCCACACAGAAGCCACCCAATGGAAGGGGGAGGGATGGACTTGGCTCATGAGCTGGTTACTTTTCTTTCTATGCGTTACATTTGCAAGGGTTACTCCGGTTAGCCCGTGCGAGGGGTGAGGGGTCGTGGCGGGGTCATAAGACACTGCGCAGCCAGCTGTTTAATTCCCGATATCTACAAGGCGGGCAAATTTATTGCCTGTCATCTGGCAAAAATCTAGCCACAGCTTCCCCTTTGTGCATCTCATTGCTGAATTAGCTATTCATCCATTTCAAAGCTGAGATGTTTATCTGTTATCTTTTAACATTTGGTTTGCCTTACTTTACCCAAAGCTTGCCCTATTTGTAATGCGAGCAGCGCTGCAGAGGAGACTTTTCATCAATCAATTGCTCGCTTTGCAGCTCTCAAGTCACTTGTAGCTTCTCTCTCGCTCTCTCTCTACCTCCCGCTCTCTCCCGCTCTCTTCCGCTCTCTCTTTATCTTAGTCAAACTCTGGCGACAAGTAAAACAAACATAATCTCAGCTTGTTTCCAACGATTTCAATTAATTTAATGCCGCATCTCTTCTTGTTTTTATTTGACAAACCATAAAAAAAAACATCAGGAGAAATGCGTTGCTTGAGAGTATACGACTAGCAGATACCCAGCACAGCTTTGAACCAACAAGCGACAAGTCGCTGGTTCAAATGCAGCAAAAGTTTTCAGTTAATGTCTTCTAGATTATTGTTCCGATTTCTGTCGGATCCAGGTCACGGTTAGTATTTTCCGATATTTTAGATATTTGTGGTGCAGCTTCTCCGCGACTGAAAACACCCGCGGCTGGTGCTGCAGAACACATGCGAATGATTAATGTGGTTTCTTCTGTGGGTTTTTGGTTTAAGTTTCGGTTTTTGGGCCCTGCAGTGGTTCGTGCTTGGTTCATGTTATTCTGGCCTTGTGGGCCTCCATCACGTGGGCGTATACGCAATTTTATTGTTTGTTTGCTCCGGGCCCGGCAAAAGTTTGGCCGCCGGATTGTTATCAATGACGTCGTGCGTGGCTTGTGTGCGCGCCTCAATTATTTATTTGGCCAAACTCCGGCAGATGTCATCGGGGAAGTCGGGATGTCGCACAGCCTGACAAACACTGACAGGCACGACAGGCGGAGGTAACACTGTACAAACTAACTGGTGCAAAGTTGAAACTGTGACTTCGAGCCCGGCACTTGCAATCAACGGCTGTCGACATGGCTATGGTAAATCAGCCGCAACCACTCGGAACTTGGCTGCAGTTCATCAACGCTTGTGGCTAGCGCCTGGCAGGCACTTCAGATACTTTTATCACAGCTGCCACGCATCGTTGGGCTCAAACAAAGGGCAAATGCAAAACGAATGCACTCATTTTCTGTTGCTGTCGCTGTGCACTCAAACGTGCGCTGCGTACAGTGAAGCATGCCAAACGTGGTCAGCGAGAGCAGCAAGAGGGCGACTCTCATGTATGCCTGAATTGCAGCAACAAATTCTTACTGGTAAGCTAGTAGCAGTAGTATATGTTGGCGAATAGTTGTAACGAGTTGCGAGAAGTAGTAGCGAGCACATGGCAAAGAAGCGAGTGTTAAGAAGCAGTTACAGATGGATGTCAAGGCTAGAAGTAACGAGTAGCAGTAGATCTCAATAAAGTAACGAGAGAATATGACGTAACATAAGTGCCAAGGTGTATTGTAGAGAGCAATAGTCTTACTTGTAACGAGTAGCAAAACAATTTAACAGCAAGGAGTAGCAGCAAAGCAACATTGTGGCATTAAGTTGTAGTGAAAATAAAGAGCCAGTAGTAGTAGTACTACTAGTACTGCAGTAGATACAGATATTACAGATATAACGAGTAGGAAAACTAACGAGAAGTATTACTAAGCTAATGTCACGAGAATGCATAATCAAGAGACACTAGCTTAAAGAGATAAGCAGACAACTAGCTTATGAGTAGAAATAGCGAGTAGCGAGTAGCACCTCAACGTGAATGGCAAAAGTAACGAGAAGTTGTAGAGCTATGAACATCAATCCATTAAGTTGTAATCACATGAAGCGAGTAGCTCTATGAACTTGCAACAACGACCAGCGTGTAGGAACGTTCGACAAAATGTGACGAGAATCGAGCAGATTTAGTGAGCAGCGAATGGTAATAATTTGAGCTAGCGAATACAAACTGCAGTTGCAAATGCGACAGAAGCAAACTCTGCAGTGTCCGTCCGCTCGTTTGTGGTAAGCATTTCAATAATTCACTCGTCTGTTCATTTGCACTGCGGCAACAAGGACAACAACAACAACGTATTTGGGTTGTTCTTTGGCCAGTTTGTTTGCTCAATTGTTCAACCAGTGTAAATAAAACGTAGCACTTCCGTTTCATGCACCATATTGTTTGCCCCGATTGCCATTGAGCAATTTTTCGTATGTTTTCAGTTGCATTCGTTTTCGCATTTGCATTTGTTTTCAAAATTGCAACCGGTACTCAGTACTCGATACTTTTGCTGTAGATTATTTATTTATAACTGCAGCGTAAGTGACAAGGCGTTGAATTAATTCACAGCTAAGGACTCTCTATCGATAGGATGACAGATAGTCCAGAGCCTATTCGACCTCAAGAGCAAGAATTTATTTATATTCTCCATCAGCTTGTGGACCGAAAATAAATGAAATTTCCATAGAATCTTCGACAGGCCTCACCAACTAATTACGGTTGTCAGCTAAGACGAGCCAGCTCGCAGCCCGCAGCCCGTTTTGGCCCGTTGCCAACAACCTGTCGCAAAAAATCAGAAGCCAAAAAAAAAAATGGTGAAAAAAGAAAAGGGTCACAAGTGAAAATAACAAATGGCTGACTGGAAAAGTAACTAATGAAAAGAAGTCGACCAACGAAATGGCAAGACTAGAAGATACCCCGAACAGAGTACGCCAAATAAGTAGTTTACTTTCTTCATACTAAAAAGTATATGGAGAACATATCTTAAAATGTTCATAAATGAACTGAAGATTGCCTTAAAATAGCTGCATGCAAGACTTGCAAGCTCTGAGCTCAACTAGGCTATGCCCACACAAGACACAGTTACAGGGTATACAAAAACTAGAAACTAAAAACAAAACTGTTGTAAATAAAAAAAAAGTAGGAAATTTTGTAAACCCACATGTGAGACAGAAAGGGGCGGGGCAAACAGCAGGGCCGCCGGCGGGAAGTGGGTCAGCTGAGCTGGTGCCTGCGGTGGTGACGGCGCCGCATGTTGGCAACATGTCAAACATGTTAGGTAAACACCCACACTCTCACACACGCACACACACACACACCTACACAGAAAATGGCATACATGCATCAAAGTAATTAATATCCCTTCAAATGTAACATGCACTAATTACAACAACAACTTGAACAACAACAACAACAACGTCAGCAGCAGCAGCCGAGTAATATGAGACGAAATTATAAAACCAGGCTAACAACATCCCAGCTGGAAATTCGGTGCTCCCTTGGCTAGTCGGGCGCCCACTTGACGACCTTGGACATGTCAGCTCATGCTTGCCCAGCGACCGAAATACCCAATTCAAAAGATTGTTTGCTGTCAAGTGTGTGCACTTAAGTTAGGATGCATGCCAGAGAAAATCAGTAAACAGTCAATTGGATAAACTTTAGAACTAGCGAATGCTTAAAGACAGTGCTGCTGACATGTCCTGCAGTTGGTCATGCAGGACAGTCAGCCAGATAGGGCAGCAAGACAGTCTTGCATGCCAGAGAATTTCAGTTAACAAATTTCCAACTGGGCTGTCACGAAAATGTTGCTTGTGTTGCCTTTTTTGTCAAGGTCAGTTCAGTTCAGCCTAGCAAATGTCAGCTCTGGCTGCTGTGCATTTTGTTGTGTGCTGCCCCTAAACACAGCCCACAACACACATGGGGCATGGCCCCAAATGCAACGCTCACTTGGCTTAAAAACTCGTGTCACTCAAGCAAGCAAAAAAGAGAAGAAGAAGAAAACAACTTTCAATTAGGCGCAACTGAGCAACCGCCATGAAGCTTGCCACATGCCACAGCAGCAGCAGCAACAGCATTATCGCCGCTGAGATTGCATGGGGCGTGGCCACGCCTACATTATTAATTGAAGAGTCTCAGTGCATAAAAAAACATTTACATTTAATCAGCAATCTGCAATCTGCAATCAGCAATCAGCAGTCGCCTGCGACAACATTGCGTATACGTAACGTCGCGTCACGCAGCGGCTCACATTGCGTATACGTGATGTTAATAACCGATTGCAACCCGTCGTCCTTAAGAAGCAGCCGCCGCAGCAACAGCAGCAGCATCAGCTCCGCTTGTCGATTTAATTAATTTGTCATCATTTATTATGCCAAAATAAAAATGCAAGGGGTTCGTGCCGGCAGGGGCTGAGATAGTGCGGGAGGGGTGGCAAACCCAATGAAGAAATGTTGCAGTTGCGTGTTAACGACTGTGTGATACCCTCTATCGAACAAATTACGGGCTAGAGTGGAATAAGGCTATAAAGCTCGAATATCTTTATTCGTTAACTTTCGACCTGAAACTATACAACATATTAAGCTTATAGGTAGCTACACGTAGCCAATATACCACTTTGTCCCATTGGTGTAGAGGGTATAACAAACTGCTGACTGCTGATGGCGGCACAAATGTCAGCAGTTGTTGCAGTCTACGAGGCAATAATGCACCAGCAGCAGCAGCAACAGCAACAACAACAACAACAACACTTGGTGAAGAAATTGCTTTTTAACCAACACAAGCACGTAGAGACAAAGCAGGAGGAGGGAGGGGGGAGAGCGAGAGAGAGGAAGGCAATGTAAACTATAAGTGCGTTATGGGGTTGAGGGGCTGGCAAAGTTCAGGTCAGAGTTTTCACCTGCCGCTGCTGCAGCTGCGGCGGCGACGGCGACGGCTCTTAAGTGTGTGCAGCAGCCAGGACATGCACATGTGGCAGGTAGACAGACAGCTGTAGAGGGGGGAAAGAGGCCGAGGGGTAGACACGTGGTAGGGGGATCGCAGCCTGGCAAACGTTGACTCACGGTTGGCACACAGGTTTCAATTTACATTAACGTTGATTTTTTGTTAAATTGAATTTGACTTTGGCTGTCGTTACGACGACAACGACGACAACGGCGACAACGACGACAACAACAACAACAAAAGGAACAAAAGAAACAATTACAACAACAAACGAAGACAGCAGCAAAAATCAACATTGACACGAAACACAAATGGGTTATAAGAAGCGCAAAAAGAGAGCGAACTGAAGAAGGGCGAAGGGTCAATTAGGGTTAAGCAGGAGCGGATCAGGTTGGGCAGGGACTACAAAGTTATAGCCTAATTCCACTGTCAACGTTTCTCACATTTTTTGCGAATGTGAAATATATGGCCTGTACGTTTGCTTTTTGCAAAAAGAAAATAAACAAAATCTTAGCAAAAGTGATTGGCTGAGATATACCCTGTAAGAAAGCTTCTAGCTGCCAAGCAGACTGCGCACCCATTAAAAATGGGTAAAAAGGGTATATTGTATTTGGGAAGGGTTTAATCATGGCATACGAAAGTCTTAGTATACTTTAAACTCCACCCTGAAAAACAGAAATTTCCTTCCAACTTCAGGGAAATCGGAAATACGGGTGGTATCCAATAAGTGAAAGAGTCTTTATCAGTATATACTATAGTGAAAGTTGGGTTCTAGCTCGAGTTATACTTTCAAAACCTCGGATGAGGACCGATATTTATCGATATTTTAAAAAGCGGAGCTATCGGGAGGAAATTATGATAAACTCCTACCGAGTGTGCATATCCAGAGAAATCGGCTTAGTATACTTAAGATCACAGCTCTACCTTGAATCTACCTGAAGCTCCACATGAATCTACCTTGTGGGAAGATCGTTATAAATAATAAGCAATGTGTGTATCGAAATGTGAGTAAGCGAGTTGTTTGTTGAGGGATTATTCCGAGTGAATGGATTGTCGACTGTTGAATGAAGGATATAGAACAAAGTATAAAGCATATTGGTTTCGATATAATATAGAAATGTTAATCGGGAGACCGACTGCTTCCCCGATGCGAATCAGTCAAAACACAACAAAACACAACGAAACACAACTCAACAGTTGAAATCTTCCATGAAAAAGCGATCCTTTAACTGCTGCTCCTGGGCATGATTGAAGGTTTCCTCCATAATTGATGGAATATAACACATAACATGCATTACAGCTGGAGTTTGGCTGTCCTGAACGGCGCCTCGTCGATTTCAATCCTGGCATTTGTCATGTTCTCGTCGAGCTGCTCAAAGTACAGCGTCTCGATGGTCTGCAGGGCGCCCAGCCAGATGGCACGCGACTTGCTGCAGTGCTCGTCGAATAGCTGGCGCAGCAGCTGGAAGCTGTGGTTGGCCAACAGCTTGCGATGGGCCAGGTCGTGTTGCAGATTGGACTTCCAGGCGGGCAGCAGCCGCCGCTGGCAGCAGCAGCTGTGGCAGTTGGCCAACATGCGGCTAAATCTGTGGCCCAGCTGCTGCTCCAGCTGTTTGTCCAGCACCTCGATGCGCAGCCGCAGCTCCAGCTGATCGTCCTCGTCGCGCAGCAGCAGCGGCTCGAAGAGCTGGCCGAACAGGCGGCAGGGCAGCCTGGTCAGCGGCTCGACCGCCAGCTGGAGCTCGTGGCGCCATCGCAGACAGCTGCGACTGCACGGGCCGCCAGCCGGGCACAGGCTCGAGTCGGTGGCATCCGATGCATCTGTGTCCCGAGGTCGCAGATTGGCCGTCGCCTCGGCGTCCAGCCAATTGGACTCGGCCAGCAGCTGCAGCACCTCGTGCGCAGCCCGCAGCATTTGGGTCTGCAGTCGCTTCAGCTGGCGCTCTCGCTGCTTGGCCACGAGCAGCTTGCGCTCCATGAGCGCATTCTCCACCAGCAGCTGGGGACGTGCGCCGCAGGCGCAGCTTTCGCTGCCCATCAGCAGCTGCTGGAATATGTTGCGCTCCTCCTTCAGCTCCTGCTCCGACAGCTGCAGCTGTTCGCAGGTGAGCAGACGATCCTCCCGCTTCCGGTTGCGGTTCCGGTTGCGCATGCGCTGCCGACGCCGCTCCAGCCGCCGCTTGTTCCTGCTGAGCAGCGCTTGTCGGTTCGGATCGAGCCGGCGAGGCATCAACATCGGCTCCGTCTGCGTATGCTGCGAGCAGCTGTGCGCCGTGCTCTGCTCCTCCTCCTCCTCCTCCCCCTCGGCGCTGTTCGCCGGCAGAGCGCGGCGTTTGTTGCGCACGCGTCGCGGCCAATGATCTCGCATGGTAATGGCCTGGGGGCGTGGCTGCAGCTGCTCCACCTGCTGGTGCTCCCCCATTCTGTGCAAGCTCTCATCCCCGAACACCGCCGTGCAGCTAATGTTGCTGCTGCTGCGGTCCAGCTCGTCCCCGCCAGCCGGCTCCATGAAGCGCACGTATCGCTCCCGCCTAGTGAGCTGCGGCTTCACTATGAAGTACTTGTTGCTGGAGTTCTCTTTCGGCTGTGATGCCGCGTTCAGCTGCTGTTGCATATGCTCCTTCAGCCGGCGGCGTTTTGCCGTATTCGAGGAGTTGTGCGATTCGCTGGAGCTGCAACGCTTGCAGGTCTCCTGGGATTGGAGCTTGCGGATCTTCTCGAATTGAATAAAGCGCTTCATTAATGGCGACCACATGCGATTCGATATGGCGCATCCGCTGGGCGACTTGCCCGCTTTGCGCCTCAGCTGGCTCTCCTTAGAGCTGCGCCTGGCTTTGTGGGCCTTCTTTTTGGCCTCTTCCATTTGATGCATGCGCCAGGCGAACCGAATGAACTCCAGCACCGAGCTGGTGCCGCTGGCGAGCATTCCACTCTCGCCCTTGCTGAGCTCCAGCTGGCCGAGCGCATCCACATCGCTGCGGCTCTTCGCCTGGGTCAGCCATGCGAGCATGTCGCAGCGCTCTTGGATTTCCAGCTCCAGTTCCTGCTTCTCGACATCGATGGTCTGCACCTTCTGCTCGGCCAGCTGCAGTCGCCGGCGCTGCTCATCGATGTGCTGCAGAAAGCACTCCCTGGTGTACAGCTGTAGCTCCAGGCGCTTGGCATTGTCCAGCTCCTCCCGGGACTGGGATGGGGCTGGCGACTCAACCGGGGACGGGGTCGGGGCCGCTGGGCTGGAGCAGGGGGTAGGGGACGATGGGTTTTGCAATGGGTAAGCAGCTTCGTACAGGGTTTGGAATGTGCCATGGATGAGGCTCTGCTTGCAAGTAAACCTTGTATTTGTTTTCATGGTCACCTTGGCCGTTTGCTGGCTTTGCTTCGAGCAGCTGCTGTCGCCGCCCCTCTCGTCGTCTGGAATAGATTTGGGCACGTCCAGCATCTGCATCTCTACGGGCAGCGGGCCCTCGTCCACCTCCCGGCCGAGCTGTTGACTCCAGATGGAGCGCTTTTTCGTCTGCACTTTGCCGCCTTGTTTCGCAAGCTGTTGGTCGCGTGCTTCGATCAACTTCCTTTCCAGCTCCTCGCTCTTGTGCCGGATACGCTCCTGCTCCAGCTGACGCTTCTTTCTCTCCAGCTCTTGGTCCGCCTTCGCCTTCTGGAGGTCATGCTCTCTAATCATATCCCGCATTTTCTGCTCACTCTCCGCCATTGTCTTGGCTCGTAGTTCGGCTAACCGGGGTCGCTGCTTTTGCACCTGCTCCGGCCTCCCGCCAAGCTCCTGCTCCTCCCGTTGCTTGATCCTTGGCTGCTTTTTGCGCTTCTTTCGCTCGGTTCTGGCTCCTGCTAGCTGCTTACCCACCGTTCCCTCCCTCCGCTCCAGCTCTTTTTGTTTCGTCTCGAGCTCCTCCCACCGCTGTCGCTCACGACGAGCCTCGTCTGCTTTGCACTTCAGTCTGAAGGAGTCTCTCCTGTCCTTACGCTTTACGGCTTCCGCCTCCGTCACCATAGGCTGACAGCTCTGCTCCAGCCGCAATCGCTGTGCCCGCATCTCGTTCTCGCGGCGATCCACCTCGACGGCGAGTCTTTCGCGCTGCCGCTGCGTGAACAGACGCTGCTCGCTCTTGCGGGTCTCGCGTAGAATGCGCTCGTGCTCGCGCTGCTCGTGCACCTTGATCAGCTGCTCCTCGCGCTCCTTCTGCTTGCGCAGGCGCTCCTGCACCAGGCGCTGCTCTTCGCGCTGCTTCCCCTCGGCCTCGCGCGCTCTCTGACGCTCGCGTTCCCTCTCTCGCTGCAAGCGCTCCACGCGCTGCTGTTCCTTGCGCCGCTCTATCTCCAGCATCTTGCGTTCCCGCTCCGATGCCGCGGCCTGCACTGGGCTGTGCAGCTCTCTGCGCACGCCCCTTTTGCCAGCGCCTTTTACGTGTTGATCCTCCGCCGCCTCCTCTTCGGGATCGCTTTCCGGCTCCCGGAAGTTCTTTTTCTTGTACAGCTCCACCAACGGCTTCTGCTTGCCCCTCTGGCTGCTGGACGACCTTGGGCCTTTTGTCGGTGTGGAGGTAGGCGAGGGTTTTTGTGTGGTTGCAGGCTTGGTTAATGCTGTAGGCGCAGTTGCTGGTGAGGGTTTAGTTGTTGGGGCAGGTGTGGGTTGACCTGAAAGTGCAGGTGTGGGGTTAGGTGCAGGCGGAGGAGTAGGCGTGAGTGAAGGTGAAGGAGCTGGTGCAGGAGCAGGTGGAGGCGCAGCTATGGGCTTCGGCACTGGTGTGGATCTCGCGGCAGATGTGGGCTTGGCTGCAGATTTAGATGTGGGCTTAGCTTCAGATTTGTGAGCAGCGGGCATGGGCGTGGGCGATCGCGTGCCCGTGGGCCTGGGCGTTGCCGCCTTTGGAGCTTTGCTTTTGGCCGAGCGCTGCGATGTGCCCGAGATGAGTTCGTGGTGCCAGAGCTTGCGTTCCACCTTCTCCAGTTTCTTCACCTGATCCTTGGACAACTGCCCCGTCATGCGCCTGCTGTCCTTGTCCCCATCACCGGCATGCCCGTCGGCCTGCATACACACGCTGGAGGGTTCCGGTGCGCGCAGCTCTATCCGACTGCCCTCGTGCACATCCGAGCGCATTTTCTCGCCACGTTCAGCCCTTGCTTCCGGCTTGGCCAGAGCCCTGGTCTGGAGCTTTTTGAGGCGCGCATCGTAGTGCTCGATCACATTGCGCAAGTCCCTGTTACAGTTGACGATATCCGTAAAGGGATAGCCCAGCTGGCCATCTTCCTTCAGCTGGCAGTGCATCAGCGTGATGAGGCAGTTGCGTGCCACCTTCTCTTCCTTGGTGGTGCGCGAGAAGATGCCCAGCCACTTGGGGCACAGCTCTCGCTCCGCGGCGCAGGTATTCAGCTTGGTCAGCTCCTTGATTAGTTCCATTTGCTGTGCAAAGTGCCGATCCATTTGGTCGTCCGAGATGCTGTGAGTCACATTGGTCCGCACCAGGCGCTCCATTGCCTGGCCTGAGCTGGTTTTCTTAGACATTTGTAAAATAATTTGATTTGCCGAAATGTTGTCTACACGTTCAGGATCTAGTTTCATAAATTTTGTTCGCGCCGCTATTTTTCCCTCTCTATAACCGAAATAAAACCTAAACCTTCTGTAAAATATATTCTATTCAAATTTTGCAGCGTCGCTTTTGCTTTTTGATTGCCGAAATTGATTTCTTTCCCGGAATACTTTCTGCTGAAGATATATTCTTAAATTGATTTCTGTTGCGCCTACTTAAAACCTGAAATATGTTCTGAAATTTCAGAAGAAATCGGACTTTATTTAATTTGTGCCGCGTCACGATTCAGTTGATGGCCAAATTATTTTCTTCTAAACTTCTCAGAACATATATTTAATTTAATTTGTGTATCGCGCTTTTTATTTTGATCGATATTCTCTACAGGACCTCTTATAATCGGGCGTTGAATTTTATTTTTCTTAATTTGTCGTTTACAGTTCGAGAGCTTTTCACAAACTGAACTATTCCCAGGCTCGACACCTTAAGAAAACCTGAACAGGCCTCTCAGAGCCTACTTCCTACTCAGCCCAGAATCCAAATTGTAGTCATATTGTTTTCCATAATAATACGTTAAGGGTATTCCTTTATATATTGAAATTTTCAAACAATTCTTGAGAAAAATACAGAGCCTTCCTTCCAATCTCATACCCAAAACACTATTCAAATACAATATGAAAATGTTCAATTAAAAAAGTTAGACATTATTTCCCATAATAATTCATTAAGGGTATTCCCGAAGTTGTATATTAACATCAAGCTCAAATTATTATATTCTAAATATATGGAAATTGTCTGGAAAAATATTCGAAAAATTATTGACAAATTTGCAGAGCCTTACCATATCCCATACCCCAAGCTATCTGCTGTCTAGTGAGGCAATTATTTGGGTTAATGGAAACTTGATTTGAGAAGCCGGCAGAGGGGCCAAGCCCATGGGCAGAGCGGGTGGCAGAGGATTAATAAATGCGTTTAATGTGCTTAACGAAATTAATAAAGTGCTAAAAGTTTGAGCCGAAGAGTCTTAGACGAGCATTAGGCTGGGCCACGCCCAGCCAACGTCTATCATTGTTCAACAAGGCTAGGCAGATGGGCGCGCCCACACACACACACACACACACACACACGGATATGGACTGTGTGCATGTCAATTATGACGCCCATTTTAAGGAGGCGTGGGCGTGGTGTGTCGAACATTTCTAAACGTTTTCATTATAATTACAATATTATTATTATCGTTGGGTGCAGACAGGCGCAAGCACACACACCCGCACACACACACACACCCGCACACACACACACACCCGCACACATACACACACCCGCACACACACAAACTAATTGAGTGTTGGCGATTTTGATAATAATTAATAATGCCTTTAATCCCTTTTTGTGCCATCATCCGTTTAACCGCTTTGAAAAGCCGCTCTAATGCCGCTTGTTAGTTTGCGACTTGCACCCATTGCAAATGCCCAAAAAGGGTATCTTGGTTTTCTGTTTATCCGACTCGATCTCGAGAACTATTCGGGCTAGAGACAAGAAATTTGGAACGTAGCTCCGTTTATGGCCTATATAGATCTAGTTTGTTCACATTCATCGATAAGCCTGCGCGTGGTCATGATATCGATAAAAATCGATCATCTTAAGGAGGATTATAAGAGCTAGGTACTTCAAAATTGATATGTAGACTCATTTTTAGAATGCACAGCTTAGGAATATTTCACTTTTTGGATACCACCAAAGCTAGTTGCGGGACCTAAGGTAACTTCCGGTCGGGACACAGCCAGAGCTTACCCTGCATGCAGTTGGGCATAGTTCTTGAGCTTCGCAAATCTTGGACAAACAAATTGAAGGGCATTCAATTGGACGTCTATTCCTGAGTCATTGTGTCCAGCTCCAGCTCCAGATCCAGCCGAGTGGCCCCTTCAGGCAAATGGAGTGTGCCAGGTCCAGTTTAGCGCTCATTAAAAGCTGGCAACAGTAACAGCCGAGCGTCAAGCTAGGCAATGAATTGACTTCGAGTCGGGTTCGAAGCGAGCCCCAAGCCAAACTAATGCCTTAGCCCTTTTTGTATACCCTATCGAAAAAAGTCCAAGAGGTATATTGTGTGTCAATGTCTAAAGGCAGCCTTTTGAATGCATAGAACTTTCAGCTCTTAATATTTCGTTCTACTAAAGCACTTTCTGCCAGATACAGGGTATATCACTCTGTTAATTCCTTTAGACTTTTCCGCTAAAACATTTTCTTTTAGCTGCAGGGTACCCCCAAGTCCAGCAATTCAAGCTAGCGACCATTCAAGTCGTTGTCTTTTATTCCTCAACTGATTTATTTGATTTGATAAGTCTTGACGCAAATGTGTTTCATTTACCTACTCACAACACACTTTCAACTGACTTTCAAACGGCCGCCGACCCAAGAACGGACGAATTGGATGAATGGATGAATAACCGAGTGGATGAGACGGGCTGAGGTGGCGCTAGGGTCTGTCTAGGCCTGTGCCTGGGTTCTTTGTCTGTGTTCTTTGCCCTTTTCCTTCAAGTTGTTGCAAACAATTTGAAGCCGAGTGATAGGGTCAAAGGGTCAGAGGCAGCGCAGCCTTTTGGTCATTCGATACGGCGCTCATTAAAAATATATATATTTTTGGTCTATGCCCCATTTGTATTCCCTAGGCTGGGCATTTGGCATTTGGGTCTAAAAATAGAGCAATAAACGCATTTCGGTCAACATGTATTGATATATCATGTTGTTTTTTTTTTTTGGAATATCGATAAATATCGATTTTAAGAAAGGCTTTTTTGAGCATAACTCGAAGTCTGTAAGAGCTAGATACAACAAAATTGGGGTGAAGCATAGTTTATAGAGTGATAGAGACATTTCACTTTTCAGATACCCCGCCCCTTTCCCTCCAAATCGAACTGAGCTTCATATTCAAAGTAAATACATACCTTGGGAGCTAAAAATATCAAGTTCGGACTGTACCGAGCGCAATAATGTTATATTTACTGCTCGTATACGTAAAGAGTATACGGCATTCGTATAGTTCACATGGGGCATTCTTGTGTTTGACCGGCGCAGCGAAAAGGTCAACAGTGGCTGGGGTCATAGACACACACACACAGAAAAACCACACACATTTAAGCGATTTACATTAATTATGCGTTAAATGGAAAGCACCAAGAACTGTCCACGGTTTTGACAGCTATCCTCAAGACAAAATATCTTTTGGGCGGCTTTCGCCCAACTAATTAGCGTGAATTATGATAGTTTGATTAGAGGGCGGGGCAACTTGGAACTGAGCTGACCAATTGTTGCTGTGGGGCTTGAAATCTAGACGAGCTGTTGAGCGCCGTATCAATGGGCGTTTCAGTATTGTTATCGTTATCGTTATCGATATGTTTTGTTTAGGCAAAAGGCGACTTTGATTGATTGAGCCGACACACAAACACACAAACACACACAGACAGACAGACAGACACCGCCTGCTTATCCCAGTTAAGACCAAAGCGCCCCAGTGGAGGGAGCCAGGCATATCATGTGGACGCTGGTCAACGTCGTTGATCCACAACTTTATGAGACCCCCAATTGGATATGGCTGCTGCTCGGCTGCTGCTTGTTGTTGTACGTTTTCTTTTTAACTTGACATTTATCGCTTTATACGCATTTCCTTTTCGCCTGCCTGCCTGCCTGCCTGTCAGTCAGCTTGTCCGTCTCCATCTCCATCTCCATCGCAGCTTCTCCCTTGGTCAGGTCAGCTCGTTCTGTCCGCCTGTTAGTTTGACATGTTTGTTATGTTTATAGAACGATATATTTACCAACTTAATTGGTAGTTATAGACGTTCCAAATAAAATACTAAGGCGCACAGCGAATGGCAAGCAGAAATTGTGGGCCCAAAACAAACTTAGCGCAGGGATTAACGGAATTCAGGTCTGGGAAGGTGTGGAAGGTAAGCAAAAGTAACTAGACGAAGGAATAAATATCAACTCGAATGGATATAATAAAATAGAAACTTATTAAATATCGACATATTGTTTAATAGTGCTATCGATTTATCGAAATATCGATTATTGTCATGCAAAATTTGAGAAACGCGTTACGCAACTATTTTTCAAAATATAGATCGATAATCGATAATGAATGTTATCGATTTATTAAAAAATCGATTAATGTGATGCTATAAAATCAATTTCGTCACGCAGCCTCTAGTCAAAATATAGACTTATCGATCAATTATGTAATCGACTTATCGATTGTAACGGATATTGGATAGTGCATAATATAAAAATCGATATTGATAGATAATGTTATCGGTTCATCGAAAAATCGATTAATTCGTCACGCAGCCTCCAGTCAAAATGTGGGCATATCAATCAATAAATAAGAAATGTTTTAGCTTGAGAAATGTTTTAGATGAGAGAAATGTTTTAGCTTTGATTCAAAATTAAAATCCTATTATTATATACACGGTAATATCAAAATATCGATTAATTTTGATACTATATTATATGGAATTCCACGCTTAGTATCTATAAATGTCTCAAATTGCAAATTGTAGCTGAGCTTCTGATCAGTTTAGGAGCGCCCCACCTTGCAGCCCAAACCCTGTGAAGGTCCTGAACCGGACCTGGGCAGCAACTGGCAAAGCTTTTCCCCTGATACCTTTGCAGTACAGCTCTAGAGGCAGGCAAATGATTGTCATTGTCCGTTTTATGTTTCATTGTTGTCATTGGCGTGTTGTGCGTGTTGTGTGTGTGTGTGTGTTGTGTGTGTTGTTGTTCTTGAAATTTGTATTTGTATAAGTGAGTGAGTGCTTGTGGCATTTTTCGCAGCGGCTGTTTAATTGATGCGCCCCCCTCTTGAACTCATAAATTTCACTTGTCTCTCTGTCATTCCCTCTCTCTCTCTTTCTCGCTCTCTCCTTCGCTCTCTTTTGCTCTCATTTCTCTGTTACAACAATAAAAATCAAATTTTAATACAAAATTAAATAAAGTTTGTTCGACTTCCTTCGGCTGAAGCTTCAGCTGCCGACGTTGCGCCTGCTGCGACTGTTTGTAGTTTTTTGCTTATACCCTGGAATTTTCACCACAACCCAAAGGGGCATGCACATTGCTGCCCATAAACTATTCCATTTCCGAACAGCATCAATCATCAGCTGCCTCAATCTCAGAGCAAAAAGAGAGGTTGCTAGTTCGAATCTTGAAGTAGGGAGCAACAGGGTATCAGCTAGTCGGGCACTTAGAAGTAAGCATATATAAAGCCTCTCGACTCGCTGACTTCAAGCCAAAAGAGTGGTTGCTAGTTCGAATCCTGGAATTGAGCTTGGCTCGCTTGAAGCATGCATAGCTGCTGGGCAACAGGGTATCAGCTAGTCGTGCACTGCGCTCAGTTTTTTATAATTTTCTTTCATTGTGGCAAGTTGTAGCCGCAGCTGGCACGAAAAATTTCAACTTTTGGCCAAGTCTTCGTTTTCGTCTCTGTCTGTCTGTCTGTCTGTGTGTGTGAGTGTGTGTGCGAGTGTGTGTGCGAGTGTGCGTGTGAGTGTCTGTATCTTATTTAATTTAGCAGACTGTGATGAGAGGAGCGAAGTGTGTTGAGCATAAGATGCCGCCGCATGTTCGTTGACTTTATTTGCTGTGTGTAATAAAATTAAAGCCCTTTAGCTATTGTACTTTCGAGGGAAAAAAAGAGAAAATACAAATGCAAAAGAACAAATTGTAGCCGCACACACACGCAATGAGCTGCAGGAGGGGGGTAGGGGCAGGAACAGGACGAAGACGTCGACGACAGCAGCCAGCAGCCAGCAGCTAGGAGCGAGCCAACGAGCCATGAATGTTGCTCTTAGTTGTGGATGTGGCCATTAAGTTGGCTTTTTTATAGTCCTAGTTACATGCCGGCGACTAGATGGGCGCGGGGAAAAGGGGCACGGGGGGGTGGCAAACGCAGGGGGTGGGCATAAACTTTGAGCTGAAGCATATTGAGAATATTCGCGCTGTTCTTTAGCTAGTTTATATCGTATTATATCTTCGACTTTGGTAATGAACTCCAGTCCAAAAGAAAGGCTGCCATCACCGAATCCACAAAAAGGGTATACTCTACATAAACTACATATAAAAGGGTATACTATTTCGGTGCAAATGTTGAAAACAGACAGCAAAAAAGTTATCATTTGATCTTTCTGTATGTGAATGTGACTGGTTGGATTTTCCTTTACCAAACCACAAAAAGAGCTTATCTTTTTTTTCGATAACTTCTCCCATTTTCATCATATCGATAAATATCGGTTCTGAGATTTGGTTATTTCAACATAGCTCGAGGATTATAACAGCTCAGACGCCAAATTTTGGATATTACTTTTTGTACATCATATACAGATTTAACATCTTTCACTTTTTGGTAAGTTGCGTCCATTCCCCTTAAAATTAAAAGAAACTTGGGCTTGGGTCTATGCACACTCTTGTATGCCATATTTAGGCACTGAAAATTGTATTACGATCGGACTCTAAGCACCGAATTACATGATTTCCTATTTCCCATTTACCATAAGCTGATTGAATTTTTGACTGAGCAGGGTATCTGCTAGTCGGGCACTTCACACAAGCTCAGCGTTTTTTTTGTTGTGCCATGCGGTTAAATATTTATTTGTCAGTTGTTTAGAATTTCACACAAATGAGCTGATTTGCGGATTCATTTCGATTTCATCGAATACTCAGCTGGGAATCGCAATTGTCACCTTTCAAATTGTCAACCCTGAAAGCCGTTTTCTGTGGCTTTCGACTGCTCCCCTCGGACATGCTTATGCACATTGTTGCAAATGCATAATAAATACATATTTGATGCGCCTCACCTTTTCAGGTCACATCCCAAAGGGATGCCAGTGCATGAGCCTACAATAGCTTAGATTGAAAATTAAGCTTATCTTATTTTTATACAATACATGATTTTGGTTTTCAATTTTTGATGCTCCCTGCGCTCGGCCCTGCTCTGTTCTTTGTATTGACAGCTGAGTGAGACCTCAATAAGTAGAATTAATAATTTACATTTAAAATCGGACTTACGAATTTCGGCAATCGGGCAGCCTGCAAACACGCATATGCCGAACAAATGTTAAGGTCCATCCTAACGGAGCCCTCCCCACTATGAATTGGCCATATGGGCAACTTATACCCAACTTATTAGCAGCAGCTAGCGCAAATTCCAAGAATTTCTGTATACATGTATACACACACATTCGTACCCATTGTCTTTATTACTGCAAACGAGCGCGTAGCGCGAGCTGCATTTGGTGTTGGAAGAAGAGGGTTCAGGGTATCCCCTAGTCGGGAGCTTTTTTAAAATATTCACCCTGCTTTGATGGGCCCCAGGTAAAAGAGTTTAGAGCCGTTTTTCAAACCCATATGAATGTTGGATTTCTATTATATTTCTAAACATATATTTGGTCAGTACTCACCTCCGCAGTGATCCTTGAAGTCGTCACAGCAGTCGCCCAGCTTGAGGCAGGCGTGATCGCAGTAGCAGGGCTTGTCGCTCAGATCCTCGATGATCGCGTTGACCGGCGCCTTCTGCACCACGCACGACGAGTCGCGTCCGTTGCAGCAGAGCTGCGCCTCCCGGCACGAGCCGCCGGCGGCCAGCGGCAGCTGCTGCCCCAGGCCCAGCCACAGGAGCGCGGCGAGCAACAGTCCGCCCCTGGCAAGGGGGGCGTGGCGCATCGAACGTTGTGACATTTGCGAGTTCTCGATAAACGATTTCAATAGCCTCTAAATATGGATATATATTTTATACATATATGTGACGCACACACAGACAGTGTATATATGTGTGTGTGTGGGTGTGGGTGTGGGTGTGGGTGTGGGTGTGGGTGTGGGTGTGGGTGTGGGTGTGTGTGTGTGTGTGGGTGTGTGTGTGGGTGTGTGTGTGTGTGTGTGGGTGTATGCAAATGCAATTTCAGCCCAAAAGCGGAAATTAAAACTAAAATTGAATTATGGCAATTGTGTGTGCCAGCCAACTATCGATAGATACATGGTGTATGGCAGCAAAGAGGGGGGGATTGCCGAAGGGGGAGAATCGGGTTGGGGGTAGCTTAAAAATCAAGCTGAAAGAGCACAGGGCAAGCTTTGCCAATAATCAAATACCCTTGACTGAAAGATGACGGGCCCGACTGTTCCCGTATGTCATATAATAAAGCAGACACCGATTCGACGCGATATATAGGAAATATAAAGAAGCTCAGTCAAGATATACTCAGAAGAACACATACGGATTTCCAGACAAAAACTTACTTTACGACCAGTTCTTCTTATATGCTAAACTATGCGGGTATTGCCCGACCTTGCCCGTGGCACGTATCAAATTATTTCTCTCAAGGAGCTCTGAAATCGAACCTAAATCTTTACCGAAAATGTCCTAGAATCGCACTTTTTACCGAGGATGCTTTAATTCTGCCCAAAATGTGAAACACGTCTCAAATGATTTTTCATATAGATCCCTGGAAATGAATTTGAGCGCGAAATGTCACCCACCAAATCTTTGAACCCCATTTCCACCAAGGAGGAATGGATTTTTCGAAAAGTGTGAAAAGCCCCTTAAATGAATTTGCACAAAAATCTTTGAAAATGAGTTTAAGGCCGATCGGATGGTAAACAAAAAAGTAGCATGCGAATGTTTTTCACGATTTTTCCACACATGCGAGTGAAATTTGCAAATTACAGATTCCTAACTTTTATGGCAGGATATTTAGATTAGATTTATTTATTTAGATTTATGTCTTACACTCAACGAAATCACGCGCTTGTCTCTTCAATTCCTGTTATTACTTGACAACTCTATCTGGCGGAGTTGCTAGCCCCACATACATATATATACCTAAAGTTTTCGGATAGGCTGGCCTCCGCACAGAATGATTTTACTCTTTTCAAGCACTTCTAATACGTTCAGGTTTTAAGAACTTGATCCTAAAAGAAGTTAATGTTCACCTAATATATACTCGACCGGGTCGGCTGGATTCGAACCAGCTAGCCTTAAGGCTTTTTTGCTTCTTTGTGACAAAATGGAAATACCCTCGCTCTGGCTGACGGGGGTTTAAGGAGAGTATTAGGCCAGAGCAGGCCTTGGGCAGAGCCGCCTTCGATATTGGCAGCATTAGCACAATTTGAACTTCTAAACGGGCGACTCGATGCAAAGTAGGTCGAGACAAGGTGAACATGGAGGAGGCGCTACCTGGTGCTAAATCAAGTGAAGGGGGTGGATAGAGGGGGAAGGGGGGTAGGATTGCGCATGGGGAGCTGTTTTGCATAAAATATTGAAGCAAGCGGCAACAATGGAGTCGCAGAAGAAGGAAGGGCGAACGGCGAATCGATTGCATTCGCCACGATTGGCAGGGTGAGCGTGCGGGGGGCGGGGTCGGGGAAGGCGGCGGGCAGGTGTAATAAAACAAAGACTTCAATTTTCATAAATCGTTGCGAACTGCAAAAATCGTGAGAAGCCATTGAGAATTTATATAAACAGCTGTGGCAAGAAAAGGGCTGACAAAATCAATCGACTGGAAATGAATGCCAAAGCGAACGGACTCTCTTTTTGTCCCCTCCCCCCAACCCGTCCCGTCCCCCTTAAGTGTGTCATTTCAGTTCCTTTTCGGGAAATAAAAATGAAAAGCCCCAAATGATGCAACACTCATTGAATATATATCAAGAAGTATTCACATACATTTGGTGCGTTGGCAAAACAAAAAGAAGAACATTTCGAATGAACTTAGAAATAATGCGATATGAATATCGGGGGCATTGAACCGGGAGCTTCTTGTTCGCCAGGCAGACGCTCTTCCCATGAGCTAAGCGCGCCCGAAGCCCGTATCAACTTTGAGTATGATTTAAGTTGAGGGGCTACAAATAGTTTGATTGATTTATCTCTTTACATTCCCCCTCGAGGCTCTTCCCTATTTTAACTATAAACATTCCTCAAGAAAACTGGAAACGATCCACAATTAAGAATATTTTGACTCAATAAAGACTTAAACAAAGATAAGTCAATTTTTTCCAGATTAAAAATGAATTGATATAGGGATTTCCATCCGATTTTCCCCATCCCGAAGCACGGATGAGGCCTTTGCCTGGAAATATCTGCTAAAACCAAATGATCTAAAAACTATAAACCATCCACAATTAAGATTATTTTAAATCTATAAAGAAACGTGTTCAGATATTCATTTTGCGGTAGATGAGTGCAGCCTGCGACTCACTTAAGCCAAAATGAATCAATTGATTCAATTGAACTGATGTATGGACCACTTTGCTCCATCCCGACTCACGGCTGAAGCCTCTGTCTGGAAAGATCTGATGGATCCATAACATTCATTCAGCGGAATACTTTACAACCAAAACATTCACATTCAAAACATTTACATTCACACACTCGAATGAATACAATCTCACTTATTCGAACTAATAGAAATATACTTTGAATAAGATTCACAGCCATAACGGAAATCGTTTCAGTCAAGCACAAGAATTTAAATATGCTTTCCACTCAGATAAGATGTCGCCAAATTTGACTTAAACTGCGGCCCACTCAATTGAGTGCATTCTGGCCAAAAACTGCATTCACTCAAAACAAAGCGCACTCAGCGAAATAAGCGACTCGAAACGGAAGCGGGAACACGCCGCTTTTGACAGTTGCCGTTATTAAATTTAACGGGACTGCCGAATAACAGGCCGCGCTGCTGGAATGAAGAGCACAAAAGCAGGACACAAATTTAAAGCGGGCCCAAAAAAAAACACACAGCAAAGCAAACTAAATTTCCGTTTTATATGGGACTATGTGTGTGTGTGTGTGTGTGTGTGTGCGACACAAGGCGACATAAATGTGCTTAAATGATTAATAACTTTTGTCACTCCTTTCTCGCACACGCGAATGGCGCACTTTGTGGCGCGGTTTCAGTTTCACTTATCAACAAAAACAAAAAAAAAAACAAATGCAAAAAACAACAACAACACAAACAAACAGGATGTAGCTGAGGCACAGCTGAGTATAAAAATCCAATAACCGCGAAATTCAGTAGCTGCGGCCGCCTTTTGGCTCCACACGTGTTTCGCTTACGCTATTTAATTCCGTTATGTTTCGTTGGTTGGTTTTCTATTGCGCGACAAGTGCGAACACTGCGAAAGCCGGTCGACGACTGTGGCAGCTGCTCTGCTGCGTGGTGAGTTATAAGGCAACACAAGCAGCCAGTCGCCTGTCGGCCATCGGCTGCACTCGTGCTTCTGTTCGGCCAGCCACTCGGCTCGCCACGTTTGAGTCGGTCTGCCTGAGCCTCAGTTCAGCCGCTGCTTGACACGTGCAAAGCGCTTTGATTTGTTTGTTTTGAGTGGGTTTGCCTCATTGTGTGCCCCGCAGTCAAAAAAAGCCGGCAATGCCGTTATGCTTGCATTCCCCAAAAGTAGATGAAAAAATAAAGACAGTCGGACAAAAACAATAAGAGTCTCACTCGGTGGTGAGTTTTAAAATGCCCCGCGGGCCAGGCAATAGAGACAATATTTACTCTAAAAGCCATCAACCACGGAGTGCTTAAATCAATGTTATCGCCGTCTGCCGTGAACACATAACACACAGGTTCATACAGATATAAAGTCCAAATTATTTAATTACCTGCTTTGAGCACAGGTTGAATTCGGGAAATCAATTCTTAAACTCTTTGAAGCAGGCACAGGCATATTTGAGTTGACCCTAACTCACCTCTTTAAGTTGTGGCAAACGCAGCTTTGAGCACGGGCTGTTGTGAGTAGATCCAAACTCACCTCTTGAAGTTTCTTCAAGCGCAGCTTTGAGCGCAGTCACTATTGAATGGGCTCAAACTCACCTCTCTGATTTGTGTCAAGCTTAGTTTTAAGCGCAGGCATTATTGAGTGTGTTTTAACTCACCTTTTCGATTTCCCGTTATGTGATTTAATTGTTATCATTATTTGTACCCTCTAAAAGTGGGTATAAGAAAAGGGTATATTGACGTTTCGTGAAATCTAATTTGTTTAGACAACGTAATGAAGTATATAAACTTATATCGCCAAAAATATACATTTTTGGGCAATGGTATTGTATAGGAAAATTCAAGCAGGCGTTTAAAAATTGAGAAAACTTGTTTTTCATCTAGTTAGCTTTCACGCCCAGATCTGGGGAGACCCTGTATGAGGATTCGGCAATATTCATTCTGAATTTAGCTCTGGAGCAAACAACAACCAAAAATTTTTAGTGAACAAATAAACCAAATAATGTTGTGAGAGAACAAAATACAAAAAAAAAGCTATGTAGAAAATAAAAAATTTCGTAGAAAAAAATATGAATTAAATCTCTATGTTTTGTGCGATATAATGTTTTTGTTTTTCGTTTCAAAATCTAAACACCAGATCGAACGAAACATTCTAGCCTTATAATACCTAAGAAGTACCAAAATGGGGGGTATCCTGTAAGGAAAGCAGACAAAATAACCCAGGTAAGTAAAAGTCAAGAATAAAAGCAGGGCAAAGTGAAAAAAATTGTTTGTTTTTCCAGAAACAAAGTCAAGAAAAGAAATCATATAGAGAAGCAAAATGAAAAGAAGAAGACGCATATGATTGATTTGATTTGAATTCCATAACGCATTTTTCACAATTCCATAGTTCAATAAGTTTATTTAAACGCAACAGTTGCGCAGCTACAGTCCGAAGTCCAAACCTTCCAACACTTCCCAACACTCTTTTCCAATAACTCTGAAGCAAAGGAATCATCAACACAAATAACGGAACAACGAACACCGAAAAACGGAACATTGAACCAAATAACAAAGAAGAACGTATCTAACGCATTGCGAATCACATTTCCCCACGAATTCCAATACCTCGTTCACAAATGCTACTAATTACTACGAACCACGAACCAGATCACGTTCCATTCCAATGCATTCCCGATGCAGCGGATGTTCCAATGAACCATTTAAAAAGACGGTAAGTTCTTAGCTCGGATAATATTTGGTAATGCTAGAGTTTCTCAATTCCTCAGTTACTCGGCCATTGCGATTTCAAGCCTACGGTACCGCGACCTCAAACCCAACCCACTTCCTTACCCTACCCCCCGCCAACCGTATCACTGCAGCCCATTCAACCAGTTGAACCAGTTCATGAAGCAACCACTCGACATCCCGAGGTCGGCGCGAAGGATTTGCGTACTTGAAAGCGACACTGGCCCATCCGGTTTGCTGCACTTGTCAATCGTTTGAAATATATGCTTCACCTTAAACATACATATGTATATGTGCATGAGCTTGCGTTTTCCCTGTAGTCCAGTGTAGTGTCTAATGTCTAGTGTAATTAGAAGTGTAGTCCCGGCTCTGCACACTTCCCTTCAAGAGGCTCAACTATAAAGCCGAATCACGTGGGCTGTTTCAGAGATTGCCTTGCATGGAAAACAGAGGAAGATCTCGTCATGGAGGAAATTGAAAGTTAAGGGAAGTCCAATTCTAGAGTAGAAAGAAACTTAAAGCTACAAATAGCTGAATTAGCTTTAAGCAGAAATTTGCCAAAAGATGGTTGATAAAACCCAAATGACTAAAAATGGCTGCGAATATCTAAAAATGGCTAAAAATAACTGAAAATAGCTGAATTAGCTTTAATTTCTTAATTAGCCACAAAGCCTAGCCTTTAAGTTGCCAAGCTGCTAAGTTAAATTGGAACTAGCCAAATTCAGCTAGAAAATGGCTATATTCGAGGGAGGGAACTAATGGAGCGACCCTCGCCTCAACGCTGAACGCTGACTTATCGTCACGTGCGCACTTGCACTTGGCATCGGCTACAGCAGGGGGCGTTGGGCGTGGGTGTGGGCGTTGGCGTGGGCGTGGCAATGGCCAGACAATGGGTTAAGTTGACACAGTTGCATAGATTTTGAGACGAGACACGTTCCAACGGGGGAGGCGGGAAGGTGGGGCGGGGGGCAGGAATAGGAAGCAAGTGACATTTATGCTGACACCAAAAATCATCGTCAACAACAACAATGCAGGCAGCTCGAACTTCCCCCCGGCCCCCCTATTCCCCCCAGCGCCCGGCTCAGCTCCGGCTCGCAAATATTTGCCGGCTTGGCAAACTTGTGGCCTGGCCAGGTTTTGGGCGCGGGGCGTGGCAGTTTGCATGCGTCGTATTTCCGCTCCAGATCATAAACAAAGCCAAAGCGAGTGCCAATGCGAGTTGTGCCATGTTCCATGTTCCATTTGCGCTGTTCCGTGTTCCACTTTCCACCCGTTCCCGCTGCAACGCCCGGCAACATTGCCATTGCACACTTTTAGGCGGCGCCTATTTGCAACAATTAAAAGCAGAACAACTTTAAACAAGAACATTTTTGAAAGTTGCACTCGACTGTCACCGACTGCATAATACCCTGTACGGAGTCTAAGAGCGAATAAGTTAAATACATAACATTTTCTTTTAAAAAGTTTGAGAATTATTGGGCTATTTATAGTCCACAATAAATATGGCATTAGTTCAGTTCACGGTTCTTACTCGCTTTAAGTTTGGTTCGTGAACTTGGTTCTTTAAATATGTTTACCCGTATTATGGTTCAAGTTTTGGTCGTTGTTTTTATTGTACTTATTAATCATTTCATTACCTAGCTGTGAACTGGTTCGGTTCATTTAAAAACTCAACCTCAAAAGTTCTCAATAGAACGCAACATTCAATAGGACACGGTTCACGGTTCAAACTCAACCCGAGTAGTGTGATAAGATTGGGTATATTTCATTTATTCTATGAATCTAATTCGTTGCCAGTTCCAAGTCGAGTATTAGATTTGTGAGGACTCGTATGAATTACACAAACTGGGATCATTTCACTTTTACGATACATCCTACCCATTCCCAGCTCCGAGTACAGTATTTCATATGTGAGGACCCGTATAAGGTACACAGATTGGAAATATTTCGCATTTTCTCTACATCCTACCCATTCCCAGTTCGGAATAGTGTTAGATACGTGAAGGCTTGTATAAAGATTGCAAATACTTCGAATTTTCTCTGCATCCAATTCTTTCCCAGTTCCAGTCTTATTTAGATATGTGAGGAGCCATATAACATACACAGATTGAGAATATTTCACATTTTCTATACATCCCACCCATTCCCAGCTCCGAGTACAGTATTTCATATGTGAGGACCCGTATAAAGTAGACAGATTGGAAATACTTCTCATTTTCTCTACATCCTTCCCAATCCCAGTTCCAAACAGAGTATTAGATATGTGATTGATGCAGATTGGAAATATTTCACATTTTCTCTATATCCAATCCATTCCCAGTTCCGAGTAGAGTACTCTTACTTGTTGCTATGCCCGCTCGTATGTAGACTTTTGCCGGTCACTGTCTGAAACAGGAATGGACAAACATATTGACAACTGAATAGAGTTTTTCCCTATTGCAAGCCCCTTTTAGTCTTTGGCAATGGCATTGTGAGGGGCGTGGTGGAGGGAGAGAGAGGGAAGAGATCTACAAGTTGTCTCTGGTTGCGGCCAAAAAAGTGTTTTCAATATCATAAATTTATAAATATAATTTTGAGGCTCTATTGCAAGCAAACATCTGTGCGACTGTTGTGTGTGTGTGTCAGTGTGTGTGTGTGTGTGTGTGTGTGTGTGCGTGTGTGTGTGTGTGTAAAATTGTGGTGCCGTCGCACGGGCCCAGTTGAAACTGTGCCAAATGCCGGAGACGGCGACGACAACTCGACAGTTGCAATTTGTGCGCCGCGGCTCGAACAACGTGTCCAAAATTCTTGTTCTTCTTGTTATTGTTTTTGTTGTTGTTGTTGTTATTGTGTTTTATTGCTGTAATCGTTTCATAGCATTATTAAATGTCGAACTGTTAAGCACATCGATTAAACGCGCCCAAAACCAAACCCCCGCCAAGCCCCCCGACGACCCCTACAAGCCGGACTGACATCCGTGCTGAGCGCGTAAAAATTATCAATTAAAATCAATTTCATCGTTAATCGGACGCCTTTACCAAAAAAAAAAAAAAAAAAACAACCGGAAAAGCAGAAGAAAATGCCCGCAAAAAAACATGTAAACATAGTTGCCAGGCGTATATGTATAAGGGGGCCAAGGGGCAGGCTGCAGGGATATGGGGTATATGGGGGAGGGGAGGAGTTTGCTGCTGGCAGCATAATTAAAAATTAATTTACCACATAATAAATATGCATATTAAATGGCTGTGCGTGTGTGCGAGTGTGTGTGCGTGTGTGTGTGTAAACATTTTAATAGCTCGACCAAAATGAAAGGCCAAATAAAAACGCGAAATAATGTCATTTTATGCCCCTGTAGATGTGATTATAGTTTTGTCGTGAAATGCAATTATATATATATTGTATTCATATATTTATACATATATAAACATATATATAGTCTTGATCCGATCGATGAGCTGTTGCGATCTAGCCATAAACATCCGCCCGTCTGTCTGCGTGAACGCATCGAGCTCGGAGAGTGCAAAAACTTAAGATCTGAAATAGATTTTGTCGTATATCGTGTACAGAAAGTCTTCATCATATTGATTATCGATATTTGCTGCCTCCCTATATCGATTAATATCGATTTTGCGTACTCACTTAAAAGCATAGCTGGAAGATTTGAAGAGCACAGATTAACAAAAGTTCATTTTTTGGTCAGTTTCTCCGATCCGAAATGGAAAAAGATGTTCAATAGCGCCTCCCTTATTCGATATCTTCTGCCTTTTAATATCGATAAATATCGACTTTTGGTTACTTAATCTTAAGCACAACTTGATGATTTCAAAAGCTAGATTAACAATAATTCACTTTTTGGTCAGCTTCTCCGATTCCCCACAAATGGAAAAAGATTTATAATATCTTCTTCCTCATTCGATACCTTCTGTCTCTTTGTATCGATAAATATCGATTTTGAGTGGTTCATCTTAAGCACAACTCCGAGATTTTAAAAGCTTGATATACGGATCCACACTAGTTTACTTTTTGGTCAGCTTCTCCGATTCCCCACAAATGGGAACATATTATCGATATCACCTCCCTCATTTCATCGATAAATTTCGATTTTGATTACATAATCTTTTGCATAACTCGTATATTATACACAGATCAACAATATTTCACTTTTTTGGTCTGTTTCACCGATTCAACACAAATGGAAAAAATCAACCCGAAGCTAGAGCTTTGCTGAGAAAGTCATTCCGATCGGACTTTGAGCACCGAAGTTGTTCAAGAATTTGACGCTGGGTTCGGGTATCTCGCAGTCGGCTACAGTCTCACTTTTGGTTGTTTGTATTGTTATTTGAATTTGATTTTCATGCTCAGGTTCTGTTTGCTGTTTTTCATAATAAAATGAAATGAGTTATTTTTGGAAGGCCGCAGGCAAATCTTAGATTTATAGCTAAATAATAATAAAAGGCAGCAAAACCGAAAAGCAAATATTCGTGTTATCGCATTTTCTCGCAGCTAATTGAAACGCATGAAAATTCCTAAGCCCAAGAGGAAAAACAGAGAAAAAACAAAAAAACAATTGAAAAACCAAAACAAACCGCGCCACATGTAGTCGAATTCCGACGTTGACCCGCAGCGTGGGCACCACTGTGCAACGCCGGGCGACAGCGGAGGGGGCATGCGAGAGGGGAGGGGCAACGGGCCTGGTCTGTGTTGCGTGTTCCGTGCCTATTTTTGGGCCACGGCAGCTCGCAGCGTCGCGACCTATAAATAAACGCCATATACAACCAAATATTCCCAGCGAAATGTCGTCCCCCGCCCCAACCCCATCTCCATGCCACATGCCACATGCCACAAGTCGCAAGAATTCCCGCAACACAATTGCGCGGATAGTTTAAGCTATTTTTTCGTTCTATATCTCAGCATTTGCAGTTTTGATTACATTTATCAAAATAAATACAAGTTCTCTTTGTAGACAACTATAAAAATAAAGATATGAAAAAAAATATAAATCAATTAGAAGAGCAGCGGTCGGGAGTGCTCGACTAAGAGTTCCCCTGTCATATGGCTGTACTTCGGCCTTTTCCAGCTCCATTTTATGGTAAAAACATTCTAGGATAAATGAAACTTTCAAGGCTTAAATATATGATCGAATTGACTATATATCCCAAGGCGCAAGGTATAATTTCTCAAAATCGATATATATCGATAATTTTATCGAAAAAGCTTGTCAGCTCATTGTCCTGATCAAGCATATTTATAGATTATGTTTTGGCAGTTGAATTCTTCTGCCTGTTACATAAAGTTGGACGAAATCATGATACCCTAGCTCAACATTCGCAGGGTATAGCAATATTTGTCATATTTTAGCGAGCACGCAGCTTATATCTCTCTTTCGAACTAAGCTTTTTTGTGCTTCAAGCTCTTAGCTTGCAACTCAATCAATGTGCAGCAGGTGGGCAGGTGGCAGGTGTGCAGGTGGGCAGGTGGGGCGGCGGGTAGTCTGGCATTTAAATTGTTAACTGAAAACTGGCAACGCCAGTTGTTCACCTGTTGAGGCGGGCACGCGCTGCCCTCGTTGAGGCATTTAGCGAGTTGAGTGTCTTTTAATTGCCAGCTGTTGACAGGCAGCACCCACCCCTCCCTCCACCCATCCCTTGTCGCCAGATTGGGCCATCGGGGGGGCCCGTTGTGATTAATGAGTCGAACCGGAACATGGCGAAGCAATTAGAATACAATTAGCAGGGAATGTGGCCACTAATGAGCGCACTTTTGCAGAGGCGCCAGTACAAACAACAGGCCAAGGCCCAGGCTCAGGCTCAGGCTCAGGCTCGCGTCCAGGCGAAGGAATCGGAGTTGGAGTTGGAGCTGGTGTCGGCGCCGCCGTTTCGCGTGGCGCACTCGGAACTGTTTGGACGCTATTTGGTGGCCAATCGCCAGCTGGCGGCGGGCGAGCTGCTCATCACCGAGCAGCCGCTGGCCATCGGGCCCTGCGTCAGCTGTGAGCCCGTCTGCCTGGGCTGCTATCGCCCCGTTCAGCTGACGACACAGCAATATCGCTGTCCCGGCTGCGGCTGGCCGCTGTGCGGCGCCAGCTGCCGCGGCCTGCAGCAGCGACGGCATGGCCACACAGAGGAGGAGTGTGGGATTTATGGGGAGCGACGTGGATTGGCCGCCGAGCTGCTGACGACAAGTGCGACGCCCGACCAGGTGCGGGATCTGTACGAGCTGGTGCTGATCGTGCGCATCGCGCTGCTGCGCCAGCTGGCGCCGGATCTCTATGCGCAGATCCGGCGCATGGAGTCGCACACGGCGGCGCGGCGCGAGAACGCGACGCTCTGGCAGCACTACGAGCAGAAGGTAGTCCGACGGCTGCGGGAGGATTGGCAGCTGCAGCAGCTGGAGGCGGCGGAGCTGCACGAGATCTGCGGCATCTTGGACGTGAACTGCTTCGAGATTGGGCAGCGCGGCGCCAAGGCGCGCACGCTCTATCCGAGCGCGTTCCTGCTCGCCCACGACTGCAGCCCCAACACGGCGCACACGGATGATCCCTCGAGCTATGCCATCCTGTTGCGCACCTCGCGCACCGTACGCGAACAGGAGCCCCTCACGCTCAGCTATGCGTACACGCTGCAGGGCACTTTGAAGCGGCGCTCCTTCATCCAGGGCGGCAAGCTGTTCTGGTGCCAGTGCCAGCGCTGCGCCGATCCCCGAGAGCTGGACAGCGACTGCAGCGCCCTCGCCTGCAAGTCCTGTCAGCTGGGCAGCATACGAGCCACTGACCCGCTGGACCAGAGCGCCGACTGGGCGTAAGTAGATCCCGATCTCGATCCACCTTTTCGAACGTTGCCTAATCCACGCTTTTTTTCAGCTGCGATCGCTGCGCTCATCGCCTCAGCGCTGTCCAGCTGGAGCGTCTCTTGGATCGCATCAATGACGATCTGGAGTCCATCGATGTGCACGACATTCCCGCATTGGAGAACTTTCTGGCACGGTGAGATATTCAATATCATATAAAAATATCCAAAAATATTATCATTCGCACTCTGATCTTAAAGAAATTTTGAATACAGCTAGAAGATACTCTTTAAAGCTTATATTCCACATATCAGAATCTCTTTTCATTGATTCTCTGAGTTATCTGATATTAAAAAGTCATGTGAAAGTCTTCACTGAAATTATATTTCACCTGTAAGTTCTTTAATAACAATCTAATTATAAAGAAATTTGGGATTTCTCTGAGTTATCTAAAGTTTAAAAATCATTCACAGTAACTATCTGATTCTTGGAGAATTTGAAGAATTGAATTGAATTGAAGATTTGAAGAGAATATTACCAGGCGTTGCCCGTTGCTTTTTCATTTGCATTTCCATGCACAACTGTCTGTTCTTCCATCTATTCCCAAAGAGTGCTTATAGATCTCAGGTTCTGTCAGAGCTGGATCTAGAAAATTTGTTATATAGGCTCTGACAGGCTTAACATGCAGCCATATTTGAGGAAGTGCGGAACAGCAGACTCTTGGATCTGTTTTTATAAAGTGCCTTTTGAACTCAGGATCTATCGAGGATAGAACCAACAAATTTGGTATATGGGTCATATATGCAGTCATATATGATTAGATGGTCGAAAGGTATCTTAAACATTTTAAAATGATTGAAAGATAAATCTTAGCCTTTAAGCTCTCAGCTATGGACCGCTTAATAAAGCCCATCTAGGGCTTGTCTGAACTACGAACAAACCTTGATCGGACCTGATTGGCGTACTTGTAGGTACCGCGAGGTGCTGCGTCCGAATCACTACCTGCTGCTGTCGGCCAAGTACTCGCTGTGCCAGACCTATGGCCGGACCGAGGGCTATCTGCTGCCGGAGTTGTCGCCGCAGGATATAGAGCGCAAGGAGCGCTACTGTCGCGAATTTCTGGCTGTCATCGATCTACTGGAGCCGGGTCTAACCCGTCTGCGTGGTAAGTCCACAGATCAACTGGAATCAACCAGCCCTACAATCCATTTAACTCTTGACTCGCAGGACTCATCATGTACGAGCTGCATGCTCCGATTATGGTGCTCGCCCAGCTGGGCATGCAGACGGGCCAGATGTCGCGCCAGGAGTTCCAGAAGCGCATCAAGGAGGTCGTCAAGCTCCTCACGGAGAGCGCCCACATCCTACAGCTCGAACCAGCCGGTTCCAGCGAGCACGAAATGGGTCGAGCTGCCGCCGATGCGCTCATCAAAATGGGCTGCTAAAGCCCGAAGACCTCCCATCTATAGATATAGCTTTGTGTGCCCATACATATATTCATTGTTGTAGGCCATGTGAACTCGACTCTCAGCCGAGCTGTCCCAATGAAACTTGATCTAAGTCCTATCCATACCAGCAGCTGGCTTAAAAATCCAATTCGGCTGGATTACTGCACTATATCATTTAGTATAACACTTTATAAGATGGACAAACATCCATCCCAAGTTAAAGTCTTCAATGAAACTGTTTTTTTTTTTTTTACTTAACTTACATAAGGTTGTCAGTATAATCAAAGTTCTATATTATAAAGCTACCATAGAATTAATTATGCATAGAATTTATAGCTTAAGAACAGACTTTTATATTGTAGAATCTAATCTTTAAAACTGTTTGTAAAAACTGTTATACGCTGTGTCAATTAAATGTGGTGTGAAAAGGTTAAATAAATTGGCAAAGGTTTTGTTAAATGGAAAAAAAGAAGACATCAGAGCCACGAACTGAATCTATTTAATCGATATCTAAGCTAGTAAAAAAATATATATATTTAGTTCCTTACATCGATAAAAATCGATTTCAGACTTAAGCCATAAGTAAAGATATATTAAGGTTTGAGGTTTTCGTAAAGTATCTGCCTGATATATCTCCCTTTTTAGATACCTCCCCCTACTTTCCCCTAGGAGTTCAAATCAATCAAATATATATATATAATATTGGTAAGCTAATACATTTCTACGCCATATTGAAGCCCCGAAAATATCACAAGGATCAGACTTAAAACAAGGAAGTTAATGAAGAACAAATTTTTAATAGATTGTGAGGTGGGTAAATGCAAGAAGAAGCACAGTCTCTGCTGGGATCAGGGTATCTTCTAGTCGGGCAAATTAACCCAACAGCTGTTGTAAGCTCTTATACCCATAAGAAGTGCGAGGGAGGATTACAAAACTTGACAGAAGGCAACAATTTTTAATTAGCCAACATTTCGCAGAGACTCGTCCCTTTATCGCTGGTCCTCAATGTTGCCAGGCAAATCGAAAATGCTGAAACTGTAATCTGTGACGTCTTTTGTTTTTCTTTTTTTTGCCTGTGCTTTGGCTTTGTGTTCGCTTTTTATGAAGAATGCAATAAAAAAAACGCGCAGAACTTTGAGTTCAGCTCAGTTCAGTTGAGTTCTATTCAGGCTTTAGCCTGAGAATCCTTGTCCGGCTAATTGCGCCCCGAAACGGAAACGGAAACGGCAAAGGCGACGGAAACTCGAAGCGACAACAGAGCAACGGAAATGGTCAGACAAGTCGCTGATGCTTCCCCCCCCCCTGCCCACTCCCCCCTCCGCGGTCCACTTTACTCTTGCAGCTTGCCATTGATAGTTGACAGCAAGTTGAACTCCTATCGCAATGTTAATTAATGTATATTTTTGACGCAGCTTTCAATGTGATGGCAACACAACTTCTCCGTCGACCTGGCAACGCCCAGCACCCAGCTGGCAACACTGGCGAGCTGCTCTCCCTCTCCAAGTCTTTTAACTGCTTGTCAAGTGGCTGTCATTAGTCTGTCAACTGCAGCTTTCACCTACGTTTAAGATATTCCATTTAATTATACTATATTTGTACTTTGTACTTTGGTATCGACACACATTTGGATGCGCATCTTAAGCCCTAAAAGTTTCATAAAGCTCGGACTATAAGCGCCTAGCTAAGGGAAGAAGAAGCACAAAGACTGCGCAGCTTTCAGCGTGCATGATTACAGGGTATCTACCATTCGAGCATTCCCGACTAAATCGCTTTGACTTGCTTTAATTCCTTAAATCTATGTTTACCTTAAAATCGTGTTTCCAATTAGAAAATGGTGTCTCTAATGTGAATCATTTTTTTCTAATTATTTCAAAAAATCTTTTGTTTATGATATCTGCTTTTCCTTTTCTTCTCCAACACTTCTCCGTCTCTTTCTATTACTGCTTCTATACAGAGATATCGAAGACATAACTCTTCTTCCAATCGGATTTATTCCAATTTCATGTAAGCTGTCTGTCTGCAACAGGTGGATAACTGTTTAATGCAGTGCTTATTCAGTTACAAAGCTGCAGCGGAAACGGAAACGGAAGGATAGCCATCATATAAGAGAGAACGAAGTCCAGACAGGCACACACACACAGACACACACACACGCACACGCACAGACAGACAGACACTGAGCATGTGGTTATAAAATGCAGAGGAAAACATTCATAAGAATGCGAGGCAGTTCTTTATTTCATAATAATTGTGTGGCAAGCAACAAGAACAACAATAATAACAATAACGAAAACAGCAACAATAATAATAATAACAAAGATGCACAGCTTAGATAAAGTCACACAGAGATTGAGATACATTTCGGGCTGAGATGCAGATGCAGATACAGATACAGATGCACATTTCCCAGTTACAAGTGTCGGACGGAACATTCGAGCGTCTGTCGGTTGTGCAACTGAGGCTTAAGGGGGTTGGCTTTGTTGGAAAAGAGATGAGGGGTGGGGTGGGGAGAGGGGGTGATGCGACGAAGGTGTTTGGGCGGAGGTATCAAAATTGCGTTCATTGATACAAACATGCAAAAATACCCAGTTAGACTCTGTGGCAAGACTTATGCAAATCAATTTACACAGCGCAAAAGTATTTTCCATATTCAACCGATATTAAAGATTATTAGGAGAAAGAGAGAGAGAGAGAGAGATGGAGAGAGGGAGGGAGAGAGATAGAGAGAGAGAGAGAGGGAGAGAGAGGTTTAACTCGTTCGCAAACACCTTCTTTTGGAAGCACTTTTTCATGCCTGTAGAAATACTCTATTTAAAAAAACACTCTTTATTACAGAATATTCTTCTAATATTTTATACTCGCTGAGAATAGAAAACTATAAATAAAGGGATTTTTTTAAGAAGGGAGTAAAAGAAGAGCAGAGAAGTGAGAGAAGGGAAAAGAAGATAAGAGAAGGGAGAGAGAGGGTTAAGTATCCTTAGAGTTTTTTCCCCGAAAGATTAAGAGCCTATTAACACTCTGAAAGAAATAAATCACGAAGGACACTTTCTAGAAGAGAGAAGAGTAGAGTGGATAAGAAAGAGAGAGAGAGAAGGTCAGTTTTTCTTAAGGCCTAAGAATCTTCTTCCTTCTTCTCCTTCTTAAAGATTCACCTTTGCTTCAAATTTCTTGTGTACGAGAACTCTATTAAAGAATTTCAGGTACCTTTAAATTTATGAAGTCGTGCAAAAGTCAGGTGGTGGTAAGTACTTAAAGCTGCAGTGCTGACGAGTCCCACTGGGATTTACACATGCGAATCTATTGCAACTGCACTTATATAAGGAAGCATGTGTGTGTGAGCGTGTGTGTGTGTGTGTATCTTACAAAGGCATAAATGAAAGAAAAACAAGAAACGGCAACAACTAAAAGCGTACGATAAATATAAATTGCATTGTGCAATAATCTTCAAAGTGCAACAAAGTAAAAACAACAACATGAGGCAGAAGCATCAGCAAAGGCGCCACAACAACACGCAACACAATGAGAATCTGAGGCGGGAGCAGGAGCGGGAGCTGGAGAGGGAGCGGGAGCAGGAGCTGGAGAGGGAGCGGCAGCAGGAGCTGGAGAGGGAGCTGGAGCTGGAGCTGGAGCGAGAGATGCATAAAGCCACATAAAAAATAAGACGATGCCAGGCAACCAGAGCAAATGCAACGACAACAACAAAGAGCGCTTCATTTGAGACTGCCCGACTAGGCGATACCCTGTGGCTGTGCTTCTCCTTGAGTCTTAGACTATGCTTTAAGTCTCGAATTAAATCGGTGCTTAGAGTCTGATCCTAACGAAAATGTCAGTCCTTTAACATGACATACAAAAGTCTGCATATAACAAAAGCTGGTTGCATCAGGATCTCATTGATTTCACTTTTACCACGAGTCTTGGGCAAGAATATATACCCTTTGTGGGGTCGTTCTGTTACGAGCATTATACCCTGTTTCTCGCACTTTCAATGCGTTCGGGGTATAACAACAACGACTGCGGCAGGACGTTGGCACACAAAGTAAACGAGGCAGACAGGTTGCCCAGCCGGCAGGACCGTAGCCAGGAGTCGGCTGAAGGCCCACCCTGGCGCCTGCTGCGAAAAGCTGCTGTTGTTAACTTCGTAATGGGCTAAAGCCAAAGCCATTGACGTCGCTTCAATGGGGCACATTCAGCCTGAGAAGGCTTCCAATTCCTTTGCAGCCAGCTGCGATCCATCTTTGCGCTTGCTGCCTGATTTCTCAAATGGAAAATAACAAGGCAATAGAAATAGAGGCTTTGGCAATATCGAAAAGAAGTATGTACTAAAAATAACCCCACGTCCAATACTTCCAGCTAAGTCCAGCTAGCTGCTTATGGAATTATTTAGTTTGCTCTTTACTTTTTTGTTGAGGGAAGTATTTTTTTGTTTTGAACGCAAAGCAGAACACATTTCAGACTTCGTAAAGTATATATACTTCTGATCGGTCTTAATCCTAATGTCGATACAGTCAGATGGCAAATCTTACCAGCTCCGAAATTCGCCTCCTCGCAAGACTATTTAATAATTTCCCGCCCGTTTAAGCATATTCCAAAAGCTCTTCAAATATTTTGAGGGCTACATAGAGAGATTTCCTTTTTTGGAATGGAATCAAATCTGTCTATAAGTTGCGTGGAACCCCGCTAGGTGGCGCCACTGTCGTGCAACCGCAACATTATGGCGTGAGCTGATAATACCGAGTTGTATCTTTTGTATTTACTTCTGCGCCACATGCAACATGCGACAGCGACGTTGGCAAGGATACAGCCAGGATGGCAGCCAGGAGGCAGGCAGGAGGCAGGCAGGAGACGCTACCCAGCCGAGGGCGAGGGCGAGGCATGGCTATCAAAAGAGTTGCTTATTAAAATAAAATTTATTGCTTGTTTGCTGATAAAAATGAAGACAGACGCCAGCGAGCGCAAGTTGCCTAGCCCGCCAGCCGCCAGGGGGCGCCACTGCAGCTGCAGCTTCAGCTGCTGTATGTGGCACGTAAAAGTGTTAAAACGATAAGCGGCGATAGCTCCAAAACATAAAGAATATTGCTGCAACAGGAGCTGCAGCATCATAAAGCCATAAAACCAAAGCACAAAAGGGATCCAAGGACGGAGCAAGGCCCGAGCCCGAGCACGAGCCCGAGCCGGAAGTGGAAGCGGAAGCTAAACAGGCAACTAGACAAAAGACAAAATGCAATTAAAGGTGCGCAAAAGCAATGCAAATAAGCGACCAGCTTAATGAGCCACTCGCTGAAGAGTCCATAGATTCAGCCATCCTTGGAGCAAAGGCTACTTGGACATGCCCCGCCCATCCCTCTGCTACCGGCTGGCCACTTGACAATGGCACTCACGGAAACAGCCGGCAACTGTCAGCGAGTGTCTCGAGTGACAAAGTTATTTGGCTCTAAATACCCTAACAAAGGATATTTGCTGTAAACGTCAGGGTTCACTTAAGTGGTAAATATGCTTAATCCTTAAGGAACAGGAAGTCTTTTCGATTGATAAAGACCCATATGCAAATAGCAATGATTCAAATCCTAATCCCAATACGAAGCCCAATCCTGCATAAATTGAATGATTAGTTGACTGATTGGTTCGCTGGTTCGAATCCTAGTGAGGCAAGCTTTGTAAGTTATCTGCATAAATTGAATGATAAGCAGACTAATTTATAAAAACCCTCATCCATGTAGTGAGGTCACTGGTTCAAACCCTAGTTACACCAAGATATGAATTTATTATCCATGCACTAATCGCTAAATGAACTGTCAAGGTAAGCTCGCTGGTTCAAATCCTAGTTAACCAAACTTCCTAGAATATTTAAATATTTACATAAATTAACTGATTGGTTGACTGATTGATGTAAATTGAAGCAAATTATTTGATCATATGTGATCACTGTGAGTCACTCGAGTAAAAAGAAGGTAGATGGTTCAAATCCAAGGCTAAAAAGTTCTCTTGATAAAAGTGCTTGACACGGGCAGGCCTAGAGATATTCGATAATAAATAAATACTTCAGACCTAATCAACTAAGCACTCACGGCTAGCAGAGCTGCCATGGTGCGTTTGCTGGTTCAAACCCTAGATAAATAGCCTCTGGCTAGTGACCTATGGAAGCCATAAATTCTGCTCAAGACAAAGGTCTTAGGCTAGGAGTTTCTCAAAGAAAGCCAAACTTCCCAAAAAACATTCATAGTATATATATTTAAATATTTGTCTAGACGATTTAAAATGTAGAAAACCGCCCTGGCCGTTCATAACTGGATAATATGTAATATGCTAGGGTATTTTATATTCGACATGTATTTCGTTTTGTGGGCCCCACTTGAAGTGTGTTGTCTAGACGCAGACCAAGTCCAATTCGAATGCCAAAATCCCAATCAGAAACACGCCAAACAGAAAAAGAGTCACAATTGCCAATCAGCTATTTGTTATCCGCCTATATTTGGAGCAACAAAGTTAACAATCTGTAATGTCAGCTGCATCAGTAGTTGTAGCCAATCTCGCTGAGGAGCGTGTTGCCATCGGCGGAGCCGGCGGCGGCGGCGGCGGAAACGACAGAGTCCTGCAGGTTGCGCAGCAAACGATGCCGGAGATGCATTGTCCGGAGGCGTTGCATGCGCCGCTTCAGGTTGCAATAGACGGGACAGCAGTCCGGAAAGGGCTTGTACATCAGATCCTCCTCATCGCCCTGCTCGCACTGCTCCGGCAGTATGTCCAGGCAGCTGGCCATAAAAAAAAAAAGAAGTACCAAAGTTTTGCATTAGCAGGGAGTAAGAGAGGGGGCATTGGTTGGGTTGGGTTGGGCTGCTGGCGCATGCATTTGGGATCTGGCATGCGACTAAAAAATCTATTCATTTGGCACTACTCGTTGGGTCTAGATATTTTTTCCACTACGAAAATAGACCTGGAGCGCGGCATTATCTGATTGTTCTCGCAGAACAGGTTCGAGCAGAGACTGAGCAGGACGAGCCGGCGCGGCAGGAACTTCGATTGCTCCCACATGCAGCGGCGATAGGTGCCTGTTGAAGAAGTCGAGCGGCTGTCAATCGAGGCTAGGGAGATCCTCTCGCCAGGAATACTCACGCAACACGCTGTTGTCGCTCTCGCTGGAATCGTCGGCGCTGTAGCCGCGCTGCAGATGATAGCGTTTCATGTGGAACTGGCCAAAGGCGTCGCAGCTGCACAGCCAGACCAGGAGGCACAGGGCCAGGCTGCCGACCAACTGCATCACATACATCCTCCACGCTTTAGCTCTATCTCTGTGTATATATATGTATGTATATATATATGTATCTATATCTACGCTTTGTGTGTGTATTGCGGACTGTGCGAGGCGGGCGACTGATGTGCGGCAACTACGCGCCCAACTCACACCACGGGTCCCAGCAAGCTCGACATTACGTATACGCAACGTAGTGCCGCCTCGCAAGTGTGCGTTAGGGTGTGTGCGTGTGTGTGTGTGTGGCTAAATTGACCGCAGCACTTGATTAAATCAACAAACAAACAAACAACAAAAAACTATGCGAATGCAAATATTTGCGTTTTACATTCGCTCACGATTAACGCCCCCCCCGTCCCCTTCCCTCCCCACCGCTCCTCCTGGCCTAGCATGAATATGAATACAAGTTTGAATACACACTCGTACTCGGATCATGGACAGCACAGTGCCATCCGCCAAATTGTCATAATTGTCGCCCAGTTAAATCTCAACTAGAAAAAAAAGCCTCCAAATGTCAAGTGCAGCCGGTGCCACAACTTGGGGCAAGCAGCACACAGGGAAAGCGAGAGGGAGAGGGAGGGGAATAAGTGGGCGGCGGGGCGGTTCGGTTGGGTAAATGGGAGCATGGAATCTAGCACTAAATTGTGTATTTACAGTTCTGAAACTCTGGTTACAAGTCTTCTGTAAGCCAGCAAACCTAATACTCCAGAGTTTGACCCCACTAAAAAAAAAATGCCAAAAACTTGCCAGAAACTTTGCCCAGCGAAAAACATCAAGGAAAGTTATCCACAAGAAGCCGAAGACTAAATACCTAGCCTTTACAAACGGATTGCTCAACTAGAAGCGTTGTGAGGCTCCTCAATGATGAGTTAATGTTTGTATTGGCGTTAAAATTCCCAAAGAGTTTAAGCGTCGAACAGATGCTAACAAAGACTGTTGCTTTTGAAATCGGAAGGTTCTTCGAGAAGCTTTACAGATATAAACAGATATGTTTCGGAGCTAATTTGGTAAAAAATATTTTTGAAGGACCTAGAATATTACGTATATCACATAGAGTAAAAGAGGATGGAAGAGCATTTCAGCTCAGCATTGAAATGGAATGCACTTTGCTGCTGCTGATATTGTTGTGTGGTCTTGGCCTTTGCAGTCATTAGCGCATTTACTTTTTGTTAGTTGAAAGCTGCTTGAATTAAGCTCTAATCAGCTTTTGAATTTTTATCTGATGCCGCATGGAGCAAAAACCACCCAACACTACAAAAAGTAAAGAGATTGAAAGCTTTTTGAATAAGGCTCTTGGCAGTTTTATACTTTCTTTTTACACACTTATATTTCTCCACTCAGGGGTCTGATTGGGGCATAAACTTGAAATCATTTTGCTACCCAACACTAGTTACTAAAAATGTTAGAAGAGTTGTGAAAGCATAAGACAACATTTGGAGCGAGGGTCTATTGTGAATAAACAAATATTTTTTTATTACCCAACACCAGAAAAGAAGTTGCACATTTAAAAAGTACGTGCAACGTATTAATTATAAAAATATTTAAAAAAATCTTCAGCAGTCGAGGCATCAGCATTCCTAAGATCTGTAAGAAATCCAAATCGAAATTACATTTAATTCATTCCCCACTCAGCCGCAAACCAGTTTACAGTGAGGCGTCGAGGTTGAGTCAGTCCGATCTGTGTATGGGTCACCTGTGGTCCAAGTGTACTGTCGTGTAGAACTGTCCGGTTCATTGTGATCTGACCAACTGCTTCCAGTAGGTCCAATTATTGTGGTCAAAATAGAAGTTTCCTCGGAGGCACCTTTTGCTGAAGACGTAAAAGATTCCGATGAACTGGTTCCAAGTGACTCTGCAGAAGATGATTTCTCAGGCAATGCAGGGGTTTCCGCCTCCGTGATTTCAGACGCAGCAGTGCTAACCGATAACTTCCAAATAGATGTAGTACTTTCTAAAGTTGAGCCCGATGTCGAAGGTGTTGACTGTTCCGAGGAACTGCTTCCAGGTAACTCTGAAGAAGATGATTCCTTCCCTTTATCAGTCACAGCAGGGCTAGCAGAAGATTCCAAATTGTCTCTCACAGTTGAGCTCGATGGAGAAGACGTCGACTGTTCCGAGGCACTAGTTACTGATAGTTCTGTAGAAGGTGATTCCTCCCCTTTATCTGCCACAGCAGTGCTAACGGGCGATTCCGAATTGGAAGTTATGTCTCCCACAGTTGAACGCGATGGGGAAGATGTGGCTTGCTCTGAGGAACTGGTTTTAGGTAACTCCGAAGAAGATATCTTCTGCGCGGTATCAGTCGCAGCTGTGCTATCTGATAATTTCCAAATGAACGTAGTGTCCTCCAAAGCTGAGCCAATTGGAGAAGATGTGGCTTGATCCGACGAGCTGGTTTTAGATTGCACTGATGAAGATGATTCAGTCGCAGCATTGCTAACTGATGATTCCCAAATGGTGTTTTCCATTGTTGATCCCGACGCCGAAGGTGTTGACTGTTCCGAGGAACTGTATCCAGGTAACTCCGAAGACTCAGAATTGGAAGAAGTGTCTCCCACAGATGATCCCGATGAAGAATAAGTGACTCGTTCCGACGAACTGCTTCCAGGCAACACTGAAGAAGATGATTCCTCCCCTATATCTGTCGCAGCGGTGCTAACCGAAGAATCCGATTTGGAGGTGGGGTATTGAACAATTGACTCCGACGTGGAAGATGTAGATGTCTCCGAGGAACTGGTTCTAGGTAACTTTGACGAAGATGATGCCTCCCCTTTATCAGGCACAGCACTGCTAACGGTAGATTCCGAATTGAAAGCTATCTCTCCCACAGTTGATCCCGACTGGGAAGATGTTGCTTGCTCCGAAAAACTGGTTCCAGGTAATACTGAAGAAGACGATTCATCCCCTTTATTTGTTGAAGCAGTGCCAACTGATGATTCCGAATTGGAAGTAATGTCACCCAAAGTTGACCCTGTTAGAGAAAGGGTTGACTGTTCCGAGGAGCTGCTTCCAGGCAGCTCTGTAAAAGATGATTCTTCTCCTATATCAGTCACAGCAGTGCCAACTGATGATTCCGAATTGGAAGTAATGTCACCCAAAGTTGACCCTGTTAGAGAAAGGGTTGACTGTTCCGAGGAGCTGCTTCCAGGTAGTTCTGTAGAAGATGATTCATCTCCTATTTCAGTCACAGCAGTGCCAACTGATGATTCCGAGTTGGAAGTAATGTCACCCACAGTTGAGACTGTTACAGAAAAGGTTGACTGTTGCGAGGAACTGGTTTCGGGTTGTTCTGTAGATGATAATTCTTCTCCTTTATCAGTCACAGCAGTGCCAACTGATGATTCCGAGTTGCAAGTAATGTCACCCACAGTTGACCCTGTTGGAGAAGGTGTTGAGTTCTCCGAGGAACTGGTTCCAGGTTGTTCTGTAGATGATGATTCCTCTCCTTTATCAGTCACAGCAGTGCCAACTGATGATTCCGATTTGGAAGTAATGTCACCCACAGTTGAGACTGTTTGAGAAGGTGTTGACTGTTCCGAGGAACTGGTTCCAGGTTGTTCTGTAGATGATAATTCCTCTCCTTTATCAGTCACAGCAGTGCCAACTGATGATTCCGAATTGGAAGTAATGTCACCCACAGTTGACCCTGTTGGAGAAGGTGTTGAGTTCTCCGAGGAACTGGTTCCAGGTTGTTCTGTAGATGATGATTCCTCTCCTTTATCAGTCACAGCAGTGCCAACTGATGATTCCGAGTTGCAAGTAATGTCACCCACAGTTGACCCTGTTGGAGAAGAGGTTGACACTTCCGAGGAGCTGGTTCCAGGCAGCTCTGTAAAAGATGATTCTTCTCCTATATCAGTCACAGCAGTGCCAACTGATGATTCCGAATTGGAAGTAATGTCACCCAAAGTTGACCCTGTTAGAGAAAGGGTTGACTGTTCCGAGGAGCTGCTTCCAGGTAGTTCTGTAGAAGATGATTCATCTCCTATTTCAGTCACAGCAGTGCCAACTGATGATTCCGAGTTGGAAGTAATGTCACCCACAGTTGAGACTGTTACAGAAAAGGTTGACTGTTGCGAGGAACTGGTTCCGGGTTGTTCTGTAGATGATAATTCTTCTCCTTTATCAGTCACAGCAGTGCCAACTGATGATTCCGAATTGGAAGTAATGTCACCCACAGTCGACGCTGTTGGAGAAGAGGTTGACTGTTCCGAGGAACTGGTTCCAGGTTGTTCTGTAGATGATAATTCCTCTCCTTTATCAGTCACAGCAGTGCCAACTGATGATTCCAAATTGGAAGTAATGTCACCCACAGTTGACCCTGTTGGAGAAGGTGTTGAGTTCTCCGAGGAACTGGTTCCAGGTTGTTCTGTAGATGATAATTCCTCTCCTTTATCAGTCACAGCAGTGCCAACTGATGATTCCGAATTGGAAATAATGTCACCCACAGTCGACGCTGCTGGAGAAGGTGTTGACTGTTCCGAGGAACTGGTTCCAGGTTGCTCTGTAGATGATGATTCTTCTCCTATATCAGTCACAGCAGTGGCAACTGATGATTCCGAGTTGGAAGTAATGTCACCCACAGTTGAGACTGTTACAGAAAAGGTTGACTGTTGCGAGGAACTGGTTCCGGGTTGTTCTGTAGATGATAATTCTTCTCCTTTATCAGTCACAGCAGTGCCAACTGATGATTCCGAATTGGAAGTAATGTCACCCACAGTCGACGCTGTTGGAGAAGAGGTTGACTGTTCCGAGGAACTGGTTCCAGGTTGTTCTGTAGATGATAATTCCTCTCCTTTATCAGTCACAGCAGTGCCAACTGATGATTCCAAATTGGAAGTAATGTCACCCACAGTTGACCCTGTTGGAGAAGGTGTTGAGTTCTCCGAGGAACTGGTTCCAGGTTGTTCTGTAGATGATGATTCCTCTCCTTTATCAGTCACAGCAGTGCCAACTGATGATTCCGAGTTGGAAGTAATGTCACCCACAGTTGACCCTGTTGGAGAAGGTGTTGAGTTCTCCGAGGAACTGGTTCCAGGTTGTTCTGTAGATGATGATTCCTCTCCTTTATCAGTCACAGCAGTGCCAACTGATGATTCCGATTTGGAAGTAATGTCACCCACAGTTGAGACTGTTTGAGAAGGTGTTGACTGTTCCGAGGAACTGGTTTTAGGTGGTACCGAAGAAGATGACTCTTGTGCAATATCTGTTCCTGGTAGATCTGATGAGGTTTTCTCGTTATAGATCTCTGATGAAGCTGTACTTGACGCCCAGCTGGAGTCAGTTAATGAGAATGTTATCGGCCTTGTTGTCTCAATTTCATTTGCTTTCGTAGAATATAATTTTTCTGAGGACACCGTAGTGAACGCTTCCGTACTTTCATGTGAAATTGTGCTTCCTGTAGTTTCCCAAATCAGAGTAGAGCTCTCTCCTGCGGAATCTGTTGTGGGACCATTCCCAGAAGATTCCGCAGGTTCGGAAGCTGGCTTGGAAGGGGGTACATCGGTACCATAGGTTTGTTCTGTCGTGGTCGTCTTTGGTGTTGTCGGAGTCGGGCGTGGCTGTCTGGTGGTCGGTCTTGGGGTTGTACCTGCTCCAGTTTCATCCGGCACGCAGTAGATGTCATCGCATTTTGGATAACTGTGCTTGCCCATTATATAAATCGAACAGTTCGAAACGCTGCACGCAAAACAAAAAACCCAAATTAGCTGTGATCAGGCCCAAAGCGGAATGTCGCAGCTTACCTTAGGTGGTGCGTGGCGGTGCATTCGAAGTGGCACTTGGAGTAGCCTATGAAGTGATGTTTCTCGCATAGATTGTCGGAGCCCCCGGCTGCAGTTTGTGTATAAGAAGAATGTGTTGGTCGGGACAAGTTGTCGACTACGACGGCGAGTACTTACCAGCGTTATCAAAGGACTTGCAGTACTTGGACTGCGGTCGGGACTGCGACTTGACTGTCTTTGCTGCAAGTAAGCCGAAAACAACAAAACAAAAAAAATGAAAGGAGTAGCGCCAGACGCGTTCGCTCTGGGGCTAACCTGCTGCCTCCGGCTGGGTCTGGGCAACCGCCAGCTGCACCGCCAGCTGCAGCAACAGTGCCTTGAAGAAAAGGAAAAGTTTCATTCCAGCCACGCGCTAATACTCCAAAAAAGTTTGCCACGAAAATCCCCCAAAAAACTTTGACTTGCAGCGAATATGCGGATCTGCGGATGTTCGGATGTCCGGATGTGCGGATTCGAATGCGGTTGCTGGTAACTTAGCTGTGGCTGTGGCCCACGGCTTTGGCGCTTTATTTATATGGCCAACGGGGCGTGGCAAGCACTTGAAGCTGTCTGTAAAATCGTATAAATAATTTCTTTGCAATTCCATTCTTTGGCTTTGCCTCCACTCATCGCAATTTTGAAGTACTGCACTAACGAAAAATGATTACAAACTTTTGCCAAATGACATCGTAAAAAGTTAAATAAGTTTCCCAGCAACAACAACAACAACAACAAGAACAAGAACAAGTGGGCAAAACGCCACGATAAGTGCCAGCGAATTCCATGCATAATTGCATTTTGAATATTTATTTGCCGTTCAACTTGAAGTGTTTGTTTGTGTTTAAGAAGCAAACCCGAACCCACCCACCACCTGCCGCAACTCCTTGCTGTTTCTTGGCAACGGATGCATTTCAAAATTTCGCACAACAATTTTCAAATGCAATCCCAAAGTCTCAGCCATCAAATCTCACGTTCTGCCTGGGTGGTATTTTGTTGACCGTTGGAGTAGCTACTAAGGCAATTATTACAATAGATTGAATTTCAATTTACCAACCAGCTATAACCAAGTTGTGAGCATGGCCAGGAAGACACTCGCTTGATGAGTGGATTTCTTGAGAAGTTGCGTATACGCAACGTTGCGCGCATTTTATTTTGCAGCCATTCATAACAGAGAGAGAAGAGAGAAGAAAAGAAGAAAAAAGGAGAGTTATATGTTTAAAGTATATATATTAAGTATATATATTCCAATAGCTTAGAGAGCGCAGTCATGAGAAGTTGCGTATACGCAGCGTTGCACGCACTTTACTTTATTTCCATACATAGTCCTTGATTTCAAGAAGAGATAAGAATTATATCTTAAAAGCAGGTTTCATTTGATCGCAAAGTGAAGCAGCCTTTCCCCATAAGGTATATATATTCCCGATCGGCATCAACCAATCATATATATATATATATTTGACGCTTTGTGCCTTCGTTTCATGGAGCAAGTAGATTGGTTCAGGACAGGCTTTTATGTGGGCCATGTTGCCCTGCGAGAAGTTTTCTTCTGGACCAGGCTATGCATATTTTCAAGTGTTATCTGGCCTTATCTATCCTTAACTTGAAATCCAATAAAATTCAATTTTGACGCAAAAATTTAAAGTGCGCTTACAAATCAATCGAAAGTCGTTTGTAACTTTTATCAAAGCACAGCACAAAAAAATTATATAAATTGAAAAAAAAAAGAAAGAGGAATTGTGTGTGTTTGTATAATTTATAATTTGTTTATTTGTTTTTCCTGTTTTTCCAAAATAATTAATAATTCAACAATTAAAATGAAATTGAGCCCCAGTTCAGCTGTCGCGTCTATTTGGGCAGCATCGAACTCTCAATTTGAATGCATTAATTGCATACAAAATTTACATATATACATATATATATATACCATTTATGCGTGGCAAAGTAATTATAAATAATGAAATGCGCGGTCAACTCAATTAGCAATGTTGAGAAATATTCTCTTTAATTTAAATTCCAGTATATAACACCATAAACAAGTCAAAGGCTCAGCTCGCAACTGGCCAACTAGAAGATGCCCTGTCGAACCTTCCTCTACTCACATGCTCTTACTTCGGTGCATATAGTCCGATCTTCATAACTTTTCCAAGGCTTAAATAAAAAAGAGGAAAAGAGAAATATTTATAGTCTACACATACTAAACACCAAGTTTGGCAGAACTAGCTCTTATAATCTTCGAGTTATGCTGAAAAATGCATGATTTAAAATCGATATTTATCGATTCTATGAAAGAAGATGTAGTAAAAAGATGTTTAGCTCGCTTCTGCATATTGCAAAGGAGAATATGTTTTTCAGATTTCAAGTCCTTAGCTCTTTTGCTTTCCGACATGAAGGCATTCTTGGCCCAGGCCCAGGACATGGTCCGGTTGACTCAGTTCATCATCTAGATCGGAAAAATTTACTCCCGTCTAGCCTAGTTAGGTCCACAGACCTTCAAGAGGAGAGTTGGATTAAAAGCTGAGTTGCATTTGGGTAAAATAGTTTGTATGGCATCTTTAAAGCCTGACCAGGCCTAAAAATAGTTAAGAACTTGTAAGCAAATGTATGATGCAGACAGAAGGAAGAAGAACCCCTTCCTTATCCCTTCCTAATCCAACTCTCCGCTTTAAGGTCTGTGGACCTAACTAGGCTAGACGGGACATTATCTAATGTGTACGTTATTTTTGATAGTTACTTTTTGAAAGGTTCTTAAAACATATGCTTCGAAAGGTACTAGAAACACAAATCGTTTTAAACACGTTAGTTTAGAAGTCGCTGGTTCAAATCGCCTTTAAACACGGTTCGTGCCTCCGATTGCGGACACATTTGTTTGAAACCTTCGTTTGTCAACTTATTCCAGATGAACAAATACAAACTGCAGGTTTCTCTTGGTTAAGCTCAAGGTGGGGCAGTCTTTATTTATAACTTTATAAAGTCTTATAAAATTTGTTTTCTTCTTTCATTTCATTACTTGGCTTGTTTCTAAATGGCATTTGCTGAGCTGACCTTAGAGGGAATTGCCGCAAATTTAATTATGCGTGGCTTCAATCAGCCGAAACACAGTTTAAAGTGTTTTTAAAGTAATTTAATTCTATTAAATTTATAATAAAACGCTGTCCAAAGAACAAAGCGTTTCTGGCGAACACTTTAAGCGATGCCCGTCCTGACAACGCACCCCTTTTTATTGGTCAGCAAGCCAGACGCCAGATCCTGGTGCCTGGTGCCTGGCTCTTGGCTCCTGGATATGCTTGTGCTTTTTACTTATATTTAGAGCACGTTGCGCCCCAACGAGCAGGCAGCAATTAAGTTTGTAAAAGTTAAAAGTTTTCCCAGCGACAACATTGTCTGCTGCGACCCTTTTGTTTGCACGTGGCCCAATACGTTGCCATTGTTATACCCTGTGCATCCGGACTAGCCTGAGAGGGTACTATAGGCTGGGGAAAAGGTATGTCGCCGCCGGAGAAAAGGGCAAGCTATTTATAGCTATATCAATGGCAGACTCCGGCTGAGAGATCTGAAGAGCTAAGGTATGGATTTGGGCAATGCCCGTTAATTTCCTCTAGTTTTTACTTAAAATAGCTTATGGATAAAACTTACCCAGCAGCTGCTCGTGTGCATGTTTCCATCAAGTTACAGGGTATTTGGCAGTCGTGCTGCTTGGCTGTGCGATTCGCATTCGTATCTGTAATTGCGGCCGCGTCTGCACGTGTTGTTGCGAAAGGCGTAAACTGTATTTTTATGACACTAAACAAACAATTAACTCGACGCCTAAGCAACACGGCCAAGACAATGGCCAACACAGACACGCCCCCCCACACACACAGCCAGAGGAAGAGAAACCGAGAGAGGGGGAGAGCTTAACTGGTCTCTGCGCCTGGTTACTTCATTTTTGGGCCTCGTGTCAATTAGAATGCTAATTTTTATGCAAATTTTTGCGGATAGGTTTCAGTTTTTCCGAGTGGCCCTTGGAATGGGAGATTGGGTTGTTTGTTTTTCTGGTCTGCGGAGACGGCATTGTCTGGCGCTTTGTTTATTTGCTTGTTGTTGGCGCCAGCTTGTTCTTTATTATGGGCACACAAGCAGTTGGCGGAAATAAACTAAACTAAATTCGCTCCAAAGGAAATTGCCAGCAGGTTGGCGCAAATTAATGGACATTCCTGGCCAACAACTCAGGCGGCAGTAGGCTTCGCTGCCCGCCCTGAGCAGCAGGCAGTGCTTACCATAAGCCATGCCAGAAGTCTCAACAGAATCCTCCCACACCGCGCTTTGTCAGAGACATTTCCATAAATTCTCAAATCGAGTATTTTAGTCCGTAAATATTCATTTATGCATACTAATTAATGTTGCGAGCGAAAGTGAGCTGTAAAAGCCATCGACAGCCCCAAATTGGCAATTAATCGATAACTTATCTATCGATTAATAATTAACTGAATCCGCAGCCTGTAAATTAAACCCTATTTCAGACTATCAAGCTGGGTAGGTAGAGTCTGATATATGACAAAGTTATCGAAAATACTGATCGATACACAATTCGATGCACTAATCGATAATATTCGTGAATAGCTTTAAGTTTTATATGCCTCTTCTAGACTATTCAACGTAGAAGGTTGTTTTTAATAAAAGTCGAAAACAATCTAAGATTCATCGATAGTGTTATCGATATATTGGCTGCACTTGTGTGTAAGCTGTTTAAAGCGAGCCTTAAGCCCTAGATAGCTAGCTGCTCAAATAATTATCGATAAACCAGCCCAACAACTGCTCGATAATAAACGATAAGTAATCGCTTCGCGCTTCAAAACTATCGATAACACCAGCATGGCAAATAATCGATTAGTAAAACGATATGATAGCTGAAAAATGTTGGCTTCGCTTTCTTCTCAATCTGTATCCAGCACATGTAACCCGATTTCACACAAAACGATAGACCTATCGATAACTTCCCACAAAATTCAGATACATCGTTTATATTTTCAGTAAATATTTATTAATGAATACAAATTAAAGTTAGGCAAAAAAAAAGAGCATAGTAGGTAGTTTATAATAGCGCTGCAAAACTATCGATAACACCAGCATGGCAATTAATCGATTAATCGATAATATAGTTGAAAAGCTGTTGGCTTTAAACTCTTGACAGCATGTATATATGTACAGATTTCAGACTATCGATGGAATTATCGATAGTTTGGGCAGCATTGGTGCATATAGTTGAAAACAGGAACCAGGCCGAGAGAGAGAGAGTCATTCAATAGTTGTGCTCGCTGCCAAAAAATGTGAACGTCTCGTTACAGCGTATCTCGTAACAGTCCGGAAACGATGTGAAGTGCCTCGATAAGCGCAAATCGAATATGAACTCACAGTACGGATAGCTGTGGAGATTGTTGTTTTTTTATTAAACGAAGAGTTATTCAACAGCAAACTTATTGCTCGATATCGAGAGGTTAATATATGTTTTAATCTAGCTCGAACTTGACTCAAATTAATTTCGACTTTAGCCAAACGCAGCCCGCAACCCGCCTGAAATACTCACCACGTGCACACAGTATATTATTCGCGACGCGCTGAACAATTTATTTGGACGGTGGCAACACTCGCATTGGCAATGAATTGGCGCTGCCAGCAATTTTAATTGTTATGCAATTGAAATGCCGGGGCACCCTTTGGCCCATTTAAAAAGCACAACTTTGGCAAGTGTTGTTTTAAAATGCAATTCACACACAAGTTGAAAATAACATAAATTGTAAATTGTATGTGAGGGTGCGGTTCGGCTTCGGCTTCGACTTGGGCTTGGGGTTGGGGGTCTGCGGCTGGGCATGGGTATGTGTATAGATGTGTGATTGCTGATTGCTTGACTTACATTGGCGGAAACCAGAGGAAGCAGCGATATGTGCAGAGTATGCCAAACGGGCGCTTGAATTCACCATCCGGCGTCTGTATCGAGCCCGAGTTGTGCTTCTTCCAGCACTGCGAGGCCCAGCCTGTAACCGGAATATATAATCCATAACTCACATCAATACAATTGAAACAATGGACAGATTTTAATGCAAAATTGTTGTATGTCGAGTTCAACATATTTTTGTCTCTGCATAAACAAATTGCGTTTCGGGCTGACATGGCGTATGCGTAATATGCGCAATATATCAAATTCGAGTTGGGGCTGCTCATTAACACGCGCACGGACATGCACACGCATTATCAATGCTAAATTGAATATAGCATCAAAATAAACGCACACAGACACACAAACACACAGACACGCGAGCTACACGCGTAACGCATAACGCATACGCAACGTGGGCCCCAAAAATAATTAATACAATTTTGAGCAGGCCACAAATTAGCGCGACACAAAAACAAAATAAAATTTACAAAAAACAAAAAAAAAACTGTTTAAAAAAATATTTAGCAGCACTCCGATAACGATAACTAACCGATATACGATAAACGATATACGATATACGTACTGCCATAATTGTAATCACATAGACAGCATAAAATTAAGAGCAACACAAATGTGATGGTCGTTGTGCCTTTGCGCGTGTGTATCGCTGTGATTGTTGTTGTTGTTGTTGTTGTTGTTGCTGTTGTTGTTGCTGTTGTTGTTGCTGTTATCGATTTGGCCATTGCATAACAATCATTGACACAACCGTCCCCGTCCAGCATGCTCCAGTTTTTGGTGTCTGCTCTCAGTGCGAGTGCCAGCGCCAGTGCCTGTGCCTGTGGCCCGGGCAACAGCATCTCGATGTTCGCCGTTTGTCTCGACGCGTTTTTAACTGCCATCAGCTTTGTGCGCGCCACATCTAACGAAGCCTATAATAACACCCACACACATACACACACCCGCACACACACACACACACACTGAAACACACAGCCCAAGACAGCAAAGAAATGCCACAAGTTTGTTTTTCATTTTTTGTTGCCCCTAAATTGATGACAATTGATAAATTATCGCACTCGCGCTGAGTGCCCGGCCTATGTGTGTCTGTGTGTGTGTGTGTGTGTATCTATATCTGCACGAGTGTGTAGCCGAAACCCAGCTCAAATCTGTGTCCCAGCCGCAAGCTCAGCTCGAGTGCACATGAATCCATTGGCTGCATCAATATTTCTTTCCACATACTTTAAACTTGTAGCTTTTGGTCTTTCTGTAGCTGTGTTTGCCTCTATATTGATGTGATTAGTCAGCTTTATCTGTGCTTGCAGCTCATCTCACATGTATCTCATGTATCTCATCTTCGCTCTTGTATTACCATCTGTTTCTATATATTATCTACGTATCTATCGATACGATCTATCGGAACATACAGAATGTTTGCCTTATTCTCTGTTCTCTCTTTCTCTCTCTCATTCTCTTTCTCCCTCTCTCTCTCTCTCTCTCTCTCTCTCTCTCTCTCTCTCTCTCTCTCTCTCTCTCTCTCTCTCTCTCTCTCTCTCTCGCACGCGCTCGCGCTTTCTATCCGCCCCTCTTTTTCTCGCTCTCTTTTTTCTTTCATTGTTCCATTCTTTGTCTCTCTATTTCTCTTTCTGTTGATTTCTCTTTTTATGTCTGTCTATCCCTAATTTTTCAATATATATTTCTGCATCTCTATACATGTAGATATTGTATCTGTATCTACATCTTTATTTGGTATCTCTTTTTGCATCTCTGACTAAATCTGTTCCCTGTTCCCTCTCTCTCTCTCTCTCCTCTCTCTCTCTTTCTCCCTCTCTCCTCTCTCTCCCTCTCTCTCTCTCTGTCTCTCTTTCTTTCTCTCTGCCTTTTCCCTTTGTTTAATTTGTATATGTATCTGTATCCTTATGCTTATATATTCACATCTATATCCTTATCCATCTCTTTATAACGTTATACGCATGCATCTGTATTTTTTAGCATATAATTATCTACACACATCTACATTTCCATTAGTATCTGTAGCCGTGACGGTATAATGCATTTGTATCTTAATCTCTCTCCCTCTGTCTCTGCCCCCTATCTATCTAGCTATCTTCATTTCTGTCCATCTCTTCATCTCCATCTCTTATAATATATTTCGATTTCTATCTCTATCGAAGCATCGCATCTGTATCTGCGCTTTCATCTGTATCTTAAACGTTTATTGTATGTTAATATCGCATTTGTATCTGTATCTTTAACTCCCACTGCAGCTGCTCTTTCTCTCTGCATCTCACATCCATTTGTTTGTCAATCCGTATCTTCAGCTCCGTCTTCTGCCCATGTTTATATCTGTATTTCCTGCTAAGCATCGCATTTGTATCTCTATCTCTATTTCCACTCGTATCTGTATCTTTGTCGGCACTGGCTACGCAGCTCACATCTGATGGAATTGTTGACACCTTTTGTGTTGCTGCGTCAATCAGTCAGTCTGTCAGTCTGCCTGTCTGTCAGTCTGTCTGTCAGTCGGACTGTCTGTCTCTCAGCTTGTCTCTCCGACTGTCAACTGGAGCGGCGAATAGCTGCCTCTGCTGCTTCTCATAATTTGTAGCCACTTTTGTTGTGCTATTTATAAAAAGCATTTTGCGCTTCGCCAATCTCAATGTGAATTTCGGTATAAATTCCCACCACCCCCCCGCCCCTCACACACAACACACACATGAACAGCTTTTGCTTTTGCCTTAAAGTATTTACAGAGTTTAGAATAAAATTCGACTTATTCACTTGTATTCACTGGAATTGATGTTAAGTCCTTGATTGAAACTTTAACAGAATGTTCTCCAGCCGGGAGTGCACGACTTAGAGATACTCTGAGCAATACGATGAGCCATTACAGACTCTTCCTTTACTTCTTATTGTATTGCGTGCTAAATTAACTTGGATCTAAACAGTTCAAGCCTTATATAACTTTCAGGGCTTAAACTTGACACCAAAATTCAGATACCAAGGAGCAAGGCTCTAACTTTATAAATCAGTTGTTTACAAAATGTTAATCATTTTCAGAGACTTCATACCATATTTGGTATATCTAGCTCTTACAATCTTCGAGCTATGCTGAAGAAACCTTGACTAAGTTCCAAGTTTTATGGATATTATGAAAATGGAGGGAGATATGGAACAAAAGAACTTTTATAACATAGATATTTCAGTCTCTAATGTCTAGCTATAAGCAGATATAAATCTTATACCTTCTGCCTGATCAAGAACATAATTGCTTTCTCGGCCCAAAGTACCCCTTCTGTCCCCGTTGGACACAACCAATATACCATTGTGTATTTAGGGTATAATAAACGCAAAACATATTAATTCATCTAGCACATGGAATATATATTCACTTGTATTCAACACACAAATTTCAATGGAGAATTACAATTTTAAAGCCAGACTTCGATGTGGGACAAAGACGAAACACTTGAGGCGTGAATTTTCAATATACTTTGCACAAACTTTTCAGCATATTCGAGTGCAGTCAGTCAGGTTTATTCGCAATTTATTCACGTGAAATCGCAGCAGCAAATACAAAATTTTATATTTACTTAATTTTTTTTTTTCTTCTATTTTTTGTGTTGGGGTTGCATTCGGTGCGTAATGCACAATTAATTTGTTTATAATCTAATTTCATGCAAAAATTGCTGTAATTTGCCAATCAGCATTGAAACTGAAGTCCGGGCAATGCGTGCGCGCTTCCAACAATAAACAACAGCATCTAAAATTCTAACAAGCCAATCAACGCACAACGACCACGACCCAAATCCGAGATACAGATACAAATAGAGATGGGGCCACAGATACGGATACAGAGACAGTTGTAGATACAGTTACAGATACAAATAGAGATGGGGCTACAGATGCAAATATATGAGAAACAGATAGAGATAGAGATAGAGATACAGATACAGATACAGATACAGATACAGATACAGATACAGATACAGATACAGATACAGATACAGATACAGATACAGATACAGATACAGATACAGATACAGATACAGATACAGATACAGATACAGATACAGATACAGATACAGATACAGATACAGATACAGATACAGATACAGATACAGATACAGATACAGATACAGATACAGATACAGATACAGATACAGATACAGATACAGATACAGATACAGATACAGATACAGATACAGATACAGATACAGATACAGATACAGATACAGATACAGATACAGATACAGATACAGATACAGATACAGATACAGATACAGATACAGATACAGATACAGATACAGATACAGATACAGATACAGATACAGATACAGATACAGATACAGATACAGATACAGATACAGATACAGATACAGATATAGATATAGATATAGATACAGATACAGATACAGATACAGATACAGATACAGATACAGATACAGATACAGATACAGATACAGATACAGATACAGATACAGATACAGATACAGATACAGATACAGATACAGATACAGATACAGATACAGATACAGATACAGATACAGATACAGATACAGATACAGATACAGATACAGATACAGATACAGATACAGATACAGATACAGATACAGATACAGATACAGATACAGATACAGATACAGATACAGATACAGATACAGATACAGATACAGATACAGATACAGATACAGATACAGATACAGATACAGATACAGATACAGATACAGATACAGATACAGATACAGATACAGATACAGATACAGATACAGATACAGATACAGATACAGATACAGATACAGATACAGATACAGATACAGATACAGATACAGATACAGATACAGATACAGATACAGATACAGATACAGATACAGATACAGATACAGATACAGATACAGATACAGATACAGATACAGATACAGATACAGATACAGATACAGATACAGATACAGATACAGATACAGATACAGATACAGATACAGATACAGATACAGATACAGATACAGATACAGATACAGATACAGATACAGATACAGATACAGATACAGATACAGATACAGATACAGATACAGATACAGATACAGATACAGATACAGATACAGATACAGATACAGATACAGATACAGATACAGATACAGATACAGATACAGATACAGATACAGATACAGATACAGATACAGATACAGATACAGATACAGATACAGATACAGATACAGATACAGATACAGATACAGATACAGATACAGATACAGATACAGATACAGATACAGATACAGATACAGATACAGATACAGATACAGATACAGATACAGATACAGATACAGATACAGATACAGATACAGATACAGATACAGATACAGATACAGATACAGATACAGATACAGATACAGATACAGATACAGATACAGATACAGATACAGATACAGATACAGATACAGATACAGATACAGATACAGATACAGATACAGATACAGATACAGATACAGATACAGATACAGATACAGATACAGATACAGATACAGATACAGATACAGATACAGATACAGATACAGATACAGATACAGATACAGATACAGATACAGATACAGATACAGATACAGATACAGATACAGATACAGATACAGATACAGATACAGATACAGATACAGATACAGATACAGATACAGATACAGATACAGATACAGATACAGATACAGATACAGATACAGATACAGATACAGATACAGATACAGATACAGATACAGATACAGATACAGATACAGATACAGATACAGATACAGATACAGATACAGATACAGATACAGATACAGATACAGATACAGATACAGATACAGATACAGATACAGATACAGATACAGATACAGATACAGATACAGATACAGATACAGATACAGATACAGATACAGATACAGATACAGATACAGATACAGATACAGATACAGATACAGATACAGATACAGATACAGATACAGATACAGATACAGATACAGATACAGATACAGATACAGATACAGATACAGATACAGATACAGATACAGATACAGATACAGATACAGATACAGATACAGATACAGATACAGATACAGATACAGATACAGATACAGATACAGATACAGATACAGATACAGATACAGATACAGATACAGATACAGATACAGATACAGATACAGATACAGATACAGATACAGATACAGATACAGATACAGATACAGATACAGATACAGATACAGATACAGATACAGATACAGATACAGATACAGATACAGATACAGATACAGATACAGATACAGATACAGATACAGATACAGATACAGATACAGATACAGATACAGATACAGATACAGATACAGATACAGATACAGATACAGATACAGATACAGATACAGATACAGATACAGATACAGATACAGATACAGATACAGATACAGATACAGATACAGATACAGATACAGATACAGATACAGATACAGATACAGATACAGATACAGATACAGATACAGATACAGATACAGATACAGATACAGATACAGATACAGATACAGATACAGATACAGATACAGATACAGATACAGATACAGATACAGATACAGATACAGATACAGATACAGATACAGATACAGATACAGATACAGATACAGATACAGATACAGATACAGATACAGATACAGATACAGATACAGATACAGATACAGATACAGATACAGATACAGATACAGATACAGATACAGATACAGATACAGATACAGATACAGATACAGATACAGATACAGATACAGATACAGATACAGATACAGATACAGATACAGATACAGATACAGATACAGATACAGATACAGATACAGATACAGATACAGATACAGATACAGATACAGATACAGATACAGATACAGATACAGATACAGATACAGATACAGATACAGATACAGATACAGATACAGATACAGATACAGATACAGATACAGATACAGATACAGATACAGATACAGATACAGATACAGATACAGATACAGATACAGATACAGATACAGATACAGATACAGATACAGATACAGATACAGATACAGATACAGATACAGATACAGATACAGATACAGATACAGATACAGATACAGATACAGATACAGATACAGATACAGATACAGATACAGATACAGATACAGATACAGATACAGATACAGATACAGATACAGATACAGATGCAGATACAGATACAGATACAGATACAGATACAGATATTGATATTGATCTTCGCTGGAGTGAAGAGTGTGTGTGCGTGTGTGCGTTTGTATGCGCTTGTATGTGTTTGTGTGTGTTTGTGTGTGCTGGGCCGAGGGGCGGGGCAGGTGGCCTTCAGCGATCAATGTCATTTCGTTTGATTCCATTAAAGTGCGACCCCAAAAAGTAAGCCTGAAAACTGCGAACTACGCAACGCGCAGCGTAAATGGAAATGGCAGCTGCTCAACGGGCTAATGGAAGGGTGGAGGTGAGTGGTGGGTGAAGGTGAGTGGATATGTGGCTGGGTGGCTGGGTTAGCGTTGTGCAGCGGTTAGCTGTGAAATCAATCGCAACCCTTTTTGCCACATCACGTGGCCAGGTGGAGCCACGGCTCGTCGCAGGTGCGTAACTTAACAGCTCCATTGACTACAGCCACATAATTTATCTTATTTTTAGCCTGGCCGCACACTTTGGGGCCACGTTTAGGGCAGGCCACATAAACCAACCAACCAACCCCCCCCCTCCCCTCGCCCTTTGCCACGTAATACACAAATTTCAGCATAACTTTGACTGGCTTATAAATGTCGAACGATTTATTTGCGGCTGTTTGCACAGGTGCGCGGGCCCAGGCAGCCAGCGGGGTCAGCAGATACTACCTACCCACACATATACACACATATACACATATATACATATATCAATATATATGTACACATCTACACTATATAAAGTATAGTATATGTTAGCTATATTCCAACGCTGACGCGTTTAACAAAGTGTTTCAAATTTGTTTAGTGCACTGAAAAAAACAGGCGGTAGTGCCCGACCAGCAGATACCCTAAGCCCAAAACCGAGCTACTGCTGCCCTTAACATATATGCTCACACATACATCTACACGCACAGACATGCACGCTGCTTCTTCTTGACTTTGCCCCAGTCTATGGAACATGTTCTTGGTTCTTAAGTAACTTCGGTGTTTATTGTCCGATCGCGATGAAACTTTCAGGACTTGAAGAGGACAGACAAAAGTGCACGCATACCAAAGCGCTAGAGTAAAAATTTAATTTAAGCGGAAATGGGGGAGGTATTCAAAAAAAAATCTATGTCCAGTCTATAAAGCTAAGACTACGACAAAGCCCATACCAAGTTTGATGTGCTTAGTTCCTGGAATCTTCGAGCTATACTCACAAAACCAAGTCCCAAAATCGATATTTATCGATGTATAGTTCGTTTTGCATAGGGTATTCAAGTCTCTTCCAATTCTTTTGTAGTTTTGGCTAGACAGAAGATCGTCCTGATCAAGTATACCATATATATGTAAATATATTAACCCAACGGAGCCGGAAACGTCTTCCTCCAAGAACCTTTATACCAACTTTGACTACTTTTAATGGGTATACAAAATGCGATGCGATTGGGAAAAAAGTCTGCGCTGCTTTTTGGCCAGCGCTCAATTGGGCGTTGACTCTAGGTAAATGGGGCGTGGCAGTTGGCATTGATAGCTTCTGTGGCCTTTTTGCCACATCTTTTGGCATCAGATGAAGTGCAAAATCGACTTGCGAGCAAGAGCTGAGAGAGTGCAACTTTAATGGGCCACTCAGCTGCAAAATGAATGAGTATGTTAGCGATTGTGAGTGTGTGTGAATGAATGAACGAGTGCAAGCGGTAGACGCACACGTGGCGTATACGCAATCTGCAATGCCCGATGCAATGCAGGGCACGTCGCAGGATCTATCGAGGGTTGTTGCTATTGTTGCCCGTGTGGTATTCAAAGCATTTACGAGTGCCAGCAGCTCGAACTGAATAAACAAGCGAATCAGTTGCGAGTCAAGTCAACAAGTCATTTTCCACTCAGAAGCCAGTTACATTCAAGGAATGCACTAGAAAAAGGGAACTCGTGTAGACAATTCCAAACAATGCACTTATTCACTTTAAGAGTGAATGAATATTCAACAGTTATGTTCAACTACATTCATTCGAGTCATGAATAAATGATTCGCAAATGATTCGTCTGTGCGTATTTGGGCGAGTGTAGAAAAAACAAGTTTATCGACACAAAAAGCTCGCATTTATTTCGATGAATATTCGATAACTCGTTTTAATTCTACGAAATCGATAAATATCGATAACAGAATTCCGTTTTTTCTTCAGTATATCTCGCAATACAAAAAGAACTCATTTTTGTTGCTATCGCCTTGAGCTTTGGTACTTACACACATTTGGATACACACACATTTACACCCGTAAAGTTTCATAGATATCGGTTAGTAAACATCCGAGTTCATCCGAGTACTTTCCACTCAAAGAATGGGACTTGGGTAAGAACTTCCTTTGAATAGTATTCAGAATCCAAGCAATTGCATCTACGAATACCAGTTAAAGAAGACGAATATTCATACTCGTATTCGGCATTAAAAGACAGCTCACAAATGATTTGTGAATGATAATAGAACTTTTTTTCACTCTATATGCGGGATCTCATATAAAATTACATTTAATTTAAATTAAGCATACAATTAACTTAATAAATAGAGAGAAAAAAAAAACAAAAAAACATAAGCTTTATGAACTAGATATATAAATAGAAATTGAGTACAATAGCTTAGAATATATTTAACTCACCAACCAACCGAGTCGGGGTCCAATATACCCCGCGGGCTGGCCGATAGTTAGGGTATTCTACGCTAGCATCTAGCTGAAATAGTTTAAGAGCGTGCACTTGACGTTGGTGCAATCGGGCAGTGAAGTGAACAGGACGCAGGATAACTTGTAGTCGTAGATGAATTCGCAAGTGGGATAGCTGCAACAACAGAGAGGGAGAGAGAAAGAGAGAGAGAGAGAGAGTGAGAGAGAGGGGGTAGAGACAATTATAAGAAAGAAATTGCCAGAATTATTGAATTTCGTGCTGTGATGGGAATTGCAATTGGGCTTAAGCTAAACCTTATTATGTCACTAAAGATGGGCATGTCTCGTGCTTTATTTTCGTGACACGATATCAAAACAATTAAACGATAAACGATAAAAGAAATTCAATCTATTTCCTGTACAGAGATGGACGCCAAAGTTTCTTTTGCTTTCGTGACACGACGCAATGCAACTCGTGCGTGAACCAACACAAGTGCGCTCCAGATAGAGATGGACGTGTATGGCAAACTTGTTTTTCGATAGCCGGACAGTTATCGATAACGATATATGTTAGCCAAGAAACTAAATCAAGCTTCTTTTCGGCTACGAGACTTATTGAAATAAAGAAAACAGAGCTTAATCTTATATTTAAATGGAAATAAATTCAAATAAATCCTATCTGAGGCAATATCGAAAAAAAAGTTATCTATCGTGTCGTGTGCTTAACGCGTTCATCTCTGGCTTTGCTATTGGCAACGGATTAACTAGGGACTAGGAGTGCAGGGTATGAGGGGGAGGGTCTGTTCTTACCTTATTGTAAAGAACCAAGTGCACTTGAAGTTGCACAGAATGCCATACGGTTTCTTCAGCTGCTCCTTCTTGTTGACGATGGTGTTCTGAAGATTGTAGCCATCGTAGCGCCGCCAGCAGTGATTGATGTTGCCTGCGAATTGGGAAGTGGAATGTGGTATTCCAGGTTGGATATGGGGGGAGGAGAAGTTGCTGTAAATTGGCAGCTGTCCTGCTGGAGACTTACGTCGTATGTGATGGCTGCCGCCATGATGATGAAAATCGCGTCCCTCCAGCTGGCTGCCATAGCCATTGGTTGCCTCGGCGCCCAGCAGGATGCTGCTGCCAGCTCTGGAGCCGCCGAAGAGCAGCAGATACCAGAGCAACAGCGAGCTGGCGATAAAGATGTAAGTCACTAATTTGGCCATTTCCGGCGGAACTGTGGGCTAGACTTGAACTGGCTTGCGGCAGGGCGGGACTTCGCCTGCTAAATGCACTGCTTAGCGAGTGTATGCGTGTGTGTGTGTGTGTGTGTGTGTCTCCCTCTCTGTGTGTGTGTGTGCTTATGGCTGTCGCTTTCGTTGCCGCTGCGAATGTCGCCCCTGCACTGAATACATTGTCTGAAAAAGTGAATTTGTTTTGCTCGAAGCTCCTCCGTTGTTCGTTGTTCGCAGCTCGCCTTATTTCTATTTTTTATTTTCCACTTTGTCATTCAGTCTACCTTCGCTCTGCGTATCTGCAACACGGCATTTGTATTTTTTACTCTTTTTTTTTCCATTTTTTTTTTTTTTAGTTTTTCGGACATCATTCATGAACCTATTCAATTGCTGAATGAGTGAGTATTTCGGCTGCGCTTCGCGCTGTCACTCACTTCGCTAATTTAGGTAATCAACAGCGAATTAGCTTAACGGCTGCCCCTCTCCATCTCGCTCTATCACTTGCACTTGCACTCTCTCTCGCTCGGACTTTCGCCATGTCAAGGGGCTACGAACCCCTATCGCAGTCAACGCACCCAGAAATTTGTGTATCTAAATTTAGCTTTGATTGCGTTAAGGGCAGCCGCGATACCATGTAAACGCTGACTATCGATAGCTGGTTGACTCGATTGTTATCGATAGTTGACCAAATATTTATCGATTGACTTCTGATACATATAATTTTCTTATCAAAAACAGAACTTCACCCGTTTTCTATGCACTAATTGATCAACAATTGGTTGTGTTATCGATAACAAGTTAAATCAAAAGTCCCCATTCGATAACTAGATTGAATAACGATAAATTAATGATAAATTTAATACCATTAGCAAAAGTTATCGATAACCGATAACAATAATATTCTTCAATACTTTCGATGTGTTCGATAGCTGTAGAGGCATTTATTTTATGAGAAGGCATTTTACGAAACATATTAACTGAGTTCGATAACTTTTCTTACTCACATGTTATCGATATGCCTTTTTAACTAAATTGAAAATCCCTTTGTTGCGCGAAAATCTTGTAGAGCTCTCGTAAACAGACTTTACAGCAGTGCAGAATGCCAGCTTAAAGATTACTCGGCACGCTCCACATTCATGGCCACAGCAACAGTCATACATATTCACAGTCACATTTACAGTCACATTCACATTTATAGTCACATTCACATTGACATTCCGAGCTAGTCAAAGTGTAATAAATTAAAAATTTATTTAACTGCAGTTGACAATTTATTTGCATTTAATTTACCACAAGAGAAGAAGCAGAACACGAGCCAAGAACAAGACAAGAAAATAAAAGAAAACTTGCCAAAATCATGAAGTGCCGAGAAACAAGAGCCCCAAACGCTGCCGTCGCGCCACTCAAGGGATTGGGCGGGGGCTGAGTTTGGGTTGGGGGCTGGCATTGTAAAGTGCAATGGCAATGGGTATGTATGTGGCATATGCAACGCAATGAAACGAAATGAATGTCGCTGAATGAGTGTATGAATGTATGAATGAATGAATGCATAACTAACACAAAGCCAAGCCCCAGCCAAAACCCCACCCAACCCAGCCTCCCAGCTGACTGTCTGCCTGGGGGAACCGAATATGAAACTCGTAATGGAACTGCAACTGCAACGGGAGCTGGAACGGGAACGGGAACGGGAACTGGAACTGGAACTGGCTGAATGAAGTGTTTGGCAACACTTAAACTTGATTAAAAATTTAATAGCCAGCAGGGCAAACATTTGCTTCAATTTCTTTGGCTCATCCGTCTTCAGCTTTTGGTAACTGCAGCAACAGCTCTCCCCCCTCCCCTCCCCAGCCAGGCCCTGTCCGCCTCTTTGCTCGACATGTCTATTCAATTACACTACTTGCCACAACACTTGTCCGACTGTGAGTGTATATGTGTGCGTGTGCGTGTGTGTGTGTGTGTGTGTGTGTGTGTGTGTGGGTGGCTTATCCCAATGAATGCATTTCATTTATTTGCCATTAGGAACTTCAGTAACAAAAATATTTTCATATTTGATTAAACAAAAATACTTCTGACAGTCTGCCTGTCAAGTAAAGTCGCAGAACAATCGATAAAAGTTATCGATTTTGTGCTATAATAAGTATTAAATATAACGAAATTAAACAACAACAAAATTTCATTAGATATTTTATACGCTTAACCTGATTTCTGTTGTATTTATATACAAAAGCTAAGTAATCGATAACAGTTGAATATGAAATCGGTTTAGTGTATTCAGTTTTGTTATCGATTATTAAGCATCATACGCATCATAAAAGGATTATACGTAATTAACTCTTCATGAAACTGGTCCTTACATCGATGCAAGCTTGATCGATATTTATCGATAGAATCCAATCTGGCGATAAATACACGCATATTTGTAACTTATTATAATTCATCTAAGCGTGGAATGTTTGTAAATTATACCGTGAATATATGTCTGTGAGTACATAAATTGGCTTGTAAAAACGAGCCGCAAAACAATCGATAACAACTGATAATGAAATTAATTGGATTCTTAAGAAAAGTTGAAAAGAATCTTGATGTGAAATGTTTAGAATTAAAAACTTGATCTATAACTGGTTGATATATTATTTACATCAGAAAATGTAGCTTGTTGCTAGTTTTATCGATATTTATCGAAAGATTAAATCAGGCTTTATTGTGTTTTTTTTTATATATATAATTACAGCCAATTTATATGCTGAATATTATATGAAAAAATGGCTTTGAACGCGTTTTAGCTAAGCTTTGGAAAAGTTTTCAAGCTTTGCTGCTTAAGCTTAGCACATGATGAGTGCGTAGAGCTTAAAGCTCGGCGAATAAGTAAGCATTTTATATAAAGTTGAGCGAAAGGCCTAGAACCCGATTCAAAGCTCGATCGGTGGGCAGCTTTTTCAAGATTATTGAATGTCGACACAAATACTCAGTAGTAGCTCTTATTGGCTTTAATTGTGCAAACTTTAATTCTCAAAAGCAAAAAGAAAACAAAAAACAAATAAAAATAAATACAAATAATAAGAAAAGAAAACAATGCCCAGCGTCGAAGCAACAGCTCGAGTTGTAAACGATGAGACACCCCTCAGCCCACAGGGCAAACCCACAGCCAAGCCCAGAGACAGAGCCCGCGTCTCTGGCGATGCCATGATAAACTCGCTGACCCGAGCCAGAGGAGAAGAGACGATGCCGACAGCATCTTCAATTAAATAGTAATACATAATAATCAACAAAAAAACAACGCACAACAGAAACAAAATAGAAAACAAGACGGCTACAGTCGAGCGTATTCGACTAGCAGATACCCTGTAGCCAGAGCTGGGTTACCTTTAAAAAGATTCTCTACATTCTTCTTCCAATAACTTGGATGCTTTTAGGTCGATATAAAGAAAATTTTAAGATATATGACTTATATGACGTTTAACTCTGTATATAAACCAAAATCTTAAGACTGTACCTTACAAAATTTATATTTTTATCCATCTTATGGAAAAGTAGAGAGGTATACAAAAATAATACTATTTTGAATAGTGCATGGCTCAGAAGAACATACATACCAAGTTTGGTGTATCTAGCTTCCATTTTCTGCGAGTTATGCTTTAAAATCCAAGTCATAAAATCGATATTTACATTGTGGGAATGTAGAGAGGTATACAAAAATTGACATATTCCTTATGCGTATCTACTATAAGAGAGCCTACATACCAAATTTGGTGTACCTAGCTCCAATAATCTTCGAGCTATGCCTTAAAATCCAAGTCATACAATCGATATTTATCGATCTTTTTAATATTTCAACATAGACGGAATGTAGAGAGGTATACAAAAATTGACATATTCCTTATGCGTATCTACTATAAGAGAGCCTACATACCAAATTTGGTGTATCTAGCTTCCATTTTCTTCGAGTTATGCCTTAAAATCCAAGTCATAAAATCGATATTTATCGATTTTTGGAATATTTCAAGATAGACGCGTTCACAGAGACAGACAGTCGGACTTTTTGATCAGGAATATTTATACTTTTCGGATATAAAGCTTGTACCTTGCCTCTGGTTCAGTTCATGGTTCCGTCTCGTACATTGTGGGAATGTAGAGAGATATACAAAAATTGACATATTCCTTATGCGTATCTACTATACGAGAGCCTACATACCAAGTTTGGTGTGTCTAGCTTCCATTTTCTTCGAGTTATGCCTTAAAATCCAAGTCATAAAATCGATATTCATCGATTTTTTTAATATTTCAAGATAGACGCGTTCAAGGAGACAGACAGGCAGACTTTTTGATTATGAATTTATACACTCTTTGTCTACTTCGGCTTAGGCTTCCGTCTCGTATATTGGTAATGCGTCGCACAATGCATGCTCCGTCACAAATACCCTTGGTGAGGGTAAAGAAGAACAAAAATAAGCGACAAACCAATTGATGAAAGCAACGACAACAAAAGTCAACAACAGACCCAAACTAGGCAATAACAATAACGCGACAAATGCCGATGCCGATGACGATGACGATGACAAATTCGATAGCCTCTGCCGCTGCCTCTGCCTCTGCCGCTGCCGCTGCCGCTGCCGCTGCCACTGGCGTTGCCCAACTGGGACAAGCCGAGTCTAGAGATCAAGCTGACAGTGCCATTCCGAACACGAACGCGTCGCAATGTCTCAGAAACGTTTTGCTTATCCAAGGGGCGATCGGGCCGCGCTGATCTTTGGCAGCGCTGCGATCTTCCTGCTGCTGCAGCTGCTCCAGCTGGCGGAGGTGACTGGCTACAGGGCCCTGATACCCGCTGATTCAGGTACGAGCCAATTGAATTGTTACCTGAGCACGCACTTTTTCTTTTTCTCACCCTCTCCCTCTCTCTCTCTCTCTCTCTCTCTCTCTCTTTAGCGAATCCCGGCAAATGCATTTATCGCGGCGACTTGCTGCAGGCGGGCGTCAACAATGGCATCCCGCCCTGCCAGCGGCTGACATGCAACGAAGATGGCTCCATACTTATCGAGGGGTGAGTCTGGCCAGGGACATACACACACACACACACACACGCGCACACACAAATATTTCAAATGTTTTGCACTGATAAGAGGCCTGAAATCGACGACAACTTCGAGTACTGAGTTTTGAGCGTGGTTTTTTCGGAATTGTGACTACAATTTGTGGGTCAAGTCTCTGGCAGCTAAATGGAACAAGAAATATCTGGAACTTGCTAAAGAAATTGTATTCTCAGCCCAAGCAACTCAGTCATCAGCCAGCCAGACTCCAATCGGAAAAGAGGGTATTCAACAATTAGAACATTTTGTAGGGTATCGGAAAGTTTAAGATACAGTATCTGTGTGCACCATAAAAGAACCTATCTACCCGAATTTGGTGTCTCAAGCTGCGAGATATTTGCTATCGATATCGATATTTATCGATTTGTCATAATTTTAAAAATCGAATGGATAGACAGGCAGAAAGACAGACACGCATAAGTATATATTTCCACTAGGCTTTTAATACTCATTGAAAACAAAGAGAAGCCTCACTTCACCTCACTTCACTTAACATCACAATACCCTGTACGAGTATGAACAGATTCTGGGCTGCTTCAATTTCAAATAGGGTTTCGAATTTCCTGAGAAACAACCTGCCTAGAATTCAAGCTTAGATACATTTTGGCCATGACTTTCTATTGAGCTTATTTTCCCATTTATTGAGTAAAGAAATCATATTCCCCCGCTTGAACCTGAAATCTATATTTTTGATTGTCATAAAAAGTACAAGAATCCCAAGGAAAACGAATTCGGTCTTGTTTAATATTTGTACCAAAAAAACGCAAAATTTCTGCTCTTAAAATTGTCAAACCCTTGCTGGAACCGATTTGAGGCATTTCAATTTGTCTTGTACATAATTTTAATTGCTATATTTGAAATTATAAAAGAAAGCTTGGAATCAAGGTTTGAAAAAAAAGCTGACTTATTCATGTGAAAAGCCAGGTACATGCGCCGAATCTTTTGACGAAGCCTTGGTTCAAGCCGTGAACCGAGCCGGGATAATTTTTATGCTAGACTTGACTTGTTAAGAAATCAACCGAGCTCTAGATACAGAAATAAGAAATCTGAAATCCATACTTGCATTCGTTGTTCATTTATTTCCCTTGGCAAAGCGAGACAACAAATCTTAAGCTGTGCTCTTCTTTTTCAAGCTAAGCCCCAAATATACAATATGTTTAAAGACTGAGAAGAGCCTACACCTATTCATAGAAGCTTATGAGATCTTAAGAATTTGGAATGCCTAAAACTTTTGTAAAACTAATCAAAAAAGAAAGAAAATATTTAATCAACTTTATCGAAACCAAAGCTCTCTCTCTCTCTATCACCTTCTCTCCCTCTTGCCTACAGGTGCGGCAAACTGCGCATCGAGAAATGCAATCGGGGCGAGCGAATCCATCAATCGAAACCCTTCCCGGAATGCTGCCTGCTAAGATACAAGTGCAAGCAGCCGGACGGCGCGCCCTACTACATTGAGCGCGATGCTGCGGAGGGGGCGTAAAAGGGGGCGGCGATGTCCCGCTGTCCGATGGGGGACGGGTTCGACTGGCAGCTGACCAGCGCCCAAACGCAAAGCTATGCTAATTTATTTTGTACATTTCCATTTTGTATATCGAATCAAGCAACTGTTTTTTACTTTACATATACCCTATAATATATATATAAAGAGTTTGTGCAGCCTGATTGAACGATCGACTGACTGAAAAACTGACTGAATAACTGACTGACGGACTGGATACATGTACTTTATATATACCCTATAATATGTATTTATGTAGTTTGTGCTGCCTGATTGAGCGACTGACTGTCTGATTGACTTAATGACCGACTAACTGACTATCTGATTGATTAACTTAATGACCGACTGACTGACTATCTGATTGATTGACAGGATCTGTCTGACTGTCTGACTGAATGACTGACTGACTGACTGACCGACTGAGTGACTGACTGACTGACTGACTGACTGACTGACTAACTGACCGACGGAGTGACTGACTGACTGACTGACTGACTGACTGACTGACTGACTGACTGACTGACCGACTGTCCGACCGACTGAGTGACTGACTGACTGACTGACTGACTAACTGACCGACGGAGTGACTGACTGACTGACTGACCGACTGTCCGACCGACTGATTGACTGACTGACTGACTGACTGACTGATTGACTGACTGACTGACTGACTGACTGACTGACTGACTGACTGACTGACTGACTGACTGACTGATTGACTGATTGAAGGACCGTCTCAATGACTAATTGTCTGATCAACCGTCTGACTGACTGGCTAATTCACTTACTGACTGATTGACTGACTGACCTTTAGCTTTTTGGCGACTGCCCAAATCCAAAGAGCTGGTAAACTGAATTCCCTGATAGAGCTTCCTTGAGGTCGAAAGTAAGCTTCAAATGCCTCGCTGCCTAACATAAAAGTCCTACGAATAGATTTTGGATAATCTGTTAAGCTAGGGAGCTCAACTTGGCTCTCATTCATCTGAATCGGTTAAGTTTTGGTAAAGTATTTGAAGTTTAAAATTGACCCTAGGCATGTACTAGGGACTTTGCACTTTTTATCCGTAAAATAGATCCCTCTTGAATCTTATTTAATGTAGCATATATATATATACATATTTTCTTTATATTTATTTACATATATGTATGTGTGTAATACCTGCAGAGCATTATTTTTCAATGCATGCTGCCAGTTGTCGCTGCTGTTGACTGGCAGCCAAAGATATAGTTTAATTACTGGGCCAACCCGCTCATAAACAGCAATTAACGTACCCCATATAAGTGCAACACCCCCCCCCCCCCCCGCCTCCAACCCCCTGCCACCCAGCTCCCCACTGAAGGGGTGGCAAGTTCCAACCGGGCACTGGGGCAACTGCAACCAGCGCCGCAGTCGGAGCAGCTGCAACTGGAGCAGCTGCAATCGGAGCACTCGTTGCAAATAAGACAAGCAAGTGGGGTCTAAACGGAGATGTCCGACTAGGAGATGCCCTGTATCGAGCGACAAACTAGCGTCGTTATCAAAAGGTATCGATACTTATCGATGTTTGGAATTTTGTACGACTTTGTTTTACTCTGGGGAAAAAATACTACATAGGGTGCATGCTCATGATACCCCATTTCGAGTGCATGCACACGCCTGTGCAGGGTATAAAAATAAATATATAAATAAAGCGCACCTTTTGTCGCAGCACGTTAATTAGTGCGAAATAATGAACGACTGGATGGCGGGCGGTGCGAGGCGGGGGCGTCTATGTAAGTGCCCCAAATGTCTGGCAGTGTCAAAGCTTAAGATGCGCGTGCAGCAGAAATTGCGCAGCTTTTTTTCGGCCCAATCCCCCAAAAACCCAACGCGCAGCTCGACGCCCTGCTTCCTGCTGCCTGCTGCCTGCCGCCTGTGCAAATTAGCCCAATTAGTTGGGCAGCTTATCGCTTGGCAACGCAGCTCTTCATGGAATCCCCCACATACTTGGACACAAGATAAATCCGCTTTCACTGCCTCCCTCCCTCTCTGCCGCTCTCTCGCCCACTCTCGCTGCCTCTTCAAGATACAAGATTGTTTTCGCCAAGGAATTTCTCATTTCCACTGGGGTTTAATTTGATTAAGCGAAACTGTTCTTTTGTATAAGAATTAATATCAGAACTACCCGAAATCCAAATATGGACACCTCCAGGACCACGCAACTTCTCCACATGCTAATCTCTTCAATATGAAGGGCAGATTAGTTTAACCGAACGCGATAGCCGGCTGCAAATAATCCTCCACTCATTTGGAGCCATTGCACTACCACAACGGAGTGGCCACATGCAAACATACATACATGCATACATGCAAACATGTATGTATACATGCATTCATTCATACACACATACATGCATACATACATGTGTTCATACATACATGCATACATACATGCATGCATACCTAACTACGTAAATACGTACATGTATGCATACACACATACATATAAATGTACATACATACACGCAAAAAAAAAAAAACAACCAAAACCAAAATAAGCACAACAAAAAATAAAACACAACAAACAAACACAACAGAAAAACCCACGCAAAGTGAAAAACTGCAGACCCAACTTAAGTTCTTGAGAATCGAGGAGTAGAGCACTACGTAGAAATTTGTTTTATCCAACACACACACACACACACTTACGTATATAATACTTATATGCACTTGTACTCTTTATAGAATCGCAGACGCTTTCCTCTGTCTGTTTTCAATGTTGCCCGTTAAATGGCCTTGCCACACTTTAAGCTCGCATAGCTTGATTGATGGCATTTCAATTTGATTGACAAGAAAATGTTTTTTTTTTCTCTCTCGACATTTCATTTTGTGAGCTTCTAATTATTTCGTAACTATGCGCTCCAGGAATTTATACTTTTATAACTTTGTCAAAAACTGAAGTGATTTACGTTGGGTTAACCTTTTCGGACATTTATTTACATCCTGATTGATGCTGTTTGCCCAAAATTAAAGCACTTTTAAAGAAAGTTTTATATTTGCCATCTTCTTGCCTTCATATTTTCCAAGTACTTTATAAGCTTGCAATCCGATGGTATTTAGGAAACTTCTCTGCCTGGCTGCGGCACGTCGAGAATTGGGAAGGATTGAGTCGACCGAAAGTATGCAAAATGCGTGAGCGGAGCTTGCAGAGCAGAGCACACGTTTGCTCAAGTGCTCGGTAATTGGTGGGCGGATTGGGTTTAAAGTTTTGCAAGCAAAATTTTAATAGGGCTTGCGGTGGGGAAGGGGGGGGGGGGGGGAGGTTCGTTTCTCTTAAAGTTTCCTAAGTTTTAGCTGGAAATGTGGCATAAGTGAATCCCGGGGCTCCCTTAAAGGGAACCAACCGCCACTCAATTTATTTATGGCTTTGCCTCTGCAACTCAACTAGTTGACTCTTTTAATAACCAATTTGGCAGCGGCAGCTTGAAGGATATTAGCGTTGTCCCCAACCCAGGATAGGAGCAACTTTTATACATGAGAGACCTGCACGCCAGATGGAACTGCAGGAATATGCCTTGCCCGGGTGACGGCAGGCGGAAGGCGAAAGGCGGAAGGCGGGGCCAGAGTGGGGCTTAATGGAAAAACGCACACGCACAACAAGGACACACGCACACGCACACGCACAGCTAAGTCGTGTATTATGAAAAGCTCATCTAATTTCAATCAATTGTGCCAGAGTTGAGGGCAAATTTTAAGTGCTTCTTCTTCTTCTTCTTTCCGGCCAAAGGTGCAGTCGCGTTTATAACTTATTTTTGAAGGCTACAGACGCACAGGGGGCGTGGCCCTTATGGAAGAAAGTTGGTCGAAAATGAAATTCAATAAAATCAAATTTAATCACAACAAAATTTTTTTTGTGGCCTGAAAGAAGGAACTAGCAAACAGCCGATCGATAACGATAACAACAGCGATTGGTATAGCGATAACGATACCGATAGCAATAGCAATAAGAATGACAGGAGCGATAGCGATAACAGCAATAATACCGATAGAAAAAGCGATAGCGATTGAAATAACGATAAGTATAGCGATAGCGTTAAGATATCGATAACGATAGCTTTGACTATAAGAGCAGCGATAGCGATAGCGATAACTATGGAGGTATCGTAAGCGATGATGATAACAGTAGCGATAGCTATAATTATAAGCGATAGCAAAAGCGATATGCATAGCGATAGGGATAGCGATAGCTATGGCGATATCGATAGCGAAAGTGAGCACAGTAGCGATAGCGATAACTATGGAGGTATCGTAAGCGATGATGATAACAGTAGCGATAGCTATAATTATAAGCGATAGCAAAAGCGAAATCGATAGCAGTAATACTAACGATAGCGATAGCTATAGCGATAACAATATGAACATAGCTAAATCGATAACGATAGAAATAAGCAATATAGAAAAAAATAACGATTGCGATGACGATTACTGTTGCGATAACGATAATATAATAATAAATTAACGTTTTCTGTCTCGCTTAGCCACATTTTCGCAATTAGGCCATAAATTCCGCTATCATAGACAACTGCCTAAGCCGTCCAGCCCGCCCACCCTCAACAACTGCCTAAGCAGCCCCTCACAAAGTTCGCACCGTAAGCCAAACTTCAAGAAGCTCAACGGAGCAGCGCCAACGCGCTCCACCACTGAACCACTTAATCATATCAGCATAATAAGTCAACAGGAGACGCAGCAAGGTAATAAAATTAAATCCTTGCCGCGCGAGCGCTCAAAAGCTCAAAGCAATGGTTGTTGGCAAGGAAGAAGGGGAACGGGAACAGGGGAAGAGGACGACCCACCCTATACGGGATATTATAGTCTAACCCCGAAAAACCAACAAGCGAAATCAATGGAAAGTCAACGAAACGAACTTGCCGCCCACCGCCCACCGCCCACCGCCCACTCGCACGCAGCTAACTGTTTGCCGTTTTCGGGCGTAAAAAGGAAATAAAGAAAATAAGTAAAGCGAACGCGCAACTTAACACAGCCTGAGACGGCTATGCTCGACTTCCAAATACCCTAAACAAAAGAAAGCGTTGTCCATCACTCGGCTGACGGTGCAGGCCAATGTTTAGGAACGAATTGGCCTCAGACTCCTTTTCAAAAGATTTTGTTTTAAATTTATTTAAGATGTATTTCACACATTTCACCAAATCCATCCTCCTGCGTGGAAAATTCAGGGTGGCGAATTTACGTATAACCAAATCAATTTATGACGTGTTTCACACTTTTCGAAAAATTCACTGCTTCGGGGGGGCAAACTTTTCCCGAAACATAAACAGTTTCACGTGTTTCAGCTCTGTTGGAAATTCCACTCTTTGCAATGGAAATTTGGCGAGCAATAGTCGTATTAAACTTATTTTGTTTACCAACGGAATCTGTCAAATTCATTCGAGACGTGTTTCACGCTTTTCGCACAATCCATCCCTATTGAAAGAGAATGTAAAGTTAAATGTGCAAGAGTTTATCGACTTACTTTGGCTTCAATTTCTTTCCTTTTTTCATTCCATTTTCTACGATTCCCCGGGTGGAAAATAAGTGAAAAAATTATACATAAAATTTAAAGCAAGAAACTTAACCAGGACCAGGCCCGCTAAATAAAGCTAGTTTAGTAGAAAACCATGTATTTGAATATAGTTCGAATAGTTGGGAGCAAGAACAAAACGAATATACCCTGTGCTGGCAGCTGATAGGGTATGCAAAGAAAACTGCTTACGCGCATATTAAAAATGGTTTATTTATGTTTCGGCAAGTAAGGGCGCGGTGCGGAAAGGCTCGCCGGTAATCGATTTATGCGCTGCTATTTACAATTTGTTATTTAGGTGGCACAAACAGCGCCCCCTTTCGCCTGCACCCCTGCCCCTGCTCCGGCTCCTGCTCCTGTCCCCGCCCCTGCCCCTGTTACCGCTCGTTGCCAGGCAATTTGAGCGCTGCTTTGTGAAATTCGATGCGCGGCATATGCAAAAATTCACGCAAATCATTTGGCAAAAGTATCGCTGGCTATGAAGATAAATGCGGGGAAGAGCCCGTAACTGGCGATGGGTAGACATAGCAAGGTGTGTGTGTGTGTGTGTATTTGTGCAGGATATTAAGAGCTCTTTAGTTAGCGCACCTTTCTAAGCAAAAGAAAGAGGAAGAGAGAGAGGGGAGAGATCCCAGAACTGAAAAGGCTTTTGACACAACTTTGACTCAAAGTCACATTTAATTTGATTATGCGCCTCTCTCTCTCTTAAAGTATGGATAAAACACGAGCCTAGTCCACACAACTTTTCCGAAAACAAAGAAGGACAAAAAAAAAATCGCTGCGAGAAAAACTTTGTCGTCCAATAAATAGCGAAGAAAAAAAATTTTAATGAAATTAAAATAATGCCCAGTCTGTGGCGCCTCTAAGCCGCGGCGCGTGTCCAGGAACAAATTTAAGCCCAAGCCGATGGCTAAGACACAATTTCTAATTGCTCTCAAAGCTGATTTTCTATTTACTTGGCCAGCATTCTGCTGAGGCGCGGGTGTCGAGGGGGGCGTCCTTGCTAAATCAGCAGAGATTGCTTTTTTCTTAAGAAACCTTAAAGACATGAAGTACATCTAAATATAAGGATATATGTTATTGTAGAAAGTAGACTACATCATTTCTTATACCATGCACAAAACACCTCTCATTCATATGAACTTCCAATCGATTTACGCCGTTTTTCCACACTTACGAGTGAAATTTCAAGAAAGGTAGCTACAGTGAAAAATTAGTTTTCCACTGATCATCAATCAGTCAATCGTTTGATTGCCGTTTTTTCTATAGTTGAAGCCGCCTCCTCCAAAGTCGAAGCCGCCGTCTCCTCTAATTGAAGGGAAGTCTATGCGACTTACTTGCATTCATGAGAATCGAGTAGTAAGGCAAACGTTTGTTTTTTAATTTGCAGCGCAGCTAGAGGTAAACTTGCTCATGCATATAAACATACAAGATATATGCATACAGTTATTAACATATATATATGCATACCTTATGTATACATACATACATGCATACACACATGCACATATTTACACATATACACACGCACATACATATATATACATACAGACATACAAACATACATACATACATACTACTTTTTGTAGATTCGAATACGCATTCTCTTCTAGTTTGATTGATCATCAGACCGTCAATCATCCTGATTGAGGCAAACTATAAAAATTAAAACATAAAGTCTATTTCTACAAAAATATCATGTTTTTATTGTTCGACTTTAAGCGCTACTTGTATATTCGAATACGCATACTCTTCTAGTTGGGTATACCAAAAAAAAAAAACAAAAAAAAGAAAAACTAAACAGAACCAATTGATTTACATATAAGACTTGTTGTGGTCATCTTTTGGTCTTGTTTAGCTTTGGCATTCAGTACAGAATAGTAAATCGATTAAATAGAAACCATAATTCTAAGCCCACAATCGTGTGTGTGCGTGTGGGCGGTGTTTTGGCGAGGGGGCGTGTCATGGTTGAGTGCTCCCAAACATGCGAATGCGAATGTTCATCAATTTGTGGCGACGGCATATCCAAATGAAGGGGATTTCAAAGGCGCGAAATGCCCTCATTTGCATAAAGCTGGCCATTTTCAGACGATGGAGCTGTGCTTACGACTGCGGTTGTGCTGATGGGCGTGGTGGGCGTGGTGGGGCTTCCTCTCGTATCGGTATCGATTGTGCTGACCGTATCTTTGGCGTCCAAGTGCAGCGTGAGACGCTGCGGCGCATCATCGAAACGCACCTTGGCGTCCAGCCTGCTAGCGCACAATGCAGTAATCAACGGCGTCTCATCCGTGGCCAGCATTTCGGTGCGCCGCAAATCCGCGCTGAGGGCCTGCAACGTGCTGAGGCAGCGCTTAAAGCTGGGTCGCTCCCAGGGCTCAGAGCGCCAGCATTGCAAGAGCAGCGCATAACTGTGGGCAGACAGAGCATAAATGGGACAGTGATTAAGATCAGAGGAGTTAAATGGAAGAGCTGGGCTACTTACAGCTTCTCGGGACAGCGCTCCGGCTGCTGCAGCCGCCCGCCGTCCTTGACATGGGCGAGCACCTCAAAGTTGTTGCGCGCCGCATACGGCTGCTGGCCGAGCGTGAATATCTCCCAGCAGAGCACACCGAAGGCCCACACATCCGACTGTGTGCTAAAAAGGCCATCCACCAGGCTCTCGAGCGCCATCCAGCGCACGGGCAGCAGTCCCTCGCCCTCCTTCCGGTAATAGTCGCTCTTGTAGATGTCGCGCGCCAGTCCAAAGTCGCCAATTTTAACAATGCGCCGTCCGCCAATTGCCGCTCCATCCGATACCAGACAATTGCGGCAGGCGAGATCGCGATGCACAAAGTGCATATCCTCCATATAGCTGCAACCATTGGCCACGTCCAGGCACATGCTCAGCAGCTCTGGCAGCTGCAGCTTGGACAGCGCTTCCTGCAAACGAACCATCAATAAGAGTGCTCAAGTGAAGTGCTCGACTAGAAGATACCCTGTAGCCACACGCACACATTCTAGCTTCTTCTCTACTTTTTGCCTTATTCCACATTTTGAGTTATGAAATTCTCAAGGAACTTTGGTGTTTATTCTCCGATCTTAATGCAACCTTCAGCTTGTAAATATGGCATCAGAGTGCTTAAGTGAAGTGCTCAACTAGAAGATACCCTGTACCCAGCTTCCACAACATACTCACATTTGTCTCTTTACTTTCTACTTTTCTTTGGTTCCACATATTCAGATATTGAATTCTCGAGAAACTTCTGCTTATTGTCCGATCTTTTAGCGTGTAAATATGGGAACAAAATGTCTGTACTTATTAAAGCCGAATGAGGAACCTCTAAAAATCCTTTTGATTTTGGGATGGTTTTGGTTGGAGGCATTAAAAATTGACATATTCCTAATCCATATTGTCATATATCTAGAATTTATAATATTCAAGCTATATACACATATATCTTCGGAAACTCACTGACCGTTCCCAGCTATGAGTAGGGACAGAGCTTGCCGGACAGGCTCTAAATATACTTTCTTTATTCTATCTATTTAACACTCTATATATTTACTCTACTCTAATTAGGATTTTAGCATTTCATTTCATGATATTATGAAAACGAGAATACATCGAAATGCAATCTTCAGTGTTCACAAAAACAGTTAACCCTTTACCCACTTGCAATGGCTACAGGGTACAATTAGTGCAAGTGCTTGCTCACCTGCGAGCTGGGCCTTGCCGCACGCAAATAGCTGAGCAAATCGCCGGCCTCCATGTGCTCCATAATCAGCGATATGGAGTCCGTGTCACAGCAGATGCCAATCAGGCAAACGATGTTCTCGTGCTTGAAATTGCTCATCAGCTGCGCCTCCTGCAGCAGCTCCGCGAACTCGCTGGCGCCCTTGCGCAGACTCTGTAAAGGCGAGAAAGATCCTTCAGTTGTGGCCAAAAAACTGCTGCTCCACTCACCTTGATGGCCACGCGCTGCGGCGGCGCCTCGTCCTCGGCCTGCAGCTGGCCCTCGTAGACCTCGCCAAAGGCGCCGCTGCCCAGGAAACGCAACAGCGTCAGCCGGTTCCAGTTGATCTGCGGCAGCAGCGCAATGTCCGCATCGCTCAGCGACATCGAGAAGGTGCGACTCCGCGCGGCGAGCAGCTGCTGCTGCGTCTGCAGAGCCGATAGATTGCTCCAGATGCTAGGCCGGCTCTGCTGCAGCAGCTTCTTGGCGCGATGCCGGCGCTTTTGCACTGAAAAATCGCAGAGTTTACTTCATTAGCGAGTCTTGTGTATGTGGTAAGTGACTGATTGATTGATTGATTGACAGCGCGATTTTTTATTGATTGGGTCATGATTGATTCGACAGACTGATTGAGTGGATGATTAAACAGTTTTCTGATCTACTAATTGATTTACTCCGTCATTGACTGATTGATTGACTGCGTTTTTTTTTTGGCTGATTGAATAGTTTGCTGCTACTAATTGATTAACTCACTCATTAACTGATTGATTGATTGACTGTGTCAGGATTGATTAGGTGGCACAGTGATTACTGATTGTCAGTCAGACTGATTAGATGATTGATAAGTTCGCAGATTTACTAACTGATTTACTCACTCATTGACTGATTGATTACGTGTTTATGACTTATATTCGATTGATTAATTGATTGATTTCAGACTGGCTGACTGATTGCTGGGAATTTCAATTGACTGCGTGAGTTGATTGATTGACTGACTGAATTATGATTGATTACGTGACAGCCTGACGACAAATTTTCAAGCTGAAAGATTGATTGGTTATCATAGTTGATTGATGAACTACGGACCGACTTACTTATTGAATGATAACTAGATTGACTGGTTATATGGCTGACAGATTAATACTGCTTAAATGACTTTATTTCAAGCCGATTGATGAAATGGCAGAACGAGATGGATTGAGCGATTGATTGGTCAACTGATTGACAAAACGACAGACTATTTAATTGACTGATTGATTAACTAACATACTTATTGACCAAGTAATTTTCTTATTGATTGATTGTTCGACTGAAAGGTTGACTAACTGACCGACTAGTTGAATGATTGACTGATTGACTAATTTTCAACTTACACTTGCGCACGAGCACCAAGGCGAGGACACAGCTGGAGACAATGGCAGCCGGCGCAATGATGGCCAAGACGAGGGAGCCGCGCTTCTCGGGCGAGACAAAGGGCTCAGCGATGCGTTCACTGTCCTCGCTGTAGGGTCCCCAGCCGTGAGGCCGATTGCGGGCACGGACGCGAAACAGCAGCAGGCGACGGGTGTGCAACTCGCGCACAATGCAGCTCAGCTCGGTGGTATTACAAAAGTCCAGCCACTGATCCTCGATAACCAGCGGCTCCTCGGCCCAGGGCAAAAGGGAAAGCGTAGTCTCCCGGCGCCGCCGACGACGACGATTGGTGCGCCTGGCCTGCAGAGCCTCCAGATTGTACAGCAAAATGGGTGAACCGTTGTCCAGTGCTGGCGTCCAGCTGACCCGAAAGATCTCGCCGGCAATGTGCTCCAGCTGCGGCCGACCCGGCGCACTGGGCGCATCGCCCAGCGTCTCGTACTCATGACTGGGACCAAAGTAAATGGGTGCGCCCGGCGTGGCGGCATAGGCCAAGGCCAGGCGGCAAGAATAGCGCGTCTTCGGCTGCAGCGGAGCCAGCCGCATCTGTGTATGATTCCCGGCCACATTGAAGTGAAGCTGTTCGCGCAGCGACTGGCATTCCAGGGTGAGCGAACTGAGCGCATCCGGTGTTCCCGGCCAGGCGAGCGTCATCCCGTACGCGTTCAGCTCGATCAGCTGCAGCGGCGGCAGCGGCGCATAGCTGCGGATCAGCAGCCGTCCGCTGCTATTGTATTTGCTGGGCGTGGCATGCGCCTGCAGCCAGACCTGATAGAGCCGGGCGGGCTGCAGGCCCGTCAGCCGCTGCACGCCCGCCGTCTCCACGCGCTGCTCCTGGGCGGGCTGCTCCTGTGACTGCTCCTCGGTATCCTCTAGCTGCAGTTGCCAGTGCAGCGTATAGTAGACGCTTGCGCTGCGAAGCTCCAGCGGCGCCAGCCAACTGACCTCCAGCTCGCTGGGACTCAGCGCCCGTCCGCTAAAATTGCGCGGCGCACTGGGCGTGGCCGCAGCCGTGTGCAGTGCCAGGGTGGGCAGCTGCAGCGGCTCCAAGCCCAGCTGCTGCTGATAGTAGCTGCCGACTTGAGCACGCAGCTCGTAGGCCTGATATGGCTGCAGTTGACTTATGTTGAGCGTCAGGCCGGCGGCGGAGTGCAAGGAGCGCAGCTCCGGCTCTGCGCTGCTGCTGAGATTCATCTGATAGTTGAGCCCGGGCACAGGCAGCGGGCAGTCCGCGGCAGCGCTCAGCTCCGGCAGCTGGAGGCTGCACTGCGTCTCATCGCAGCTGGGCGTCGGCGTTGGGTCCAGGGCGGCAGCCGTGGTGGGCAGCAGCAGGCAGCGGCGACTGGGATACGCCTGATAGTTGTAGGCGCGCAGCAGACGCACCTCGTCCGGCTGCAGCTCCAGCAGAAATTCCAGCTGCTGCCGCCGGCGGCCATAGGCGCGCACGCTGCCATTGCGCAGAGCATACAGATAGCCCGGATCCTGGGCAAGCTGGCCGATGTCATCGTTCAGCAGATTGAGCTGGGCGCGTAGTGCGCTGGACGTGCACAACTGACGGGCGACATGGTAGACACAGAGTCGGCCCAAATGATCCACCAGATTCAGGGTCTCGGCCAGCGGCTCCTGGCTGCCCTCGAAGAGGCGCCACAGCGGCAGTGAGACGCCCTCAAAGCTGAGCGCGCTGCCATTGGCCAGGCTGCGACCCTGGAGCGTGGCATTGCGCGAGTCCAGATCGTGCTGCAGCCAGACGAGCTGGCGGGCATGCGGCAGGGCGACAAGATCGCGCAGCAGCTGGCCACGCGGCGTGCTCCAAAGACGATCGCCCTGCAGTATACGTCCATCAAAGCGACAGAGATCCAGGCTATAGATAGCACAGCCGCCATCCGCGGCATCCAGCTCGGCCCAGTAGACGATTCGCTGCACCCAGTCGACGGTCAGGGCTAGGACCTCGGCGCGCATGCGTGCCAGCTTGGCGGGCGCCTTGCCGGGCACATGGCTCAACAGCTCCACATGCTCGTTGACCCAGAGCAGGCGCTGCTCGCCCTGCAGCACAACCAAATGCTCGACGGGACTGGCGGTGTGCACCAGCTGCCTGCGCCCGCCCGTATCCAGATCCAGTTCGCCAATGTGCTCGGCATTTGCATAGAGCAGACGCGGCACCGACTGCACCTCGGGCGAGACGTGCAGGGCATGGCTGGTGGCGCCGGCGGCCAGGCCTGTGGCGGCCACATGGGCCTGCACCTGAAAGCGATACGTCTCCTCCGGCTGCAGGTGCTCGACGCGCGCCTCCAGCGTGCTCTGGTTGAGCAGCAGCTCCGAGTGCAGCTCGCTGCCGCGCCAGCAGCTGATGCGATACTGCAGCGACTGGCTGCCCGCATGCTCCTCGGGCACATCCCAGCGCAGCACAGCACTCACATTCGGCGCCAGCTGCAGCGGCGCCGCCTGACGCTCGACAAAGACGCGCAGCCGCCGTGGTTGGGTGGGCGCCGCGACGGGCGTATCCAGCTGCACGCGGGTGGTGGGTCCGGCGCGCCAGGCGGTGTGCGGCGTGATGCTGATGCGCAGACCGAGCGGCGCCTGGGCCAGCTGTGTGATCCGGGCAAAGGGCGTGAGCAGCTCCAGGGTGATCAGCCGCTCGCTGCCGTGCTCCAGCAGCAGCTTGTAGCAGACGCTGTGATTACCGCCGCTGGAAGCCGGCTGCCAACGCACGCGAAAGTCATTCCAGTGGCCGCCCTCGTCGATGTGCACGCTATCCGGCGGCACGGCGAGCGGCCGTACGCCCTCATCCGGCGGCGGTGGCGGCGGGCCAGCGGAACGCTCCAACAGCTGCACGGCGCTGAGCGGCTCGACCAGGCCCTCCGGCAGCAGGCGCATCGTATCCGTGACCGGTTCCGGCTGCGCCCCGAGGCGAAGCAAATGCGCGCCCCTGCCGTCCGCCGCCAGCCAGAGCAGCGCTCCAAGCGGCGCCAGATGCTGCAGCGTGTGCGCCAGTGCATCCGCCGACGGCAGCGTAGCAAGCAGCTGCAGTGGGGCGGCGGCCTGACTGCCGCCCGCCGACAGCGCTGTGCGATAGAGATGCAGCGCCGAGTTGCCGGCGACCAGCCAGTAGATGTGTCGCTGCGGCAGATCCAGACAGAAGCCGCTAATCCTGCCGGCCAGTCCATTCACGTGATAGTACTCCAGCTCCGGCTGCTGGGTGGAGAGAGCGCTCAGAGAGCGACGCGCCAGATGCGCCGCGCTCGAGTAGTAGAGATGTCCCTGAGCCGAGTCGAGGGCCAGATGGCGGGCGCCAAAGATAGGCAGCAGCTCGCGCTCGCCGCTGAGCGGATCGAGACGCTGGACACAATCGCGCGCCAGATCCGTCCAGTAGAGCAGACCGCCGCGCCAGTCATAGGCAACGGCCCCAACATGCTCTATCCGCTCGTCGGAGCAGCTCAGCTGCGGCTGCAGCAAATTGACGCAGTGCAGCGTCTGCTCCCGCCCGCTAACATAGTACGCCACGCTGGCATTAACCAGGGCCAGCGGCCCCGGCGACGACGCCAGCTGCACGGGCAGCGGCTGCAGCTGGCCGCCCAGCTCGTTGGTGGTGTACAGCGAGCCGCGCTGCGTGGCCCAGCGCAGGCGATGATCGCCCAGCGGCCAGGTGCGCGTCGCCAGCGGCGCTGTCCAGACGCCCGCACGGCCGGCCGCATTGTTGGCGCGCACGCGCAGCTGGTAGAGATTATCCGCCTGCAGGCGCTCCAGGCTAAAGTGGGGCACGCGTATGTTGCGTATGTTGTAGGCGCTCTGGCTGGCCACGTCCAGCACCTCCAGCTCGTAGCTGTAGTTGCGCGCGGCCGCCGTTGCCGTCTGGTAGGGATTAGCTGCCGGCGGCTGCCATGTTATGTGCGCCGTCTGCGCTCCTAGCAGTGCGCGCAGCTCGCGCGGCGCCGGCGGCTCAAGCGCCACCATCTGGCGGCGCCGTTCCAGCGGCAGCAGCGCACAACAACCGCCATCCGGCGACCAGTTGGCAATCGGCGCCAGCGTCTGTCCGTCCAGCAGCTGCAGCTGTGTCTCATTGGCCAGCAGCAACTGAGCCTGATCGCTGGACCAGGCGAAGCCGCGCCAGCTGTCGTTGGAAAGCGCCAGCGCGTGCTTGTGCCCGCCATCGTAGCTCAGCTCCAGCAGCTGATTCTCCTCGGGCAGCAGCACGTGCAGCAGCCAGCGCTGCGGTTCCAGCAGAAAGCGTCCGGGTGCTCCTGTGGCCATGGGCTGTGTGAGGCGCAGCGGCTGCTTGCTGCTCAGATCCAGACGCCAGAGGCTCTCCGCATCGCACCAGAAGAGCCAGCCGTTCAGGGCGTCCAGCTCCAGCTGCGCCACGACGAAGCCCAGCTGCACGCCCGCCAATTTCACGTCGCCGCCCTCCAGATTGCTGCTAAACAGCTCAAATCCTCCTTCCCCGCTGCTGTTCGCCTCCGCTGCTATGTAGAGGCGTCGCTGCAGCCAGTCAAGGCTCAGCTTGCGTGGCATCCACTGGCTGCTCCCATTGGAAGGCAACTCCAGGCGCAGACGCCGGGCAGAGCTTGTTGTCGTCTCATCCAGCAGCTGGCTGTAAGCAGAAAAGTGCGAATCTAAACTAAAGTAGAGCTTAGATTTTAGTCGATATACAAATAACTGACCAGCGGGTATACCCGGCCTTGCCCGTGGCACCTTTAAAACACACTCTCTCAAAGGTCTTTGAAAATGCACAGAAGAATGTTAAGAGGTTTAAATGCCAAATTGCTCTAGAAGCTAATAAAGATTGACTGACTGACTGACTGATTGACTGACTGATGATCCACGCACAGCCTAAACTGAAATAGCCAGGAAGCTTTTTTTTCTATTGAAGAAACTTAATCTAATTCCACCTCGAAATCCTACACAAAAATAGTCTTCACTCTCCAAAAGATAATTGAACACTGGCTGAATTGGCAAATCTCTCACCTGTGCAGCTGACCCAATTCGTCCAGCAGCCAGAGACGCTGCTCACGCTGCGAAAAGGTAAAATCGCTGATGGCCGTCGGCTCGGAGCTGTAAAGGAGACGTGTCTCGCCCGCTGGCTCCAGTGATTGCCAGACGATGCTATGCTCGCCCGCAAGCAGCACGCTCTGCAGCTGCTGCGGCTCCAGGGGTGACTTGGTCACAATGCTGACCACCGTAGACGGTCCCTCGCCCTGTTTGTTGATCATGGTCAGCGCCACGGTGTAGTTGGTGAGCGGCTGCAGCTGGGCAAAGATGCAGCTAGTACGTTGAGCAGGCAGCAGCTGGTAGAGATGGGGATTTAGATTTGGCAGCTTGGCAGTTGGAGCTCGTGACGTACCTGCTCGCGGCTGGTGTTGCCTGCGCTAGTCAAGAGCACGCGGTAGCCTTCAATGGGCGCATTGCTGTAGCGTCCGGGACGCCAGTGCACGGCCACATGATGCTCATCCAGCGCCAGCAGTGCCTCGATAATGGGCGCAGAGATGGGTGCGCCCTCAATTGGCGTTTCGTATACAGGCGTCGCTGGCGAGTAGAGCACATCCTCGCTGCTCTCCCCAAAGGGCAGCTCGAAGCGAAACTGACCAGAGTTCAAATTTAAATCTCCACAGATTTTACTTGACATATGATGGACCTACCTTATAGCGGGTGTAGGGCACAAGCGCCTCCAGAATCTCGCATACGTAGTACTCATCGCAGTCGTAGTCCGCCAGATTGTGCCATTCAGGCTCCGACTGATTGTCCACTTGCTGGTATTGTATATTAAAGGGTCGACTGGCCAAATAGTTCTCCGGGAACTGCATGGCCCATTTAATCGTCAGTGTGCTAGACTCATCTGTCATCTCCAACAGCTGCGGCTGCGTTGTCTCCACCTGCCGAGCCATGGCCAGCCGCTGCATATGCCAGTAATCGCGCTGCGCCGTCTCGCAGGCTCCAATGCAGGGCATGTCGTAAGGATAGAACTGCGTGGAAGCCTGTCAATATGTTGGGGTTAAGTAGCTATGATTACAACGCTGGCTGTAGATGTCTCACTCACACAGGCCTCCTGGCAGGGCTCGATCTCCTTTAGCGCGCGATACCATTGCGCACAGCCCTTGTTGCACTGCAAAGAGAGATGTGGATCAGATTTGTTGAGCTCAGATGCTCCATCAGGAAGAAGGAAGCAGGTGGAGGGGAAAGTGCGGGTTATCTGTAGTCAGCTGAAAGTTCCGTCAGCCTTGAGCCTCGCCTGAATAAGCTATAAAGCCAGTTGCCTTTAAAAATAAACTGAAAGATACCCTGTACTTGAGGTTACAACTGTGCTTTATCTTTAACCGAAAAGGCTCTAGTCGGGAGTTCTCGACTAGGGAATACCCTACACCCTCTTTTGCCAATACCAAATGCAGCCCGCGCTACGAGCTCGCGTGCGTATACGTCATACAGACGGACGGACAGACATGGCTAGATCGACTCGGCTATTGATGCTGATCGAGAATATATATACTTTATGGGATCCGAGATGCTTCCTTCAATACCCATTTTGAATGGGTTCTGGGTGTTGATCATTATAAAGATTTGATTCTTGAGTCGTTTTGCTTGCTTTCAGCAATTTTTGAGAGCGTGCAAGGCATAAAAAGCAGAGCCAACTATTCGCATATTTCAACTATATCTTATATACTCAACACTATTCAGCTTTCAGCGTACACAATTCAGATGACTAGTGAGCTGTCGAACTATGCTCTAAAAATATATTTTATGTTCAATAACTACTCTTTTATTTCGTGATAAAAATTCCATGTTATTGTAAGGTAAGTACGATTCTGCAAATGCTTAACGCTAACCAAGCTCAAAGCTATATCTTAGGTAAGCTTCATTGTCCCCTGATGGATTGCTGTAAAACTCAAAATAAAACTAACAGCAGGATCCGATGCCTCGCAAGCAAACTAATTGAGCGCCGACAGAAGCGTTTACAACTTTTATTCAACGGTTTCCTTTCCTGTCTGGAGCCGGAGTACGATTGGATTCGTCTGATGCACTATGAGTTCGTGTGTAACTAGCCAGTTAAAGGCTGATCAGCCGTCTTGCTTGGTAACTTAATCACATCAAAGTTCGATGCCCCCCCACCTTTCCTAACCGCCTGTGGTTAATCCGAAATACATGTAAGGCAGAACTGGCTTGGATATCGAACGTGTTTATGATTTTCTCTAACAAGTGCGTGATGGCCTTATCACTGCGTATCCACAGTTAACTACTCCTGATACCCTGTTACTGTTGCAAGTGCTTTCACCCTTGCATGTAACAGACAGAAGTTAACTGTGATCGGTTTACATTTATATATTTTTCGGACAGCTAGAGCATCTTGATTTATTGGATTAAGAAAACCTTACTTTTTAGATATTTCTTCTTTTTTTACTTATCCAGAAATTCGTGAGAGTATATTCTTGCATTCTGTTATGATTGGAATACTATATCATATAGCTCTTCTATAGGTAGACGAGCTTTACAGAAGGGAAGGGTATTTAACCTTCGGCTCAATTGCCATTCTTTTACGTGAGTTTGCTTTAGTATATTCCCTTTTCTCCGGGTTTTTGGGCTGTAAATACGTTTCGGTTCTGGTTTCTGGGAATTTGTTCTTGTTGTTTTTTATGGGTCATTCGGTCGGTCGGTCGGTCCGTCCGTCCGTCGTCACGTTGTCTGGCAAAGTTGAAAGGTGGTTTCGAATTACGCGACTTTGTGGCCTTTTTGTGAGGGGGGTTGTTGTCAAAACACTTGACACCATTTCGGCACGGGGGGACGGGTCGGTTTTGGGGGCAGACTTACGCGTGTTTTATAGCACTTTTCGCTGTTGTCGGCCTTCTCGCACTTAATGCCAAACTCGTCCAGAAACAGATCCTCCTGGAAAAAAGAAATCAAGTGAAAATCAATTAGCACAAAAGAGCTTCGATTTGCAACGGAAATGCCGCAGCGAGCAGGGCCAAGGAAAGAGGTATGGGAAAGTAAGGGAAACCCAAGTCGTGGGAAGAATTTTAATTCAATGTCGATGACAATGAATGTATTTACAATCTTTAACAATTATTGGTAAAAACAATGGAGAAAGCCAGATCGGCAGATGGCAGGGGGAGAATTAGCTAAAGCCAGTATTGCCAAGGCAGCTATTTTCCAGCTAAACAAGAGAGAGAGAGAGAGAGAGAGAGAGAGAGAGAGAAAGAAAGAGCTAGGGACAGTGTGTTAGCACTTTAGCTATTTTCTAACAAGACTTGACTGTCTTTATAGCGAGACTTAGCTCTTTCTCTCATCCGTAAACTGTAAAGATTTGCGAATACATGCAATTCCGGCTATTTTTTTAGCTGATCTGCCTCTACCTTCTAGCTTTCACAAACAGAGCCAATTTAGCCATTATCTAGCTAGAGTTTTCTTACCCGAAAACTTGATATTTGTTGACATTTGCAAGTGTCTGCTAGTTTGGCTATTTTATAGTCAGATATGGCTAATTCAAAACTAGATTTGACTATTTTCAGCGAGAAAACATGAAATTTGCAAGTGCCTGCAGCTGTGGCTTTTTTAAAGCTAGTTTCTCGAGTGTCGGAAGTGCCTGAAGTTCTGGCTTTTTGTAAGCTGGCTTAGCGCTTTTCTGGCTTTTTGAAAAATAGAGCTGGGAGCTTGCTGCTGCCATTTTCTAGTTAGAATCGGCTGTTTTTCACACGAAACCTGTCAAATCTGGCTATTTTTTTTTAAGCTGAAAACTCCGCCTTGTAGATCACTCTGCTTAGGTAATGCAGCTTTTTCTAGCTATTTTGATGATTTGATTTAGCTACTTTTCTCAAATGACAGTCGACAACTCCAGCGTAGACCTGATTCTTGACTTTACAGGCATTTGAACAACCTCTGAGAATATGCGCGCATTACGAATGCATAAATCTATTGACCAAATCGACATTTAACGGGCGTCACGCCAAACGAGTTTCTGCTTTTTTTGCTCTTTCTCTTTGCGTTAAGCACGTGATCGATCGCAAAGAGATCTCCGACTCGGTCCGCAAACGATCTATTCATTGTTGTTGAGGCGAGGGGCGGCCAAAAATAGCGACATGCCAATTCAGAGCGAAGGCAAACAACTCGAGAGCTTCTCGAATCTTGGTTAACCTAGTAATACATAATATAATAATGGATCAAAGGTCTTTAACAGGCACATTTCTTACAGACGAGCGCAGTTAATTTTTGAGCTGCTTAACAAATAGCTATAAAAAGCCCTTATTTATTCCAAAACTAAATACAAAGTCCAAGAGACAACTAAATTATATTCAAGTTTCTGTAATATTATCTCATCTTGAACGAACTAATAAGCAACTCAAATGGCTACAAATTGTCAGACTTTAGAGAAGTTAAGAGCTTATACACTTTTCGTATTTTGATCATTTTACCGATCTTATGGATTATTCGACATCGGTGAAAGATGTAATTCATATCTTTGTTTTATGTAGAGCTTTAAGCATTTGTTTTGAAACCAAAAAATGAACACAACTTTGTTTAATTTTCCCCAGTGCAAAACAAGTTTTCAATCAATTTTTACATAGCTAGAAATGAGTTCAATGTCAAACCGATATATAAAGATATTTTCGGCACGCCGAATAATTAATACCCTTGTAGACATTTGTGAAGACATGTGAGATCGTAAATGCTCAGTTTGATGAAAATGCCTTGAAAAACAGAATATATTGCCATACAAAAACTGAACTTTCGACCAACTCTTTCTATACATCCCCGATCCTCGATTGATCTATATAGATAGTGCGATCTTGCTAAGATTTGGCTAATATGGAAGGAGCATAGTTTAACTAGTTAATGACGGGTTTAATCAAGATATCTTGAGAGTAAGTTTTTCTTACTTTCATGACAAAATTATAATACCCTGTACAAGGGCATAAAAGCTTTCATGCTACGCTCAAACAGAAATTTGTTTGTAAAACTGAGTAAAAGAGGAATTCGCTGCAAAAAGTAATTATCGATAACTTTTTATCGGAATGAGCGCAGCCAACTTCAACTATTAACAACAGCAGAGCTAGTCCCTCGGCTAATTATACTAATGCACGTATATAACATTTCAATTCACGTTTGTTTACAAAACTTTGTGAAGCACCTCTCATTCTTTTTTTTGCTTCCGCTTTAATTGGAATGCTCAGCATTTGATGTGAATATTACAGTGCTTAAAATCGCAACATCTGTAAATTGTGTACTGAAACTTGGTTAACGAATTTATAATTGCCCTCAGTTTCAGTTACGGCTCGGGTTTCATTGGGCTATGGCCAGGGCCGGGTTAGATTCGAGTCCCCTTTAAGCTCCGCCTTAACGCATCCAGCTTTCACTACACTCATTCATTTAGCCAAACACACACACACACACACACACCCAGACACATACATTTCATTTGGTCTACTAAGTATTTTTCTTTTCAGCTGTGTTTTTTTTCGCACACGCGTCAATTTAATTTAGAATTCTACGTAATATTTTATTAATTTAGCTTGATTGGCTTTTTCACAAACAGCGCACAGGGCTCTGCGGGTGTATGTGCGAGTGTGTGTGTGCGAGTGTGTGTGTGCGAGTGTGTGTGCGAGTGTGTGTGGCGACTTCATGCGATGCTTAGGCGCTGCTCGCAATGGCCATTGAGATGAAAGATGCAGGCGAACCGAGAACTGAGTTGGATGAGATTGAGGGGGCGGGGCGTGGCGGGGCGTGGCGGCTGCTTGCTAATTGGCGTTGGGGGTTTTCATGTCGTCATTGCGCGTCTTTTGTTGTACAATTTCTATTACATTAGCTGCCTCACTGATTGACTGACTAACTGACTGACTGACTGACTGACTGACTGACTGACAAACCCACTCACATACTTGAGAGCATGTTATTGGCACAATTTGTTGGTGTTGTGCCGCCTTGCAGTCCGAAAATCCAAACAAGACTACGCTTATCTCGGCAGTGCCCGACAAGGATATACCCTAAACGCACCTATAAGCAACCCCTTCTATACATACATAAACACACACACACACACACACTCATACAAGCCACGGCTATGCTGCTTCTTCCCTTAGCTACATGGTATCCCCCCGGGAAGTCCATGTAAAATATGTACAATTATCCTCAATAAACTGTTATCGATTTCATAGAAACGAAGCAAGTTATCGATATCTTGAAGCAGACTTGATCTGACCGTGTTATCGCAACTTCCTGGTCACAATCTCAAGACCCTCGCCCATCTATTCCCTGAAATGGACTCGACCTTCCTTCGCCTGTTACATTTTCAATTGACCAATTTTCAATTGGGAGGTTATCGAAACCTTGCCTCGCCTATCTAGTCCCTGAAATGGACTCGGCCTTCACTACATAAGCCGCAATTGCGAATATCCCCTTGACCCATTTTCAATATGCACAGGGTATAATAAATTGGCTCAACATTTTGCAAAGAACATCATCAGCATCGTCAGCATTTTAATCATCATGTTAAATGATTCTTTTGTCCAGCTAAAGATATTTGTGCTGTGCGATCCAAGTGCGCTTTTGAATGTGCCCCCGTCCAGCTGCAGCAATCGCCCACCTCTGGCCCCCCGCGTCCGTGTCCACCTCAGGCTCAGGCTCCCCCAGTCAACCAGCTGCAACGCTGCCAATTAATGAAGCCAAGCGATAAGCAACAATTTTCACACATATTAGATACACACGCCGCTTAAGTGATAGAAAGGGGGGAGAGGGTCACTCAATGAGTGTAGAAGGAGGGACAGAGACAGAGAGTCTCAGCTCTAAATATACCCCAAACCGTATCCCAATCACAGTCGCAGTACGTCCAGCATTTACAACAATTAGGCTGCCTGATTAGTTTTAATTAAGCCAACTGACATGAAGATGCCTCTGTAAATGGGTCTCGGTCGGGGGCAATGCGAATGGGCACTACGAAACACAGAAAATGGGAAATGGAAAATGGGAAATGGTAAATGGGAAATGGAATCAAGTGCGAAATAAGCAGCTTTTAATTAGTACTCACTGCTCTCAACTATTCTTCAATTAAACGCTGCAACAGTTTTACGCACTCTACATATATCGATAGGGTGTTATCGATTATCAGGAAGAGAGTGATAAGCGAGAAGCTTGTATTTAGTGCTAAGTACTTAATATCGATAACTCGTTTATCGATTGACAAGCGCAGGCACATAAAAATCTCGTTGTTCTTCCCAATCGCTTTACTATTAAGCTTATCGATAACAGAATCAGGCCTGATATTGGGCATCGATTTATCGCTCTAGTGCTCAAGTTTTCGATGGAGGCAGATAAACAAAAGGATACGTAAAAGTCTTGAAGAAGAACTCGCCATAATAAATCTTTTGAAATGGCATACCTATCGATAACAAGTTAAAGAGAGAGTCTCGTAACTAAAACTTAGTAATCGATCAGCCATACCTATCGATAACAAGTTTATCACATGATAGATATTTAAATTTCACAAACTTTGATCGAATTTGTTTCCTACTTTTACTCATTTACTCGCAGGACAGAAACTTAAGTTTAAAGCAAGCATTTGGTTGTCCATGATCGATAATGTGTATCGATAGCTGTTTATCGCACAACAAAAGGTACATGGAAAGCGAAATAGAGATGGGATAGAACAATGTTGGGCTGCATTGCCAGGAAATGCGCTGTTGTGGCGCCATCTATTGTGCAGTGTCGTGCAATTGGGAATTTTAAAACAAAACTGTGATAAAAACAAGCGTGCTACAAAAACACACACACAAAAAACAATTGCAAAACACAACAAAAACAAGCAGAAAAAAAAAAGAACAAACGCAAAGAGCACTTAAATAATTTTTTAATTATGCCAGATACGTGAGCAGCTGCGGCGAGTTGGTCGAGAAACTAATTAAAAGCAGCGCGACAATATCTATTATGGTATCTATATGGTATATATATATATATATATATATATGTATAAATGGGAACAAAAGGTGATGTTATATGTGTCCAATTTGTTTCATTCTATTTTGTGATATTGGGCGCAAGCAATTAATAGCTAAATCAAGCCAAATAATCCCAGGCTGAATGCCAGCTGGCGCCAGCTAGCGGCGGTTTCTGGCAACTTTGGCCTGCTCATGGAGCAGACAGTTCAGAGAATTCTGGAACGGCCCACACAATGTGCACTCATGCAAATTGCAATAAAGCGAAGGTAACCCAAATATTTAGCTTCCCAACAGATACAAATGCAGACACAGATACAGACACAGATACAGATATAGATACAAATGCAGATACATATACAGATACAGTTACGGGATATAGAAGCTGAGATACATGCGCCGAAGCTGTTACATATAACAGCTCAGTGACAGTTGTGTAGAATCTAAATTGTAGATTCTGTTGATTTAAGTGCCCGTTTGACATGACAAGCGACCCAACGGGCTATAATCACGAAACTTGACAGTATATATGCACATAATACACATGGATCGCTTAATTAGGGGCTTCAGAGCAGAGCAGAGCAGAGCAGAGCGACAGATTTCAATGTGATCCGACATGTGACTAAGCTCAACTATCGTTAACTTACAGTTTTCTTCAGTCTTTCAATTGGCCAATCCCAAACAATTTGTGCATCTGGGCACGTTTTGGACTTGTGAATGAATCCAACTGCTGCGATGCGCAAAAGCCAAATAGAAACATCGCAAAAACCAAGAAAAAAACATCGCAAACACCAAGAAAAAACATTGCAAAAAATCAAGAAAAAACATCGCTGAAACATCAAGTTATGTGATTAAATTCACCTTAAAGCAGCGTCTCGTCAAGTCTACCATAGTTCAAAAAGAACTCGAAAAGAAAACAAGAAACTGACATTGCAGTCAAATGTATACGACTGCCTAATACTCTGTTTCCAGTTAATCAATCGGAAATCGAAATTCAACTGAGATTCAACAAAGATTTTACAAATAATATAACCCGGCTGCAAATGAGTTTATCTACCAACATACATCTTATCAATTTTATGAACAGCCTGTAGGTCGAGCTTGAGTTGGGCTACGATATATCTTTAAGAAAAATTATAAACCAATACAAAATTATAGGTTTCCAGTTTAAGAACATATTGAAAGTTTTTCAAAAGGCTTAGCAATTGATCTAACATGAGCTTTGCCAAGAAGATAAAACTTGCTTAAGAAGTCAAGTTTACGAAAATAGGATGTCTCCATGGAAATTTGTAATGCACTTTTTCTTTAAGGCCAAAGTAAGCGCAAGTCTTCGGGCCTTAAACACTTGCTTGCTGGAGCTTCAAGCTAAAACCTTCAGCTTAGCCAAATCAAGTAAGCTACCATAACAAAAGGCTAACATGAGCTTTACCAGGCAGTTCAAATAAAGGTCTGAACAAGTTAAGTTTATAAAAGAGCTTTTTGGCTTCTTTGATATACCAGCACTAGCAAGTCTTTTAAGTCTTAAGCTCTTAAAGCTTTGCTTGTCAGAGCTCCAGCTCTAGCTTCAGTATACTAACATAAGCTTTGCCAGGAAGATAAAATAAAGGTTTAAACAAGTTAGGTAAATGCAAACAAAGCTCTACCATAACTAGAAAGTCCTTAAGAATATTAAAGAACTGTCAAGATAAGCCAAGTGCATTGTGACACCCAATGCAAGTAAGTAACGATAAGTTCAAGGGTTCACTTAACTATCATAAGCTTTGCCAGGAAGTATAAAATAACGGACATGCTAAACTGTACTTACGGTGCACAAGCACGCAGCTCAAGGTCACAATAACAATAACAATAACAATTCCATTTAGTTATAGTTTAAACCCCCCGTTATCCAACTAGCGACTCACCTCCACAATGCAGCGCTGCACACAGTCGCGGGTGACGCGCTCCAGAACGATGCGCTCATCAATGGCCGCGTCCGCAGCAGCAGCGGCAGCCGCCTCTTGTTGTTGTTGCTGCTGTCGTTGTTGTTCTTGCCTGCGGAGACTTTCGGTTGGGGTTTGGATGCTGGGTCTGGGCATTCTGACCACGCTGCTGATGGCAATGCCCTCGGCGATGCTGGGTGGCGCCGCACCGACATGCTTTGTCCAAACGGCCACCTTCTCGACCACATCGCTGTCCAGCTGGGGTCGCATATGGGTCTGGGCCAGGGGCAGCAACATCGGAACTACTGCAACTGCAGCTGGTGATGTTGTTGTTGGTGTAAGGTTCTGGTCCGACTCGATGTGGGAGCGGCAACAGACATCGCAGCAGAGCGAGAGCAGCAGCAGCAGCAGCAGATTGGCAATTAGTATCGTGGAGATGCCGCCGTGACCCGTGACAGAGAATTGGCCCGGGTTCAGCTGACGTCCCAGATGCAACAGCTGCTGCCGCAGGCCCACAAGCCGCGTTGTATGCCGCCGAACACAGCGATCGCCGTCACGTTTGCAACTGACACTGGAGTTGGAATTGGAACTGGAACGAGATCGAGATCGAGATCGAGATTTGGTTGTTGCCTGCTGCTTGGAGTGCTCCTGGTTGATGTGAGTCGTGGACATCTTTGTGTTCACATTGACAGCGATTTTAACATTGAAACTAAAGCTCAAGCGTTTGGGTGGATGCGGCGGCTGTTGCTGCTGTTGTTGCTGTTGTTGCTGTGCTGCATCTTCTCGCCAAAACATAGTCCAAAATTCAAATGTTCATTGAGGCACAAAAATAAAGCTCGACCTACGCCTCGGCAATGCCAAGTGCCGTTCCGGCGGGCGGAACGGGCCGGAGCTGCCGTTCGTCCGACTCTGACTGTGTGCGAATGGTTGTGCGTGTCCGAGTGTGTGCCCGACTGTGTGTGTGTGTGTGTGTGTCTGTCTCTGGGCTGGTTTCTAATTTGTTGTCGTTCGATTTCGTTGAAGAAGCTCTGCTCGACGTTTTTGCATTTACATTTTGCTGAAATTGAAAACGAAAAACTCGAAAAATCAGAAACGTATCGGCATATGCATATAAATGAATTAACATATTATGTTAATCGACAAGCACGCAACAATAATAAACTAAACCAATTGCCCCAAAACAGTTCAATGTACCTATTTGCGAACTGTTCCGATCTACAAAAACAGCTCTCGCTTTGGAATTGAAATCTCTTGAAATTCGAGCCCGGTTGATAAACCAGGCTAAAGTTTGTTTTGTTTCCTGCTCGAATCTGCGGAGCATACAAAAGAGATATTTGGCGAAGAATTGGTTTGCAAGATAAATGAAAATCATGTTAGGTGCACAAATTATAATCCATATAACTTTGCATATAGAACACAAATACACAATAGGCTTCCCTTCGCCCCAGTCTCTGTTAACTGCGTTGAGACTGAAATATGACACCCAAATATGTGCGCATATCCAAGCACAAGGTACTAGCTTCGATTTCAAGCTGAATCAGGGCGAAAGTGAAATACAATCAGGCAAGAAGAATCTAGCCAACATTTTTGGCGTATAAATATGAAAATTAATCAGCAAACTGATTACAACCAAACCACAAAAAACTATAAGGTTCCCAACCAATGGAAAAACTATACATTTAAGTGCGATTGATAGAACGGGGGTTTTGGGGGTTTTGGGGGTAACTTTCTCCACACAAGTGCATAAATGCAGATTAAGATGAAACCGCATGGAATCTCTGGGGAATAGCGTTAAATTCCTGCGGCGGGAATATATTAAATATTGAAATGCAATTGATTTGCCGATTCGCGCTCAAAACAACAACAACAACGAAAAATTTGTTAAAATGCCGCTTTATTAATTAACTCCGAAAAACGCAGCGGAAAACCACAAAGAATAAAAAAAAAAAAAAAAACAACACATTTATAAATAAAGTAAATAAAATAATCATAAATAAATCACTAATTAAGCGCGCGAAAATGCAAGAGAAATATGCACACAAAACATTTTTAATTGCAGCAACAAAACAGAAAGAAAAAAAATTGTGCAAAAAAAATGGCCAGTAATTAATTAATTATTCGCATTATTCAATGAGCGAACAATTCCGTTTGGCGTTAATTTCAACTTATTTGTGCCCATCTGCATTTTGTATATTTTCACAGCAAAGTTCTCAAAGTTCTCTGGAGTCCGCGATTCGGAGTCGGGTTTTGGATAACACTCGCCCACATAACGGGAGACAGTTCTTGTTGCTTGAGGGAGTGCGGCGGGATGGAGCGGGTAGGAAGGAGGTAGGAGCTATTCACGCGCTTTAATTCAATTTGCAGAGAATTGATTCGAGCAGCTTAATTGCATTTTATTGTAGCCCTTTTTTTGGAAGATTGCGGCGGGGCGGGGCGGGGCGGTGCGGGGTTGAACTTCAAAGCTACTTCAGAGACTCGCGCGTCTCATATGTCACAGCCGTATCTCAATATACACAAATGTATCTGCAGCAGCCTGTGGCTATGTATTTATATCTGAGCGCTGCGTACTTAACCGTGCCGCGATCGTCGCTTAACTGATGGAACCGGCAAACGACAAACGACAAACGACAAGCGGCAAGCGGCGACTGCGACTGCGACAGCTCCAAAAACAAGTAAGTGCTCTAGTCAGAATTGACCGACTAAGCGATACCCTGGACGAAGCAAGCGAGCTGTCGTTTACAAAGATTCCAGCTACCCTTTGCAAGCGAACTTGCTTTCCCAGGCCCCACATTAAGGAAAACGCGTTCTGATCGCACTTCGGTATTTATAGTCCGATCGTTATGAAATTTCCATGCCTAATATGGCATAAAAAGGTTGAGTTAACCCAAAAGTAAAGCTCCATCTTTACATAAACATAAACCTTTGCCATGCTGAAAAGTGAAATATTCCTAAGCTGCATACACTTTGCGAGTTTTGAGTATCTAACTCTCAAAAACTTCCAGTTATTGCTTATGTAATGCGAGAATATGTATTGCATTTTCAGTATCTAAACGAAAAGATAGACGGACATAGCCTGGCCTGACGCTGCTCGTTGTCCCGATCAGAAATACATTTACTTGATGGTGTATGAGCTGCTACCATCTGGCTGTAACATACATTTACACAGAATCATTATACCCTATTTGTACACTCTTCATGTGTACAGGGCATAAAAACAACCCCAGCCGAACCGAAGCAAGCCAGAGCAAGACGATCAACGACGACAACGACGCGACCCGACGAAACTTCGCTTCACGTAGACAGAGAACCCCATTTACACAGCGTCATGGGCGATTCCAGAGCACAAAGGTATCTGGATAGTAGTTATAGTAATACCTTAGAGTGCCACCGAAAATGCTCAAACTCTTCCAGCTGGATTTATACAGCTCAAAGTGCGCTATTCAAAGCACAAGTCGATTAGTTCGACTCTACTCTCGATAAACATCAATTAACAGCAAGTGATTTGACATTCTCGGCTAATTATTGGACAACAATATGACACACATACATGTACATATATTTTCTAAGTTGCTTGAAAAACGAAACCTCATCTTGCTTTAATAGCCCATTGATCTTAAAGCTTCTGTTTTAGGGGTTAACTTCACCTACAATTCATGTCAGCTCCGTCAATCATTCTGTCAGTCAATCAGTGAGTCATTCAATCAGTCAGTCAATCAATCAGCGGCCAACTGTTTCGTTTATTTCACGAAAATGAATACAAAAACTTACACGACCAAATTCCCATTTTCATCTAGACATGCTCTATTGAACATGGCTTAAACGAGACATGTTCGATTTTGGACAAATGCATGTAACTGGCAAAAGGAAGCATAGCCGAGCCATAAAGGGTCTGTCTACCTATCAAACACATCAAACTGTTGAGCTACAAAAGCTTGCAACATAACATTTGCTATATATACGATCCTATAACATATACAGAACGAATATAATATGGATAAATATTTTGACACATGCTTTTCTAGGCATAACATGAACATTTTAGTAGCTAAATACCCTTTAATTGTTATGTAGGTTATCGTATAGTGTAAACCAATTATACGCCCTCGAGGCTGGCAGCAAGCTAGCTAGTGCATTGTACTTTGGTATGTACATATATTTAAGTCCTAAAAACATTATAAACATCGGACGATAAACACACAAGTTAATCATAGTGCAGGGCAATGGGAAGACGAAGCACAGCAATTGTGTGAACCCATTAACAATGGGTAAAGAGGGTATAATGTATTTGTGCAAATGCATGTAACAGGCAAAAGGAAGCATCTCCGACCCTATAAAGTATATATATTCTTGATCAGCATCGACAGCCAAGTCGATCTGGCCATGTCCGGCTGTCTGTCCGTCCGTCTGTCCGTCTGTCCGTCCGTCCGTCCGTCCGTCGGTCCGTCTGTCTGTCCTTCTGTCCGTATGTATGAACCTATAAGAGCTAGAGACTTGAAATTTAGCTGTGCCTGCGCAGATCGAGTTTGTTTTCGATAAACGATAACTTGCTCCGTTTCCAAGTAATCGATAAAAATCGATATCGAAATCCTGTATTTTGAGCAATTTTTGTAAATAATAAGAGCTACTTGACATGTAGCTTCTAGACTAGTATATACAGATGAGGTATGTTTCAAGGAAGGAGATGGTTCAGGGTATCCCCTAGTCGTGCACTCCCGACTAAAGCATTCTTACTTGTTGTGTATGCATGCATATCGAAGGAAACTAGAATGTTTTTTAATGCTCGCTCTACATTTGGGGCACTCCCGGCTAATTGTTTATAAACAATTGAGAAGATGCCCTTACTTTCAAACAGTAATAAATAACACGGGCAAAGTATGCAACGAACTAAATTAAATGAAATGCGAGCGCTTAAAAGTAAGCAGCGTTTTGCTGCTGTCTGAATGAAGGGGAGCTAACCGAGGCAATCATCAATGCGCATTTGATAGGGCTATTAAGAATTTGTGACTATTTCCATTTCCGTTTCCGGCCAAGGCTCATAGCTCGCAGGTGTCAGGCAGCCAGGATGCCGCACCAACTCTATGGATTTGTGCAGGAAATTGCGAGTGCGACGGAAATTTTCAGAATTTTCAGTCGTGCGAACGAACACTCGCACGATGCGAACGACTGCCCAGCAGGCAGCCGCAGACCGGCTAAGCGCGGGTCAAAGGGCGCTGTCGTTGCGGTTATCTCGCTTCTTGAAATTGATAAGTCGTCATTGGGTTTCGCTAATCGCCAAATGCCAAGCGATAATTGCTACTGAATGAAGACGTGTAAAATGTAACAATTGTAAAATGTGCTTAGGGGACACATCAAGGTAGCCCGCACGAAATACGAAATGGGGAAAGCACCCGTAAAAGCAAACAGCCGTAGTCCGGAGCCTGAGTCACATCCAGTGGCCCATTGCCCCACACAACGATAATTATGCCGCATGCTGCGAGACGGTACGCAGTCTACAAGAGAATCAAAATATTTATAAACAATGTCTTAACATTTAACTTCAAAGCGCACACAAAATACATACATACATGCATTCAGATATGTATGTACATACATATATACATGCTCGTAAACATTGTGGGTTCGAGTGCTTTGCCATTTTGCATATTGATCTGAATTTGTTGTTATTGATACTCCTCAAAGATCCGTCCAGTGTGGGTATATTGACCACAGCCAGCAATTGTGACAAAATTTAATATATATTATTATCAACTGCGGTATGGTTCACTCTCACACTTTACAGCGACGCTTATGCTGCGTATTGATGAACATCGGATGCTTGACGGAATGCTCGCATGACGTTCTTAATGACATGTCATTGCTTGTGTCTGGCTTAATTGAGCTTCTCGATGACAGCGCCTAGACCGTGAATTTATAGCTAGCTCATTGAAGTCTTCGTCCTTAGATTTAGATATATTAAGTGTCAAGTAGATAGGATATAGAGATAGTGAAGGAAAATCATCGACCCGGTGGGGCCGGGTATATAGCCTGTCCGGCAATGTCATAGGCTGGCCCTTGTTTTTCATCGCCTTTTGGTATACTTGACGCCACGACTTGAAACATTGTAAAAATAGGTTAAATTTCCTGCAATCGTTATTCAAAAAGCATACAAAAATCTTGCATCGCTTAGGGACAACGTAGCTGACTTGTCCTGCAAAAAGTCAGGCATGACAGGTCATCAAGAGTGTCCTGCATGACTCACGCTTGCTGCTGCCAAACATGTTCGCCGAATTTTCGCCATGCTTAGCATACTTCTTAGGGACCTGCTCGGCCCGAAGACTTTAATGGCAGGGTAGCTCGTAGTCGTGCCACAGTCCATACTTGAAGTTTGTTTTATTTCAGCATTTCTGCGTTGCGGGCCAAGCGATAAGCATATAAAAACATCAACACATTTCATATACATAAATTTTTTAAATTCCCAGTAGAGAAAGCGCGCAAATGTCGTAAGTACATGTACATTACACACACAGGCACACGCACACCCACAAACACACACACACACACACACACACATATGCATAAGCTACATGTGTTTGTAGGAACTGAAGAAAGATTAAATACTCGGTCCGCCGCATTCGCCTCAGTTGCGCACTAAACTTTGCAAACGTCGGGCCGGGCTCATTAGCCAAACAGCATCCAGTCGAGTAATATACATCAGAAATAAAAAATGGACTACTCCACAGCCAGATCATGCTTGCTGGGATTTATATTCGTGATCTGCATGGGCATTAGCCGGGCAACGCCGCCATTTCATTGTAAGTATGCGAGAGCCCTTGAGGCCGATAGCTTTGGCTTTCCACTCACCTGACGCATCCGGCAGCATACCTTTATAATCCGCAGTACTGCAGCGACACGCTGAGCGGACGCCAGCTATATGTGGGCGAGGTCTTTACGCGTTCCGGCCAATGTGTGCGCGTACAGTGTCTGGGCACGCTGCAGCTGTGGGAGGACAGGTGAGCGTGTGGAGTAATTGAGTATCAAGTCCGATTGCAATTGCATTTCCGTTTGCAGCTGCAAGGTGCCTGGCGCACTGAAGGGCACCTGCAATGTCCTGCCGCCCACTGAAGCCAATCAGGACTATCCCCGGTGTTGTCCAATGTACGAATGCAAGACGTACGAGTCGAATGCGCAGGGCGAGCTGGAACAAACGAATACGTATGATCATGCTGGTAATTTGCGCAAATCACACGTGACCGAGCTGATTATCATCAGCAAGGATCGGCGACCGGGCGCACCTGATATACCCACAGCTCCCGCTCGAAAATATCAGGTGTAAACGCAGCCGTAACATCTCGTTATATTGGTGTGCGTGTGCAGCGCATTTTTAGTGTAATTGTATCAATTAGGCCATAATTAGTCATAAATCAGCTGCATCGCAATGTATTCTTCGTGTCCTTAATATTGTATGTGTGATGCGCATAATTAAATTGATTTTAACAAAATTAAATTAAACGCAATTTGTATTTGGCTAGGCGCCATTTATGTAAAACAGGGCTGTTTTACACTATCAATACATTTTACATCGTTTAGAGTTATCGATAGCTGCCATGGGAACATCAAATGCATTATTGACCACAATCAATGCGGAAGTCATAGTTTAACTATGCAAAAAGCAATGTTAAGCTAACAATAGATAATCAACAAATACCCATTATTGTCAACTGTATGAATACACATAAATTGCGATATAATTTTGAATTTTTGAAGACATCGCGTTGCCAACCTTACCGTTTATTTTAAACGATACTTTTACACACACACCTATATATATATATATATATATATATATATATATATCGATACATCTTCAAGTCGTCAAACGTACATTCAAGTATCGAAGTGCTAGCAAGTAAGTAGGAACTTCTAGAAATTTTCAAAACAAACACATACAAATAGTTTTCATAAAATATGCTTACAGCAAACCATTTAAATTGATCGAAAAACAGCGTCAGCTGCTATATAATTAAATTTTTTGGCTCCAACGAAAAAACCAGCGACTAGTGCGAATTTCATCACAACAAGAAAATGTTGCTACGACTTGCATTGTCGACGGCTCGTCCGAGCAGCCTCCTGCTGGGCAAATCTTCGCAGGCCTTCCTCAAATCAAAGCCCAGCCTCAACATTGTGCGCAACTATGCACGCCATCCCGTGCGCAACACACGCAATCCCGTGGCCGTCGAACAACCACGTGCACCCACCCTCAAGGAGAAGCTAATGGCGCCGCCAAGTGCCAACGGTAAGTGCATCCACCCTCCGCCTCCCTGCCTCCACCACTTGCGTAATCATCATGTCCTTTCCAGCTTATTCAATGGGCAAAGGCGCTGTCGCCGGAGCCGCCGTCGTGGGACTCGGCGCACTTTGCTACTACGGCGTCGGCATGGGCAAACACACAAGCATTGCGGACAACGCCATGTGAGTACGCGCTTCTCCGCCAGTAGATGATTAGTTGGGGCACTCCTCAGGCTGCCACACTTGACCACTAAATGCCCCAAATGCGCTCCATGAGTACAGAATAGCGAAAGGCTTTATTTTCCGTTTATCTTCCACTTTGACATTGGCAAAAATAAGTTCAAAAGGCCTTTACATAAGAATTCCATTTAATATTCCTGTTTGGTAACAAGAAATCTGTCTTTAGTAAGAAGAAATCCTGGCCTCTAAACTGGAACCACATTAGCATATATAGGCAGGATTCAGAATTCATCTCTTAGTCCGAATAGAGCACTTGTTGCCTTCTTTGTGATTGCTCTTTAGTGGTAGCCCGACTAAGAGATACCCTTCATCCTGATATATCCTATACTCTGAGCATACAGTCACAAAAACAGACAGCGCAGCTGCCTTTTTCTTCCTTGACTTATGCCCACATTATGGGAAATATATTCCTCTTTAAGTTTCGGGCTATATTGTCCGATCTTCATGAAATTAACGGAGCATAAATATGCCATACAAAAGGCTACTAAAACACAAGGCTCCAGCCATAAAAATGAGTTGCTTCTCTTAAAGAGTAAAGTATTCTCAATCTATATTTACTTTAAGAGTTTTATACTATATACTTCTCTGTGAGCTTGTTTTATGCTTAAACAGAATTTCTTTATTTACCAAACCGAAACCTTGTCAAAAAATGAGCCTGATTGGATAACTATATTCGGAACGATCAGTTAACCTTTCTATTAACCAAGATAACTTCACAATGCTCCACACACATATCTATAATAGAAGACCGCGTATCATATGTTCACAAAGGTATTTGAGCTTCGGCGTGCCGAAAGTTAAAAGTTTGTTTTTTATCACATTTTGAGTGCAATTTCATAATTGTCGAATGCTTTTTCAACAGCATGTGGCCGCAATATGTGAAGGAGCGTATTCAGTCCAGCTACGCCTTCTTTGGGGGCTCCTGTATAGTGACGGCTGCCTCCGCGGCGGCTGTGTTCCGCTCGCCACGCCTGCTCTCGCTGGCCTCACGAGGCGGTCTGCTGGTAAGTTAACAATGCGGGACAATGATCCCTGAGCAACAGAGACACACACACACACACATACATATACGTATACATATTGGTTTCTCGTAGTGGACATTCGCTTCACTTGCGCTCGTCGTCGGCAGCGGCGCACTCACGCGCTCGATGCAGTATGAGCCGGGTCTGGGGCCGAAGCACCTCGCCTGGGCGCTGCACTGCGCCATTTTGGGCGGTGTAATTGCGCCCTTGTGCTTTTTGGGCGGCCCGATAATGACGCGCGCTGCACTCTACACTGGCGGCATTGTCGGTGGCCTGTCCACGATCGCTGCATGTGCTCCAAACGATAAGTTCTTGTATATGGGCGGACCGCTGGCCATCGGCCTTGGTGTTGTGTTTGCCTCCTCCCTGGCCTCAATGTGGCTGCCGCCCACTACCGTGATTGGCGCCGGTAAGTGCACAATTAACATATAAAGGAACACATGCCCATGCTCATCGTCATGGTCCCTTTTCAGGCTTGGCTTCGATGTCCCTTTACGGCGGTCTCGTGCTCTTCAGCGGCTTTCTGCTCTACGATACACAGCGACTGGTGCGCAAGGCCGAGGTGTATCCGCAGTATGCCGTGGCGCCTTTTGATCCCATTAATGCGTGAGTAAAGAGCTTGGTGCCCAATTTCTGTGTTTCTTATGTATGATTTCTTTTCAGTTCAATGTCCATTTACATGGACGTATTGAATATATTCATACGGATCGCCACTATATTGGGCGGCAATCGTCGAAAGTAGTTATACCAAAACAAGTTGTGATGCAGTAAAACTAATAACTTATGATATACAAACATTAAAATAAAGCTATATAGGCTTAAAAGGCCAAAAAAAAAAGAATTCAGTTTTTCCATTTCATTCGAAAATTGCGTAAATAAGCGTTGCTGTCGATGCTTGTGCATGAACAGCGAAAGTATCGATGCTACGCAGCGTCTATCGATAAAAGTTAATGCGATTGGCACACAGCGTTGCCAAGTTATGGAACTTTTTACTTTTATAAGATTTTTGGGTTGGGCTCTACGGCCTTGATTTTTTGTGTCTTAACGAAAACACAATTAATCTACTTTTTTTCTCCTGGCAGGAAAAATTAAAATTTTAGACTGGTTTCCCTATTTATTGCCAAGTTAATTAAGCTATTTTTACATTGCATTCAGCGTCTTTTTTGTAGACACAGCTGGTAACACTGATTGCACAATAACTGCCCTCTAAAAACCGTTACCAACTCATTATTTGCATTCGCGCAATTTGCCGATTCTGACATGTGACAGCTGTTTGCATAAATTGCCAACTAGGCGATATATCGATAAAATATCGCGAAAAAATAGTCAACGATGTGCAAACGTCGGCAGGACAATGCGAAATTCGGCTTATAGAGATATTAAAAGGTTTACGAGCTTAAAACTGGTTGGCTTTGAATCGAGTGTCGAAGTTGTCACAAATGTATAATTAAAACAAGTTTTCTTGTGTCGAGCACTAGCAACCGAACTATAGAACAGAACACAATTCATTTTGGTAGTACACAATTCGTTAGATTTTATGAATTATTATTTAGTTGTTTATTATTAAGTACATAAACGTGTTGCAGGTGCGCAGAACAGCAGCGAGCAGAAGCTATTCAATTGGTTCCAAATCACGGCCAACGCCAGAAAAGGGTAAGTGGCCGGCAGACGCCGGGCGCAGGGCGCGGCCCGCCGGCAAATCGATTTACGATAACACAAAAAAAAAATGTCCTTTATCTTTTTTTCTTTCGCTTAGGCTCAATTGCACAGCCAGCGACGGAAAACGTAGCGCAGCAGGGACAAGTGTCGCAGCCGTTGGAAGAGGAGGCGGAGGAGGAGGAGGAGGAGATGGAGCGTCGTTATTTAAAGAATCCGTTTGCGGATTTCTCGGGCGGCGAGAATACGCCCTTTGCCACAGACGAGGAGCACATCAAGACCCTGATATGCACCTATGTGGACGCCATACTGGAGCACTGCCATCCCAATAGCGACGAGGAGGACAATCGCGGTGATCTGTATGTGGGCAATGCGGGCATTGCCTACATGTTCTGGAAGCTGCACAGCTGCGAGCAGACGCGCGATCTGTACCCAGCGCTGGAGCACGCGGCCGCCTTCATACGCAACGCCAAGGCGAATGCCAAGCGGTACAAGAAACGCTCCGCGGAGCGCTATTCGTTTCTGTGCGGCAATGCCGGCATCTATGCCATCTCGGCGGCCATCTCGCAGGAGGCCAAGAACACGGAGGAGCTGTCCAACGATTTGGCCAACTTCAAGTCGGGCATACCCTCGAGCAAGGAGTTCATGCACACCAAATACGGCTGCGATGAGGTTCTGGTTGGCCGTGCCGGCTATCTATCCGGCTGCTATTGGCTGAACGATGTGCTGCCCGAGAAGAAGATAACCGACGACGATCTGGTCTCCATTTGCCAGCTGATCGTGACCAGCGGGCGCGAGTACAGCAAGCTCAACAATTCGCCCCTGCCGCTGATGTATCAGTACCATGGCACCGAGTACTTGGGCGCCGCCCACGGACTGTGCGCCATACTGCACATGCTGCTGGATAGTCCCTGGTTCCGTACGGTGCCCATTTCGGCGCCGGCCGCTGAGCTGCGTGACATTAAGCGCTCCATTGACTTCTTTCTGGAGCTGCAGGACAATGAGGGCAACTTTCCGGTGGCCCTGGAGGATTTGCGCTCCGGACGCGACAAGCGCCTGGTTCACTGGTGCCATGGCGCACCCGGTGCTGTCTATGTGCTGGCCAAAGCCTATTTGATATTCAAGGAGGACAAGTACATTATCTCGCTGCGACGCGCCGCCGATCTTGTCTGGAAGAAGGGCTTCCTGCGCAAGGGGCCCGGCATCTGCCATGGCGTCGCCGGCAACGGTTACGTCTTTCTGCTGCTCTTTCGCCTGACCAACGAAATGAAGTACCTGTATCGGGCGCACAAGTTCATGGAGTTGCTGACCAATTCGGAGTTCAAGCAGCGCGCCCGTGTCCCAGATCGCCCGCACAGCCTGTACGAGGGCGTCGCTGGCACCGTCTGTTTCCTGGCCGATCTGCTCGAGCCGGAGCAGGCGCACTTTCCCTTCATGGACGTCTTTCACTAGACACCACACCACACCACAGACCACAGATACCCCGGCAGCCCAGTATCCGTAACCGATTCACAAAAACTTTACACCCGTTCAGCAAATGCATTTTCACCGACTTTTGCTAATTTCCAACATTTCCGTGTGTGTACACACACACACACACACACACACACACACACACAACAAATCAGGGAGTTGATTTTTTTCTAGTCAAATTTGTGTTTCGTCCTCGCTGTTTATTTGTTTTGTTATTCTCGTTGGTTCGGACACGGACGAATCACTGACGGTTCGGATCACACGATCTCAGTGCTTGGTAAAACCTTACCCCCCACCCCCCCTCACACACACACACACACACTCCCATCCCCGCTCTTGCCCCCATTTGAAAGAGGGGCAGCTAATCAATTGAGTGCGTGGCGCCAATCACCGAACGCAGAATGTTATTAATCATTCTCATATCAAAATTCTCTGTGCTTTAAGCTAAGCAATTAAATAAAATAATAATAATACGCATACATAAAATATTCAGATATATATACAATTATATATATATATACATAAATATACACATACAACATATATTTATATACATTACTTACATATGTACTTGCAAACAAAATCATTTAACATACATACATATACTGTGCTTTATACCTACGAGTAACTTTATGAAGAGCTCCAAATTCTATTGTCAATAAAAATTATACTACAACTAAAGTGTGTAATTTACGATACAAATGCCGCGAATATCGTAAGTCAAAATGTCAACTTTGAATTTGGCGCGCGCCAATTGATAAGCAAAATATCGCAATCGGTATCGATGTTTTTTGCGAGTAGCTCAGTAAACAGTTAAGAATCGATTAATCGATAGCGCGCGAGGCGTTAACCTTTGAAACGTAAGGTAAAAAGATATTTGATTTATGAATGCTGATTTATTAGCTCGCAAGACAGATAAGCCTCAGATAAGCCCGATATAGATTATAGATATTATATATATATATTTATATTTGCAATTTTAATTTGGCTCGTTCCGGAATATTTTCCGAGCATGCAACAGCTGCAGCAATTAACTGAGAAACTTTATACGCGAGGGCTGCTTTTAATATAATATTCGAGCTATGCCAAAAAAAATCAAGTCTCAAAATCGTTGCTGGAAAGAGACGTAGAAGAAATAAAGATTAGCTCGTGCCATGTCGAAGATTTTAGTTTCCGGAATTGATAAAAATAGGACGTACACCTTATTAGGTTTCTCATTGAAGTAGTTGCACTTATCGAGCGACATCTGTACACGGTATCAGGCAACCCTCTTGGTTGTTTCGATTGGCCGAGTTGGGGTTAGGGGCGGGCGGGGCGGGGCGGGGTGCCGGAGTAGTAAATCAAGTAAAAAGTCATATAACACTGACCAACACACACACACACACAGACACACATATACATATATGTATATAGTATATATCATAAATAATGCCAATACGAGAGGTAATTCATTTTTCTGGAACAGCGACAGCTGCTCAGTCGCACACGGAACACCGCACGGATTAGGCGTGAGAATCACACTCGAGACGCGACGAGACGATCTGCCACGATGATGCTTGTCCAGATCGGGCGTATTCCCTGGGCGCTAATGCTGCTTATCGTTGGCGCCGGCCACTCGCTGGCCGCCGAGGATCGATTTCCCGTGTCCATAATCCACATTAACGATTTCCATGCCAGGCAAGTGCGTCCGTGACCAGCATTTAATCGCCGTGGAGTGCCGTAAACAATCATAATCATGCGCAGCGCTTTTATCAGGCACTTGTTGTCGCACATGCTCCGATAAGGGCCGCCAATCCATATCTTCCATATCATAAAATCGTCCAATGTCCATTCATTGAGTGGCTTCCACTTTCCAGATTCGAGCCAACGGACACCAGCGGCGGCATCTGTGATGAGGGCGAGGAGTGCGTTGGGGGCTATGCGCGCACCGTGCACACGGTCCGGAGATTGCTGGAAGAGCAGCGTGATCATAATCCCATCTATATCAATGCGGGCGACAGCTTTCAGGGCACGCTCTGGTACAATATTGGACGCTGGAATGTTACCCAGGAGTTTCTCAATATGCTGCCCGCCGACGTCATGGTATGTCTGAACCCAGCTGTAGATCGCCAAGGTCAACCTTCATGCGCTGTCTTCTTCAATATGTTCCGCAGACGCTGGGCAACCACGAGTTCGATCATGGCGTCGAGGGCGTGGTGCCCTTCCTGAAGACCGTCAACACCAGCATGCTGGTGGCCAACATGGACAGCGCCCACGAGCCCACCATGGATGGCCTCTACGAGCGGTCCAAGATCCTGGAGCGCGGTGGCCGCAAGATCGGACTGATCGGTGTCATTTTGGAGACAACAGACGTAAGTGCTTCCTCCACCTCCACCTTCACCTCTCGCTCCCTCACTCTGACTCTCGCTTTCCGCGCAGACTCTGGCCAACACGGGCAAGCTGATCTTCCGCAACGAGAGCGACACCATCCGCGAGGAGGCCCGCCTGCTGCAGGAACAGGGCGCCAACATCATCATTGTCATATCGCACTGCGGCTACGATGTGGACAAGGTGATCGCAGCGAATGCGGGCGATGTCATCGATGTCATTGTCGGCTCCCATTCGCACACCTTCCTCTACACGGGCGATCCGCCCGGGCCGGACAAGTCGCGCGGCGACTATCCCACCCAGGTTATCCACAGCAGCGGCCATCGGGTGCTCATCGTTCAGGCGGGCTGCTATGCCAAATATGTCGGCAATCTGACGGTCTATTTCGATCACAAAGGCGACGTCCTCGACTTCGAGGGTGCACCCCTCTATATGGGGCAGGACGTTCCAGAGGGTAAGTTCTTCTTTCCATTCCTTGTCCCATTTTGTCATACCCTGTGCCTGGGCTCAAATAGGGTACAATGAAGTATTCCAAAGGAGCCATCGCCGAGTGTACATATAGACTCTTAATGCCTTAATCTCCATCTGTCTGCCTGTTAAAATTGAAAATTAATGGGTATTTTCGATAAATATCGATTTTCAGCTTGAATCGATAAATATCGATTTTCCGCTTGACAAATTCTAAAAGCTAGAGGCATCAACTGTACCCGTAGCTTATGTTATAAAGTGTATTCACAACTGTACCAAATTGATAACCTTGCTATCGATAACTATCGATTGTCAGTTTTAAGCATATTCAAAGAACTAGAGGCATTTATTGTCACATGTAGATTTCGATATTAAGTTCAAATGTATTTTAAATTGTAGCTCGGCCTATTTGCTCGAAATCGATAAGTATCGATACGCAGTTTTAGGCATTCCTTGGGAATTATAAGAACAAGCGGAGTTGATGGTGACCTGAAAGTTATGCAGTTACTTGATTTGTTTACTTGAAATCGATAAATATCTATGATACGATAACATACACATTTTGTCAAAATCGATAAATATCGATAGCTCGCGTGCGTGTCTTAGGCGTCCTCTCTTTTGAGCAGCTTGTCCCAGTCGCTTCCATCTGTAGAGAGAGTACAGGGTATCTGCTAGTCGGGCACTCTCGCTTGCTTTTTTTGTGACGTGTTGTTGTTGTTGCTGCAGACGAGGAAGTGCTGAAGGCGCTGCAGCCCTGGAAGGAGGTTATCGATCGGGAGGGCCAGGTGGTCGTCGGCCGCACCATGGTCGACCTGACCAAGAGCGACTGCAGCGACCGGGAATGTAATCTGGGTAACTTTTTCTGCGATGCAATGGTCCATACGGTAAGCTACCCAGCGGCTCGTTGAGCCCGTGCAGCTGCCTCCTAACCGAATGCCACGCCCCGTTGCAGTTCACGGGTCTGACGCCGTTTAATCAGAGCGCCTGGACGAACGTATCCATTGGACTGGCGGCCACCGGCGGCCTGCGCATGGCTCTGCTGCGAGGCAGTGAGTAGATAGCGACAGCAAAGAATTTAAAACATGGCTGAGCAACTGTTCCACAGATCTGACCTACGCGCACATGGTCAACATGTCGCCGTTTGAGAACAAGCTGATGGCCTACAACCTGCCCGGCCGGAAGCTGGTCGAGGCGCTGGAGTTTGGGGTCAGCAAGATTGATCTGGACAATGGGGTGACCAGCTCGTACATTATGCTGCAGGTGGCCGGACTGAAGGTCACCTATGACTACACCAAGCCGGTCAATTCGCGCGTCGTCTCCGTGCTGGCGCGCTGCGCCGACTGCGATGTGCCCATCTACGAGCCCCTCGAGCCGGCCAAGGTTTACCGCATCGCCTCGCCGGACTTTCTGCAGGGCGGCGGCGATGGCTTCACCATGCTAGCCGAGGGCACCGACGTCCAGTGAGTGGACTGTGCTCCTGATCAATCGCATCTGTCTAATCCGCTTTTGCACTTGCAGAGCCAGCATCACGGATCTGGAGGCCCTGCTCTCCTACACCAGCAACATTGATCCCATCTACACGGGTCTCGAGGGACGCATCACAGTCCTCAACTGAGAAACTGTCGTCATTTTAACTGTGTATATACATATTTTTTTTGTATGGTAAATAAATGTTGTAAGTAGTCCAAGCGAAAGTTTTTCATTACCCGGACATTACCCGGCCTTGTCCGGGACAAGTTTCCAACGGATTCCGAATCAAACAAAAGCTTTAAAAATCGTCGAAATGTTTGTTTAGCCGCAAATTAAGCCGCATTTTCCATATAAATGGGTGGATTTTGCGAAAAGCGTGAAATACCAATCAAAAATTCCGTCATGGCTGCCAGAAATATCGCGAATCCGCGTCCACGAGGGTATTTATTCTGAAGCACTCCAGAGATAACATTGACGTTCCTTCTTGTCATCAAAGAAATTACACTTGAATTATTTTATTTAAACGTGTTGATAAACTATCTAAATTGTGAATCTACGAAGAAGAAAATGGCCGCGAAGTGGAATTTCCAATTTCTCATTGACTTTCATTTATTTCAAAGGGTCAGCAACAGATCGGTTAATAGGAATATTGTTGCTTGATGAGATTGCACGACTAGAAGATACCCTATACCCTGCATTTAGGAGCTGTTGTCATCACCCTTCTCTTCTTCCCCTTTGCCCCACTCCATCGGTAAATACGTCCTCGAATAACTTCGCTTTTTGCTGTCCGATCTTTATGAAATTTGCAAGGCATAAATCAGGAATTGGAAACAAGTTCAAATACCTAAGTCTAAGGCTACATTCCAAAAAGTGGAATATTATTGACCGAGAGAGACGAAGACAACCTACGTCACAAAAGTGGTCAACCTAGCTCTAAAAAGATCCGAAATAGCTCGAAAAACTTATCGAAAATGTTATACCTATCGGAAACACAGGTTGATCTATCAAATATCGGCAATAATCTTTAACTCCATGGAGAACAGATAGAGACACGTTCCCAAGTTCTAGTCTCCAGCTCCGATAGTCCCTTAAAGCGAACACGGACCACTTTCTACATAAGTCTATTGGCTATTCCGAAATAAAACACTTTAATTTGCAAGACGAAGCCGTGCTCCTGGCCCTGGCTCCCTGGCAGGCCCAGCTGGCGGAGGCATCCAATCGGATTGTGGGCAGCAGTCGGGTACCTTTGCAGCAAGCGGAGTGCGCACGTGGCGAATGCAATTTGGGCAATCTCTACACGGACGCCATGCTCCATGCCGTGCGTATCAGTTGTTCGGTCAAGCAATCAGCTTTGCCTTGCTAATCCTCAAGCTTTGCAGTTCGTCAAGGAGGCATCCGCGCAAGCGTCCAACTGGAGCAATGTGACGGTCGCACTGACCAGCCAGGGCAACTTTCGTGTGCCGATACCGGCGGGCGGTAAGTTGACAAAGCCGCTTTCCAAATGGAACTAAATGCTGTTCGATCCTCGCCAGATATAAGCTACAAACAGCTGGTGGCCATGTGCCCGTGGGAGAACCGATTGTATGCTCTGAGCTTGCGGGGTGAGCATCTGTGGCAGCTGCTGGAGGATGGTGTAGCGCCCATGAACGCGAGTCTAGTGTCGCCCACATCTAAGCGCTTTCTCCAGGTCTCCGGATTGAGGATTATCTATAATCTAACGGCTGAGCCGGGCCAGCGGCTGGTTCGTGTACTCGTGCGCTGTGCCGATTGCCCCATACCTGAGTATCGGCCATTACAGCTGAGTCAGCATTATCGGCTGGTGGTCATGGAATATCTGGCAAATGGCAAAAACGGTTTCTCGCTGATTAGCGACCACGCCCAAGAGATTGAGTAAGCCCTGCCATAAATTGGCTGATTAATATATATAATACATATCCCATGCAGACTGGGCCCCTTTGATTTAGATGCTTTGATGGACTATATGAATGCGATTGGGCCTATAACTGCGGGACTAGAGCAGAGAATACAATTTGTAACTTAAACAAAATGCGCTTATCTTTTTTTCAAATAAACGTTAACAAAATAGAGCAAAACTATCGATACATCGTTTACAATTTAGCGTAAACGTAAAGTTGGCTGTTTTTGGTATTTTCGCTAATTACTTTAGTACATTTTCTTGCTTACCCACTGCGGTCACATTGTACTTCTCACTCATTCAAAAGTCTTGTTAAGGTTAGGAGTCCGCCTGCGGCACATTTCGAGCAAGTGAGCTTGTTAATTTACATCAAGTTAAATCGGAAGTGTTCCATACAGTTTTATTTTTGATTTTCAAGTCTCTGTAAAAACAAACAAAGAAAAGCAGTATCAAAGTAAGTAGCAAAAAAATAATAATTTCAACTTACATCTAAAACCGCGTGTGCTCAAATAATTGCATTATCATTGTTGTGTGTGTGCGTGCGTGCTTTGGTGTGTGTGTTATATAAGACAACCGGCAAAGCGAGCGGCTGTTTTCTTTCTAGAATCTTCTGCAACGTAACGTGTTTCAATTAAGCAAACGTAAGTTAATTATGTTCACAATAGACAATATTCCTGCGCCCAACGAATGGAATATAAACCATTCAAAATAGTTGATTTTCGTATTGGAATTGACTTTCCAGGCAGCGGCGCACTCACGTAACAGCGGCGGGCGCACATGTTTTTGCTCTTGCCGGTGCCAACAATTTCACAATTTCTGTGCATATTTTCCAATTGGACTTTAGATTAATGCATGCAACGGCCATGCACTTGCCCCAAATTTCATAACAAGCCCAAACATTGCAACACACACACACAGACGCACGTTTATATATGTATAGGCGAAGGGGTCAGCGGCTGGGTTACATAAATGATTTGTTCTGGAAGACTTGCTCTCGTTTACACGTTCGTTTGTTATCGATAGACCGAAGCCCAGTGGGTGGGGGGTCATTTATTATCACTTAGCCGAGGGGGGGCCGCAAAATGATTTAATCAAGTGAAATTGAAATCAATTTTAATAGCTCTTATTTAACGCTGTAAAGCAGTGTTGCAAAATTAGTTGAGTTAAGTTTACAAAATAGCTATAAATTAGCTTAACTTGGAACAGTGTGCACGTGGTTTTTTTTTCGTTACCTTTTGCCTGCATTTGTGATTTATCGATAATCGATATCGTGTTGCAGATGTTCCGCCTACCAGTTTCACTTGCACGCACCTCGATCAGCCGGCAGCTGGCGATGCGCAGCTATGCGAAGGATGTCAAGTTCGGTGCCGAGGTGCGCGCCATGATGCTGCAGGGCGTCGATGTGCTGGCCGATGCTGTGGCCGTGACCATGGGCCCCAAGGGTCGCAACGTGATCATTGAGCAGTCGTGGGGCTCGCCAAAGATCACCAAGGATGGCGTTACGGTGGCCAAGGCCATTGAGCTGAAGGACAAGTTCCAGAACATTGGCGCCAAGCTGGTCCAGGATGTTGCCAACAATACCAACGAGGAGGCCGGCGATGGCACCACCACAGCCACTGTGCTGGCGCGCGCCATTGCCAAGGAGGGTTTCGAAAAGATCTCGAAGGGTGCCAATCCCGTTGAGATTCGTCGCGGCGTCATGCTCGCCGTCGACACCGTCAAGGACAACCTGAAGACCATGTCGCGTCCCGTCAAGACGCCCGAAGAGATCGCCCAGGTGGCCACGATCTCGGCCAACGGCGACCAGGCCATTGGCAAGCTCATCAGCGATGCGATGAAGCGTGTTGGACGCGATGGCGTTATTACCGTCAAGGACGGCAAGACCCTCATCGATGAGCTGGAGGTGATTGAAGGCATGAAGTTCGATCGCGGCTACATTTCGCCGTATTTCATCAACTCGTCGAAGGGCGCCAAGGTTGAGTTCCAGGATGCTTTGCTGCTGCTCTCGGAGAAGAAAATCTCCTCGGTGCAGAGCATCATACCCGCCCTCGAGCTGGCCAACTCGCAGCGCAAGCCGCTGGTCATCATTGCCGAGGACATCGATGGCGAGGCGCTCAGCACCCTGGTGGTGAATCGCCTGAAGATCGGCCTCCAGGTGGCCGCCGTCAAGGCGCCCGGCTTCGGTGACAACCGCAAGTCCACCCTAACCGACATGGCCATCGCCTCGGGCGGCATTGTTTTCGGCGATGATGCCGATCTGGTCAAGCTGGAGGATGTCAAGATCAGCGACTTGGGTCAGGTGGGCGAGGTGGTCATCACCAAGGATGACACTCTACTGCTGAAGGGCAAGGGCAAGAAGGACGATGTGCAGCGTCGCGTCGACCAGATCAAGGAACAGATCACAGACACCACATCCGAGTACGAAAAGGAGAAGCTCCAGGAGCGTTTGGCTCGTCTTGCCTCCGGCGTCGCTTTGCTGCGCGTCGGCGGCTCCAGCGAGGTCGAGGTCAATGAGAAGAAGGATCGCGTCCACGATGCACTCAACGCCACCCGTGCTGCCGTCGAAGAAGGCATCGTGCCCGGCGGCGGCACCGCCCTGCTGCGCTGCATCGAGAAACTGGACGGCGTCGCCACCACAAACGAGGATCAGGTTAGTTGCAGTAGTCCCGTTGACCCAATCCCATATTTAACTCTGCTTCTTCTCCAACCAGAACCTCGGCGTGGACATTGTGCGTCGCGCCCTCCGCATGCCATGCATGACAATTGCCAAGAACGCGGGCGTCGATGGCGCTATGGTCGTGGCCAAGGTGGAGACCCAATCGGGCGACTATGGCTACGATGCGCTCAAGGGCGAATACGGCAATCTGATCGAGAAGGGCATCATCGATCCCACCAAGGTGGTGCGCACCGCTATCACCGATGCCGCTGGCGTTGCCTCGCTGCTGACCACAGCCGAGGCTGTTGTCACCGAGATTCCCAAGGAGGATGCTGCTCCGGGCTTGGGCGGCATGGGTGGCATGGGCGGCATGGGAGGCATGGGTGGTATGGGTGGCATGATGTAAGCGCAGCCACGCACACACACACACCCATACACACACACACACCCCCACACCAACACCAACACACACACACCATTCATATGTTTAGGCCCACGATGCATAAAGGCCAGGCTACGGGATGCGGCGGCAATCCGCGGGCATCCACATTCTCTTACTTTGGTGCAGTCAGCTTTCCCCGCGCCACGCCCACCACAACACACACACACACAGACACACACGCCCGCCCGCACACACATTTATTCGATGGATCATCGTGAACATCGAATTTTGTTTCGCATTTATCTCCTTTTTGAACAAGTCGTCGGTTGGGATTGGCCGCATGCCCGCGGCGCTGGCGTTTCTGCATTGTGTTTGACGTTTCTTCTTTTTTTTTTTTTAAAAACTATTCCTAAATACTATTTTTTACATGTTATATATGTAAATGCAAGAAATACCGTTAGTTGTAAAATAACAATAAAAAACAAAAATTATATGAAAGAAAATTCGAGAATGGAAATTGAAGTGTGATGGGGAGAGGGGAGGAGGAAGGGGGTCAAAACGGGGGCGACTATGTGGACTCTATACCCTGCTTAATATGGCCTAGCAGGGAAGGGTATTATGATTAGGTTGTGGCATTAAGTATATAAATTCCTGATGCATTTTTATCGAGAGTCCCAGGGGAGAAGGGATTTTTGATTTGGTCGAGATATATATGCATATATATACTCCTGATTATAATCGAGAGTCCCACTTCCAGGAGTATAAAGCTAAGTTTCCCATAGAATCAGTTTCGAAATAATACTCCAGTATTCACGAATACTACGATAGAAACGGGAGTTATCAAAGAAAAATCAATTTTTGACTACCGATTCTAAAAGTAAAATCTGTAAGTGGAATCTTCAAATGTATTGTCGAAGATCTATATATGTATATGTAGCCATATCGAAAAATACCATCCATATAGATGTATAAATAGATGGAAATATAGAAACGGGAGTTATTAAAGAGATAGCTAAAATTTTGACTCCCAATTCTTACAGATTATCCAATATATAAAAGAGTACAAAATTCAAGAGCGTAAAATACCAACTATATGTATGTATAGCTAGAGCGAAAAATACCAACTATATATATGTATATCTCTCAAAGTAAATCCCTTAGAACTCAGAGACTATAAGAGCTAGAGTCTTTAAATTTGTTGTGCAGATTGAGAGTGAATCAAAGAAAATCCCTAAATAAATTTCGGAATGAACGGAGTCAAAGTACCCGAGATCAGATCCTACGTTTATTCTAATCCAAGAACAAGCCTTGAAAACCAAAACAAATGAGTACAGAAAGCTTCTATAATAATCCAGAAGAAACCTTTCGATCTGGCCTAACAAACGCCTTGAACTCACGAGACTGCAAAAGGAAGAGTATTAAAAGTTGGTATATGGAAGCTGGAGAGAGAGAGAGAGAGAGCGAGAGAGAGAGAGAGAGGGAGAGAGAGGCCTTAGACTTGATATAGAAGAATCCTTTCGATCTGGCTTAACAAACTCTTTAAACCCAGCGACTGCAAAAGGAAGAGTATTAAAAGTTATTATATGGAAGCTGTAGAGAGAGAGAGAGAGAGAGAGAGCGAGCGAGAGAGAGAGGTAGCTGAGTCTAAGTGCACAGATATATAATGAAATCTTTTAGATCTACGATTTAAATTTAGTGTAAACAATTTATTGATAGCTCGTTCGGGAGGTACAAATGTAATTTATAGTACATATACATAATTATTGACTTCTAACCTGGTGCACACATAATATAAGCATCAATCCAGAATGCTTCCTAAAATAGACTTTAGCTTCCTGCTTAATGATTTTGAATAGAGTTCAGCTTGACGGCGAGGGAGGGAGGGAGTTAGGGAGGAAAGTTGTTTCTAATAGAGCTCCGCCTTCTGCATGACGGCTTCGACGAGCGCTTTGAAAGCGTCCTCGATCATCGTGATATGCAGCTGGGCGTCCCGGTATGAGCAGAGCTTGGCGCTCTCGGTGAGCGGCATTTGCATGGTGGTAACGCCCAGCGACGATTGCGAATGGAGACTCCGGCCGGTGTTCATCAGGATGTTGACACAATCGTCGGCCAGAATGGGAAACGTTTCGACAAATCGGACCATGGCGGGCAGCACGTTGCGCAGGAATTTGCATTTGGCCGAGGAGGTGAGCAGCGAGAGCGTCGTCTGGATCACATTCAGACAGAACTTGGAGACGCCCAGGCTCTTGGGTATCGAGTAGTTGAGCACCAGATGCGATGTTAGCTCAATCGTAAAGATCTGCTTGTCCATTTCGGTCACATTGAGGAATTCGTGCACAAAATCGATGCAGATGTGCATCGAGGGCACGCTGGCCACAATCATGGGTATTACGGATTTGGGATATGTCTGGAAGTGCACCAGCTTGGCCAGCGATGGCTCCGTAATGAATGCCTGATGGACGTAGGTGCCGATGATGCCCTGGATTTCGCGCAGCTCCAGCTTGGCGACACGCGTATTCGCCTTGCTGTCCATATAGTCGAGGACCTCGAGCAGGATGTGCACCGCGGCGCTCTCCTGCGATGCAATCAGCGTCGTCTTCAGCTCCTCCCGATCGGCGTCAGTCTGCACCAGACCGTTCTTGTCCAGCACCTGCTTCTGCTGCATGTGCACGTTCAGGTACGTCTTGGACGCCGCCAGGCTGCCCTTCAATATGCGCAGCAGGATGACCAGCATGTACGGCGAGCAGAACACCTCACGCGGGCAGCTGCAAAACCAAATATACGCTCGATTTAATGGGTATTCAATGGGATTAGAGTATAATACACGATACAATAGACCAAACAGCGGCCAACTCTGCAGCACACATTAGAAAGGGACATGAAGCGCGAGAGAGAGAGAGAGAGAGAGAGGAAGAGAGCTAGCTCTAACCTGGAGCCTACTTCTATGCTGGCCCATGAATTGTTCTCATTGCAAAATCCCCCCAACCTCTGTTTGGGAACCACAATCTCCACCCTGTATACCCTGTACCCATAGGAAAGGGAAAGGTATATTGGTTCTACAGTATGACAGCCCACGGTTTTAGAGCCAGTCTTTAAATTGACAGTTTTAGAGTCACAAAATAAGTTGGCAATTTGTTAAACATGAGTTCTTAAAAGATGCGCTTGCCACGAAGCGGGAAGCAGAGAAAATGTGGTGGACCCCTGAAAAACCCAGTTCCCTTTTCAGTGGCTTATCAGTGGCTTTTCGGTGGCTTTTCAGTGGCTTTTCGTGCTGTCTTGCTGTCTCGCTCTGATGCACGATGTTTGAATACATACCTGAGCACGTCCATGGGCTCCAAGAGGCTCTCGTTGGCGAAGGTGCGTCGATTGAGGGCATCGGAGTTGTTGGTAATGGCGCGCAGCGACATGATCCAGAAGGTGGTGGGCAGGACAGCGTTCAGGCGCAGCCAGAGATCATTGTAGAGATCCTTGACATACCGCGGCACATCCTTTTGGAAGACATGCGGTAAATGCTGCACCAGCTGATGGGCATACTGTGCCAGCGATTCGGGCGGGAGCTGGAGCAGACGCTTGAAAAGCCGTATGGCCAGCCGGGGTTTCGTCTTGACGGTGTCGAGGGCGCGGGTGAGCAGCTCCGGCTTGAGATCATACCAATGATCCGACTCGAGGCTGCTGTTGGCCAAATAGTGCTCCTCCAGCCAGTCATCGACCATGCTCAGATGCGGATAATTGGAGATAATGAGCCGCAGCAGCGGATGGAAGAGCGACAGATAATCGTTGTGGAACAGATGCGCCTTCTGCAGCAGATACTTGAGCGGCAGGCCACCCAGAAAGTTGTTCGAGTACTCCTTCTGCTTGCGTCCGCCAAGGGCGCTGAGGTTCATCAGGCGCGTATCCTCGTACAGCATCAGATAGTAGATCATGAGCAGCTGTGCGGTCAGCGGGCAGGCGACCTCCATCTGGGCGAGATCCTCACCGGCGGGCGGCTGCTGCAGCTCCACGGCGAAGAAGGTGAGCGGCGAGGTGCGGAAGACGTGCAGGATTTCGGTTTCGGTAAACGGCCGATGCATATGATCGATGCTAATCTTGCCCGTGGGATTGGGTATGATCAGCGTATTGACGAACACTTCGACCAGGGCGGGCATCACGGGATGCACTGGCCGCACTGAGCTGCAGATCTGTTTGAATATCCACGCCTTAATGGGCACCTTGTGCTTGAGAAAGGTGCGTGACTTGAGGAGCTGATGGATGCAGTGCACCGGCAGATAGCCGGGTATTGTGCCATTTAGATTGGGCGTGACCGGGACACGGACCGCATGCAGAGCCACCACCTGCTCGGTGAACAGATCCTGGGTGAACAGCTGCTTGATCCGATTCGTGCTGTTCGGCCGTATGGGTATCTTCATGGCCAGCGTCGAGCAGACCATCTCGCTGATGGCCGTTATCTGATTGCTGTGGAAATGTATCGCCAGCAGCAGCAGCATCTCGCCCAGGGAGCTGCTCGTGCCGGATCTCTTGCAAAAGAACGCATCCTCCCGTATGAGCCACTGCAGCCACTCTACGGCCTTGTTCTCCAGCGTTATGGTGGACACCAGCGAGGGGCAGGCTATGAGCATGCACAGGGCCAGCGTCACGAAGCGCACACCCGACGCCGTCGGCTTCGGGCAGCTGGTGACCAGCTGGGAGAGCGCATTGATCTCATCGTCGTTGAACTTCAGCCCGCCGATGCCGCGCAGGGCGCAATACAGACGCAACAGCACGGCACCCTGCAGATTGAAGTCCTTCAGGTCGGCGGCGCTGCTCGTTATTTGGACAATCTTCTGCAGCAGCTCGACGCGCACCATATTCAGTGCATCGCCCTTGCGCTTCTGGCTGGTGCGTATGTACAGGGCGAACCAGGAGCGCAGATTCTGATCGTTGCCCAGCAGCAGGCCCGTGAGGAAGGCAATCTGTGGGCGGGAGAGACAAAGAGTTAAGTTTAATTGATATATCCTTGCCATGAGGAACCACTCACCAGATCGTCGGAGTGCTTGAGCGCCAGCTTGAGCATGAACGAGGGCACCTTCAGCATGTCCACGCACATGGAGCGATTGGCCAGCGCCTGGGAGGGATTCATTTCGCTGAGCGCCATCAGCAGCGCCAGCCGTTGTTTGCCCTCGTTGCCCTCCTCATCGCAGTTGGAGATGACATGCGAGACAACGTCCCGATAGCAATCCGGAAAATTGGCGACCAAAGCGCAGACAATGCGATAACCATTCGGCACATGGACCAGTGCATCGGTCAGCTCCAGTATGTTGAGCAGGGAGGGCAATTCGGCGAGTGCAATGCATAATATGTCCACCACCTCCTCCAGATAGATACCGTCGTCGAGGATTTCGGACTGGGCCGTTATTACGGGCGTGCCCGCTGATGGTTTCTGCTCGGCGGCGGCGGACACCTGTTGCTGCAGATTGAAGATCTCGGAAAGCACAACGCGCACCTTGCGCGCCACATCCGCCCGCTCAAAGCCGAGCGCAATGCCCGACTGCAGGCCATACTCCGGCTGGCCCTGGGCATCGAAGAAGGCGGAGGCGTTGCTGGACTTCTGACGTGTCAGCAGCTCCTTCTTCAGATCGTTCTCGAGCTCATGGTAATTGACCTGCAGGTAGGACACAATGCTATTGACCACCTCGATGCCGATGAGCACGGCCAGAATTTGTTTGCGTGACTCCATCGACGACTCCGTGTTGTCCAGCGGCGAGAGCAGACTCATTCGCACCAGAGACGGCAGCACCGGCCGTATCTCGGTCTCCGGATAACTGGCCAAAGATGTGATGTCCAGATTCTGCATGGCGGCAAATACACGGGCCGTCACATCGTACATCTTGACCGGCATCGTCGCGTCTTCGTCTTCTTCTTCTTCACCTTCGACGCCAGGCGAACCTGTTGCCAAACAATGACAATTGCGTTGATTTTCAGGCTGTAATCCGTCGGATGCGCATTCGCATCGTGGCTCTCGGATGCGGTATCAAAAACTTCTACGAGCGAAGCATCGATATCGAGCATCGATGCTGCCAGCCAAATAATATCGATATGTTTGTTACTTTTTAGCGTTTCGCAAACAATTTAGATAGTTTTACAATATATATGCTCCAAGTGAATGAGCTCAAGTCAAATTCTGCTCTATTTACGGCAGCCTTTTGTGGTGGGTGCTTGTGTAGTTAGCCGGCTGGTCGTGTGCGTGCTGCCAACTTGGTTTTTTTTTTTTTTGGTTTGCTAAGTATCGAGTCTTTGTGTTGTGCGCCCAATCGATGTATCGATGTTTCGATGTTATTTTTTCATGATACACACATTTTCCATTCCGTATTCAGCAGTCACTTTTTTTTTTACTCGCAAGTGAAGTTCGACCGCAAAGAATAAATGTGAATAAAAATAAATATATCGTGAAGCATCTATATGAATTGTGTATTTTATGAATCAATTAGGGAAAATTGAACAGCAAGTTTGCCGAGTAGGTAAGTGAAAGTTGCCACAGTGCAGTGAAAATAGGCGCTAAATGAAAAATCAAATGTCGGAAAAATAGACCAACGCCCCAGTGCCCAGTGCCGAGTGCCGAGTGCCTAATTCCCAGTGACAAGAAGCAGCAGAAGTGAGGAGTGAAAAAGTATCTCAAAGTAGAAATGTGGGCCAGTTGACGCAGTGTTACTTTAGGCGCTATTAAATAACTGATATATAATCCATGTATATATGTATGCATGGATACATGATCGAACCTACTTATATCTACATATATACGTGAGCATACACGTACATACATAATAAAAACATCATCGATTAAAATTGCCTGCCCCCGTCTATCGCAGTCGCAGTCACAGTACGTTCGCTGCTGGCGTTGATGACATCATTCGGTGTTTTTTTTTTTCATTTCGTTTAGTCTGTGCGATGTGAGAGCGTAGTGCAGAGTCGTGTGTGTGTGCGTAAACTGCTCGGTGCGCCTATGTTGTGCGTGTAAACGAGTATTTGAATAAACTCGAATCAAAACAAGAGTATGAAATTTAGAAAAATTAATTTTAATTAAAGCTGCGACATGAAAAAAATAACTTGAGTTATATTTGCGTCAGAGCTAAATAAAAAGTGCGATAAAAGCCAATATTTAATCGAGATATACATATACATATAAAGAAATGTTTTTAATCATACACAAATACACACACAGGCGCATAATATCTATCTCTTACTCCCTTTGTTGCTTAGCTATTTTTTACTCATTCACACGCATACTGACAGCGAAATGCACTTCGAAATACAGTTACGTGCACACGCACACACCCATACACATACACGACCCATGTAAAAATAGGAAATCCTTCCAAGAGGTCACGAGTTGAATTTGAAGTTGTTTATCGATACATGGAATGGGTGGAAAACAGAACGAAAAACTGTGCTGCACTTGTCCATATACATGCTTTGCGTGTATACGTGCGTGCGTGTGTGTGTGTGTGGAGTGTGTTTGCGTGAGGTTTGGCCCACCTACCTAAAAACGCCGCTCTCGACTTCCATAAAAAAAAATTACAAATCAACGGCCATAATTCAAATTGTACAGTTGTAAGGTAATAAGCACGTACTGCTGTATGTGTACATGTGTGTACGCATATGTGCGTGTGTACGTCTGAGTTGGAGAAGCCTCATAGTAAAAACAAAAAGAAAATTACATTAGCGCTGTTCGAAAACAGGTTTTCCAAACATAAAAAGCCAAAGGCCATGCATGCAATTAAAATTTGGAGTTTTCACTGCGCTGATGGCATGCATTGAGCTGCCCTCGTTAATTGAATTGAACGACGGCAATTGCACAACTTCAACGCCCTAAAAGAAAAAACCGCGCCTCTTGCCCGCTAATCAAATCAATGTGATGAACTCACTTCCAGCAAGATCAACACACACACACACACACACACACACATGTAGATACATATACTTGCGTGTATGCAATCATAATTGCAAAGCTGCCCGAGTTGAGTTCAAAACCTACCCCATTTTAACTGGGCTTTTGCTGAATACGGCTTGGCTCGACCCACTCCCCCCGCAGCGTGTGTTTGGTCTCATTAGCTCTCTTCGCTACGCTCACAATTTTCCATTTTACGCTCACGCGCTCTCTTTGTGTGCGTGTGCCGCCTGTTTGTTTGTTTGTTTGTGTTGCGTTGGTGTTTGCTGGTGCTGCTGCTGCTGTTGTTGTTTTCGCTCTGTTTTCGTTGTGCGCCGCTCTCTCTTTTTCGTTCATCTCCGTCGCCTGTCGGCGGCGAGTTTTAAGCTTCGTTTTCGTTATAATCAGCAAAATATTACGTAATAGATAATAGAGCCGCGTGAATGAGAATGTGTGTTATGCGCTCATACATATGTATGTGCTTAAATAAAGATGTGTGCTAAATTCTATTGTTTTTTTTTTTAATAGATTGTTGTGCAAAATTAGCTCATGCCCACAGAGAGCGCAAATTAAATCAGCAAGGCAACTGCCGCAAAAACAGTTACCAGTGCAATTTTTAAGTGCTATGTGTTAAAAAAAAACATAATTGCTCCAAGTACATACGTGAGTGTGTGTGTGTGTGTGTGTGTGTGTGTGTGTGTGTGTGTGTGTGTAGCGTTAAGGGAATGACCTGCACAGCTTGGAATAAAGGTCACAATAGACATGGCTGCATAGCTGTTTAGTGTTTGTTTGTTAGTGTGCGTGCGGTTCCCATTGGTATACAGATAAAAACCGCACACACACACACAGAGAAACATACATAATATGTACCTGCTTTTCGGTCATTCCGATAGCTTGTGAATTGAATTTCCTGCAATTTCACCAGCAAGCGATTTAAATCAGTGCTTCCCTTGTCCCCACTGTTCCCTCCCCCAATGTTGCCGCCCACAACCTGTCACACTTTTTAAATGGGAATCAGAATCGGAACGAGAATCGCACTGCGGATGGGGCGTGATGTAATCGCGTTAACTATAAAGCCAAAATAATGAATAGACACACATACACACGCACACACTCTCACACACACACACACACACACACACACAGTGAGCGACAATTGTGATCTGACTTGTTGGCCAGTTGACCCAGGCGACCCGCGTGCCACTCAATGTGACGCCATTGTGTCTAATGAATCATCACCACAACGGAAGGGGGTGGGGTGGTGTGGGTGAGAGAAAAGCGTAGTGAAAACCGCCCACCCAGGCGTGAATATAAATGTACGCGAGATTTATACAGAAAAGTTTATCATGAACAAAATCTGAAATATAACTAAAAAAAAAACAAAGCGCCAGTCGGGTGTGAACGACTAGTAGATACACTACATACATACTTATATTTTAGCCTCCTTTATTCCTTACGTACATCTTTACATCACAACAATCGCACTTCTTTCCTTTGTATGGAGAAAGTATCCTGTGTTAACTTCGGTGTTTATAGTCCGATCTTTGTGAAATTCGCAGGGCTTGAATATGGCAGATAAATGTGTGTGTATATCAAGGCCTAACCTTTAAAAGTGAAGAAGTTTTTATATATCCTACTATTCAATCTTGGTGTATCTGAATCTATGAAAATGGGAAATTGATACGAAATTGATAATATAGTTAAATAATATAGTAAAATCAATAATTAATATAATATGATAAATTAATATAAAGAAGAAAATATAATAAGCAATAAAATATAAGAAATAATATAAAAAAAGCCACCTTCTTTGAGCCCTATTCCAAAATTCCTCAATTATAAAAAAAAAAATCAAAAACAAAAAAGTTACCCGAAAAATTGAATTAATTTATTTATATTTCTCCGTTTTGCCTCTCTATTTTTTGCAGTTATTGTTTGAGGTTTATTTTCGGTTCGGAATTGGGGGATACAAAATTGAATTCTTTGCGGTGAGAGGAATTGTGGACAATTTACAAGAGAGCTGACAAAATGACGACGGACATTTCAATTGTTCGATGGGACCCCAGCCAGGGTCCAGGCAACGAATATATCGATGAATACGAATACGATGGCGGCAACTCCAGTTCGCGCCTGTTCGAGAGGTCGCGCATCAAGGCGCTGGCCGAGGAGCGCGAGAGCGTACAAAAGAAGACCTTCACCAAGTGGGTGAATTCGCATCTCTGCCGGGTCAACTGTCGCATCGCCGATCTCTATGTGGATATGCGCGATGGCAAGCATTTAATCAAGCTGCTGGAGGTGCTCTCCGGCGAACGCCTGCCCAAGCCCACCAAGGGCAAGATGCGCATACACTGCCTCGAGAATGTGGACAAGGCGCTCCAGTTTCTGCGCGAACAGCGCGTCCATCTCGAGAACATTGGCTCCCACGACATTGTCGATGGCAATGCCTCACTCAATCTCGGCCTCATCTGGACGATTATCTTGCGCTTCCAGGTAGGTTATGCTTCTTCTTAAGTCAATTCCATGCGCTGAGAAAAAACATATTGCGTTTGCAGTCAAGGTTAAATTTAACAGTGAACATTTACAGAATTTGAAAATGTTCGCGAGAGTTGTGAACGTTAAAGTCAATTAAAGTTAACATAACAAATAGGTGACGTCAACTTTGTTGTACATATAACATGCGTTACATGATAATATGAAACATGACAATGTTAGTTAACAACTTTTACATAACATCCACACTGAATATAAACTAACATAACAGAGTTAACCTTACTTAACATAACGGACAAATATTTTGTCAACTTTGATATGCATATGATGTACATAACATGCATTAGCAATTGCATTTTGATAATATGTAATATGAAAATGTTAGTTAACAGTTTTAAGATAACAGTCACAATGAATGTAAACTACCATAACAGAGTTAAGCTTAGTTAACATAACAAAAGATAATTCTGTAAGAGAGCATGAAATTCGCGTAGGAAGACTGCAAACTTTTTCTCAGTGTAGATTTAAGTAGCCCCGATCCAGATCACAATCTCGATCTTATTCTTGCTATGCCATTGTGAACCTTTTGTGTGTCATGCTTTGCCCAGATTCAAGATATCACCATCGAGGAGGTGGACAACAAGGAGACAAAGTCGGCCAAGGACGCGCTGCTGCTGTGGTGCCAGATGAAGACCGCTGGCTATCACAATGTGAACGTGCGGAACTTTACGACCTCGTGGCGGGATGGATTGGCCTTCAATGCGATCATACACAAACACCGTCCAGATCTCGTGCAGTTCGAGAAGCTATCGAAGACCAATGCCATACACAATCTGAACAATGCATTCGACGTGGCCGAGGACAAGCTGGGCCTGGCCAAGCTGCTGGACGCCGAGGATGTCTGCGTCGAGCATCCCGACGAGAAGTCCATCATTACGTACGTGGTCACGTACTATCACTACTTCAGCAAGCTGAAGCAGGAGACGGTCCAGGGCAAGCGCATCGGCAAGGTGGTCGGCATTGCAATGGAGAACGACAAGATGATTCACGACTATGAGCACTTCACCAGCGATCTCCTCAAGTGGATCGAGACGACAATACAGTCGCTGGGCGAGCGAGAATTCGAGAACTCGCTGGTCGGCGTGCAGGGTCAGCTGGCGCAATTCTCCAATTATCGCACCATCGAGAAGCCGCCCAAGTTCGTAGAGAAGGGCAACCTGGAGGTGCTGCTCTTTACGCTTCAGTCCAAGATGCGCGCCAACAACCAGAAACCCTATACGCCCAAGGAGGGCAAAATGATATCGGACATCAACAAGGCCTGGGAGCGACTCGAGAAGGCCGAGCACGAGCGTGAACTGGCGCTGCGCGAGGAGCTCATCCGCCAGGAGAAACTGGAACAGTTGGCGGCGCGTTTCGATCGCAAGGCCTCCATGCGTGAGACCTGGCTGTCGGAGAACCAGCGTCTAGTTAGCCAGGATAACTTTGGCTTTGATCTGGCCGCCGTCGAGGCGGCTGCCAAGAAGCACGAGGCCATCGAGACGGACATCTTTGCGTACGAGGAGCGCGTCCAGGCGGTCGTCGCCGTTTGCGATGAACTGGAATCGGAGCGCTATCACGACGTGAAGCGCATCCTGCTGCGCAAGGACAACGTGATGCGTCTGTGGACGTATCTGCTGGAGCTGTTGCGCGCACGTCGCATGCGTCTGGAGATCTCGCTGCAGCTGCAGCAGAACTTCCAGGAGATGCTCTACATACTGGACAACATGGAGGAGATCAAACAGCTCCTGATGACCGATGACTATGGCAAGCATCTGATGGGCGTCGAGGATCTGCTCCAGAAGCACTCGCTGGTCGAGGCCGATATCAATATTTTGGGCGAGCGCGTCAAGGTCGTCGTTCAGAACTCGCAAAAGTTCCTCAGCGACGATCCCGAATCGTACAAGCCGTGCGATCCCGAGATCATTGTCAGCCGCGTCCAGCAGCTGGAGGATGCCTACGCGGAGCTGGTGCGTCTGGCCGTCGAGCGGCGCAGCCGCCTCGAGGAGAGTCGCAAGCTGTGGCAATTCTATTGGGACACCGCCGACGAGGAGAACTGGATCAAGGAGAAGGAGCAAATTGTCTCCACCGACGAGATTGGTCACGATCTGACCACGGTCAATCTGTTGCTGAGCAAGCACAAGGCGCTCGAGTCGGAGATCACGTCGCACGATCCCCAGTTGCAGAATGTGGCCAAGGTTGGGGCCGAGCTCATTACCGAGGGTCACTTTGGCGCCGATCGCATCAAGGATCGCCTCAAGGAGATTCTGTCCAAGTGGGATCATCTGCTCGACTTGACAAAGTATCGACGCCAGCGTCTGGAGAACGCCGTCGAATACTTCCAGCTGTTCGCCGATGCCGACGACGTGGACAACTGGATGCTGGACACGCTGCGCATTGTCTCCAGCGAGGATGTTGGCCGCGACGAGGCCAATGTTCAGTCGCTGCTCAAGAAGCACAAGGATGTCGCCGATGAGCTGAAGAACTACGCCGAGGTCATCGATGCCCTGCACAAGCAGGCCGAGACCCTCAAGCTGAACGACCCGGAGAAGACGAATGTGGACAAGCGCCTGGAGGCGATCGATACACGCTACAAGGAGCTCACCGAGCTGGCCAAGCTGCGCAAGCAGCGTCTCCTCGACGCGCTCAGCCTCTATAAGCTGATGTCCGAGGCGGACGGCGTCGAGCAATGGATCAAGGAGAAGACCAAAATGCTGGACACCATGGTGCCCGGCAAGGACATCGAGGATGTGGAGATCATGAAGCATCGCTTCGAGGGCTTCGACAAGGAGATGAATGCCAATGCATCCCGCGTGGCCGTTGTCAATCAGCTCGCCCGCCAGCTACTGCACGTCGAGCATCCCAATTCGGATGAGATTCTCGACAGGCAGAATCATCTGAACCAGGAATGGTCGACGCTGCGCGAAAAGGCCGAGGCCAAAATGGATGACCTCAAGTCGGCGCATGGCGTCCAAACCTTCTACATTGAGTGCCGTGAAACTATCTCGTGGATTGAGGACAAGAAGCGCATCCTCACCGAAACAGACAGCCTGGAGATGGATCTGACCGGTGTGATGACACTGCAGCGTCGCCTTAGCGGCATGGATCGCGATCTGGCCGCCATACAGGCGAAGCTGTCGAGTTTGGGACGCGAGGCGGACAGCATTGAGGTGGAGCATCCGGAGGAGGCGCAGCTAATCCGCGAACGGATCGCACAAATCGAACTGATCTGGGAGCAGTTGACACAGATGCTGAAGGAGCGCGACTCCAAGCTGGAGGAGGCTGGCGATTTGCATCGTTTCCTTCGCGATCTCGATCACTTCCAGACCTGGCTGACCAAGACCCAAACGGATGTTGCATCCGAGGATACGCCCACATCGCTGCCCGAGGCCGAGAAGCTGCTCAACCAGCATCAGTCCATACGCGAGGAGATCGACAATTATACCGAGGACTACAAGTCGATGATGGAGTATGGCGAACGTTTGACCACCGAGGGCAACACATCCGAGGATCCGCAGTACATGTTCCTGCGCGAGCGCCTCAATGCCCTCAAGGATGGCTGGGAGGAGCTGCATCAGATGTGGGAGAATCGTCAGGTGCTGTTATCGCAGAGCTTGGATCAGCAGCTATTCAATCGGGATGCACGCCAGACCGAGGTGCTGCTCAGCCAGCAGGAGCACTTCCTCAGCAAGGACGACACACCGGTTAATCTGGAACAGGCCGAGAATCAGTTGAAACGCCACGAAGCCTTCCTTACAACCATGGAGGCCAACGATGACAAGATCAATACGCTGCTCCAGGTGGCCGACACCTTGGTGGAGAAGGAGCACTTCGATGCGGACAAGATTGGCAAGCGGGCCGAGAACATAACCGGGCGACGGGATGATAATCGCCAGCGTGCGCTGGATCAGCACGAGAAGCTAAAGAACCAGGTGAAGCTGCACGAATTCCTGCAGGATCTGGAGGAGCTGGCCGAATGGGTGCAGGAGAAGTATGTGACCTCACAGGATGAGACCTATCGCAGCGCCAAGACCATACACTCCAAGTGGACCAGGCATCAGGCCTTCGAGGCGGAAATCGCCGCCAACAAGGAGCGCCTGTACGAGGCCGAAAAGTCCGCCCAGGAGCTGTCCAAGGAGAAGCCCGAATTCAAGGATGTCATCGAGCCCAAACTCAAGGAGCTGGCCAAACAGTTCGACGACCTCGAGGTGCATACCAAGGAGAAGGGCGCCCTGCTCTTCGACGCCAATCGCGAGGTGCTCGTCCAGCAGACCTGCGACGATATCGACTCCTACATAACCGATCTGGAGAAGCAGATCGTCAGCGGTGACACAGCCAACGATTTGACCTCCGTCAATATACTCATGCAGAAGCAGCAGGTCATCCAAACCCAGATGGCCGTCAAGGCCCGTCAGGTGGAGGAGATTGACAAGCAGACGGAATATCTGCAGAAGACGGTGCCCGAAGAGAAGATCGAACCGATTGTCGTCAAGAAGACGGCTGTGTTGGAGCGTTTCGAGAAGATCAAGGCGCCGCTGCTGGAGCGCCAAAAGCAGCTGGAGAAGAAAAAGGAAGCGTTCCAGTTCTGTCGCGATGTCGAGGACGAGAAGCTCTGGATCGATGAGAAGCTGCCGGTGGCCAATTCCACTGATTACGGAAACTCTCTGTTCAATGTGCATGTCCTCAAGAAGAAGAACCAATCGCTGGCCACCGAAATCGATAACCACGAGCCGCGCATCAATGCCATCTGCAACAACGGACGCAAACTGATCGACGAGGGTCACGAGGATGCCAAGAAGTTCGAGGCGTTGATCAGCGATCTGACCGCCAAGTGGCAGGAGCTAAAGGATGCCATCGAGAATCGCAAGCGTCATCTGCTCGAATCGGAGAAGGTGCAACAGTACTTCTTCGATGCCCAGGAGGCCGAGTCGTGGATGAGTGAACAGGAGCTGTACATGATGGTCGAGGATCGCGGCAAGGACGAGATCAGTGCCCAGAATCTGATGAAGAAGCACGAGAATCTGGAGCAATCGGTCGAGGACTACGCAAACACCATACGCCAGCTGGGCGAGGTGGCGCGTCAGTTCAGCAGCGATGATGTATCAAACGGCGACGCCGTCGCCGTCAAGCAATCCCAGCTGGACAAGCTGTACGCCGGTCTCAAGGATCTGGCCGGTGAGCGTCGCGCCCGTCTGAACGAGGCGCTGCAGCTGTTCATGCTCAGCCGCGAAGTGGACGATCTGGAGCAATGGATCACCGATCGTGAGGTGGTCGCCGGCTCCCAGGAGCTGGGCCAGGACTACGATCATGTCACCCTGCTCTCGGAGCGCTTCAATGAGTTCGCACGCGACACCGAGGCCGTGGGCGGCGAGCGTGTGGCCAAGGTCAACGGCATTGCGGACAATCTGATACAGGCCGGGCACTCGGACTCGGCAACGATTGCCGAGTGGAAGGACAATCTGAACGAGTCGTGGCAGGATCTGCTCGAGCTGATCGAGACGCGCACCCAAATGCTGGCCGCTTCACGTGAGCTGCACAAATTCTTCCATGACTGCAAGGATGTGCTGGGACGCATACTCGAGAAACAGCACGGCGTCTCCGATGAGCTGGGCCGCGATGCCGGATCCGTTTCGACGCTGCAGCGCAAGCACTACAATTTCCAGCAGGATCTGACGACACTGTACTCGCAGGTGCAGCAAATCCAGGAGGAGTCCGCCAAGCTGCAGGACGCCTATGCCGGCGACAAGGCCAAGGAGATTACGAATCGGGAACAGGAGGTCCTGCATGCCTGGGACAATCTGCAGGCCATGTGCGATGCACGCAAACAAAAGCTGGCCGACACGGGCGATCTGTTCCGCTTCTTCAACATGGTGCGCATACTCACCATCTGGATGGAGGATCTGGTGCGACAGATGAACACGTCCGAGAAGCCGCGCGACGTCTCCGGCGTCGAGCTGCTCATGAACAACCATCAGAGTCTAAAGGCCGAGATCGATACGCGCGAGGATAACTTCTCAGCGTGCATATCCCTCGGCAAGGAGCTGCTCACGCGCAATCATTACGCCTCTGCCGATATCAAGGATCGCCTTAAGCAGCTGAGCAACAGTCGCAACGCACTGCTCCTGCGCTGGGAGGAGCGCTGGGAGAACCTACAGCTGAGTATGTTACGAGTCTGTCCCCTCCCGCCCCCAACTTGATTTAAATTCCTTTTTGTCTCGCTATTGCAGTCCTGGAGGTGTATCAGTTTGCCCGAGATGCTGCCGTTGCCGAGGCTTGGCTTATTGCCCAGGAGCCGTACCTGCTCTCCTCCGAGCTGGGACACACCATTGATGAGGTCGAGAATCTGATCAAGAAGCACGAGGCATTCGAGAAGTCGGCCGCCGCACAAGAGGAGCGCTTCAGTGCACTTGAGCGTTTGACAACCGTAAGTGGACGCAGCTCTCATCCTAATCCCTAAAAACAAATACTCATAATTCGTACTCCTTCTCCCTCTGCTAACCAGTTTGAGCTTAAGGAAATGAAACGGCGCCAGGAGCAGGCGGAGGAGGCCGAACGACAGCGCATCAAAGAGGAACAGGAGGCTAAGGCCGCATCCGAGGCGGCCGAGTTGGCCAAACGTGAGGCTGAGCGTCGTGATGATGTTGATGTGGGCATTGCCCACGATGAAGCAGGTAGGATTAGCCGCTGACCATCGATTACCAGCACCTTACTTTTCACCTCACCTCTCTCTCGCTAATTATTTCCTTCCCCCATATACATATATATATATTAATTAACCGAAGCACGTAAATTTAATCTGAAAAGCGGTTAACCTAGCCGCAACTAACTGTCGATCTATCCCGTTACCCCGTTATCATCGTATGTGCATAACCAACTAAATATCTGAAAATTCCATCTCATTCACTCATGCTTACTATCAATAACGCCGGATTAACAAACCAATCAATCGAACTAACCAAACTCAACACCAAATCAAATGTTTAACTCAGCCGCTGCAGACACAGCCGAAGACATTGAGCGCGTTGTCGAGACCCAAACAGGTACAGCTCTTGCTTAATTAGCCCAAGGACTTCTCCAACTATCGCTCCGACTAACTGTATTTACAATCTATACCAATTCATATGCATAAAAAGATATAGATCGATCTAGATATAGATATATTTGTCGTGCTCTGTCAACTAATCGAGTTCTTTACTGTAGAGCGTGGCGCCACACCAGCTGCTGGAGATGGTCAGGAGGGTTATGTGACACGAAAGCATGAGTGGGAGTCGGCCACCAAGAAGGCCTCCAACAGATCTTGGGATAAGGTAGGTTTGAAAGACAAGTCAAGTAAATCTTTTGATCCGGCTTTTCATTAAATCTTTCCTCTCAGTAGCCGAGCTAAGCCAAAATCGCTGAAATACGTAATTATTAATTTTCTTATGAAGATCTAAATCCTTGATCCTCATGCGGATCACAGGTTTTATTTGGGTGAATTTTTTAAAATTAATAATGAATACGTTTTCAGCGATTTGTGAATTTTAACAATTTTCCAGCCAAAGTTCTTTCTTTTCAAATAAATTGTTATTAATTTTGCCCACAATTTCTTAGGTTTATATGGCTGCACGAAGCGGACGCGTTTCGTTCTTCAAAGATCACAAGGGTTACAAGACTAATCCCGAATTGACCTTCCGCGGCGAGCCCAGCTACGATCTGCAGGGCGCTGCCATCGAAATTGCCAGTGATTACACCAAGAAGAAGCACGTGCTGCGAGTCAAGTGAGTCCCGACCGAATCATATTTAATAAATATTTATTAACAAATGCATCTCTCTCTCTCTCTGCGATGCACAGATTGGCCAGCGGAGCTGAGTTCTTGCTGCAGGCCCACGATGACAACGAGATGTCACAGTGGGTATCCGCTTTGAAGGCCCAGAGCGATTCGGCGGCTGTGGCGGCGAGCAGATCCCAAACTTTGCCGGCTACTTCGCAAAAGGACGAACCAAAGCGCAGATCGTTTTTTACTTTAAAGAAAAAGTAAATGCAAATATATAAGAGCAGCTAATTAAAACAAAAACAAAAAGAAAGATAACAACAACAACAAAACAAAAACAACAAAAACAAAACAACAAAAATACATATATTTTTTTCATATATTTAATGCATAATTATTTCATAAAAATCTTGCAAAAGAAAGAAGCAAAACGTAAACGTAAACAATTATTATGCTTATCAAATTTGCACGATAAATACTGCTATTATTGATTAAACGTATGTATCTTATTTATTTAAACAAATACAAAGTAATATAAATTTAAAAAAACAAACAAAAAAAAAAAACAAAAACACAAAAATTGAGAACAACTCGTGTATGCATTTCAATGTATTCGATAAATAAACGAATTATTCCTCTAAAGTACACACAAATTGTTGGCATTGTGACCAAAAGTCTGTCTATTGGGATTGGGATTGGGCGGGCGGTTGCATAAAACTTGGCTTCACTGTACCAATTGTCAGAAATTGGATTGGTTGACTTATCAAAGGCAGGGGGGGTGCTGCTCGAGGTCATAATAAGTAAAAGCCAGGGCAGAAAATGCCAATTGCAGGTCACATAGCCACAGCCCCAGAAAAGTATATATATGCAGTTATTATTAGAAGATTTGCCCTGGTTTTTGAATTGCAAATTTGAAAAAACTGTAAACACCCAGCCAGTGCTGCCAGATGTCGCAATCGATAAGTCGGGCGAAAAATGGCACAAAAATCGATAATAGTTTTTTTTTTGGCAAGCAGGTTGGCAGCCTCGCGTGCCAAGCAGAACAACGGCGACTATTAATTGATTAAATATATTTCACTTAACTTTAGAAAATGCAAACATAACTAAATTGTATTATTAGTGTACTAAATTAACGATAAGTGACTTAAGTGCGCGGAATTAACCGAATTCGCACATACAAAACGCACTACTTACTACATGCACACAATGGCAACGAAAACGAAAACTACGATTCATTCTAAGCCACTATTTGTGCGTGCGGAGTCGTGTGTGTGCCCCTGTGTGTGTGCTAGCTGTGCGTGTGTGTTGGTCTGACGACATTGACTGAGCCTTTGAACGGGGGCCGCCCCGTTACCCGCACCCAGCGCCAACAACTAGCAGCTAGTAACCGTTACTCTGCTTCTTCAAATTGTGTCTTGCCACAACAGAACTACAAATAAGAAATAAGAAAAGAAACCGAAAAAACAAGAGAACAAAAAAAAGAAAGAAACAAAAAACGTCTTGGAATATAACAAATGTGCCATGTTATTGTTGGAAACGGCCGCGTCTGCTGGATTCCAGTTCTGTGAACAGTTACACTAAGGACACACACATTCCCTACGCGTGCACCCCCCGCCCCCCGCCATCGCCCCATTCTCTCAACATGTTCAATAGGTTGGGCAACGCTGGAGCAACAGCATCAGCAGCAGCAGCGCCTGCTGCGGAACCGACAGCTAACGTTGCCAGTGCATCCAGTGCTGCCACGCCCATGAGTGATCTCTACCTGCGCCCATTGCCCTATTTGGACGCCAAATGGCTGCGCGCCGATCTCATAACCTGCCTGCGCAACGCCGCCGACGGCGCTGTGCTCTGGAATCATTTGATACAGGACTGCGAACTGGTGTCGTCGCCGACGGCGCCGCTGCGCAATGCACACGGACAGCTCTCCTATCTGGGCGACGATGGCAAGCATTATTGCGGCGCCGAGGCGCTGCAGTGCACCTGCTGCCAGCCGGAATACTGCGGCCCGCTTTCCGCCTGCAATTGCGACGGCTGCCGGCCACTCGACTCAGACACGGCCATCAAAAAGCTGACGTCGGCGGCGGCACAGCAAGCGCACGCCGGACAACAGCACGCCACGGAGCTAACGCTGAGCGCCTGGCTCTGGAGCCAGCCACCCAATCAGCTGGCCAAGCACGATTGCCAGCGCACACTGATCGCTGAGCTCCACGAGCTGGCACTGCGCGCCGCCGGTAACTGCCTCTCCGCGCAGCAGCTGCGCCAGCAGCTCTTCATCTACGAACGCTTCTTTGTGGCTCTTAAGCGCAACCAGCAGCAGCAGTCGCAGCAGCAGCAGCAGCAAGCTCCACAGCAGCAGCAGCAGCAGGAGGAATCGCTAGTGCCTGCGCCGCCGTTGCCGCTGCCGCCGGAGCAGGAGCCAGAGCATGCTGCTCTGGGCTTGGCACGCGTCGGCACACGCGCCGCCCTCAACTTTAGCTTTGCGTTTTTGCGTCGCGCCTGGCGCTCCGGCGAGGACATGGAAATGTGCAGCGAGCTGCTCAGCGAGGCGCTCGAATCGCTGCAGGAGTTGCCCGAGGCGACGCTCTTCGATGCCGCCGCCCAAGTCTCGCCGCTCTGGCTGGAGGTCATGGAGCGTTCGATTAAGTTTCTGCGTCTGGTCGCCCTCGGTGACCCCATGGGCGGACGTTGTCTGGCGCCGCTCACGGACAGGCACACGGCGCTGTGCCTGCTGCTGGAGCTGGGCGTGCAGAAGGGTACTCTGGCGGCCACGCTGGAGTGCGTTGTGCTGCTGCTGGTGCTCTGGGAGAAGGACAACGACAATGGTCACGCCCACGGACATGGGCATGGCGGCGTTAATGGCGATAATCGCGACATGCCGCGCAAATCGGGTGCTCCCCTGCTGCGCATCCTGCAGCGCTATCAGCGCCTGGGCGCCGACCCAGCGGCCGGCAGCAACAGCAGCTCCGGCTCCGGTTCCGGAGCCAGCGCCAATGTGGAGCCGTCCACGCCATTGGCTAGCGCCACGGAGACCTTCTTGCGCTTCCTCATGCTGCCCAAGAGCAGCGCTGCAATTGTAGATTTGCGCCGCGCGGCCGTGGTCATTATCTCGCACCTGGATCGGCTAGTGCAGCCGCATATGCCGCATTCCACGCACCTTCTGCCCAGCAGCCTGCTGCGTCCCGGGGGGGCGCCCAACATGACGAGCAGCATTTTGGAGCAGCAGTGCATCTATGCGCTGGGCTGGCCAACGCTGTCCAAGGAGCAGCAGGGCTTCAATGTGGAGCCCGCCCTCAGCTGGACCAGTGCAGTTCCAACCCAACAGCCGCCGCCGCCGGCTTTGCTTCCGTGCAAGTTTCAGCTAAAGCAGGTGGCCTGCAGCGAGGATGTGGTGCTGCTGCTCTGCGAGGAGGGCAAGATCTACAATTGGCCCATCGCCAAGCCGGAGATGGATCCTCAACTGCTGGACTTTGCCGAAATAGCCAACGAGACGTTCGTATCGATAGCCGCCCACTGCGAGGGACGACACTTTCTTGCCGTCGACAGCAACCGTGAGTCCAGCTCCTGCTCCTCTCTCCTCCCTTAGCATGACTTAAGATCTCCTACTCTCTCACTCTCGTTCTCTCTTCCTCAGACAACGCCTATTCGTGGGGCGTCGGCGACAGTCGCCGCTTGGGCCACGGCGATTGCCATGCCCGCGAGCTGCCCACCAAGATCGAGAGCCTGGCGCGTCGCGTCCAATCCGTCTACTGCGGCTGCTCCTACAGCGCCGCCATCACGCTGCGCGGCAATCTCTACACCTGGGGACGTGGCACCTATGGTCGTCTGGGCCATGGCAATTCGGATGATCAGTGCATGCCCGCCATGGTTATGGCACTGAAGGATCATCAGGTGCTGGACGTGGCACTGGGCAGCGGTGATGCCCACACGCTCTGCCTGACCAGGGGAGGCCTGGTCTATGCCTGGGGCGATGGCGACTATGGCAAGCTGGGCAATGGGAGCTGCAACAGCAGCCTGCAGCCGCTCCTCATCGAGTGCCTGCCGCGTGTGCAGCGCGTCTTTGCCGGCTCCCAGTTCTCGATGGCACTCACCTGCGAGGGCCAGCTCTACAGCTGGGGCAAGGCATCCTGTCTGGGCCATCAGCTGGTCGAGCGCAACGTACAGGGCTGCAGTGTGCCCAGACTTATAACCAGCCTGCAGGTGAGATGCAATCACGATAATCTGCCTTAAGTTTGGGGTGGATTTAAAATCACTGCCACAGGTGGAAAATGGGTGACAATAGGTGGATAATTAATATATATAATCAGTATAATGATAGTCTATAAGAACCTTTCCTTCCTCCTCGAACCATATTTGAAATAGGTGGCTAATTAATATATATACAAGCAGTATGAAAAATTCTAGTCGATGTATAGTTTCTCATAATCTATTAGAACCTTATCTTCCTCATCAATCATTGATTTAAGGTATATAAGACATTTGTTGAGGGTTTGGGGTGGATTTGAACTGTCCCACAAGTGGAAAATCGTAGTGGAAATAGTTTGCAAAATAATATATTTATTATCCCATTTCACTTTTGAAATATCTTACACCAGTACCTTTCTTCTTTATTCTTTATTTTAAAATGTCATCATCTTCCCTCCATGATAAATAGGATTTGGGGTGGATTTGAAGTCACTCTCACGGTGGGAAAATGGGTGGAAATAGTTGACTAATAAATATATCTAATATAATATAACATTTAATATCTAATATTTTGACAGCATAAACGCATTGTGCACGTGGCGGTGGGCGTGGCCCATTGTTTGGCTTTAAGCAGCAACGGCGAAATCTTCGGCTGGGGCCGCAACGACAACCAACAGATCTGTCCCGCCTCCGTGTGCAGTGAGCCGCTACTGCGACAGCCCATTCAGGTGATGCTGCCAACGATGCCCGCCAGCGGCATGGCCTGCACCGCCGTCCAGAGTTTGATCTGGACGCAGACCAGCCGTCAGGGCGTGCCGCTGCGTGCGCCCTTTGTCATCGATCTGGGCGAACCGACATTCCGGCTGCTGGACCAGCTGCTGGGCTTATGCAGCGCCAGCGCTGCGCAGGATAATCGCCAGACGCCCAATCAGGAATCGGAGTGCATTGCGGTCGCCTGCCTGAATCTGGTGCGTCTACAGCTGCTCGCGCTCATCGCCAACGGCGTGGAGCCGCGCAACGTGGGCCTGGCCAGCGGCGGGCGTCTGCTCAACAGCCTCAAGACGCGCATCCTCAGTCTGGCCGGCGGCAGCCAAGTGCTGCGCACCATCCAAATAGCAGCACAGCAGGCGCTACAGGTAGGTGCCGCCACCAAATAAAATTTGGCAGATTCATTTATCCTTCTCTTGCCTTGCAGGATGGCTGGAGTGTGCTGCTGCCGACGGCGGCGGAGCGTGCACAGACGCTGACGGCGCTGCTGCCCTCGGAGCCAGGCCAGGCGTGCTCGGCGGGGCATCGCTTTATGACAGATCTGCTGGTCAGCTCGCTGATGGCCGAGGGCGGCCTGGAGACGGCGCTGCAGCATGCGATACGGCTGGAGAGCAGCTCCTGCTCCACGGACTGTACAGACGGCGCCCATTTGCCGCTGCTGCAGCTAATCACACGTCTGCTCGGCAACAATGCATCGCTCACCCAGAGCCGGCTCTCGCTGACACTGCTGAGCAAGCAGCAGCAGCAGCCCGTCGCCGAGGAGGAGCAACAGCGGCAGCAGCACCAACAACAACAACAACAACCCGGAACCAGTCCCAGTTTATGTTTGCTGCATCGTTTTCAGCGTCTGCTGTTGGCGCACATTCATCAGGCCAGCGCCGAGGAGGATACGACGGGCGCGGAGGCGCTGCTCTCGCAATACCTGCACAGCCTGATACCCGCCTGCGTGAGCACGCTGCAGCAGGCGCACGAGCTGGCGCTGCAGTGTCGCCCGGAGTCCAGCGAATTGGGCGTCGCGCTGAATCGTGTGCTACAGGCGGACATTTCAGATGCTCTCCTGAACGAGCTGCTGGTCGGACTGGTGCTGCTCAAGCGCGACAGGCCGCAGTGCCTGGCCAGCCTGCGCTGGGCACGTCTCTGCCTGCCGCTGTTGCGTGTGCTCGACCGCCTGAACCGTGCACTGGGCGAGGGTGAACTGCGCGACGGCGACGACATGGGCTGGCCGGGCATTATTTGTCGCGGCGGTCCCAAGGGCGCTGCCCCGCCGCCGGCAGCCGCCGATCCCGAGACGCACTATGTCCGCCGCTCCGACATGGACAATCTGCTGCTCGACGGCGGCCACTGCATCATTGTGGCTGGCTACGTCTGCGATCTCACCGGCTATACGTGAGTATCTGCAGCTGCTCTTTAGATTTAACTTGATCCTTTTCCTTTTATCGACAGCTGCGAGTCGGAGAATTTGCGCGCTTTGCTCGAGCTGGGTCTGGGCAAGGATCTGAGCGCAGAGCTCAGCACACTACCATTTCGCGGCGCCATGGAGCAGCTGCTGCAACATCACAAACTGGGCAAATACCTGGCAAGCCAGAGCGCCAGCGAGGAGAAGGTAAGAGGAAGCGTCTTTTATTGTACGCCGTAAAAAGTATAATGATAAGCAGATAAAAACATCATCCCTACAAGGTCTCCAAGGTTTTTTTTTTGGGAAATTCCACCAGCATGTGTGGGAAAATCGAGAAAAACGTTTGTATCAAACTTTTTTGATCAGCCTCAAACCCATTTTCAAAGATCTTTGTTCAAATTTATTGGAGAGTTGTTTAACACTTTCAGTCAGTCAATTAATCAATCAATACAAACAGTTTTATATATATTGATATTCCAAGTGTCCGACGCATCCAACCAGACACATATAGATACAAGGTTGGCGCTGTGCGTTGATCATCAATCAATCAGTCAGTCAATCAGTCAGTCTGTCTGTCAGTCAGTCAATCAATCAGCCAGGACAAAAAGTTTTATATATATAGAGGTATATGTTTCAGTTCGTCTGCGTAAAAGGAAGCGCAAATATTTGTTGCTCTCTTATTTAGGGTATCTGCTAGTCGTGCATATCCAAAGCTTTAAAATTATGTTGTTTTTCTTGCAGATTGCACCGCCGCCGGTCGCTATGCGCTTGACGCACTTCAGCTCGGAGTGCACGCTGGCGCAGCTCCTGGGTCTGGTGGCGAATCTGATGTGCAGCGGACCCAGTTTGCAGCCGGCGGAGCTTCAATGCCGCCAACTGGACAAATCGTCGCTGCTTAGCGGCGGCCTGCTGATGCTGCAGCCGAGCAATCCGTTCGACGAGGAGAAGGGCGAGGCGCGCAGCAGCCACAGCACGGCGGGCAATACGCCCACAGAGACAACGCTGCCAGCGCCGCCAACGGCGCGACGTGCCGCCGCCGAGCAGCTGCAAAGTCGCGTGGACAGCTTCATTGCGGGCCTGGCGGAGGCCCGCCTCAGCGAGCCGCTGGTAGCCCATTGGCTGGCGCTCACCGAGCGCTACTGCAAGGCGCACAATTTGATGTGGCATCAGGAGTTCGCCACAGAGCATCCTGTGCAGGAGCTGGAGCGTCTGCTCAGCGCCGTCCTACTGCGGCATCAGTGCCTCGGCGGACTGGTGCTCAGCGCGCTGGAGGCGACTGGTGAGCAGCAGCAGCAGCCGGCGGTGCTGCCCAAGCAGCTGGGCGAGATAATACGGCTGGTGCATCAGGCCAAATGGTCGGTGGTGCGCACGCGCCAGCAGCTAAATCGCAGCTATAAGGAGGTCTGCGCGCCCGTTCTGGAACGGTTGCGCTTTCTGCTGTACGAGGTGCGTCCGGCCATCAGTCCGCAGCAGCGTGGCCTGCGCCGGCTGCCCATACTCCAGCGTTTGCCGCGCTTCCGGCTTCTGGTGCGGCGCCTGCTGCAGGAGCTGCGCGCGGCCAAACAGCATCCGGCAGCCAAGCCCGAGGATCTGCTCAATGCCAGCATCCAGCAGCAGCAGCAACAACAGCAACAGACTACAGAGCTGTTAATCTACGAGCAACAGGAGCAGCTGCAGCAGGAGAAGAAGCCCAAGCAGCAGAAGCAACTCGACGAGGAGGAGTCGCTGTTGCGACGCCTCAACGAGCGTCAGCTCCACGCAGATATCGAGCTGGACGCCTCGCTCGTACAGGACATTGTGGACTTTGCGCTGCAGGACAGCTGCGATGTGGAGACGGTGCGCCGTGCCATGTACTGCCAGATGCAGCGCTTCCAGCTGCGCCTGGCCGGGCTGCAGCTGGTGCAGCAGCTGCTCGAGCTGCACGGCCTCCTGGACGCCGCCCAGTACAGCTTGCTCAATGGCTATCTGGGCCTGCATCTGAAGTCGGCCGCGAGTGGCGCCTCGCCGCAGCCTGTGCTCGGCCAGCTGAACATGGTCAGCGCTTATCAGAAGGCACGCCTGCTGCTGGCTCAGGCGCGCGTCCTTGACTGGGCGGTGCGCGAACTGCGGCGTCTGGTCAATCAGGAGCAGCAGGGCGCTGCCCGAGGGAAGGATAGCTGCAATCTGAGCACCTATGTGCTGCTCAAGCGTTTGCCGCGCGCCCGCTTTCTCATCAGCATCTTTGGCCTGCTCGCCAAGGAGCTGGGCGCCAATGAGCTCGGTCTGCTGATCAATTCGGGCCTGCTAGGCACTGTGCTCGGCCTGCTGGCGCAGACGGGCGGCGAGGGCGGCGCCAGGGGCAACAATTTGGAACTGAGCGTGCTCTACGAGGACAGCGTGCTGAAGCAGAAGTGCAACAAGGCACAGCTCAGCGGACCGGATCTCGCGAAGCTCATGAAGATTGGCACACGAATTGTGCGCGGCGCCGACTGGAAATGGGGCGATCAGGATGGCAATCCGCCCGGCGAGGGGCGCATCATCAGCGAGGTGGGCGAGGACGGGTGAGTACACCAAAGCAGAGCAGAGCTCTCTCCAAGAGAAAGTCTAATCTAATCTCTCCGTCTCCTCCTCCCATTAGCTGGGTGCGCGTCGAGTGGTATACGGGCGCCACCAACTCGTATCGCATGGGCAAGGAGGGCCAATATGATCTGCAGCTGGCGGACAGCGCTATGAATGTGGCCTCGCCCACGGAACCGGAACGCGAGGAGCTGGGCACCATGGAACCGCCGCCCAGCAGCGAATCGCATCCATCGAAGCTGCTGCGCCATTGCGCCGCCAAGCTGCTGCAAATCCTAGCCGTCGGCAGTGGACTCCACGGAGCCTGCCTGGACAAATATGCACTGCGCGGCGTCACCAGCATGTTTCGTGCCATGCTCGACCCAAAGCCCGCCTTGGCCAATGTCGTCCATTGCCTCAACTGGCTGAATCTCGGCTTCATTCGCGCCATTGCAGGTGAGCCAAAGCTGCCAATTGGAACACTTTTAATCTGGCCAAAAATTGGGGTGGGAGAACCTTGCAGATCTCAGCTCTTCATTAACTTAAATTTGACTCTCATGTTTAGACCGTGGTCAGAATTGTTTCGGGTTTCATCAAGCGATAATCGAAGGAAACTGATACGACAAAGATCCTTTATATATCTATGCTAGAGTATGCCTCATCTATCTGGTCACCACAATATTCTATTCATCGTGACATAATTGAATCTGTAAAAAAAACAATTCTTCGTGTTTTAAATGGGGATCCTTCTACTCCAGCAGACTTCTGATGACACTTACCACACTTACTGCCCGCCTATGATCTGATTTAGCCTGGCCAAAACTGAGCGGAAGACCCTTCAGATGTCAGCTGTTAACCAAAAATTTAATCACATATACTTGGCCAGTTGACAAGAGTCGATCTAGCCAGTTTGTCCTTCTGTTCCCTCACACACTTGGTCCTTCTATGATCTGTCTTAGCTCACATTACGATCTCCTCACAACTCTTCTTCTCGTGCACTCTCTTTTTTTAGGCGACTGTCCACGCTTGTGCCTGGAACTGAGCGCTCCGAACTGGCTGTCGCATTACTTTGCTCTGCTGGAGCAGCCGGCGGGCAGTGAGCGTGGCGTCTATCGGCAGCTGCACTGCTTGCGGCTGCTGCAGACCATCCTCGCAGCGTGGGGCCAAGAGGAGGAGCCGCGTATGGCTGCACTGGTGCGTCAGCTATTTGGCACACTTGGACGCATCGCGCTGCACTGTCCCGGCGATGCGACACTGCAGCCGCAGGAGGGTGGCAAGTCGCGCGTCCTGCTGACCGCTTCGCATTCGGGCAGCGTCGCCGAGGAGCTGGTCGGTCTACTGCGTCGCCTGCACACACTGCCCCATTGGAATGCGGTGATCAATTCGTTTTTGGCCCAGAAACTGTGCGTCGCCGCGGAGCTGCTGCAGGGCGAATCCCAGCTGCTGCCCCAAACGCCGCTGGACACAGAGCACAGTCTGGTGCTGGGCGTACTCAGCGCCATGGGCGGCTACGATCTGCGACCACGCGTCGGACTCCATTGCTTTCACGAGGGCAGCCACATGATCATCGCCAGCTTCACGCACAAGGGCCGCTGTCTACTGGCGCAGAGTGCTCCGCCCGCGGGCAGCCTGTCCGCCCAGGGTCTGGTGAAGGTGCCGCTCGCCACGGTGTTGCCCCAGCTGGATCACAGCTGCTTCAGCCTGACCCGGCTGCCCATGAACGAGATGCTCCTAAATGCCTGGACGGTGCTGTTGTATGGCACCGCAAGCTGCAGCTCCTCCAATAACTGGGAGCTGCTCAACGCTGGCGAGGGTCGACTCGATGTCCGCCTGCTGCGCAGCCAGCAGCTGCAGCTGGCCGTGCTGCACACCAACGGCGTCCTCTATCGCCACCAGGCGGCCCTCCGCAAGATACTCAAACAGCGCGCGCCCGCTGGCGGCTACAACGGCAGCTGCAACGAGGAGGCCGACACGGAGCAGGAGCCGGAACAGGAGCCACAAAAGTCACAGCAAACGGATGCACGCAACGGCAACAACCATGCCAACAGGTAAGTCAGCAGATTTCTCTGCAGGATCACCTACTCATCCCCCTCTCCTTCTCTTGCAGCCAGCAGCCGGAGCAACCGGAGCAGCTGCTCATTCAGTGCTTGCTGCTGCGCGCGACCCAACCATCGCCAGTTAAAGCCTGCTATGGCTACACGGAGCTGGCCACAGCGGCGCTCAACTGCGTCCAAACGCTGGCCAGCCAGGCGCATCAGCAGCTGATGAATGCCGAAAATGAGATGCAGCCGCTGCTGCTGCCCAGTCCCGCACAGCCCACGATGGTGCACGGCATCGCCGTCTATAATGTGGCCAAGGAGCAGCCGGCGGCGCCCCCGACGGAGACGATGCAGCCACAGGTGCTGCCAGTCGCCGCGAGCGATGCGCAGCTGATTGAACAGATTATGGAGATGGGCTTTACGCGACGCAATGTGGCGCTGGCCTTGAAGCAGCTGTCGCTGCAGGCGGAGGCCGTGCCGACGCCCGAGCAGATTGTCCAATGGATACTTGAGCATCCCGACGTGTGCGCCAATACGATCGACGAGGAGGCAGCCGGCTTGGAGACCGAGCAGCGACCAATCAAAGGGAGCGGAAACAGCTCGACGAGCAGCAGCACGACGAGCAGCAGCAGCAGCAGCAGCTCCTCCTCTTCGGACACCGTTGAGGATCAGATTGTGCAGAAGTTTGAGACACGCAAGGATTTTCAAACGGCCGATCATTATGCGCTCTATGTGCGCGGCCTAGTCCGTCCCGGGATGCTCGTTCGCTGCTGTCGCGACTTCGAGGAGATCAAACAGGGCGACATGGGCAATGTGCTCATCGTGGACACCGAGGGACTGCACGATCTCAATGTGCAGGTCGATTGGCGTAATCATGGCAGCACCTATTGGGTTTGCTTTGTTCACATCGAGCTTGTCGAGTCGTCCGCTTCGCATTTATTACCCCTGCCACGCCCACCGCCGGCAATAATAGTGGGCGCAAGGGTAAGACTGCGCTCGAACGGACAACTGATGCGTCTGGGCGGGTCGCGCAGCCAGCCGGATTACGGCGTGGTCACCGCAATGCGCGGCAAACAGCTGACGGTGGAGTTTCCGGATCAGCCGCATTGGCAGGGACACATCAACGAGGTTGAGCCGGCACAACCAGTTCCAGCGCCCGCTGCAGCTGCAGCTCCTGCCCAGCAGCAGCCGCCGCCGACACAGCAGCTGCCGGCGGTCGCCCAGCTGGACTTGATTGAGGATTGGTCGCGCTGCATCCGTTCGCTGAGCGTCAGCTCGAACGAGACGGCGGCCAAGCATCTGCTCGACGGCAGCGGCCTGGCCTGGCAGAGCTGCTCGAGCGGACCCTGTCGCCATTGGATACGCCTCGAGCTGCACGATCGCATCCTGGTTCACAGCCTGGCGTTGCGCGTCAGCCCCGAGGATCATTCGCATATGCCGTCGCTGTTGGAGGTGCGCGTCGGCGAGTGCATCGATAGCCTCAAGGAGTACACCTGGATACCGGTCGCCGCAGGCGCCACTCGTGTCCTCCTCATGCAGCAGGCGACACAGTATTATCCCTGGATCGAGATCGTGATCAAACAGTGCCAGAACAACGGCATCCAGTGCAAGGTCCATGGCCTGCAATTCATCGGACGTCGCCAGCAGCCCGACATACAGCACATGCTGGCCAACGCGCAGTTCCTGGCCTGTGAATATGGCGCCGGCGGAGCAACTGCTGCAGCAGCTGCCGCTGCCGCCGCACCAGCCACGGCTCCGGCGGAAACGACGCTGACGACGACGAGCAGCAGCAGCAGCCATGCGGAACAGGAGCTGCCCTGCACGGTGATGGTCTGGGGCCTCAACGACAAAGAGCAGCTGGGCGGCTTAAAGGGCTCCAAGGTCAAAGTGCCCACCTTTTCGCAGACGATCAGCCGCCTTCGGCCCATACACATTGCCGGCGGCAGCAAGTCCCTGTTCGTGGTCAGCCAGGATGGGAAGGTTTATGCCTGTGGCGAGGGCACCAACGGACGCCTCGGCCTGGGCGTTACCCACAATGTGCCGTTGCCCCATCAGCTGCCCGTGCTGCATCAGTATGTGGTGAAGAAGGTAGCGGTACATTCGGGCGGCAAGCATGCGCTCGCCCTAACGCTCGACGGCAAGGTCTTTAGCTGGGGCGAGGGCGAGGACGGCAAGCTGGGGCATGGCAATCGCAGCACCCTGGACAAACCGCGTCTTGTTGAGGCGCTGCGCGCCAAGAAAATACGTGACATTGCGTGCGGCTCCTCGCACTCGGCGGCCATCAGCAGCCAGGGCGAGCTCTACACCTGGGGCCTGGGCGAGTACGGCCGACTCGGCCACGGCGACAATGCCACGCAGCTGAAACCCAAGCTCGTGACCGCGCTCCATGGACGTCGTGTCATTCAGGTAGCCTGCGGCAGCCGTGATGCCCAGACATTGGCGCTGACCGAGGACGGCGCCGTCTTCAGCTGGGGCGACGGCGACTTTGGCAAGCTGGGACGCGGCGGCAGCGAGGGTTCCGCCACGCCGCACGAAATCGAACGTCTCTCCGGGATCGGCGTCATCCAGATCGAGTGCGGTGCCCAGTTTAGTCTAGCGCTGACGCGCGCCGGCGAGGTCTGGACCTGGGGCAAGGGCGACTACTACCGGCTCGGCCACGGCGGGGATCAGCATGTGCGCAAGCCACAGCCCATCGCCGGACTGCGCGGCCGCCGGGTCATCCATGTGGCCGTCGGCGCGCTGCACTGCCTCGCCGTCACGGATGCCGGCCAGGTGTACGCCTGGGGCGACAACGATCACGGGCAGCAGGGCAGCGGCAACACGTTCGTCAATAAGAAGCCCGCCCTGGTGATTGGACTGGATGCGGTCTTTGTGAATCGCGTCGCCTGCGGCAGTTCCCATTCCATGGCCTGGGGCCTGCCCAATGCGAGTCTCGACGAGGAGAAGCGCGGCCCCGTCCCCTTTGGCAGCACACGCGATCCGCTTGGCGGCAGCAGCCTGGGCATCTACGAGGCGGAGACGACACCAGCGATGCACATGCACACCACCCCGGATATAGCCGGCAAGCCGGATGCCCGGCCCAGCACCTCGGCAGGCGCCGCAGCAGCGGCGGCAGCAGCAGCAGCTGCTGGTGGTCCTGTCTCCGGCTGCGCCACGCAGCCGAGTCTCAGCGAGAGCCTCACGCTGGAGACGCCGGCTGCACGGCAAGCGGCACTGGCTCATGTGCTGCGCGCGATGAGCATCTTGCAGGCGAGGCAGCTCATTGTCGCGGCGCTGACCAGCCACAGCAAGGTGAACTACAAGGAGACGACCGCCCGCCAGCTCGAGGAGCAGCTCAACACGGCAGCAGGCGGCGGAGGAGGAGGAGGAGCTGCTGCTGCTGCTGGAGGCGGAACAGCGGGCACAGCTGCAGGAGCAGGAGCAGGAGGAGCCGCTGGAACGGCAACCATAGCCCAGGGTGGCGGCGAGGCGCCGGCAGATGCCAGCGATGCGGCCCTGCTGCCAACGGAACAGCATTCACCCGAAGAGCCCAGCAACCCGGCACAGCTATCCAACTCCCAACTGCCGAGCGCGGGTCCGTTGAGCGCCTTCCAGAGCCTGACCGGCTCGCTGACCATGTCAGGCATGTCGGCGGGCTCGCATTCGCGCATGTCCGCCAGCGCGATGTCCGTGATGGCTGCCACGATGACACAGCAGGAGGAGATGCTGGCACAGTTTACGCACAATCACGGCCTGGACGATTTCGGTGCACTGCTCCAGGAGCCGGAGGCCAAGAGCCTGGTCGAGCTGCTCAAGCTGGCCGTCTGCGGCCGTTGCGGTCCGCCGAGCACGGCCCAGACCATCGCAGAGACCCTGATCTCGTTGAGCAGCAATGCTGGCATTGCGGCCATGCTGCTGGAGACCTGCATCACCGAACTGGAGGATTTGTGCACGTCGCGCCACTGCCTGGGCAAGCTGCCCAAGCCCATTATGCAGGAGAGCAGCCATCCGTATGTGGACAATATGAATGTGAGCGGCACGGTCCGGATACCAGGCGCCGAAATGCTGCGCCTCGAATTCGATAGCCAGTGCAGCACGGAGAAACGCAACGATCCGCTGGTCATCATGGACGCGGCCGGTCGTATGCTGGCCATGCGTTCCGGCCGTGAGTTCGCCCACTGGGCGCCAGAGATCCGGGTGCCTGGCGATGAGCTGCGCTGGAAATTCTGCTCGGATAGCTCGGTGAATGGCTGGGGCTGGCGCTTCTGGGTGCACGCCATCATGCCGGCGGCGACGCTCGGTGAGAGCGGCTCCGATCGTGCCGTCCTCTCGCAGCCATCGATGGCCCTCGTCATGGCCCTGCTCGATGCCCGGCTCGCCCCACGCCAGCCCCAGGTGCTGCTCCGACTGGCCGCCGCCCTGGCTGCCTGCGCCCAGCTGGGCGCCTTGAGCACAGCCCAGCGCATTTGGGCCCTGAAGAAACTGCACGCGGTGCTGTTGCTGGAGCAGGCGCCACGCCCACAGGAGCCGGCACTGGCTGCCATACTGTTGCCCCTCATTCCGGAGCTGCTGCGACAATATGAGTACGAGGAGCCGCAGGTGCGCGGCGGCATACATCTGATGCACTCGGATTACTTCAAGACCCTGGCGGCGCTCGCCTGTGACATGCAGCTGGACGCGGCGCTGCCCACAAGTAGCTCCTCCTCGACAAGCTGTGCCGCCGTCGCCGGGTCCTCGTCCTCCAGCAGCTTGACTGCAGCCAATGGCTCCGGGGATGTTCACAAGTGGGCGTGGTTCAAGCGCTATTGCATCGCGGTGCGCGTCGCCCAATCCCTGATCCGACGCACAGAGCTGCCGCGCCAATTCTGCCTGGAGGTGCGTAAGAAGTTTGCCGAAATGCTGCCTCCGGCGCCGGCTCCGGTCACCAGCTGTCCATCGCCGGGTGCCTCGCTGATCAACTCGGCCACGTCACTCTCCTCGAGCACCGTGAGCAATGCCTCCGCCACGGAGCAGCAGCAACAGTTGGCGCCGGAGCTGCTGCTGCTGGAGCAAGTGCAGCAGCAGCAGCCGTTGGCACAACATCAACAAGGTCTGCCGCCGCCGCCGCCTCTACAACTGCTGCTGCACGAGGATCACACGCTGTTCCAGGCGCCGCACGACGCCCAGCTGCTGCAGTGGCTCAACCGGCGGCCGGATGACTGGGCATTGAGCTGGGGCGGCGCCAGCACCATTTACGGCTGGGGACACAATCATCGCGGCCAACTGGGCGGTCTCGAGGGCAGCCGCATCAAGACGCCGACACCCTGCGAGGCGCTCAGCCTGCTGCGTCCCATCCAGCTGGCCGGCGGGGAGCAATCCCTGTTTGCCGTGACGCCGGATGGCAAACTGTTTGCGACGGGCTACGGTTCCGGCGGACGACTCGGCGTCGGTGGCAGCGATTCGTGGGCAATACCCACGCTCCTCGGTTCGCTGCAGCATGTCTTTGTCAAGAAGGTGGCGGTCAATTCCGGCGGCAAGCATTGCCTCGCTCTGACCACGGACGGCGAGGTCTACGCCTGGGGCGAGGGCGAGGACGGCAAGCTGGGGCATGGCAATCGCATGAGCTACGATCGACCCAAGCTGCTGGAGCATCTGAACGGGATGAGCGTCGCGGATATCGCGTGCGGCAGCGCCCATTCGGCGGCCATCACGGCCAGCGGGCACGTCCTGACCTGGGGCAAGGGCCGCTACGGCCGGTTGGGCCACGGCGATTCTGAGGATCAGCTACGTCCCAAGCTGGTGGAGGCGCTGCTCGGCTATCGAGCGATTGACATTGCCTGCGGCTCGGGCGATGCCCAGACGCTGTGCATCACGGACGACGACAACGTCTGGAGCTGGGGCGACGGCGACTACGGCAAGCTGGGACGCGGCGGCAGCGATGGCTGCAAGCTGCCCTACAAGATCGAAAGCCTGGCCGGCCTGGGCGTCATCAAGGTCGAGTGCGGTTCACAGTTCTCCGTCGCGCTGACCAAATCCGGCGCCGTCTACACCTGGGGCAAGGGCGACTTTCATCGTCTCGGCCACGGCTCTGTCGATCATGTGCGTCGGCCCAAAAAGGTTGCCGCGCTGCAGGGCAAAAAGATCATCTCGATAGCCACCGGTTCGCTGCACTGCGTCGCCTGCAGCGATGCCGGCGAAGTGTACACCTGGGGCGACAACGATGAGGGCCAGCTGGGCGATGGCACCGTCACGGCCATACAGAGGCCACGCCTTGTCGCCGCGCTGCAGGGCAAGCACATTGTGAAGGTGACCTGCGGATCGGCGCATACGTTGGCCCTGTCCACGTCGCAGCTGAGCGAACGGCTGCGTCCGCTGCCGAATCCGCCGCTGGAATACGATTTGGTGCGGGATCTGGCGCCGGAGGCATTGCACGCCCGCCTCATCCTGCTGCATCACTTCTCAGAGCTGCTCTGCCCATGTCTGGCCATGCTACCCATTGCCGGTGATCTCAGTCTGGGTGCGCTCAAGGATGTGCTGGTGTACAACATCAAGGAGGCCGCCTTTCGCAAGGTCATCCAGACAACGATGGTGCGCGATAAGCAGCACGGACCCGTCATCGAACTGAATCGCATTCAGGTGAAGCGCTCGCGCAGCCGCTGCAATGGACTCGCCGGCATCGATGGCATGAAGAGCGTATTTGGCCAGATGGTCCAGAAGCTGCCGCTGCTCACCCAGGAGGCGCTCGCCCTGCCGCATCGCGTCTGGAAGGTCAAGTTCGTTGGCGAGAGCGTCGACGATTGCGGCGGCGGTTATAGCGAATCCATCGCCGAGATGTGCGATGAGCTGCAGAATGGCAGCGTTCCTCTCCTGATTAGCACGCCCAATGGGCGTGGTGAGGCGGGCGCCAATCGGGACTGCTTCCTGCTGGATCCGACGCTCACCTCCGTTCTGCAGATGAACATGTTCCGCTTTCTGGGCGTGCTCATGGGCATTGCGGTGCGCACCGGCTCCCCCCTCAGTCTCAAGTAAGTAGCTAAGGATTTACCTTACGTGGAGCACAACTAATCCCCCCTCCTCCCACTCTCTTTAGCCTGGCGGAGCCCGTATGGCGGCAACTAACGGGCGAGCCGCTGCGTCCCACAGATCTCACCGAGGTGGATCGCGACTATGTGGCCGGACTGCTCTGCATCCGCAACATGGACGACGATGCGAAGCTCTTCAATACGCTGGAGCTGCCGTTTTCGACATCGTCGGCCCGCGGCCACGAGGTTCCGCTGTCCACCCGTTATACGCACATCTCGCCCAGAAATCGCGCCGAATATGTGCGCCTGGCGCTCGGCTTTCGGCTGCACGAGTTCGATGAGCAGGTGAAGGCGGTGCGGGACGGCATGTCCAAGGTGATACCCGTGCCGTTGCTCTCGCTCTTCTCAGCCGCCGAGCTGCAGGCGATGGTCTGCGGCTCACCCGATATACCGCTCGGCCTGCTCAAGTCGGTGGCCACCTACAAGGGATTCGATCCCAGCTCGGCGCTGGTCGGCTGGTTCTGGGAGGTCATGGAGGAGTTTACCAATCAGGTGAGCCACAATTATCATCGACCAGAAGATACCTTAGCCTACAAATTATAAAAAGAAAACGGATTTCGATATCGATTCTTATCAACTTCATGGATACGCGTCAAGTTATCGATAATTTAAAGCTAAATATCAAGTCTCCAGATCTTGAAGATAGACTATCGATATCGGCTATCGATACTTTCTAAGAATGTATATGTTTAATCGGATCGGAGATGCTTCATTCCACTTAATTATGGCCCGTATATTATATATTGTTGTTTATCGTTTCAGGAACGTTCGCTATTCCTACGGTTTGTGTGGGGAAGGACGAGGCTGCCGCGCACCATTGCCGACTTTCGGGGACGCGACTTTGTGCTGCAGGTGCTCGAAAAGAATCCGCCCGATCATTTTCTGCCCGAGAGCTACACCTGCTTCTTTCTGCTCAAAATGCCTCGCTACTCCTGCAAGGTAAGCAAAATCCATTCAAATCCTCGCCAGACTTGATTTATAATTATATTTATTTGCAGGCTGTGCTGCTGGAGAAGCTCAAGTATGCTATACACTTCTGCAAGAGCATCGACACGGATGAATATGCGCGCGTGGCCATGGGCGAACCCACCGAGGCGACTGGCAGCGAGGACAACAGCGATCTCGAGTCCGTTGCCAGTCACGACGGCTGAACGCAATTATCGATAACAACAATTTATCGGAAATCGAAATGAAAACAAAAACAAAAACAAATAATTTATGCTGCTGCTGCTGCTTGGCATATGATAAACGCAACGCACTTCAAACGCATTAGATTAGCCGCCGATTAGCCGATTAATCGATTAGACGATTAGTCGATTATTTGCTTAGCAATTCGCACGCACTTGCCAGATCTGCAGCACACACAGGCACACACAGACAGACATGCCAGATCTGCAGCACAGACACACAGACACACACTAGCCAGATCTGCAGCACACACAGACAGACTTGTCAGATCTGCAGCACAGACACACAAACACACAAACACAACAGAGACAAAGACAGCTTGGAAGAGAGCGCGCGCGATATTGGAAGAGAGAGGGAGAATATTGGAAAGGATACTGGAAACTGTTGATGAGCCGAGACACGAAACCAAAAAGCAAATTAAGCATACGTTAAATGTTATTTCCATATTGCATAAATGTTAGTTAAAAAGTCCAAACACACACCCACACACATATAAATAATATATATATAAATCAGAATACCATAATCTATATATATATATACATATATATATATACACAATTATGCTTACATAATATAGCTTACAGTTGGCAGGAGCTGCCTGCTATTGATATTAAATTACAAATATTGGTTATTGATAATGATTATTGCTATAACGATAACGATAACGATAATATGCTAACGATGATCAATTCTAGTTGTGTGTTTTCAGCAAAGCAAAATACAAAAACAAAATGAAATTAACAAAGAATATGCAAGAAATGAAAAGAATCTGAAATCTGAAATAAAATGCAAATACTTAAAAATTAAACGAATTGTTTTAATCAATTAATCAAAAACTTTCACAACAAATTGCTTGCCATGCTAAATTTGTTGCCCAACACTGTTTTAACGGCTTCTTTAGTCAAGCAAAAATTCAAATACTTAAGAATTAAAGGGATTGTTTTCATCAATTATTCGATAACTTTTTCAGCATATTGTAGGCAACAAATTGCTCGTTGCTCAACACTGTTTTAACGGTTTCTTTGGTGATGCGCGTGAATGTGTGGTTAGAAATGAATGAAAAATTTAATGAAAGGCAAAAAGCGAAAATTTGCACAAAAACAAGTGAGAGCGCGACTAGAAGACACCCAGTATATGTATATAGCAAAATATAAGCGGAATATCCTGGTCAAAGCATATTAACGTGAATAATAAATGATTCAGAAAGGTGAGTTTATTTTTCATTTATGCATACTATGTAGATTTGATATAGATTTGCAGGCCTGGTCCTAATGGAGTACAGCTCGTGCTCACTGAGAATTTAGTTAGTTTAGCCGCAAACCCCTGACCCCGCTAACCAAGCGTTGAGTTAATCCTTTAATCTGTCACTCTTCATAGTCCTCAAAGAACATCTCGGAGGCAAAGTCGTCGTCGAAGCAGCGAAACCGTGTCGGCGGCTGCGTTAGCGACTGTGAGGTTGACTGCAACTGCGGCTGCGACTGTGGCGTCGATTGCGATTGCGTCTGGCCCGAGGCCTGGACCTGCTCCTCGGACTCGGACTCGGGCTTTTCCGCTTCGGTAGGGTCATCCGTGTCGCTGCTGGTGTTGCTGGGCACACAGGCGCGGGGCGCAGTACGTCGCTGTCGACTCAGCATCTGGCTGTCCGACTCGTAATCGCAGGCCTCGTCCTCCACCTGATCGCCGGAGTCGAGTACATCGGTTGCCGTGCCCGGTGCACAGCAGCTGCAGTTCTCCTCGATGTCGCCGCTGGCAGCGGATGGTGTGTCGCCCATGACGGCGCCAATTACATTGCGCAGGACACGCGAGGCGGCCTCCTGCATCTGGGAAATTAGCTCACGCGCCGGATGCACCTCGTCCAATTGCGACGCATTACAGCTCTGGCGCTGCTGCTGCTGCTGTTGCTGCTGCTGCGTCGGCAGATGTTGTGTGTGCTGCGGCTTGGCCGAGTCGAGGTGCCGGTGCGGATCCTCGCAGGGGCACTTGCGGCGAGCCGGCGCACTGCCGGACGGCGGCGGTGGCGGCGGCGGATCACTGTGTCCATTGCAGCCATCGTCTCTGGGTCGTCGCTCCCGGCACACGGAGCAATCTCGATCCGGCGGCTCAACGATGATCTCCGAGTGCGGCAGTTTCTCGTCACAGCTGCAGCTCGAATCTATGATTGTCGGCTCCTTGGCAGATGGCGGCTGATCCTTGCCGCGACGCACCCGATAAAACAAATAGACGAGCGCCAACGTAGCATACGTGGCCTTTGCGACCTGCAGGAGGTGGGGACAAGGACGAAGGATGAAGATGAGGCTCAGCAGGAGTCGTTGCCCTGGTCTTACACTTACATTTGCACGGCCGTTCATTGTGGTGCTATTGAAATACTTCTTGAAGCCCTCGGAAGCCATCGCGGTCAAAGCAATCAGCTTGGGGTTTTAGTCTTATCTGAGTGGGTTTTAGGGGGAGTCTGGGTCCGGGTCCGGGTATGAACTGAACGTCCAATAATAACTGAGCTACCTGCCGAATGAAGCATTCAGCAGCTGCCTACTTGATTGAAAAATCGAAATACAAAAGCGTGCTCCAGTCTAGTCCAGAGTGAACGACTGGCAGATACCACGTATTTTTTCAATGCCTTGCATGCAAATGGGAAAACTAATTCTTAAATCAATTTTGTGTTTCTTTATCGAACGTAATACAATTCTTAGGCAATAAATCGATAAATATCGATTTTCGATATATGCACTAATTTATCGATATGAAATGATAATGAAATAAATTGTAGCTTCAAATGGTATACGATCACTTTTATAAGAAAATTGAGCTCTCTAGGACATACAATCTGCAAGAATTCCAGACTGGGAATCGATATTTATCGATTTAATTTTTTTTAAACACACCAGATACAACAGTTGGATGACTCCTGAACTTCTAATGAAAATTGATACTTATCGATTTTCGATACATGCAAGAATTCATCGATAAAATGAAATAAATTGCAACTTTAAATGGTATACGAGCACTTTTATACCAAATTTGAGGTTTTTAGGCCTTATACTCTGCAAGACTTTCTAACTGTAAATCGATATTTATCGATTTGGAACTTGAAGAAATGGAAAATTAATAAATATCCGATGGGCAACATATGCGCAAGAAAACAAAGCTACCATTCGATATTTATAGATTTTCGATAAGTGCACGATTTTATCGATCAAATGAAACAAATTTTAGCTGCTTCGTAGACAACAGAACATTTCAATTTTCATGGAATTGCTAAGAATTTAAGTTCGATGCGTTCATACAAATGAACATAGATCGATCTGATCGATGCTGATCATGATATGTATTGATATATTTTTGATAGCGACGAAGAGAGAAGCCTTCTGGCTGTTGCAAACATACCCACAAGTGTACCAAATACTTTTCTAAGCATGCTCTTTGAGAGCAGAGCTAAAAAGTAAAAAGGAATGAGGCATTTAAGCAATAGGTTTATAATTCGCAACTAGTTTAGGCGCGCAACGTTTGATAGTCCGCGAGAAAACTGGAATCGATTGACGCTCGAAATGTGAAATAGTTTATTAACGCTAAACAGAACACAAGAGATTTGGTTAACACTTAACTTCAGAGGAATTCATGGGACATTGACGTACTAGCTTGGAGGGGATTGGATTGGCGATGGGACCAGGCCATGCGATAGAACAATAGTTAGAGGAGCAGCTTCTGCTGGCAGCCCTTGCAGTACTTGAAGGCCTCCCGACGCTTGGCATTGCGGCGTCGCATCTTGACCAGCACATAGATGAGTCCCACCGAGGCCCAGGTGGCCTTGGCGACCTGTCTTGGAAATGGGTTTTAGAAAAAGAGTTTAGATACGAGACGGAGACTTACGTTGGCGCGTCCGCGCACAGTTTGGCTATCGAAGATCTTATTGAACTTGAAATATTCCGACATCGCGAGAGATTGGACAGAATTGGGGGCTAAAAACCTTTGCTTTATCTATATTATGGATATATATACTTGTCGAACGGGTTTTAATTGAAAGTCAAGCAATTTACTCGTTTTACTTTAATTCCGTTGAATTTATAGTTATGCGGCATATTCAATGTATATCTCCAGCACGAACTATCAGAGCACAGCCTACTCGGATCTCAGTCAGAACTGGGAACTTAAGGACATTTCACAGCTCCTTTTTAGCAAAAAAGGTAATTATTAAAGAAAATAAATTGCTTAAAAATGTTAGACAAGTCAAGGTTTGAACCAAGAACTGGTTGTGTTAATGCGGAAAACCGAGTTCACAAGCCCAATCTCAGGGTTGGAAGCCAGTTTGAAGCTTTAGCCGAACCAACCTGATTGAATCAGTCTCAGCTCTCTGAAAACAGCCAGATTTAGCTTGAAAATAGCTAAAGTGCTACCAAGCCCCATTAAAGCCCCAATAGCGCCCCATTAGCGCCCCAACCATTCATTTAAGGATAAGCTAGGCTTTACTGGGATAAATAAATAACACAAACATGCTTAATAGCAAAGAGCCAGGTGTAAGGATTAGGATTGGTAGAAAGTTATAAAGTGTAAATAAATATTTCAATTTTTAATCTCGCCCAAATAAACTTTTGTTCTGACAAATCCGAAATTCATTCCCTCGCTCGACAATCATGTCTATTGAAGTCGTAGATCGTGAGAATATAATGAGAATACATTGGGCATATATTAAGCGATTATGAGAGCCCGTTAAGCTGCATTAAACACAATTCTATTATATCATTTGCCCACGTGCACTTATCTCTCAATCAACTGTGTAATTCAAATAGATGCCAAATAGATATCTGTGTGTTTCCCTAAATTATAGATGCAGAGCTGCAATTTCTAAAACGTTCATTAGGCAAATAGATAGCACTTAGGCCCAAGCACTTCATCATCGTCGGGCCAAAAAGTGTTCTCTACATGAGGTGAAGTGAAGCGAGAAGCAATTAAATGTTGAGCAATAAGCGAGCCATTAGAGAAGCGTTTTGCAAAGCAAAGCGAAGGGAGAAGCAAAAGAAAGGTATCGTTTAAGGAGGAAGCGAAGGGAGAAGCAAAAAAAATATAGTTGAAGGAAGAGGCGAAGCCAACTTTACTGAAAACGAAGCTAGAAGAGGGCAAGTACCTCTGGAAAATAAAATAAACAGAGAAGCTTGGCGAAAGGCGAAGATTAAGAGTATAAGAAAGAAGCAAAGCAAAGTCTGCTTAAAGGCAAAGAAAATAGCGAAGCGATCAGCAAAGTTAGAAGTAAAGAGAGAAGCAGAGGACTATCGCGAGAAGCGCATTATTCTTTAATAATTCCTTACCAATATGCGTAAGCAATCAATTGGTTAAATACAGGGATAAGCAAAGCTAAATATTAAGAAAAGCGAGCGAGAAGATTAAGACTTAATAAAAATGTTTAACACATATCTAAAAGTAAAAGTTAAGGAAGAAGCGAAGCGGCCAGCAAAGCTGTAAGCTGGAGTAAATGTTCTTTTGGTTCAAGTGAAGGAAGAAGCGAAGCGGACAACAAAGCTGTACGTAAACGAAGAAGCAGAGAGAACGCGGCGTGAAGCCTTATTGGTATACCTACAAAATTAAGTTTAAGCTAGAGGGAGAAGCTTTTCAATATGCCTGCAGTATAGCCAGGTCAATGTGAAGGGAGAAGCAGGATATCTATCTATCAATGTGAATGGATAAGCTAGGATATCTGTCTATCAACTTGAAGGAAAAAGCAAAGGAATGACAAATATATACAAAACAAAACAGAGCGAAAAGCGCAGAAACAGTTGCATTGTAATGGGGATCTCGAGGAATCCGGAAGTAGGGAAGCGAAAATCCTAGGAGACTTGACTGGTAATCGACTCTTCTAGCTGGGCGTCATTCCATTTGAAATGAGATGAATGTGATGTATGTGAAATGTGAATGCAGTTAGAGTTCGCTTGTTGCAAACGCTATCTGAACCCCGGAGATCTTGTTGACCCTTGCGTGCGCAACTCAATTAAAATATTCGCGAGGGAAAGAGAGCGAGAGAAAGGGAGAGAAATAGAAAGAGAGAGAGCGAGAGAGAAAGAGAGAGAGAGAGAGAGCGTGGGTAATTATAGTGCACATGTGTCTGGCTCCATGTAAAGATACGGATGATGTTGATGATGAATGGGCTGGTGATGATGGGTGTTTAACTATGGGGCGTGGATCGCTTGGCTTGTGCTGCTGGTGTTGGTCCTACCCCAATGTGGCGTGCCCCAGACACAATGGGCCAGTCCTTGTTCTCGGTCAATCGAACATGCCCATTGGCATGCTACAAATATATGCTATTAGGCGCCTCTAATGATCCCGTCGAGCCCGGGAGGCTGGACCTGGGCTGGCCGATGGGGCTCATTTAAATATCAATGCAAATATCGTATAAAAGTGGACCGAATCTCGGATGCCAGCAACATATTGGTTGGATCTGTCGACGCCATGAGATACCCACAACTACTGATTGACTTCCTCCTGCTGCTGCTGCTGTTGGGTCTGCCCCTCTGCCGGGCGGGTGTATGTGGACAGCTTGTCGAATTGATAAATGGGATCTGTAGAATTACAACTTTCCGTTTTGCAGGCAACCGAGGAACAGATGTGGGCTGCCGGCAGGCTGATGCGCGACGTATGCCTGCCCAAGTTTTCGAAGATAACGCCGGACATAGCCGATGGCATACAGAAGGGCAATCTGCCGGACGACAAGGATGCCAAATGCTACATCAACTGTGTCATGGAAATGATGCAAACGGTGAGCGACAACGCCTCCTGCTTCCTCCTTTCACCCACCTCTAACCGTCTCTCTTTGCGCAGATGAAGAAGGGCAAATTCCAGATGGAGTCAACGCTGAAGCAGGTGGAGCTCCTGATGCCGGACAGCTATAAGCCATCCTATCGCAAGGGCATCGGCGAGTGTAAGGACGCCGCTACCGGGATCAAGAACAACTGCGATGCGGCGCATGCGCTGCTCAGCTGTTTCCGGGACAAGATTGACATCTTTGTGTTTCCCTGATACATATACATACATGTATATCACGCTCCAGTTGGTCACGTACCTATGAATAAAAATTCGACTTGAACTGTAAATTGTGGCGCATTTTGATTGGTTTACCCAGCTGCACAGAGATCAATCTCTGCCGGCGACGACATGGCATGGTCATGTCGATCGTGGCATTGCGATCGGTTGGCTTGGCTATAAAAACTGCTGTCCGGGCGCTGAGCTGGCCAGATAGCGTCCAAGTGAGCACAATTCGATATGATGAAGCAGCAGAAGCAACAGACCTGGCTGAGCACTTTGCTGCTGCTGGCCTGTGCCAGCGCCTGGCTGAGCTTGGCCCATGCCGAGGAGGAGGAGGAGGCGGCCTCCATGACGCTCAACGAGGTCGTCGAGCTGGTGGGGCCCTTCGGCCAGGGCTGTGACCCCAAGCCGGAGCGCGGTAAGTGTGCAACGGCAAAGCTCAGGCGCAGTCGCCCAACTGTATCTTCCTCTCCTGAAACCAGTCCACATCGAGGAGATGGTGCTCAACAAGGAGGACGCCTCGCATGAGAGCAAATGCTTCCGTCGCTGCATGCTGCAGCAGTTCGAGGTTATGCCCGAGGGCAAGACCGAGTTCAACGAGGAGAAAACTCTGGACATGATGAACATGATGTTCTCCGACAGGCAGTCCGACTCCAAGACCATTTTCGCCAAATGCAATCAGGCCGGCAGCGGCCTCAGCGACGAGTGAGTCCACAAACCGAAGCCAAGCGCCCAACTCTAGCCAGCTAATCCCTGTCTCCCATTCACACACCAGGTGCGAGGCGGCACACAGCATCTCCATGTGCATGCTGAGCGAGATGCGCGACGCCGACTACAAGATACCCGACGTCAAGGAGTAGACGCGTCCAGCCCTAATCCTTACACCTGGCCAGCATGTTTGTTTCTTTTTTTTTTTTTTTCTATTCTTGGATATTTGCTTAACTCTTGGCAAACGCACGCCCTAACTTAATTCAATTCAATTAATAATCATTTATAGAGTTCGCGGTCCTGGTTCCTGGCCATGCACAAGCGAATAAAGAGAGCAGCCGCAGCAGCTGTAAAGCCTAGCTTATCCTTAAATTAATGCTTGGGGCGCTAATGGGGCGCTATTGGGGTGTTAATGGGGCGCTATTGGGGCGCTATTGGGACTTTAATGGTCCTCTATTGTGGCTTTAATGGGGCTTGGGAACACTTTAGCTATTTTCCAGCTAAATATGGCTGTTTTTAAAGAGCTTAGACTGATTGAATCAGGAATTTTCGGTTAACGCTTCGAACCAACTTCCTGCCTGAATGAATGATTGGGGCGCTATCGGGGTTTAATGCGACTTATGAACACTTTAGCTATTTTAAAGCTAAATATGGCTGTTTTCAAAGAGCTTAGACTGATTCAATCAGCATTTTCGTTTAACGCTTCGAACCGGCTTTCTGCCTTGAAATTCGGCTCAGTTCAACTCGGTTTTCCGCCTGTATAAGCCCTGGTTTTTGTTAAAACCTTGGCTTATCTTATATATTCTAAATGTTTATAAAAACAATTTAATTTGTTATTTATAATTGCCCGCTTTACGGAAAATATTGCATGGCAAAGTGAAATTGTGAATCACATTTGATCTCTATCCAAATATGTTTAAATCTATACAAAGCTTGGCATTAGAGTTTGCATATTCTATGGGGATTGCACATATGTATATTCAATTTTCTAGTATGCGACATGGAATCTAGTTAGTTTTCTACTTTTTTCGCGATTTTTCCACACATGCGGTTGGAATTTCCCGAAAACCCGTGCACCTGCATTAGCTAATTACAATAAACATTTAAGCTTCCTAGCTTTTACGATTTGGGCCAATCAGTTTGATCAATCAGTCAATCAGTCAGTCAATCGGGACAAAAAGTTTTATATATAGAGATATCAATAAAAGCTTTCTCAGAACATTTTTCGATCCCAAGTTATATGTGATCACAAGAAGTATACATTCGCGTTGAGAAAAAGTTGATTACGCGAATCGGGATATATGTATATATATTATATGAAGTAGGATAAACGAATAAGAAAATATATACTATATATATATTGCTGGATTTGGCGACCTTTCCATTTTTAAATATTCAGTTTGAATCTCAATATTTATATTATATTCTTTCATGGTATAGATGCATAAATAGTTGATTATTTGATATATGCATATGTATATATCTTATATAAAGTTGAATAAGTCGAATAAGAAATATATTATATTCTTTTTCGTAATGCCTATTATAATAAAAATGGGGTTTACATACATACGTAAATATGTGTGCCCAGAAAGCTGATTCAGCTACTTTTAAACTATTTTTGGCAATTTTTTTGTCGCGGCATTTGGCAACACTGGTCACCAGCTCAGCTTGACCCCGTTGCGCAGCATTTGCCGGCCGATGCACTGGTTAAGCTGATGTGCCGCCTCGCAGGGCTCCTGGGTGCTGACGGCGCGATTGCAGCTCTGGGCCAGGCTGCAGCTCAGCGTGACGGCCAGTTTGTTGTCATCGGTGACCTGGCTGGTTATCTCCTGGACGCGGCGCAGGTTCAGCTTGTTGCTGCTGCTGTCCATCTGCAGGAGAGAGAGAGAGAGAGAGAGAGAGAGAGAGGAGGGGAAGAGGGGGGCGTTAGACAAGGAGCACCTCGCTGTTAAAGCACCGTTACATACAATTTTAATGCCCTTTAGGACGCACTCGACCAGGCACTTCTCCTGCTCGGTGGGGCGCGGCTCGCGGATCAGCGAGCGCTGCGACGACGACATCTGCAGCCGCTTCAGGCAGCTCTTTTTGGTCTGGTCAATTATCTGCTGCACCTCCGGCAAGTTGCGATCAAGAAGCTTGGAGAGCGGCTCATTGCTGCGCGCACCAAACAGACGGCTCAGATCGAAGCCCGGCGTTTGCGCCTGCGCCCGGACGCACTGCATCCAGCTGCAGCCGGCCAGTGCAAGTAACAAGATCAGCGTATTGTACATCATCATCTTTTGGGTCGTCTGTGGCTGCCAATATGTCTGCACGGGCTTTTATATGGAACGAATAACCTTCAACACGTTTGAGCCCAATTGCGCTGACGCCACAAAGCGGGCGTGGCTCAAGTTCAAGATGCATCGTTGTCATTGTCATTGTCATTCCACACATCACAAATCACAAATAAACAAATTAAAAACACGCACATTAACAACAAATGACTGCATTTGCATGTAAACGTGTTTGTATGCGAATACAAGTGCAGAGATACACCTGTATGTGCGTGTGTGTGTGTGTGTGCATCGTTTATTTGCAATTGCAGTGTTATTAACTATCAGAACTATGATTAGTATGTATATTACATTCTTTATTTTTGGGCACTTTTCAACTCCAACACTTCAACAAAAAAGATCAAACGCAGAATTTGTATAAACTAAGAAGCAAGGAAGAGCAACTCAACGAAAGTATTATGGCGTACATATGTATGTATGTATGTATGTATCATATATGTACATATTTACGTGCATATCTACGGGATCAGCTTTTTGCAGCTGTCATATACACACACATATGAAGTTGCTAACAAAAGCTACCGTTACCTTTATTACATTTCGTATGCAGCTTAAGTGCTAGGATGGTATGGTGTACGAAGACTTTATTGGAGCCAAAAACATGTTTTTTTGCTTTTTACCAATGTATTATTTTTTAAACATATTGAATTTTTTGTTTGTTAATTAATTAATTAATTTTTGTAATGGGCAGCACTGAACATCAATACTCTTAAGTATGTATGTAGGTACATATACACATTACAGTTAAAAGATGGTCGAATTAGCATTTGATTTAAGCACACGAGAGAGAAAGAGAAAGATTTGCTGGGGCGTGGAATGGCTTGAAAGTCTGAAAGAGACGGGGAGACTGCGTGCCTGACTTAATAAGCGCATGCAATAATAACAACTTCGATAATGTATTAATTGTTTGTATACAAATAAATGTGTATTTCAAAATATCAAGTTCTAATCAACATTTATTTTCATTGGGTAATAATTAGAAATTTATATTATTCTAAATAACTGTGCATTGTCTATTGGCTATTAATTATACATACATTTCACCATGAACATGATGGGCAGCACTCAATTGCAATGTGCAGATGTGACTTTTTGAGAGCATTCAGAAAAATAAGCGATATGTTAATTCTGATCTTGTTTGATTGTTTTATTTTTATTTTTTTGATCTAAAAAAGATTTTAAGATTGAGCTGTTCGCATGATTTTGGGGTTGACTGTATGTGCATGGGAATGTAAATACATACATATGTATGTATGCCGCTTGTGGGCATCATAAATTTACTGTAATTCTACAGTCTGCTTTTGCGCTGTCTTTCGCAGTCTTATACACACGCACACACATAAGCATACAGACATAGAAATTTAGCAATATGGCGGTTTTGAGTGAAAATTTAAAAGAATTTAACTGTTGTGTTTTCAATTTGTTGTTATTCTTAGCATTTGCAGGGTATTCGCTAGTCAAGTCGCGCTGTTGGATTATGCCTATTCAAACAGCTTATATTGATCAGTGTGAAAAGTCGAATTGATGACCCAGCTCATGTCAACTGTTGCTGTCCCTGTCTGTCATGGAGTCGGCCGTCAGAAAATTGTAAGCGCTTTTCATAGTATTTGGGATTTTCTGGTGATGCGGCATTTAACAACTCACATTTCCAGTTTGATTTGATTTCATGTCAGTCGCTAATTAAAATCGTAATTACATATTAACAAAGAAAAGCCTAGCGTCGTGGGAGAGAGATGGAGCTGGGGGAGGGACGGGCCGGGTCGGCGACAGCGTCAGCGTTTTCACACGTCGCCCAACGGAGGGCATCTCCGGCGCGTCCGGCTCGTCCAGATCGAGTGTCATGTGCTGCTCATATAGTGCAGTTGCATCCCATGGCAATTGGCCATAATTGCGTTTAATTGCCGCCAGCTGACACTTGGCCCAGAGCTGGAGACGTCGCCGCAATCAGCCAAGTCAAATCGCTTGGCAAGACTTACTATAAAACGCTGGCGGCTTCCACAGCTCACATCCAAGTTATACAGCAGCATGTCGCGTTTCGTTTGTTTGTCAATGCTCGTCGTGGTCCTGGCCGCTGTGGCCCTCTCCGTCTCCGCCAAGCCGCACGAGGAGATCAACAAGGAGCACGCCCATGAAGTGGCCCAGGAGTGCAAAACGGAGACGGGCGCCACAGATGGTGCGTACTCGCATATTATTTTCAACTGCTTGCCAACTAAATATACTCTTCATATTTCAGAGGATGTGGAGCACATGATGAAGCATGAGCCCGCCGAGTCGCAGGAGAGCAAGTGCCTGCGCGCCTGCATGCTAAAGAAGTTCGAGATTGTAAGTGCCAGCTGCTCAAGTTGGAGTATCCCCTTTCACACAGACTTTTTCCAGATGGACGACGCTGGCAAGCTAAGCAAGGAGCACGCCCTGGAGCTGGTTAAGGTCATGAGCAAGGATGATGCCGATAAGGAGGCCGCCGGCGCCGACATTGTGGACAAGTGCGAGGCCATTGAGGTGCCCGAGGATCAGTGAGTGCTCGACGCATAAATCTGGCCACGATTTTAGCTAATTCATGTCCTATTCCCCTCAACTCAGTTGCGACGCGGCCGTTGCCTACGAGAGCTGCATTGTGGAGCATATGCGCGAGCACGGCCTCCCGCTGGAGGAGCACTAAAGGACCGACCCCCCTGTAAGGCAGGAATGTTGCAAGCGCCCCTTGATTTATGTGATCCGCAATTTGTCTTAAAATTTTTTTTTTTTTTTAATTATGCTATATATGCGTCTAGTTCCTAAGTGCATGCGAATAAACTGCGCCAATTGCAGACCACAATCTGAAATTGTTTTAGGGGCGTGGCGCAAGTGAATTGCATTCGAGATTGACCGACTAGGCAAATACTCTGCTCCTCAATAACCATGCAACTGGAAGTCGGGCAGAGCCAAGTTTGAATAATCTGACAATAGCTACAAATAGATTACTTTAGTATACATACATATATAAAATTTGTTACACTCTGGCTATATGATATAGTACTCCGATCCAACCTACAACAAACAGGAGGGATCTAAGCCAGATTTCATCAAGATTCCTACAAACAGTGAACGCGACAAGATGTTGATGTATAGAAAGAGATCCTCTTTGTATATATATCCTCTATGTATATATATCCTCGATGTACATATATCCTCTATGTACATATATCCTCTATGTATATATATCCTCTTTGTATAGATATCTTCTATGTATATATATCCTCTATGTATATATATCCTCTTTGTATATATATCCTCTTTGTATATATATCCTCTATGTATATATATCCTCTATGTACATATATCCTCTATGTATATATATATCTCTCTGCTTAACAGGAATACGTATGTATATCCTCTGTGTATCTATCCTCTATGCTTAACCGGGAATACGTATATATATCCTCATTGGGATCGGTGAACTCTTAAAGATTCACAGATATATAGCTTGTTCGATTGAGCTGCTGACTCTTAAGACTATAAACAGGACCGACCTGATCTTCCATGGAACTCTTGCTAAACTAACTGCCCAATTCTGGGCTATCTAGAACTCTTAGGGAGCTAGTGGACATGGTCCACATATGGTACACCGGGTTAACAAGCCAAGTTTCCAAGTTTTCTAGAACAGATTGTGAGAAGAAAAAATGCGTTTCGATTTTAAATACGCGCTAGCTTATAAATTCTATTTTTAAATATGTTTTATACATATATATAGATATTTATATATATCTTTATATGTGTGTGTGTGTGTGTGTGTGTGTGGCGTGCAAAAACTTGAATAAACATATTCCCTGACACGCTGTTAGGATTGCTGTTTAGTTGCTTATAATTATTATTATTATTACAATGCATTTCTTATTGTTTTTTTTTATTATTTCGGTTTCCATTTGCATACGTTGGGCGAGGGGGGTTTTTTTTTTTTTTTTTTTTTGCTTTTTGCCTGAAACTGTCTCGAGAACTATAATTATTATTGCTTATGGACTAAATGTTAGGGCTTATGTTTAATGGCTGCACTATGCACAGAAGCCACGCCCCCCCCGCCGCCGCCCCTTAATGGGTGGGGGGGATGGATCGGGATTCGGTTGCGTGCAGCTTTCTAGATCTAATAGTAAATCAGCTAATCAGCTAGACAGAGTACAAAAGACACATGACAAAATGATTAAAAATAAAAAATATATGAAATTGAAAGAAAGAAAAAAAAAAACGTCTTAATTATCTATATATATATATATATGTATATGTGCATATATGTATGCTTAGAAAGTATTTTGGAAAATGATTTGAATTGGGTTGAGAATAAAAATGTGTATGCAGAGATGTTGAAACTTTTTGCCGGAATCGGGGCTGGGTTACTTTTGGATGGATTGGGTGGATTGTGGATTGTGTCTGTGTCGCTGAGGCCTTAAATGTTAAGGGTTCCAAGTTGTATATAATTGATTAATTTCTTGTTGCTTGAGGCAGGCAGGCAGTTATCAATGTTGCAGCGCTCCGAGTGTCCGTCCGTCCGTGCGGAGCGTGCCGTTTGTCTTGGTTTTTTTCTTTTCTTTTCATTTTGTATGTTGGCTGCGCATCTTCCATTTTTAGAGGAAATAGTCGGCCTGTGGCTTCTTCGAGGGTATGCCGCGACTCTCCTGCGGTGCCGCCTCGAAGATGACAAAGTCGCGATGCAGGTACTCGTTCAGCTCCAAAATGGCAGCCACATTGCCGCAGCTGCTCCAATAGAAGAAAAACAGATTAGAGAAGGGAGGTGTGCCAGACAGGTTCACTTACCGATAGCAATAGTTGGGCGCTGACCAGACGGTCAGCACGGTTTCGTTGAAGTGCCATTTGAAGCCCTCCATGACCAGCTGATGGGCGCGACAGATCATGTCGATGTCGTTGGTCCGATTGAACTGTGAGACGACATCGGAGCCAAATAGATAGCCGGCGCCGCGCGGCGATACACCCCAGCCGGTCTGATCCTCGGGATCGCTCCACAGCAGATCGCACATGGGGCCGTCGTGCGGCACCTCCTGTTTGCGATCGATGCTCCGGATCTGGTCCAAATACTGTATCGATGGCGATAGACCGCCGTGCACGCAAAATATCTTGCCATCGATAATGGCCGAGAGGCTGAGGTAGTCAAAGATTTCGGTACAATAGCGCCAGACGGCCGTCGAGCCGTACTTGCGCAGGCACTCATCATAGAAGCCGTACACCTGTGTGATCTGGCGAGATTCGTGATTGCCCCGTATCAGCGTAATGCGATCCGGATAGCGCACCTTGAGCGCCAGCAGCAGCAGGAATGTCTCGACGCTGTAATAGCCGCGATCCACAAAATCGCCCATAAACAGATAGTTCTTCTCGGGCACATCGCCGCCCACCTTGAACAGCTCCTTCAGATCATAGAACTGGCCATGGATATCGCCGCAAACGGTTACCGGCGAATCGACGCGCTGCACGTTACCCTCCTCGACGAGAATTTCGCGCGCCTTGGCGCACAGGCCCTTCACCTCGTTCTCCTTGATTATCTCGCAGCGTTTCAGCTGCTCGATCTGGCGATCCAAGTCGCTGTAGTCGGACATCGCAGCCGGGACGACGACAACAAAAACACAAAAGTTGCAGCGTCAGGGGTGGGGAGCGGGATAGTCGGCGGCCGGGGAGCGTTGTTTGCACACTGAACGCCCTGCGCAAATGTTCGCGCGTTTGCCAGGCTGCTTTTGCCAAAGAGATTTCAAAATAAACAAAAACTAAAACATTAAACAACGCAATCGGTTTGTTTTTTGCGGCCTTAAAAAGGTTTTGCACAGTTGTTTGTGTTTTTTTTTTGCATCATCTGCATTTGTGTGTGTGTGCGTGAGTGCGCGCGTGTGTGTTTGTGTGGCTTGTGGGTAGCTTTTGCCGCGCGCGCGGTAGTTCGGCTTTTGCCGTTTCTACCGCTACTGCATGTTAAGCCCGGTAAAATGTGTATAAAACAAACTTACCCCAAATTAAATGCAGCAATTTCTTTAAATCTTTCGTTTTATTAAAGCACTTGCACTCACGCTCACGACAAAAAAATGAACCATGATACGCTTGACGTCTTTATGGTAGTTTGTGGCGGCCAGACGATAATCAATCGATTGTAATACGTTTTTCAGTCGAGGGTGTCAACTCTGCAGCGCTGCCAGACTGTTGAAAGCGTTACGATAACAACGATATATAATATATGCATAGGCTGAAATTTTTAAATGTTGTCAATTGAAATTCCATTTGTCATTACGCAACTAAACAACTCATACGCTCGCACTAAACAATTAGCTAGCAATGGCTGAGCCAGAAACCACAGAGGCCAATAAGCCACGCATCGAGCAGCTGGAGGCGCAAACTTACCAAATTCAGAAAGACCAAAAAGAGGTGGACATCTATCGGCACACCTTCATACGATACATGGGTGAGAGTAACCTTCACCGGCTGCTGACCAACATATTACCAGCTATTTACCATCTCCAGGCTACAGCAATGAGGTGGGCGAAGCGTTCCGTCCACTTGTGCCCAGATCATTTGTAGCTGCATCCTATGGCATGGCCATTGGCTATGTGTGCACCGATACATTCGATAAGGCGCTGCGCCATCAAATGGCCGGCGGCTCCGATCGAGAGGTGCTGCTGATGGGCGCCGATGTGTTCACCTGGCAAATGCTGGCCTCTGTCATAATACCCGGCCTGACCATTAATCGGTATAAGCTGCGCCAGGTGCATCTGCACCTGCACCCGTCCTGCCTATCTTTAAGATTTTCTCTTTTTTAGGATCACTGCGATCAGTCGATCGCTACTGAAAAAGTCGCCCAGCATTGTGCTGAAGACGCTGCCGACGATCATTGGACTAGCGAGCATACCCCTGATAGTGCATCCCATTGACCACATGGTGGATCGCCTGATGGACGCCACCTATCGCAAAACGGTGCGGTGATAAGCCCGAGGCGCCACCTACCGCAAAATGGTGCGGCGGGCATTCCAAAACGGTTCTCTCCCTTTTTTTTTTTTTTGTAAATTTATAACCAGTGAATTCTTGTATTTCATCATTTTTTTTGGACAACTTGCGAGTGGCAACTAGATAAATGCTTTGGCATTCCATATTAAGAGATCCCGCTTCGTATTTACATTTGAATTTATTGCACCGATGACAATTCTACGCGCATTACAAAAATAGCTAGGGTATATTTCTTCTTTGTTTGTTTGTTTTTTAAATACATTCGCCCGGCGCAACGGGTTTCTTTTTTTTAGAAGTAGCCATCCTCATCGTCGGAGTCGATTAGATAGGGGCTGTCCAGGGCGCCCAGGCCGGCGGCGACGCCGCCCTCGTTGGCCGTCGATAGCTTTGTGCGCAGCATGTGGCCGGCTTGGTAGTTGTGGACAATGTGCTCGGCATCGCCGATGACGACGCCAAAGATGCCCAGCTCGGAGACCATGTCGACTATCTGGGGCGGCATATCGCCGCCGGGACGCACCATATAGCCCTGCGACAGCGGCGGATGTATCAGATCCATCAGGATCCAAGCGGAACGCTCCACGCGCGACATGCGCTGCAAACAGATGAAGATGAGGATGTAGATCATGAAGGATTCATGGCACTCACCTTCAGTGCGTCGGGAATGTCCAAGCCGTAGACGTTATTGCCGCCGCCCTCGCGCTGCGGCTTCAGCACAAACTTCTCGGGCGTGCGCAGCGCCATCTCGTAGTTGGCGTTGCCCGCCTCGTTGTCGTCCAGCGAATAGAGGCCGGTGAAGATTTTGCCAACGGCCTTCATCTCCTCCGGATCGTTGATGAAACGCTCCAGCACCGAGGGCTGTGCCAGCGCCTGTTGCACCTTCTTGGTGCCAGCCAAATGATATTGGATCGATGGGCATTTGATGGCCAGCGATGTCTCCATCAAATAGCGCGCGTCCCACTCGCCCTGCGACGGATAATGGCCCGGCTCATAGCCGGCGCGAAAATAGATGACGGCCACCTCAGTGCTGCCGCTGCAAAGGAAGGGAGAGATTATAAAGCTGTCCAGTCGGGATCTCGGCGAGAATATACGCACAGCAGCAGCTCCTTGTGCTGGCCCAGTTTGCCGTCGCGATGCACCTCGGTGAGCGTGCGGCGTAGCACCTTGATGTGCGGATAGGTCTCACGGATGTAGAACTCATGGAAACGCTGATCGCAAATGTTGTAGGAGACGTCCTCAATGATGAACAGGATGACCGCCTGCGGCTTGGCGTATATATCCCAAGCCTTCACCATGCCATCGCACAGACCAGCCAGCGCGTCGTTTTTGGGCATCTGCCGGAGAGAGAGAGGGAGAGAAGGAGACGGAGAGAGAGAGAGAGAGGGAATACATAAGAGAGCTGCAGAGAAAAGCGAAAGCTCGCTGGGCTGCATTTTGGCTGGAAAGATCTCTCTTAACAGCTGTACATTTTTGGAGGCTTCACTGTATAAATATATGTATGTACTATATACTGGATACTCACGTGCTGCAGCTTCTCGGCATGGCCTAGTTCTCGCAGAACGAAGCTGTGGGCAGGTTGAAAGAGGGGGGGCGGCGGCGGCGGCAAAGGGAAAAACAAATTAGTTATTTGTATAGTTAAAAAACAAAAAAAAAGAGAGCGAGTTAACAAGAACAACAACAAACAACAAATGTGACTAGTAAAAAGGGGGGAATTATGTACAGTACAAGTTAGTTAGCAGGCAAATATAGAGCGGGGATTACAAACGGGGTGCGGGGAACGGTTTTTGGAATAGCATCACAAAGCTCAAGTCAAAGCCATAACCAAAAGCCAAAAAGTGTGTGTGCGAGAGAGAGAGAGAGAGAGTGGGAACAGTGTGTCAGTGTGCGTGTACGTGTGAGAGTTAAAGATAGATAGAGCGAGAGAGAGAAAGAGAGTAAGGATTAAGCAGACAGTCAATGAGAGAGTTGGAGAGCGAGAGAGTGCATGCCATTTACAGTTTGATGAGTGGGCGCGACCTTCAAATGGGCCAAATGTGCTGTGAGTGGGGGCGGTGGTGGTGGTGGGGGGGAGAGGGGTTGTACTGAAGTGCGTGCTGCTATGTATGTATGTGTGTGTGTGTGCATATATTTAAGCCTGTGTCGAATTCCGTTAGCACGAAATGTCAAATAATATTGAAACGGAATTCGAAAAAGGCTCAACTTGAACTATACTAAAAAAAAAGATAGTGCATTATATAAACAGTGTGCTAAATTGAGAGAGGTGATGGGAGTGTGTGTATGTGAGAGAAATAAAGAGAAAGTGTGCGTGTGTATGTGTGTGTGTGTGTGTGTGTGTGAGAGAGAGAGAGAGAGAGAGAGAGAAGAGCGCATAATACTTCTGCAGAGGCACCAATTGTGTAGCAATGCCACCGAAACTGGAGGCAACCGTGTTGATTTCAACCTGCTTTATTGCACAGCCCTCGTACACGTGAGCCAAATAGTCAGAACGTAATAGACCGACGCTATAAGCCTGCAATTATGATCGTTATACATTATATATATATATATATTTTGTGTGTGTGTGTGTGTGTGTGTGTGTGTGGTATACATATGTATGTACATTAGCTGCTTAATCAAGTGGTACATAGCAGCAGCCCTTAGCCTAAACTAGTCTTAGCTAATATATTTTTTTTTTCATTATTTTATAAACGGTATTCGGTATTTAATAGTAAAACGTTAACCAAAATGAAAAATAATGTGTTTAATTTTTTTAAAAATAATACCAACAAAAAATACTGATTGTTGTTTATCAAATAGAGAGCGGGCAACGCTAACCGAAGGCGTCGAGTGTGTGTGTGTGTGTGTGTGTGTGTGAGGCAGAGCAAAAGAGAGAGAGAGAGAGAGAGAGAGAAATGGAAGCGAGAGCAATGCATATCGATACGATTTACCGGTTTCGATTGGTTGATTCGGTGAATTCATGTAACGGTTTATGAATGTCTGGCAAGGCACGCAAGCGCCAGGCTAGCTCAAAGCAGATGATTTGTGTTTACAAACATCAGCGTGTGTGTGTGTGTGTGAGTGTGTGTGTGTGTGTAGCTAAGCAGCGATCGTATATAGATTACACACACACACACACACACACGCATGCACATTGGGCCAGAAGAGCTGTATTCAGGATTACACTTGTAACTGCCTTGAAACGGTATATTACGTTTTCTAGAGAATTTCCCTTGAATCTGTTTCCCTACAAATGTTGCTGTTGTTGCTATTGTTACAATTCTTTGTAATTTTAATTGAATTCTTTGAAACTTCTGGGCATAAACAGAAATCTGAGCACGACTCATTGCATGACCTATGTGTGTATATGGGTGTGTACGGGATCGTGTGTGTGTGTGTGTGTGCGTGAGTTTTTATAGTTGTGTGCGTAACTCATTTGGTTTCTACAGGGTTTGTTTCTTTTTTTATTTTATTTATTTTTTTGCGGTCATTTAATAGCGATAAGACTCAGCTGATTGAATGACACAGCTAATTTAACCAGTTTCTAACTGTAATTGTAACTGTAACTGTAAAACAAAACAAGACGAGCGACAACACGCAGGAGGGGGACGGACAATAATTATAAGAACGCAAGAAGAAGCACAACTCATATGCACTGGAAGAGGAAGAACGGTTAATATATACGCATAGATATATATGTGTATGTATGTATATGTAGAAGAGATGTTAGGCTAGGTATAAGAGAAGGCATTGCAAGCTTAGCAGGCGAGACGGGGCGGGGCGGGGCAGGGCGAGACGGAGCGGGTCGGTTTTTTTTTGGATTGGACGAGCAGGCGGCGGTAGGCGTTGGGCGGTAGGTGGCGCTGGACGAGGATCGGGGAAGTAAAAACATATTTTTGTTGTTTAGCGTTTTGCAAGCAATTAACAGCTACGAGAAACAATTTAAAGACTCAAAAACAAACATGTATATATAATGCAGGTATATAAATGCATAAAGTAAATCATATATTAATAATAATTATAATTAACTGTACATGAATCATGGACATAATAAAAGTAAAGCTGGCGATTCGCATTTGCATTGCCAGGATAAGAAATAACACAAGCCCAAGCACACACACACGCACACATACACACATGCATATACACTTTAACATATATGTATGTAGAGGGCGAGTAACGGTAAACAAAGAGGTTCGTGTCAAAGTCGAGTCATTTTTTCACAAACCACATCCCGAGTAATTAACCGATTCTGTTCTGTTATCGCTTGTAAACCGAAATATTTGTCAGCCCACTTCGGAAATAAACTCTTCACCCAAAACCCCAACATTTAAATTACCGTGCTGGTGAAATAATCTTAGATCTTTCTAGAGTTTTATTTTTGGTGTTATTTTTTGCTATCTTGCGATTAAAGGCCTACTTCACGTGGTCGTATAACTATAGTCAGACGAATTCAAATCAGTTGATCAATACTATTTAAAACATTTAATAATAAATTTATAAAGCTGGGGTAACCATCTGAAATATTTCTGGGTTAGATAGAATCACAAGCATACTGCGATTAGATATTGCCAAATCTATATCTTGGCCAGCAAGTTCTTAAAGTTACGGACAGTACATGTTCGTTAGTATTGAAATATTGGATCGATCAATGGGGCGTAGAGAGATGTATACCCTATTCTACAGGGTACTCCACAGTACTCGTTCTCCTACTCAGGGTACTCGTTCTCCTACTCAGAGTACTCGTTGTCGTACTCAGAGTACTCGTTGTCGTACTCAGAGTACTCGTTGTCGTACTCAGAGTACTCGTTGTCGTACTCAGAGTACTCGTTGTCGTACTCAGAGTACTCGTTGTCGTACTCAGAGTACTCGTTCTCCTACTCAGAGTACTCCTTGTCGTACTCAGAGTACTCGTTCGTACACGCAGATCTTATGTTTGGGTTTAGTCTAGGTAGATCTTATAGAACATCTCAGCCCAAGTATCTGTATATTGTCTTTTTCTAGAGCTGATCTATGGATTACTTTTTCACGGGTTTGTGTGTGTGTGTGAGTGTGTGTTTCTGGGTGTGTGTACATTTGTGTGTGAATGGCTTTGGTTAGGCTTCGGCATATACAGGCAATGCGAGTGTATATATGATAAAGATATATATAGGTGGAGAGAAAGAGAGAGAGAGAGAGAGAGAGAGAGAGAGAGAGAGATAGAAAGAGTGAGAGAGACAGCACCTTTGTATGGTTTTACTTGCTGGTCCCAAATGGCCAAAACCCGATGCTATCGTATTGATCTCGACTTGTTTCCAGCAGCAATAGGCCGATGAGATGCGCCCGCCAACTTTGGCCGGGTTGGCCTTGGTTTTCGCCTTTGCGTCCTTTGCCCGCCGCTGCTCCTGCTCCTCCACATCCGCATCCACATCGTCGTCGTCGCCACCGCCAGCGCTCGAGTCCAACAGGGGCGACAGCTCCGGGCAGCGGGACTCCAGCATCAGATCGCTGCGCAGCATGCCCAACGAGATGCGCTTTTGTTGCAAATGGGTGTGTGTGCGAGAGTGTGTGTGTGTGTGTATGTGTGAGAGAGTGTGAATCGGTATACGATTACGATAACGATAACGATTACGATAAAACGAGCAACACAAAATGTGATATTCGGTTCGGTTTCGGTTTCGGAATCGGTGTTTTTTTTTTTTGGTTCGATTCAAATCGGTTTTTGCGCAATTTGTTAGGTTGGATTTCGGTTTTTGGAGGAAAGCAGAAAAGGTCAAATCAATGCGTGAGTAAATTTTCATCTTTTTTTTTTGTTTAGTTTGAATAGATAAACATTAAGCTGGGCCATATCAACAGCGAGAACAACAATAACAACAACGAGCAGCACCACAAAAGAGAGAGAGAGACAGAGAGAGAGAGAGAGGGAGGGAGAGAAAGCGAAAAGAAAAAAGTAAAAGAAACTAATAAATTTAAGAAAAATTAAATAATATATCGAATTCAGTTTTGATTAACAGCAGCGGCAGCAGCAGCGGCAGAGGCAGCGCAGCAGCAGCGCAGCAGGTGCCATGTGCTCGAGTTCAGGATGTGCGCATAAATCAAGTGGCAACGCTTGAGATTAGCTGTTAGCCGATGGGGCTACCTTGGCCATGGGATTTATGATGTGCCGATAAGATAGCGAGCCAATGTCGTTTATGAATATGAGCTGAGAGATAGAGCAAGAAAGAAACAGAGAGAGAGAGAGAGAGAGAGAGTGGGAGTTGGGGGAGAGAGCAAGCGAGAAATACCACTAACACCTGCACTAGCAGCCTGGGCCCTAAAGCTGGATATTGGACATGGTGCCGACATGGTGGATATGAATATGTGGTGCAAATATGCCAATGAGCTGGGAATGAAGCTGACAATGGGCTTGGTTGGGCGTGGACGCGGGCGTGGTCGTGATCGATGGATTGCAAACGAACATAAGCTGTGTCTCACCTGGGTAAAGCCATGGGCAAGCACCTTGCGATAGATATTAAACAGATTGGCCGTAAACTCATCAACTTTGATTGTCTCCGCCAGCGTTGTGGTTATAAACTCCTCATCGTGGGCCACATTGTGCATCAGGCGATTTATGATCGGCTGCAGGGCGATCGCCTTCTCGAACTCCTTGCGCGGAAAGGACGAGGGCACCAGCACAAAGGGCGCAAACTGTAAACAAAAGCAGTGTTGAGTAACGACAACAGCAGCAACTGCTCAAACACTCACATTTAGCGAGTCCGGACTGAAGCTGGTCTTGGAACGCATGGCAGCGCCATGCATAATCGCGTAGTCCTTGGCCTTGGACGTCACCTCGATTAGCTCGTCCGTGGCCAGCGGCAATTGGATGCAGCCACGCAACACGGGCGTATTATCGTCCACAGACATGCCTCCAAAAATACTTGGTATCAGTTTAAGTAGCTAGGCCCGTTGTGCACTGCAATTAGATTGGTTGTCTCTTCTCTGCTCTTGCTCTTCTGTTGTTGTCCGCGTCAGCTGTTGCTGCAAATGTCACGCTGTGCGTTCGGTTTTGCTGTTGCTGTCGCTGTTGTTGTTGTTGTTGTTGCTGTTGTTGTGGCTACCTGTTGCCGGCGCTGCTGCTGCTGCATGCATACGCGTCTCTGTGTTTACTGTACGTGGAATTTGTGGGGGCGCTTGCTCGACTCGAATGCTTTGGGAATTGAATTTCACAAAATGTTACAGCTCACGGCACAGTCGATTAACGATAGTTTTACTTATTTCAGTTTTTTAATGGCGAGCCAGTTCTGTTAAGCGGTGGAGTGCTCTGTTAGCAGCTGGCAGCTCTGTTAAACGCTGAAGTGCTCTATTAGAAGTTGTCTACTCTGTTAAAAGTTGGAGTGCTCTGTTAGAAGGTGTTAACTCTGTTAAAAGTTGGAGTGCTCTGTTAGAAGGTGTCAGCTCTGTTAAACGGAGAAGTGCTCTGTTAAAAGGCGTCCTCGAATTCGCTGTCATGAGCCGGTGCTGTTAACTTGATTTCGCTTCGATATATCGTAACATTTTCGATACTAAGTAACTTCATACAGAAGCAAGCGAAATATTTAAATACGTTTTTAGAATTAATTTAAGATGCATCAAAAACATATATTTTTTGATTTATTTATATTAGTATAACAAATATATTTACTTGTTCTTTCAACTTCAGCTTACTATTTTCTCTCTGTATTCACTAGAAGGAAATTTGAATACATTTCAACTCAAAAGATACTAAAACGAAATAGAGTACACATTTGATTATAAAAATTATACATTATCTGGCAACTTTTGGTTCAAGCAATTAACGAAATTGGTTCAATGAGCGTTAACAGTTCATTTGAGCAGCAACAGTTGCTGTTAATGTGCTATCGATGTTATGCCTATCGATGAGCAATGCACTTTTTCTTATCGAATTTAAATTGATTGAATGCGTTTGCTCACAGCTTAATTCTTAACTAGCTTTGGAAACAACATCATCGACTTCGGCTAGAAGTGCTTAAGCTGTGTCGTTTTTAGCTCTCATTTGCAATTCGATTCGTCCTGTCAAGCTGTTCAACTTGTAAATTAAAGAAAAAACTAAAATCTTAACCATACGGAACGCAAGTATAAGTTTCCCCGGCCGTTTTAGAAGAGAATCCGAAACGAAACGACACGAAACGAATCCCGGAAGCAATGCCGCGCGGTAAGTTCTTAAACCACAAGGGGCGCAGCCGCCAGTTTACTCCGGTTGAAGAACTGCAACGCGAGCAGGAGCTGGAAGGGAGTCTAAAATCGATAGACGGCAACACCCTGGACGAGAGCCTCAATGAGACCATCTTCGATGGCGACAACAGCTACGATAATAGCAATGACAAAGACAGTGAGAGCGGCAATGGGATAAGCAAGGGCAAAAAGCTTGGCGGAGCCGTTGAGGGCCTAATCGAGATCTCCAATCCGAATCGTCCGATCAAGAAATCCCAAAAGTACGCACTCCTCACCGACGAGGCCAAGGGCCGGCTACTCGAGGATCCGCCAACGGACAAGCGTCGTCGCGAGCGCGCCAGAGAAAAGCCCCGCTCCAACTCCAATCAGAAGACGACCAGCGAGGCGAACGCGGATCTCGCACGTTTGGCGCTGGTTCGTAAAAAGCGGGAAGCCGCCGCCGAGCAGCGTCTGGCTGCCAAAAGGGAGATTAGTAGCTATCAGGAGGCTACGCCGTCGACGTCCAAGTCGGATATATCCGTTAAGAAGAAGACGAACAAGCACAAATCGGGAGGAACGGGCACCACAGATTTTCTGAAAAAGTCCAACGCCGACAACGAGAATCTCAGTAAATTTGTAAAGGGCCGCAATGGAAATAAACGAAATGTGAGCATGCAGGCATGAAATATATTAAAAATGGAAATATGGAGAGAAAAAAAATGGAGATAAAATGAAAAGGGCGATCTAATGAAATTAATATGAAATCAAAGTAGGCTTGCTCGGGATTGCTGGCGCCTATATATGGCATATATATATGTATGTATATATATGTATATATATATATGTATATATATAAACCAGCCTTCAGTCATTTCGATTTCATTTCAAGTTCATTTCGATTTGTAAATTTTGAGTTACCTACACGAATAATAAAACAAATAAAAACTTAAGCAAAATTCTTTTGTATCTCAACACATACACACACACACATACACACACACAAACAAACAAACAAACACAAACACAACACACAATTCAAACAGTTGAAGCTGCGTTTCGGTGGATGATGCAACAGGTGTAAGCAGAGGTTAAATGAATACCTGAAATTTCCCAACTGCAGACTTGCCAAAGTGAGTGTTAACGAGAATTTTTCAAACCATTAACGAAAAAGTGTTGCAAATGCGCGCGCAACGATAGACCGCCTATCGATTGTTGTGGCGCGGCCATTAATTAGCCAACACTCATTCGGTCAGCTGCGAAATGCAGCACTGGCCAACAACTGGCAGCCGGCTTCAGTGTCATCAATAATTCAGTCTTTCCAGTTGCAGCAGCAGTGACATTAACAAGCAGCCGGCTGTTCAAAGAATAGAATAAATAGAGGGAATTTGTTTTTTTTTTTTGTTTTTTTTTGTATATTTTCTTTTTTTTTTGTACAAAACATGGAAGGCAAACCATTGAAACGCATGCGCTCCGATGACGATGAGAGCAACAATAATACGACCCAGAGCAAGGTTTGGGTTAACGAGAAAATCAACGATTCGCGCGATCCAGAGAAAATGAAAGCGGTGCACGGTGCGTTCAAAATGGCAATATATATATTTCTTTGTCAATTGTAATTTAGTTCGATTTTCGACATCTTTCCCATCGCCAGATAAGACGACCAAAATGCTGTTCAAGGCCGCCGCCAATTTGGATGCCAACAGCAAGGAGAGCGCCAGCGGCAAGGACGAGGCGTGCAGTCAGCAGCAGCAGCAGCAGCAGCAACAACAGCAACAACAGCAACAGCAGCAGCAGCAGCTGGCGCCGGCTGCCGCCAGTTCGCACAATCTGTGCGAACAATATCAGCTGATTGGCGACGGTAACATCATATTGCGCGACATGAATCCGGATGTCGCCAATCCGGGCCTGGAGCGCCGGCTATCCACCTGCTGCCAGCGGCCGACTCTCATACGGGGCACTTGTGTTAATTGTACGTTCGATTTGTGCGAGGAGTGCGGCTATTCGTGCGTCGAGTGCAGCCAATTTATTTGCCGCACCTGTGTTACCCTGTTGTAAGTGCAGCCCATTTGATTCAACCATCGACGACAGCGTTGCCAGACATATTTTATTTGATTGTTTTTCTTCCCTTTGCAGCGGCAATCGTCCGGAAGAAGCTGAACATCCCTTGTGCGAGGTCTGTCAAATGTTTGTCGCCTAAAAATGCTCATCACACCCACACCCACCCACAATCACACACACACACACACACACACACCCATACGCACACACACACACACACAAGCAAGGCTTGCACACAGACGCACACGAACGAACGCTACCTGATTCTTGAATTGTCAAATATTGAGCCAGAGATATATAGAATGGAAACAAGTACAAAACATGGTAACCAGTAGAAAAAAAGGGACTCATTATCATCAAATAATTTATATATATATATGAACAACATCTTTTGCCAATGTCGCAACCATCATAAAAGCTGTGCAGCTGCCTTGAAGCCAAAGTAACTTCCCAGGCACAGTTCGAGCTAAGAACACTTTTCACCCACACAAACACAACACGCTTATTAAACGCAATCATCAAACACGAGCAACAAATTTCAATTCAAATTCAAAACAAATCAAATCATCATTCAAATCAAAAGAAAACGAAACACACAACAAATCGGATCAATCGATAAGGAAACACATCGAAATTTGTGAATTCATCTAATTGCATGCTAATGGGGCGCACTGTGTCAAGCTCTTCAAATCCAAATGGGCCGCACTGCACAACTCTTGATTGCAAAAATAATGGGGCGCACTGCAACACAAACTGTAAAGCTCTCACCGACTGCCTTAGGCTGTGTTGCCCGCTCGCAAGCTTAAATCATGGGCACAGTTCAAAAAGAGAGACCTTTACACACGAAAAACAAACGGAACACAACAAAATCAAAAATGTACGAACACAACAAAACAAAAAAGATGTTGCAATTATTTGATGTAAATCACATTAATTAATATTTAATAAAAAAAAACCAACTAACTTTAGAGTAGAAAAAAAAAGGCGCAAATGGAGTATTCTCTCTTCCTATACCTTGCCTGGTCAAGCTCAACAAATGGGCCGCACTGCACAACGTTTGATTGCAACAAATGGGTCGCATTGCAACACACTCTTAAGCAATTGTTTGATGTAAATCACATTTATTAATAATTATAAGAAAAACCAACTAACTTTAGAGTAGAAAAAATAAGTTGTTGCTGCCTAGACTTTGCCGCGGAACTTGTGATACTTGTCGTGCTCCTTGACCAGGCTCTGGTACATGCGGGCGCCCGCCTCGCTGCTGGCCCGCAATATAAAGTGTCCGGCGCGATGATCACAAATCGCGATCAGCTCATGGCAGAAGCGATCCAGATGCAGCTTGACCTAAAAGAAGACATTAAGTCGGCTGTTGGCTGTCCCACTCTCCCTCTCTCGCGCTTACCTTCTCGAAGAGCGTGGTGGGCCGCTCGGTGGCAATCATTTGCTTGATGGTAAAGATGAGCAAAAAGGGCGCAACACGCTTCATGGCCAGCGCCTGCGGCCCGGCGGCAATGCCAGCCATGAGCGTGACCAATTTGAGCGCCAGCTCCGACAATCCGTCCAGCTCCTCATCGGTCAGACTCTGGGCCTGCTTGCGTTCGCTGCGATAGCAGACAATCGACTGCACCAGATCCTGGCAGAGCGCCGTCAGCTGCGGAGCACGATCCGACATGAGCGCCGCCTGCTGCCGCAACAGCAGCAGGCAATTCTCGGCAAGCGCCGAATACAGCTGCCGGAAATCCGACCAGCTGCCGCCGGCCATAATGAAACGTTTGATATTCAAGTCCAGCATGCTGGCCAGCAGCGAGTCGAGCGTCTCGCCGGTCAGCGGCACGGTCCGGTTGCCGGCCAGGGCGCGCTGTGCCTCCAGCAGGCGCAGCACATGTCCGCAGTAGGCGGCATCGCTCAGCGGCGGCAGACGCAGCGACACGTTGCCGTTGATCAGTTCAAAGTGCTCGTTGAGCATCTGCAAGGCAAGTGATGGGAATATATCAGTAAAAGCTTTCATGGAAGACTCATTAACTAACCGCTCCCTTGATGCTGCTCAGCGAGCATTTGGCGATCAGCGTGACCAGCACGAGCACGTTCTGTAGGCTGGTGTGCTCGGCGTTTGTCTCCGGCCGTCGCATTCCGTCCAGCTGTTGGCTGAGGCGTCGCAGCAGCAGCAGAAAATCCTCGTTGGTCTTGTAGCCAATTATTAGCTTGACGGCGGGCTCAATGCTGCCCATGTCTAGCGCCGACTCGGACGCAATGTCCGCGTTCAGCTGGCGCCAATAGCTGTCCAGCACAAACTCAATCTCGTCCTGGTCTAGATGCAGCAGCTGGCGATGCGTTAAGGCCACATTAAGCAGGCGTATCGCATGCGCATTGCGATAATTGAGCTGCCACAAAAGAAGAGAAATGAAGAGAAGTTAGATAACAGCTGGGAACAAGCAAGTTTGAGGTTATAAATCAAATCTAACCTAACTCTGACTGGAATTACTAACGGTATATGCAACATTTTTAGCCTCTATAATAGTTAACAGCTGTAGATTAAGAACCATGCCAGAGCTTAGCATAACATTTTTATCGGAATGGAGTTAACAGCCGCATGTTAACAGCGACATGTAAGGTCTCACTTTAACATATGTAAGCGAAGTAATGTTATTGAGCAAAAGCCCCAATCATAAGATTTCCGCCTGTTTTCCTACGATTTGCACTCTTATTGCTAGCTAGTCCTGGCGGATCCTGAGGGGATTTACATATGTGAGCAGATCGGACCAGATAGCTCAAGTGTGACCAAAATTTTTCGCCTCTATAATAGTTAACAGCTGTAGATCAAGAACCATGCCAGAGCTTAGCATAGAAATGTTATCGAAATCGAGTTAACAGTCGCATAATAACAGCCACATGTTAAGTCACTTTAACATCTCGTTAACATGCATATGTAATCGAGCTAATGTTATTAGGCAAAAGCCCTTGTGCTTACCGAGTGTCCAATGTAAATCTTGCAGATGCGCCGAAAGTTCTCATCGATGGGCTGTACGGAAGACTCGCCGCTCGTTTGTGTTTTCTCCGGCGCCTCCTCGTCCCGCTGCTGCTTGGCGGCGCGATTGATGCAGCTGCTGAGATAGATGGCATAGCCGCTGAGGGTTTGCTGCACAAAGTCCTTGTAGACAGACGGCGGCTTTTTGTGCGAGCGGAACTTATGTGCCACAAACTTGCCATAGATCTCGAGCAGCGGCTGCAGAAACCGTTGCATCCGTCGGTTCAGCACGCCCGTCGCGGCCGCCAGCGTCTCGATGGCCAGCAGCAGCAGCCGGCAATGCGCCGGCGACAGCGGCGCCTGCTCGCGGAACAGCTCAGCACAGCTGACCAGAAAGGCATCGCTGCCCGGCGCCAGACGGCGTATGCAGCGCCCGAAGAGCGTCTCATAGAAACGCCAGGCGGTCGAGTCATCGCTGCCCTCCAGGGGCACCAGCTGCAGCAGTTCCTCCAGCTGCGGCAGGTGGCTGCACAACGGCAGCGGCTGGCCAAAGTGCAGCAGATCTGCGAAGAAGGGGAAGGTATATTATAAAAACGAAATAGTATCTCCCTTAATACGAGACCCTTAATACAAATTTTGGTGTCTCTAGCTATTCTAATCCTCGAGTTATGCTTGAAAAACCAAGTCTCTAAATCGATTTTTATCGACTAAGCGATAAGCGGTGAAATAATTTAACCGAGCAGTGATCATCAATCAGTCAGTCACTTAATCAGTCAGTAAGTGAATCAGTTGATATTTAGTTTAAAGGGTATAAGCTAGTCGGACATTATCGCTAGGTACTGTGAAAAATTCAGCTTCCTGGTTCTAACAATTGGGACTATGAATTGTATATCAATCAATCTGTCAATCACAGTTAATCAATCATGCGAAACAGATTAAGGTGCATGTTACAGGGTATATGCAAGTCGGATTTCCCACTAACTAGCTATTTAATTCTAACGATTGGGACTATGAATTGCATATCAATCAATCAATCACATTTAGTCAATCAAAGAAACAGATTAATATACATGTTACAGGGTATCAGTCAGTTAGTCAGCCGGCCGGCCTACATGGTATATGCCAGTCGGATATTCCCACTAAATTAGTCAAACAGAAGAAATATTAATTAATTTGCATGTAACAGGGTATATTCCAGTCGTATTCCACACTAACCAGTGTTCTAAATGAAGCTGTGGCTTGATAGTTAATCAGATAGGCTATATGCCAGTCGGATACTCCCCAAAGAGACTCACCAATTAGCTGCTCGAGCAGCTGGTTGGCCAACTGCGTCAGCTGATCGCGCCGCACATCCTGATAGAGGGTGAAGATGAGCAGAAAGAGCCGCAGCTTGATGCTGCTCTGGAGCTGGGCCAGCGGCAGCTGCTGCAGTGCCTCGACCAGGTGGCGCGTGGACTCCTCCGGCAGCGCTGGCCGCTTGCTGCTGGCGCAGTGCTGCCTCAGCGTCTGGGCCAGGGCCGACTCGTGCTCGGCCTGGGGCAGCTGCTTGGTGAGCAGCGCGCCCTTGATCTTGGCCAACTTCAGGCTGGCGGCGTACTCCTCGAGCAGCTGCAGCGCCAGCAGCTCCACGCACTCCGCGTCCTCGGGCAGATGGGCGGCCAGCTGCTGCTGCTGCTCGGCGCCGGATTGCTGCAGACGCAGCTGCTTCTGTTCACGCGTCAGATGCATGGAGAGCTGCCACGGCAGCAGCTGGACAAGTGCATCCGGGCAGGGCTCCGTCCGCTGATTGGGCAACAGCAGCCAGCCGCTTTGGGCCAGCTGCAGCTCCAGGCGCTGCAGACGCTGCCGGCAGAGGGACTTGCCAAAGTTGTGGACACGCTGTTGGATCAGCTCCCACTCGTCGCCGGACAGAAAGCGATGCAGCTGGGGCAGCTCCTCAATAGGTTGCGGCCGTACGAGTCCGTCCGGCCAGTAGTAGGCGAGCAGCAGCTCGAAGCTGTTGGCGCGCTCCACGCACTCGAGGAAAACGTTCATGGTGCGTCGATTGTGCTCGCGTGCAAGCAGATAGCGTCCGAATTGCTGGAGCACCTGGACCGTATGCTGGCGCTGCTGCTCCAGCTCCGGCTGATGATGCTGCACCTGCTCCACCATGCGCGTGCCCAGCAAATACTGTGCGAGCAGCGTGGCCTGCAGCTCGATGGCAAAGCTCAGATTCGGTGCGAGGACGGCGTTTGACTCGGGCTCGAGCAGCTCGGCGAAGCTAAAGAGGAGCATCTTCCAAATGGCCAGCGAGGGCTTGAACATCAGTTGGCTCACGAGGCGGATGAAGGCGGCGCCCGCGGAGTGGCTCGGCCAGGTCTGTGCCAGACGCTCCGTGCTGTGGCTCGAGCTGAAGCTGGAGCTGGAGCTGTTCGTGGCGTATTTGAGCAGGAGCTGGACATAGCTGCAGTTGTCCAGCTGCTCCTGCGCCGCCTCCAGACTCTGCCGAGTGCGCTTGGACTCGCCACCGCCGCCGGGCAGCGCAGGTAGCTCGAATTTGTGTAGCCACTCGCGCAGCGACTTGAGCAGCTGCATTACAAAGCGTTCGGTGTGGCTCAGGCGCCGGCACATGTCCAGCAGAAGCACGAGATACTCGGAGTAGAGGCTCAGCTCGAGCGCGTTGCGCTTGGGCGCGCACATCATCCAGACCGTGAACTGATAAACATGCGGCTGGATAAGCAGCGGATTGAGACGCAGCGCCGCGCAGAGCAGCTGCAGCACCTCGCGCAGATGCTCCGCCCGATGCTGGCGCAGCAGAAGGAACAGATGGTCGCCGACAAAGCTGAGAGCCGTTTGCTTCAGCTTGTCGGGAAACTGTAGCTGAATGTTGTGCTTGCGCAGCGACTCCAGAGCGTGGGTGGTCAGCAGCAGCGCCAAGGGATGCGTCTCCGTCTCAGTCTCCTGCTCCTGCTCGATCTCTGTCTCCATCTCTGTTTCCCTCTTCGCCTCCGCCTGCTTCCATTTGAGCGCGTATTGCATGAGCTTGTGCTGCTTGGACGGATCGTAGCGATGGTTGAGCAGCGCGCTCTCCAGCAGCAGCAGGTGCACGTGCAGAGGCTGTTTGGACATCCGCTTGGTGGCGCCGGACGTCTTCAGCTGCTCGGTAAGCTGCGCTTCCAATGCCGCCAGCTGCTCGAAGCAGCAGAGTCCGTGCTCGCGCAGCTGCAGCAACAGCTGGCAGAGCGGCTGCAGCGCCGACGTCGTGTAGGCCTTGAGCAGGCGCTCGTGATTCTGGGCGCGCTGCACATAGTCGCGCAGCTGCTGCAGCAGGGGCAGCACAAAGTCCGCATGCCGCTCCTGCTGCTGCTGCTGCTCGGATGCATTGGAGCGCAGCAGCTGTCGCTCGTAGCAGGTGAAGAGCGTGCCGTAGCAGGACATGAGCAGCTCGTAGTCGGCGCGCAGTGCATCCTGCACCAGCTCAAAGTTGATCAGGCGCTGCAGCAGTTCGGGATGCGTCTGTGCATCTTCGGGTGCAGCTTTTCGGATGCGTTTGAGCAGCGTCTGAATTAGCGACGATTTTGTGGCGACACTTACCAGGCCCGGCTGGGCGCGCAGGCTGAACAGCTCCTGAAGCTGTGCCACGGGCAGCTGAGACTTCGTCTCCTTGTCTTCCAGCGTCTCGGCGAGCCATTGGCAAATGACTTCGTGCTTGTTGATGTAAACGAAGTCGAGAGATTGCCAGACTTTAATTGAGAATTCCAGGCGTGCCGTGTACGCTTTGCTCTTGTCCTGCAGCCATGTTCGTAGTTCTGCAATTTTATATTTATTGTATATGATTATTTATTTATTTGTGCGCCTGGCGTGCAGCTTACCTTCGCCTATTTCCATGATGCGGCTTCAAATAAAATCCAAATACAAATTTCATTTACGATTGCGGTTGCGCACGTGTTGAGCTATCGGCTGTTATCGATTAATCGATATCAACCAGTGGCAACACTATAGAATATTATTCAATGTGAAGGTAACACAATATACGGTCGAGTGTATGTCCTTTTGCCTTTGAGTAACAATGACTAGATTTTCCTATTTATTACTTAATGGTCTTCTTACTAAGGTGTACTCAATTACAATTACTTTGTTTTCTTAGAATTGAAGATGAAATATATTAATAATTTTTTCTATTAATAATGTTGCAGAGGTGGTTTTCAGATGATCAATGATAAAAATACATAACATGATGGAAAATATAACTGGTTTCGATAACTTCTATAAAATGCAAACTTATTCTTTATTAATATACCCTTAAATAATGTTTCTTTGCCTGTTAGCTAGTCAATTTCTAGAGAGCAAATTTCGCACATCTAGAATGACGTCACAAACTTTACACAGCACTGAAAAATAACGCATTGCTTTGCAATTTCTAAAGAGCAAATTTCACACATCTAGTGTGCGCTGACGTCACAAACTTTACTCAACATTGATTAATAGCGCATTGCTAGCTGTGTGCAACCTTCGACGTTTCATGATGCATGGCAGCCGGACCAGCTGATTTGGTTGGTTTTTGCGGGCTGCTTGTGCGGGGGTCGAAATTTACAAGTTTATTTTCTTTTAAGATATATACATATATGTATACATATGTATGTGCGTATTGTCGCGTAACATCAAAGTTGTTTTGCACTATTTTCTTGTGTTAAAGTAGTCAAGAATTTGAATAGAACTCACAATGCTGTTAAACTGCACCCGACTGAAGCACATGTGCACAACATTACGGGTTTTCCAATTGCCCTGCACGGGCCCGAGGTTGACAGCCAGCCCGTATTGCATATATAACAATCTATTGAGGCAGCCGCTGCTGCTGCTGCGGCGTCCCCATCATCATCTATTTAACATAAGGCCGCCGGCGACGGCGGCGGCAAAGCGTTTGCTGCTTGGCTCCAGGTGGGCTGGGCGTTTGGTCACCGTCAGACGCTGCCTGAGCGGGAAGGGGACTGGCAAGGCGCTGGTGGCCGAGGTGCAGGCGCAGCCCTCGATCATCAACTTCAGATCCGAGTACAGGCATCTTATGCACCTGGTCAAGAACGAGAAATGGTCGATCTTAAGTATGGCCAGCGCAAGCTGAATCTGAATCTCCAGCTCTCATGTTTCTCCCTGTTGCAGTCGGCCTGACCTGTCTGATCATCTCGTCGGGCATTACCATGAGCATACCCTTCTTTCTGGGCAAGGTCATAGACATTGTGTTCAACAAGGATGGACTGGATGCGGCCGCTCTGCAGGATTTGCGGGACTACATCATGACGCTCTTCTGGATCTTTGTCGTTGGCGGCTTTGCCAACTTTGCCCGCGTCTACATGTTCGGCTCGACAGGTGAGAAGGACAGCCCAAATTTCCCATGCAATTCCATTTTGGCAATTCGTTGCGTATTTCCCCCGCAGCTCTGCGCATTGTCCGAAAGCTGCGCTCCGATCTGTATCGCGCCATGCTGATGCAGGAGGTGGGCTGGTTCGATACGCGCGGCACCGGCGAGCTCATCAATCGCCTGTCCAACGACACCTACTTTGTGGGCATCTCGCTCAGCCAGAACATATCCGACGGCCTGCGCTCCATGGCCATGATAAGCGTTGGCTCCTGCATGATGGTGGGTACAACCCCAAACGGGTTCCTGGAATTTCATTATAGTATTATATATATTCCGGTCAGCTCTTCACCTCGGCCAAGTTGACGCTGGCCAGTGCGCTGGTGGTGCCCGCTCTGGCGGGGATTGCCATCGTTTATGGGCGTTATGTGCGGCGGATAACCCGCTTGGAGCTGGACAAATATGCGGAGATAATGAAGCATGCCGAGGAGCGTTTCGGCAATGTGCGCACCGTCAAGGTCTTTTGTCGCGAGCAGAAGGAGTGCGAGGATTACGATGCCAAGCTAAACGAGGCCCTACAAATTGGCTACAGGGAGACCAAAGCCCGTTCCATGTTCTTTGGCCTGGTGAGTCGAACTCTCGACCCGTCCATGCCATTTATGCCAGCTAATATGCCCCTCTCTCTCTCTCTCTCTTCTCTCTCTCTCTCTCTCTTTCTTCTCTCTCTCTCTCTCTCTTTCCCGGCAGACGGGCTTCTCGGGCAACTTTGTGATCATCTCGGTGCTGTACTATGGCGGCACCCTGGTCCTCAACGATGAGCTGACCATTGGCGCGATGACCGCGTTTATGTTGTACGCCGGCTACGTGGCCGTCGCCATGAACGGGTTGTCCAATTTCTATAGCCACCTGAACAAGGGCCTCGGCGCATCGGAACGCATTTGGGAGATACTGGACAGGGAGTTTTCGATACCGCTGGACAAGGGCGATGTGCCAACAACGAAGCCCATTGGCGAGATCATCTTCCGCAATGTCGACTTCAGCTATCCATCGCGCATGGATAGCAAAGTGCTGTCCGATTTCTCGCTGACCCTGCTGCCCAACCAGACAACGGCGGTGGTGGGTCGTTCCGGTTCCGGAAAGTCGACGATGGCCCTGCTGCTGATGCGTCTGTACGATCCACAGCAGGGTGGCGTCTATTTGGATGGCGTCGATTTGCGGACGCTGAGTCCACAGTGGCTGCGACACAATGTCGGCGCCGTTAGCCAGGAGCCGGTGCTCTTCTCCGGCTCGATACGCTCAAACATTCTGTACGGCCTGCATCCGGGCGAGGAGCCCAACGAGGATCTGCTCCAGCAGGTCGTACACGATTCGCATGTCATCGAGTTTGCCAACCAGCTGCCGCAAGGCCTCGAAACGATCGTCGGCCAACGGGGCATGCTGCTCAGCGGTGGCCAAAAGCAGCGCGTGGCCATTGCTCGGGCGCTCATCAAGGTGCCTGCCAAGTATTCCCATTCCAAATATTCTATACTAATCTAATCCATTTATATATGCCCACCACACAGAATCCCACCATACTCGTGCTGGATGAGGCGACAAGTGCGCTGGACTCCGTGTCCGAGCAGCTGGTGCAGACGGCGCTGGACAAGCTGATCGAGGGACGCACCGTGATGACAATTGCCCATCGGCTGAGCACGATACACAAGGCGCACAAGATCGCCGTGCTCGATGGCGGCCGAATTGTGGAGGAGGGCAACTATGACGATCTGATGCGCCGGCAGGATGGCGCCTTCCGGGAGCTGGTCGCCAAGCAGGCCTTCGGCGGCAGTCGCTCGCCCAAGGACCAACGCGGCAGCTAGGATTAGGCGGTCCATGTGTTCACAATCTTATTATTATTATTATCTAGGCCTCAATATTTGGCTGCGATATCGGTTGGCCGAGGGTAATCGATTGCAGCTCTTTTTTTTTGGGCCTTGAGGCAGGTGTTAGGGTTAACTTATGATTAATGCAACAACAAAACGTTTTTATACGTTTTTAAACCAAATTGTAATTGTTAAAATTAACGGTTTTGAAAGCACATAAATAGACAAGTTTTTTTACACACATGTTTAACATGTATAAATGTGTAAGTTTATTAACTCATCTCTTTTTTTTGTTTATTTCTCAATTACCTGAAAAGCAGTTAAAAAAACAAACAATTCAAAAAACGCAGGCGTTGCCACACTTTCCTTTTAACGATAACAACACTGGCCTACATATACATAAATAATGGCATACGTGTGTGTGTAAGCATGTGAAATATATGTAAAAATGAACATTGGGGAAATTTAAAAGTCCTTGCTGATGCCCGTGATAATGGCGCCGAGATACACATATTTATATATAGACATTTATCTATTTAGTTACACAACTATAAAATATCCAACCAGCTGAACGTATGCATGTGCACATACATTATGTAATAGTTTAATTTTTGTTCATATGAAATTGAATATTGGGGTAATTTAAAAGTCCTTGCTGGCGTTGCCACTTTCGTGCCCTGTCGTGAAAACGATCTTTGCCTGGCTCTCGATAGTTATCGATAAACTGAATTTGCGACGCATTTACCTTTCTTTTTTTATAACAATTTATTATACACGTTTTTTTTTTTATCAGTTAGCTTAATTCTAATAGGCACAGAAAATAAATGCAGCAATTTCCAACTCATGCACACCTCAAACTCCAACTGTGCATCGGCTGTGTGTGTGTGTGTGTGTTTGGGTGTGTGTGTGTGTTTACTTCATGGTGGGCATGGCCACGGCCGCCTGACTGTGGGTGACATCGGTTTCGCGCCAGAGCTGGGTTACGGTCTTGGTCTGTGTGTAGAACTTGACGCCCTGCTTGCCATAGAAATGATGATCGCCGCGGAAGGAGCCACGGGTGCCCGTAAACGAGAACATGGGCAACGGCACCGGGATGGGCACATTGACGCCCACCTGGCCGGCATCGATCTCGTTGACGAACTTGCGGGCGGCGGCGCCGTTGGTGGTGAAGACGGCGGTGCCGTTGCCATACGGATTGGCATTCACAATCGAGATGGCCTCGTCCAGGGTGTCCGCATTGAGGATGACCAGCACGGGGCCGAAGATCTCCTCGGTGTAGCACTTCATGTGCGGCTTGACATCGGTCAGAATGGTTGGGCCGACAAAGTAGCCATCCTCAAAGCCGGGCACCGTGATCTTGCGTCCGTCGAGGATCAGCTTGGCGCCCTCCTTGACGCCGGACTCGATCAGGTCGTTGATGCGCTGGCGCGAGGCGGCGCTTATCACGGGTCCCACATCCGTGCCGGGCACATGACCCGCATTCACGTTCAACTTCTTGGCGCGCTCCACCAGATCGGGTATCCACTGCTGCGCTCCGCCCACAAACACGGCCGTCGACAGGGCCATGCAGCGCTGTCCGGCAGCACCAAAGGCGGCGCCCGCCAGCTGATTGAGCGTGTTCTCCTTGTTGGCATCGCTGAGGACCACGCCGTGATTCTTGGCGCCCATGTTGCTCTGGACACGCTTGCCGTTCTTGCCGGCGCGCTCGTAGATGTACTTGCCGGCCGTGTCGGAGCCGACAAAGGAGACGGCCTTGATTTCGGGCGCATCGCAGATGAAGTTGACCGCATCGTGTTGGCCATGGATGACATTGACAACGCCCGGCGGGCAGCCGGCCTCGTTGAGCAGCTCCATCAGCAGCATGGTGGCGCCGGGCACACGCTCCGACGGCTTCAGCAGCATCGTGTTGCCCGTGGTAATGGCCACGGGGAACATCCACAACGGTATCATCGCCGGGAAATTGAACGGGGCAATGCCGGCGGTGACGCCGAGCGGCATCACCAGCGAATAGGTGTCCATGTCGCGGGCCACATTCGCCACAGTTTCGCCCATCTGGAGCGAGGGAATGCTGCAGCAGTGCTCGACCACCTGAAGGCCACGGAGGACATCGCCCTCGGCATCGACCAGGGTCTTGCCCTGCTCCTTGGTGATGTTCTTGGCCAGCTCGCCCATGTTGGCCTTGATCAGGGCCTGCAGCTTGAACATGACTTGTTGGCGGGAGACGACAGACTGGTTGCTCCACGATTTGAAGGCGCGCTTATTCGACTCCAGGGCGGTTTTCATCTCCTCCTGCGTTGCCTTCGGCACACGGGTCACCACCTTGTTTGTGGCCGGATCGTGCACATCGATCCAGTCGCTTGTCTTCGACTCCACGAATTTGCCATCGATGAAGAGCTTCGTTGTGGGCGCGGACGACGAGTAGCCACGTTTGGCTATCAGGCGTGCCTGAAAATATTCATTTCGAAATGTTATCGATATATCGTTGGGAAATTGCCTGCAGATCGGCCATGCCATTTGATCCCTCCACAAAAGGTTGCCACATCGGCCGCAAATGCACCAAAGGTAAATTATTTATTTATACCTTTTTTTAAAAGCTAACATTTGTTTGCCAAAAAATATGCAAGTTCACGACTACAACTTGTGCTAAAAATGTCCCTAGACTAAGGACTTTTTTCTATAGTGGTACATAGGGTACATATTTTCATTCAAGTTAAGTTTGAAAATTTGAGCTTTTCTTTTTCGTTTTGTGTGACATAACAAATTAGCTTTGTCTACTTTCTATTCATTTGAAGAAATTATTTAATCTTGTTTTAGTTTAAAAGATGGTCAATGCAAGACAGTACTGTACAGGCAAAGTGCTTATATAAATATTTTACTTTTTATATATTTTGGTACAGTTTTTTCGATTGCCAACCTAGCTTAGTTCGTATACTATATATAAAGGCATTAAAAGAGGATACAACATATTTTAACGATTTTTAGTACAAATTCATTTTGTCAAATGGCAACGTTGCTTGCTTCCCATTCTATGATAAGGGAAGGGGGAGGTGGGGGATATAAGCTAAAAATGTCCCAGGCAGGAAATTTAAAATATTCGTATAAAAATTGTGCTTAAGCCGAAATTGGTGAATTTTTATGTGCTTGCAACTGCAAGCCATGTATTTACATATACATACATATATATATATATATATGTATATATATATGTTATCGATATATCGATATTGAGAAGCTTGTGGCGCAGTTAAGTTGCGTAAATGGTTTATTCTCTTGCATTCTCTGGTCAACATGGCCAGGCTGCACTGTATATACATATACACGTATATACATACATATACATTTAAGCTGCCATGTCAAGTGTTTTATTTCTTTGCTTTGAATGGAAAGTTCTACAGGTGAGCATGGCAGTGCCTGGCAACAATATATGCACACACACACACACACACACACACACACGCGACATGCATACATATAAGGGATAGTTGCGTGCCACGCCTTCGCTTATCAGCGACAGCAGCAGCCGCCCCTTTGGTACGCATTTATATGGCTTGCCGCTTAATTAAAATACAATTGCATTTACATTTGCATACATACATATATGTATGTATGTATATGCGGCCATGTGTGTGCGTGTGTGTCTGTTGTGTTCACCAACTAATTTCTGTTATTATGATCGTCGTATTATCTGAAGCGCTGCAAGCCCAAATTACGTAACACGTTTGCTCTATCAAATTGTCATTAATTTTTTCTCCTCCACGTTTTGGCGGTTTTTATAAGGCAATTTACGAACCCACACACACACACACACGCAGACATGCATGCACGTGCATTCGAACGTTGTAATTTGCATACACACACACACAAGCGCACACACACACATGGCAATGCAGCAGCAGTTGCACGCCCCCCCATAAACTTTCCAACACTGCGCCACAAATTTCAATAGTTATCGATAAGTGTTGATACAGCTGAATTGAATTTCTTACCTCAGCACCAATTAGACGCACAAAGGACATCTTCCACAGGTTGTTGAAAGTGTTAGGTCAGGGGATACTGGATAATGGACGCTGGGGCTGGATTCTCGCGCTGCTGTCTGCTGTTGCGGCTGGCCCAACCGATGGTCTCACTAGAACTGAAAGCAAAAGCTGAGGCTGTGCCAAGTTGTGGCCCGCAGCGCGCGTGTGTGGTGTGATTGTTGATATACGACGCGGCGGCAACGGGCGAAGCCGGCGAACGGGCGGGCGGTCGGTCGGTCGGACGGTCGGACGACTGTATTAGACGTACATACGTACAAACATACAGGCACAGGCGCATGTGTGTGTGCGTGTGTATGTGTAACCAAGAACTTGAAACAGCAGCTGTTCCTGTTGTTGCTTTACTTCAATTCGTTGGGGGCTCGCTTGTGTGTGTGTGTGTGTGTTTGCGTGAGTTTGTTTTTGCGACGTTTGCTGGCACATACATACATACATACATACATAGATTTATAGGCTCAAGTATGCGCGCACACATGTATGCATATACTTTATTTATTTATCTTTTGCTGCGCACACGCACGCATACATACACGTGCTGGCACGTGTAAAACTTAAATCATATGTTGATGCGTGCATATGTGCATGTGTGTGTGTGTGCATATGTATAAGAGTTATTTAATTGAGTAATTGGGCATTTACGTGCGTATAAGTAAACGGGTATATGTACTTATACTTATACTTATACTTCTACTTATGCTTATGCTTATACTTATACTTATACTTATACTTATACTTATGCACACATTATGCATAGGTATTTATACGAATATACAGCTAACATTTTGGGCAACTTTTTACTGCTATAATTATTAAACCATAACCATGTTTAATATGCATGCAAATATATATACATTCATATATATGAAAGTATGCTATGCGTTTTTTTGATTACAGTAACTACTCAAAAAAGTCATCCATGTAAAACGTAGCATACTTTTGAGCGACAGTCGTAAAAGTGAAGTTTGCGTTTAGGCATAATTTTAATGGAGCAGCCGAATCCTTTTCAAACATTTAGACAGGGTATACTGTGCTTAGGGGGAACGTTTGTAACAGGCATAAGGAAATATCTCCGACCGATCGAGCCATGTTTGTCCGTCGATCTCAGATTCCTTTTTAAAGGTAGTTTTAATTATCATATATAGGTCAAAATTTCCCACCTCCCCATAACTCGGTCAAATCTCATCCGATTTTCATAAGGTTTGGCTTTTTGTTCATGGTTTGGCATCTTAACCTGGCAACATTATTCCTGGCTCAAAATTCATGTAAAAATGTTACTTTCATATATCATATATAGGTCAAAATTTCCCATATGGTTTATGGCTTATCGTATAGTATATGCACATGGGGACAATTTCAATTTTGGAATACCTCTAACTTAGTCTGAAATGCGTTTCCCGTGCAGCTAATTTGAACCATTTCTTCTCAATTTCACTCGTTTCAGGGAATGCTGTTAATTATTTTTGTTGGGGTAAGTGAAAGATGTTTTTGTTGTTTATTTTTGATCGCAACGTATTTATTTGATTTTCATTGTCATATCAATTTTTTGTCGTAAATAATTAATTAATTTTATTAAGTACATAAACGCTAAGTATATAATTTAATTTGTTCAATAATTTTGTTTGCTTCTCTTTCGCTTTTCGCTTTTCGCTTCTCGCTTCTCAAGTTAATTAGTTAGAAAACTCGTCATTTTTGTGGTGAAATGCTTTGGTTATTGCTGTAAAATGTTCGACTACAATTAAATATGATTTCCTCTACATATAGGATATTATATATATATATATATATATATAAATTGATATATATATATATAATATTATGCATATAAGAATTAAAAATTAGTGGTTTTTTTTTTGAAAATCTCTTTAAGCTACAGCAAAATATTTCGCTTTTCCAGTGAGTTTTTTTTTTTTCTCTTTTGGTTTTATAATAATTATATAGTTATGTATATAGTATGATATATGGGTAATATATATAGTTATGGGTGTATATCAAAAAAAAAAAAAGCTCTTAAGACTAGAGTTCTATATAGTTAATATGGAATGCATTTGATTGCATTTGTTTTTGTTTTTATTAAGCCACGCTGCGGTTCAAGGCCTCATTCAATTTACAGTTAAATTGTTTCCTCCAGTTAAACATGCGATTATATTATATATATATATATATCGGTATCTTTATATATATAAAAAAAAAAAAGAAGAGCACTATGAAGGCAAATTTCTTGTACAGACTTATTATAATTATTATTAATATAATTTTTTGTAGTTTTAACTTAAGTCTTTTTTAAGCATTATTTGTGTTCGTTGTAGACCTAAATTTTAATACTAATATAAAAAATAGGGAGGGGGGGGGTTTAGTGTTGGAAAAGGTTTACTTATTTCTGCGTTGTTTTTGATTAATTTGTTGACATGTTTTTCGTTCTTAAAATGTTTCATTTCGCTGTCGAAACTGTCGACAGCAAGTTGCAGTGTTGGAAAACGTTTGCTTTCGTTTTGCAAACTGTCAACTGCAGTTGCAGTGTTGAAAAACGTGTGCGTTTCGGGCACGTTTCGACATGTTATCGTTTTGCAAACTGTCAACTGCAGTTGCAGTGTTGGAAAACGTTTGCTTGTCATATTTCGTTCTCAAAATGTTTCACTGCCAATGCAGTGTTGTAAAACGTTCGGTTGTACCGCTACACAAAATTACACACAAAAGCGCTTACACTACAAAAAAAAACGTGTTACTTTTCTATATATATAAAATGAGTTTAAAATTATCTCAAAAAAAAAAAAAAAAACATGAAGGCTTTGGTATGTGTGGAACGACAGTTCGCTGACAGTTCAAAAAGAATAAGAATAAGAAGAAGAGAGAGAGTAAGAGAGAGAGAGAAGAGCAAGAAGAAGAAACGTCATCTCATTGCTTCCTGCTGGGTGCTGTGTGTGTTATTTTTCACATGCTTTCGTAAGGCCAAAGTTCATGTGGTGCAAAGTTCGACTTAGGACTACGACTACTGAGCTGAGTCTACTGAGTTGAACCGTTAACTTTTCGTAATCTGGCAACGTTTAATTTGCTTTTGTTTTTTGTTGTTTTTTTTTTTTTTTTGCTTTTTGTTTGACTAGCTGCTGATTTTGTCACTTACGCTTCGCTTACTTTTCCACGCCCAGCAGCTTGGCCGCCTCGTCCGCGGAGGAGAGCAGCTTGTTGAGTATGCCCTGGTCGCTGATGCCCAGCAGATTGCCAATTAGATCGCCGCTGGCCATGCCAAAGGCGGCGGCGGCTGCTGCCGCTGCTGAGGGCGTGGCATCGCCCATTTTGTCCTTCTGGACCAGGCGCAGGCTCTGCTTGTTGTTGTTGTTCTGGCAACTGTTGTTGTTGTTGTTGTTGTTGCTGGGCATGGGCATGGGCATGGCCATGGATTGGGGCGTCGGAGTGGGCGTGCCTGGTGGCGTAGCCATCTGCTCGTCATCGGAACAATCGGAGGCGCCCTGCTCGCCATTGTGACTGCGTCCGCTGTGCTTCTTCATGTGCCGCAGCATGCTGTGCTTCAGCGTGAACTTGCGCAAACAGATCTCGCACTGGAACGGCCGTTCGCCGGAATGTGTGCGCATATGCCGACGCAGATCCTCCGTCGACCAGAAGCGGCGCACACAAAACGCGCATATCACCTTCCGGTTGCTGTAGTCCGGATATTTGCCATTGCCGCGACCCGCCGGTGCCAGCGACTCGTCCTCGGAGCCAGCTGTTGCCAGGGGCGTGGACTGCTGAGGATTGGGCTGCTGCTGCTGCTCGTGGAGCGCCTCCGTTTCGATGGCGCCTTTGGCCAGCAGCAGGGCGAACTCCTGGCCATGCAGCTGCTTGATGTGCTCGAGGCACTGCAGCCGCTCCCCGAACGAGAACTCGCACAGATGACACTTGTACGGCAGCTCGCTGCCGTTTCCCTCCGCGCCTCCAGTTGTTGGACTATTTCCCGCTCCCGCTCCGGCTGCGGCGACGGCGGCTGCGGCGGCCAATTGCTGGCGCAGCTGTGCCGCGGCGGTCAGCTGCTGGATGAGCTGCTGCTCCCGCTCCCGTTCTCGCTCCCGTTCGCGCTCCCGTTCCCGCTCTCTTTCGCGCTCACGTTCACGCTCCCTTTCACGCTCCGCCTCGGCTGCCTTGCGGCGGCGCTGCTCCTCGAGGGCGATCTCCTCGACGGACTTGGGCACGGGTATCGGCTCGCTGACATCCTCGGTGGGCACATAGACGCTCATCGCGGACTCGACATTGCCGTGCTTGCGCAGCAGATGCCGATCGCAGTTGCTCTTCGTGGTGAACAGCAGCGGGCAGTGGGAGCACTTGAAGGGCTTCTGGCCCGTATGGGTGAGAATGTGGCGCCGGAGCGAGCTGCTCCACGGGAACATGCGCTGGCAATACGGACAGCTGACACGATTCGGGGCCAGGCTGTAGGCGGACTTCTTCTTCGGTTCGTTGCAGCTGCTGCTGGTCACGTCCTCGGTGCCGGAATTGTTGCTCTCGCTGGCGCTGCCGGAGGCGACGAGGCCTTCCTCGTCGCTCTGCTCCATGTGGTTGGCCACATCGCTTGGCCGGAAATAGCTGTTGAAGGAGACCTGATTGCTGGTCGCGTTGTCCACCAGCTTGGCCACCGGCACCAGATCCTGAGATTCGTCCTTGAACGGCGAGCTGGCCACATCCTTTAAGGATTTCGCCACCGATTCCGCTTGGGCTATCATCGTTTTCATCGTAGTCGGCGTCGGTGTGGGCGTGGCTGCTGCTGCTGTTGTCGGCGTTGGCATGGCCACGGCGTCGGAGTCCGGATCGGGCTTGGCCTGCGCCTTGATCACCTGCTCCAGTATGCTCTCCGCTACCTTTTTGGCTGCCTCAATGGGCGTGCCGGGGCGTGGCAATGTGGGCGTCGCCGCCGCTGCCGCCGCCGCAGGCTGCTCGAGCTGCTCCAGCTCGGCTGCCGCCTCCGCTTCGTCTTCCTCCTCCATTTCGAGCTCCTCTTCGGGCTCCTCCTCCGTATCCTCAAACTCGTCCTCCTCCACCTCATCGTCCTCGTCTATGATCAGCTTGGGCGGCTCATCGTCATCCGCAGCAACTCCATTGATAGGATGTGGCTGCTGCTGCTGCTTGTTGTTGGTGTTGCTGTTGTTGTTGTTGTTGTAGTTAAAGTGGAGCAGGGCGCTGCTGGAGCCGTGCGCCAGCGCCTGCTGCAGCAGATCCGTATCCTTGCGCGCCTTCAGCTGCTGCGCCAATATCGCATACTTCACCTGCTCCGAGATGGGCGGATGCGCATGCTGCTGCTGCTGCTGCGCCAGATTCGACATGGCAGCTGCTGCTGCTGCTGCTGCTGCCGCCGCTGCCGCTGCCGCAGCCGCCGCATTGGAGCTAGCCGCACGGCCGCGCATCACATGGTGTCCGCTGCGCTGGCGCTGGGCATAGTACTGGGGATGCTGCTGCTTGACATGGCGCTCCATGTTGGAGCGTAGCGTGAACCGGGCGGAGCAGTGCTCGCAGGCGAAGGGTCGCTCGGTGCGGTAGCGACGCTGCTTCTGCTTGGGCATCAGGACGCCGTTCTTGATGACCATCTTGACGGGTCCACCAGCTGGAACCGGCACGGGCACAGGCAAGGACATGGGCACGGGCATGGCAGCAACTGTTGCCGGCGTCTGGGCGGGATTCGCTTGGGATTTATCCGTTGCCGCCGCCGACGGCGGGGGCGCCATGTAGCCAAAGAAGGAGAAGCCCGGCGTCTGCTGGAACATGAGATTGCGCAGCAGCTGCTGCATATACTGCGTCGTCGCATCTCCTCCAAACAGCTGCTGCTGCTGCTGCTGCTGCTGCTGCACCTGTTGCAGCTGTTGCACCTGTTGCTGCTGGAGCTGGAGCAGCTCGTGCTCCTGTTCGCGCTCCCGCTCGCGCTGGCGCTCCAGCTGCTGCGTGGGCTTCTTGCTCAGATCCAGCACGTCCATGCTGAGATCCATGGCTGGCGGTGCGAGGGGCTTCTCCACCAGCTGATCCAAGCTCTTCACCTGTATCTTTAGGGGCGTCGCCTGCGTCGCCGACGGCGGCGGTGGCGGCGGCTTGGCGCACGGCTCCGCGAGCAACATGTGCTTCAGCTGCGACTCCGCTGCCGATGGTGGCAACGGGAGCGGGGGAGGGGGCGGACTCAGCGAACGATAGCTGAGCTCGGCCAGGTCGGTGTCCTGACCCGTCGCCCGTTTGTTGTTCTCCTCGCAGCTGGCATCCTCCGCCGGATGATAGACAATGGCGCGCTTCACCTCCTCGCGGCTGGTCTTGCCATGTCGATTGCGCAGATGCCGCTCACAGTTGGCCTTCGTGGTGAAGGCGTAATTGCAGACGGCGCACTCGTACGGCCGATCCCCGTTGTGGGTGCGCATGTGCCGCACCAGGGCCGCCTTGTCGCAGACAGCGTAGGGACACATGTTGCAGCGGAAGGGTCCGGCGGCGCCGACGGCGGCCAGATGGACGCGATTGTGGCCCTTGAGGGCGCGCAGATTGGGAAAGACGGCGCTGCACAGCTTGCAGGGGAATTCGCCGCGCAGCTTCATCCGCCGGAATTCGCTGGTGAACGCATCCTGGGCCTCCTCCTCACCGTCGCGCCCGTCCAGGCTGTACTGGCTGGAGCAGGGCGTGTTTACGGACTGCTCGAAGTTGCGCAGGAAACTCGACGTGCAGCTGGAGCTGGTCATGTGCAAAATGCTCTGTATATCGGCCAGATCCTGACGATCCTGACGCTGTTCCAGACGCTGCTCCGTTGGCTCACGCTTGATGGGCGACGGCAAGCCGCCGGCCTTACCTTTCAGATACAGCTGCTGAAAGAACTCGTCACGCTGCTGCCCGTCCTCCTCCACCTCCTCCTCCTCCTCATCCGCATACTGATCCTGCTCGTGCTCGTGCTGCTCCTGGTCGTGCTCCTCCTCCAGCTTGTGCAGTGGGGAGCTGCTCGCGCCGAGCAGCGGCGGCAACTGCAGCTGGCCGCGACAACTGTGCGCCTGCAGCTGCCGATGGCTGCCAAAGATCACCTCGCAGTCGCGACACTTGGCCGGTATGTCCGGATGCGCTGCATCCAGATGCGCGCACAGTGCCGGCAATGTCTCAAACTCGCCGGTATTGCACGCCGGACAGCTCTGCAACCCCGGCGAGGGGCTCGGCGTGCTGCCGCCACCGCCGCCAGTTGCCAACAATGTGGCCACATCCGGCGTGCTCGTGATCATCTGTGCCACATCCACGCTATCCGCATCATCCGAGTCCAGCTCTGGCTCCGGCTCCGGTTCGGGCTCTGGCTCGGGCTCCGACTTGGGCTGCTTTGGCTGCTCCTCGTCGCTGAGGAGGATGTTGTTGTTGTTGATGTTCGTCTTCAGCCGTCGCTGCTTGCACGCCAGCAGCAGTTGCTGCTGCTGCTCCCCGTTGCTATTGTTGTTGTTGTTCGTTTGCTCGCTGTTGTTGTTGTTGTTGTTGCTGTTGTTGCTGCTGCTGCTGCTGCTGCTGGACACATCCGTCGAGCAGCTGGCATCGCTCTCGTAGCTCTCCGCGCGCCCAGCTGCCGCGCCTGCATGTTGCTGCCGTCGCTGCTGCTGATGCTGTGCATGTTGCTGCGGTGCATGTTGCTGCTGTGCATGTTGCTGCGGTGTCTGTTGCTGCGGTGTCTGTTGCTGCGTCGGCTGCTGCGTCGTCTGGTGCTGCTTGTGGGTGCGCATGTGCCGGTGCATGTTGCCGTTCGTCGTGAATGTCAAATGGCAATAGCGACAGTTGAATGGACGCTCGCCCGTGTGCACCAGCACGTGCCTGTCCAGCGAGGAGGCGGACGATAGCACCTAGAAGGGGGCGTGGCCAAGAGAGAAATGGACGGAAGAAGCACGAGTTAGTCAGCAATCAAAACAATCAAAAGTTCTCGAGTTGGTAGATAAAATCATTCCGATCTCCTGTCAAAGCTCGCCCTCATTCGCTCCGCGACCTCAAGTAACTCCGGATTATATCATTCAATTCCCCTAAAACTTTCAGAACTTAATCATAGAGTAAAAAAGTGTGTATATACCAAGGCCCAGCACTGTGCCTATTAAAATGACCTATTTTTCCATTTCCTGATCAAATAGGAGCATATATATAAAATATGATATGCTCCCAGTCTGCATATGCTACACAAAAACCTGCCTACCAAATTTGGTGCGTATAGCTCTTATATTCCCCGAGTAATCCAAAAATAACCATTACTCAAAATGGATTTTTATCGAAAATAGCTGATTAGCTTTTACATAAATTCAAACTTAATCAAGAACCTCCACGCTCAAGAGCAACCCTTCATTCATCTAAAAATCTTACTAGTTCAACGCTAGTCGACTGTGCAATACCCTATAATTGGTTAAACAAAACAGTTAGGAAACATTTGACAGTAGTCGACCAGCTTGTTACCCTGTAATTGCATTCAAAAAACGTACTTTTGTTTTGGATTTCTTATTTGATCGGTTGATCGACTATGGGAATACCCTGCAATTGTGATTCTTGTTTGTTTTCTAACCTATCGCGACAGTAGTCGACAAGCTTATACCCTATACTAAAGCTTACCTTGGAGCAGATGCGGCAGGTGAAGTTCTCGGTGTCGCCGTTGGCGTAGTTGTGGCAGCGTATGTGATTGGTGAACTCGTGGGGCGTGGCCGAGACGACCTCGCAGATGGGGCAAACATATTTCATGTGCTCGTCGCCGGCACCGATGCCGGACTCGGCGCTCGAGTGGCACAGGCCTTGGGGCGAGCTGCCGCCGGAGCTGCTGCTTGAGGCCAACTGCTGCTGCTGCTGTTGCTGCTGCTGCGCTGCCGACGCTGACTGCGCCGCGCTGCTGGCGCTGAGCAAATAGCCGCTGTGCGCGCTGCCATCCACAAAGCCAGACTCGGAGAGCTCCCCGTTGTTGCCATTGATGCTGCTCGCGCTGCTGCGATTCAGGCGAAACTTTTTGCGCAGCGAACTAGCATCGCCGCCGGCGCTGTAGTCGACCACGATGCTGGCGCTGGCAGCGGCGGCAGCAGCGACTGCGGCTGCATTTCCGCTGCGTCGCTGCTTGTGCCGCAGTCGCTGCGCGGACTGCTCCAGCAGTTGTTGCTGCTGCTGCTGTTGCTGCTGCTGCAGCTGCTCCTCATCCTCGTCGGAGAGCAACTGTTGCGGCTGCTGCAGCTGGCGCAGCTTGCGCTTGCGCGACGTCGCCTCGTGCGGCGTCGACGTCGGCTGCGGCGCGCCGCTGCTGCTGCTGAGCTTCTTTGGCGTGCGGCTCAAGTCCAGATGCTCCAGCGAGGACTCCGAGGTGCTCGAATCGCGACGCGCCCGCTCCAAGCCCGCATCCGCAAGCCCTACTGTGCTGCCTCCCGTTGCTGTTGCCGCTGTGTGTTGCTGTTGTGGCTGCTGCTGCTGCTGTGCGGCCAGCATTTTCGCTGCTGCTGTCGTTGTAAAAGTTGGCTAATTGAGATCGTAAACGGCTGCTGCTTGTCTGCTGTGGTTAGCTGCAACAATAGTAATTGACATTAGCATTAACATGAGAATTAACCTGAGGATTAAGAATGCTTATATGGCCAGTCAAATGATCTGCAGTTGACATTTGCATTAACGTGAGGTTTACCGTGAGGATTAACCTACTGGAATTGGTCTGAAGTTGACATAAGCATTAACAAGAGTCTTAACATAAGGATTAACATCCTTATAACCCAATCTGTTGGTCTAGAGTTGACATTAGCAATAACATGAGGTTTAACAATTAGGATTAACATTAATACTGCAACATGTGTACGTCTCGTGCTTGCATGGCTAAAGGACAATAGAACCAACGTTAACATTAGCTTTAACATGTAGTTTAACATGAGCATTAACTAAAGGAATCACAAAAGGGTATAAGAGAACATTACATTCAACTTCTAAAGGAAGTCTGTTCAAAAGTGAAGGCGAATAATGTTAACATTAGCTTTACCATGAGGATACCATTAGGTTGAGAAATAAGACTCTAGAGACGTGTTCCGAGGAAGAAGTAAGGATTAATATGAGAAACCTGTTTCGTATAGCCATAAAAGAGAACAAGATAGGTTAACATGAGGATTACAATTAACATTTATATTACAATCAACGCCAAATGCACGAAGAGCGACCGATTTGACTCTAATTTGGATTTTTAAGGAATCACAATATGAAATAAGCTTGCATCGCATTTGTTGCAGTGTAGTTTACACGAATACATTTGAATTCGGCGTTGCCAGATCGCAGAATGCATTTTGCACTGAAAGCCAAGAAGGAGAAGGTGAACTGAAAACCAATTGCTTGAATACGGCAACATTTCCAATTGCCTGCGCTGATTGGATTACGCGCATTTAATTGGAAATCCCAGCGCAGATCTCGTATCTCGGTTTCAGCTGAAAATGCACGAGTTTCTTTCGCTGCCAACCAGCTGATCGAACGCGTTGAGTTCTGTTAAACGAGACGCTCGCAAAACAGTTGCGCATTTCCAACTGGGAAATGCAAACGGATGCATTTCGACAGCAAGAATTCCAATCAGAGCAAGTGCGTGCGCAAGCAAGAGAGCGCACCCCCTCCCCCTCCCCCTCATTCAGCTGCTGCTGCTGCACGCGCTCATCTCTAATGCTCGCGCGCTCTCTCTCTCTCTCTCTCGCTCGCTCTCGCTGCGTATCGATTTGTTATCGGGCCGTGCGCTTTGCGCTTTGTATTTGTTGCATTTCCATTCGCTGCGCGCACATTTCTCATTAACATTTACCGTTATCTATGGCTGCTGTTGTTGTTGTTGCTGCGCTCGTCGCCAATTGGAAATCCTAAGCAGCAGCAGCAACAACATGTTGACAAATTTAAAAGAAAACTTTTCAGCGATAACATTTTGGTTTTATTTTTGTCGTTTGTTTTTGTTGTTTTTATTGTTTTGGCTTTGGCTTTGCTTTTGGCTCTTCGATTTTGGTTGGTCGATTCCAATTTTCGACTGTGACTCAGCCGCATGTTAAATCATTGAGATAAAGACACGCCCCCTGCCTAACTCCCCCTCTCTCACCAAACCCCTCAGGCCCTGACGTTGTGAAATCCTCTCCAACATTTGCCTTTGGCTACACTCAGCGAAAAACTTTGAAATTCTAATTTTTCGAAATTGGTTTTAATCGATTTCATTTAAGATTTTTTAAAAAATTCAAATTAAGTTAATCTTGTTTTTTTGTATAGCAAAAAGTAAAATTTTAAGTTTTCAGACATTTTTTTATCTTTAAGTTAAGATTTCTGATTTTTAGATTGAAATTTATCAAACCCAAACCATTAACCAAAATCAAGCTTATTTCAAGAATTTTTCCCAAAGAATCAAGTTACAAACGAAACTTGAGAAATTTTCAACATCATTAAAGCAGTTCTTAACACAAATAGAGTTTTCTACCGTCTAATTTTGATAATACTTTAGGCTAAACTCTTTGTTTTGGATAAACAGAAACTGTTTCATAGAAAAGAAATGCAAATTCTAGAGTTCTAGAGACTCAAACTGAGTAGAGTTGAGATTTTGGGACCATTTTTTGGAGATTTCTTTAATTAAAAGTAGCTCAAAACTGTTTTTACTCGAGAAGTAAAAAAATATTTAAACAGATCTTTTTTAACAAACAGCCAAAAAAGAACTGAAAAAAATTTTGAGAATTCGGTTTTACTTTGAATTAAATGAAGTGTTTGAAAGTATCTTTAAAGAGATTTTGTTGGATATTTTGTTTGCAAATCGAAACAAAACTTAAATCAAGCTGCGTTTTAAGCATTCAAATAAATAACTTGTTTATTCTTAGACGAAATAGATCAAAAAAAGGATTCTGCAAGCAAATATTAAACCTTCAAAGCTTAAACTTGATCTATTTGCTGAAATAACTCGTCAGTTGGAACATTTAACAAATTGTCTTCATTAGTTTTACCCGAAAAGGGAGTTAACAAGGGACGCAACCCTTTTTTTTCGGTCGGGTTCAGGGCTCAAAAGGGATTCAAAATTTATAATTCGGTCGGGCGCTTGAACCTTGAACCCAGCCGAGGGTCAATTCGATTAGAGGCTCGGAAAATCACACACCGAAACAGGGTAGAATGCTTTCGACTACGAGATAGCCTAGAGAACGCGCCCAGCTGATCGTTCTTCTTCTTGTTCTCTGAGCTCGGTCCTTAGAGTCCGATCTTAGTGAAAATTTGGCATATGGAAATGAATGTAAACTTAGGACCCAGTTTCTAGCTCCTCAAATGGGGTAGATATACGATATAGAGATCTGTTTCTAGCTCTCATAAATCGTTCTCAAAATATACTTTTAAAAGATGTGAAAATGGGAGAAAATGGATGTTGAATAAAAAGTATGAAATTATCTCGATTTTGAGGCTTTAGACTTTGTAGTTTTCGAGATTGAGGAGTTTTAATAGACAGACAGACGGAAAGACGGATCTGGCTAGCTCAACTTGGCCCAGATCAGGAATATATATATTTGGATATATACACATATACTCTACGAGTTCGAAAAACATCTCCTTCACACAAAACAATTTCCAATAGCTTAGAAGTTTCACGAAGGGGAAAAAACTTGTCCTTAATCCAGCCTGGACTCTCATATATATAGAAATATATATATTTTACTGTTATTTTCATATTTTGCATGTAATCCATAAAGAAAAAAAAAACGCTTTTCACACGACACTTGCACAAATTCTTTTGTGACACAAGAAAAAAAAAATTGTTTTGCAAGAAAAAAAAAAGATTGTTTATTGAATTTGTATTGAAATTTTTTTTACCTTTGTTTTGTTTTGGTTTTTTGCACAATTTGGCGGCGGCATTCGAAGCCGTTTTTTAGTTGAACTTAATAAATAAATCAATTCATTTATTATTATTATTATTAATATTTTTTTTTTGGTTTAAGTTTTTCACTAGTTGTCACTTTTGTTTGTAAATTTGGTTGAATTTCGTTGTTGTTGTTGTTGTTGTTTTTCTAGTTGTTGTTGTTGCACTCAATTATTATTATAAAATTAATTAATTTGTAGCACGTTTCTTTGGTTTAATTTAATTTAAAAAAAAAATATATAAAATAAAATAATTTAATTTAATTGACTTTTGGGCAGTCAACAAATTTGCACCAAGTGTTTTTTTTTGTGTGTAGTATTTAACTGTAATTTGGCTGTCTCTTGTGTGTCTGCTGCTTCGTTATATCCCGTTTTGCTGTCGCAGCGCGCCGCAGATGCTTTCACGTTGACGCGCACACGAGTTCTGAGCGCAGCCGCGGCGCAAGCGTTCGGCAGAGCCTCTTGCTGTGGCAGCTTTATCTATGTGTGTGTGTGTGCGGCTCTGCTCGTGCGCTGCTGAGAAGAATGCAGACGTATTGAAGAAGTCGAAGAGTAGGAAGCAGCAGCAACAACAATAACAAAAAAAATATATGTATGTATAAAAATAAATAACAAATTCAAGACGTCTTTTCGGTTCGACTTCTGAATTGTATTTGAACGCATCTATAAAATTGTATTTATAAAAGCGCAGAGCAGAGCCCAGCGTAGAGCGCAGAGTCAGCGTCAGCGTCAGCGTCGGCAGCAGCAGCAGCAGCAGCAGCAGCAGCTGGCTGACAGCGACATCGACATCTGAGCGAGCGACGAGCAGTGAGAGAGAACGCAATGGCTGCCTCTGCTCAGAGTATGCGTGCATGTGTGTGTGTGTGTGTTTGTGTGTTTGTTGAGTGTGAGAGCTGTGCGACTGCGGCTGCGGCTGCTGTTGCTGTGTTGGTGGGTTTGCTTCGCATTGGTATTGGTTAGATAAAACTGCAGAGTAGCTCAGCTGACGCCGACGTCGCTGTCGTCGTACGCTGCTCGTTAAATCTTTGGCGCAAAGGAGGCAGCAGCAACAACAACAGCGGCAGCAGCAGCAGCAGCAGCAGCAGCGGCAGCAGCAGCAGCTTTGCCGCTTCTTTGTTGGATTTTTCTTTCGTTTCATTTTATTTTTGGACGCAAATAGGATTACACTTGGTTTCGATGTGTGTGTGCACGCATGTTGCTTGCGTGTGCTGTGGGTGCGTGTGTGCTAGAGCGAGCGCGCGCTATTTAACACACATGCATATACATATGTATATGTGTATGCATGCTATGTATGAATTCGTATGTATGTATACATATGTATTGCGCAGCCACCAGGAGCTGAAGTGCTCTGCTTTTTATATGCATGTGTGTGTGTCTTATGTAAATGTGGCTCTGCATGAAGAACTTGGTACAGGGTATCTCCTTTTGGAGAATATGAACACACATATATAACAGATATTGCTTCTGTTATACACATGTACATACATATGTATAACATGTGTATTTGAGAACATGGGAAATCTTGTTGCCATTGGCTACTTTACTGTTATGTTTTTTTTTTTGTACAGTGGCAACTTCTTTGAGCAAACTATCAATTAATGGGGAGATTTTTTCGGCAAATAAATACAAAAAAAATATAGGAAAACTTAAAAAAAAAAATAAAGTACTTTTTTTTTAGAATTTGCAAATTTGTTGGTTTTTTTTTTTAGATTTTTCTGTTTTTGAGCGTCCAATGCAGAAGAATGAAGAGCAGCTCCTTGTTAGAGCTTTCACTGTGCATATTACCCGGCATTGCCCGAACCAAATGTTTTTCTTTAAATTTTAGACAGCTTCTTGCCAGCTAATTTAGGGTTGTCTTTTCTAGAGCTGTGACAATGAATTTAGATATCGAGCTCAAAAGTTTTTCACTCAATTTTCACATTTGAAGCTGAACTTATAGAAGAAGAAGAACTTAGTTTTTTTTGTAGATCTAAGCACATTTCGGTTGGTCGGCTGGATTATGCACACACACGTGCGTCTCTTGCGATCGATCATAAAATGTGCACTTTGACCTCCGCGCCCTACGGTATGCGCTTCCCTCAACCTTAACCTCAAACTTGAAAAACTCATCAGTAACGGAAGTTAAAGACGTTTCGAGCTGACTTTGTCGCTGCTGCTGCTGTCTTGTTGTTGTTGTTGTTGTCGTCACAGTTGACCGCCTCATAAAGGTGTGCAACAACCACACACGCACACACCTTCCTACACACACACACACACACACACACACACACACACACACACAGAGAGACAGCGGCCAGATGAGTGTCAGCTGCCAAAAAATGCAAATGAATTAGCGGCAATGCCCGCCTGAAATAATTAATTTGTATCCGAAATAACAACAAAATGTAGCTCACTTGATAAAAAAAGAGATATATAAACATATATACCATGTATTTCCTATCCTTAATCCCAGCTTGGGTACATTTCGCTGTGCTTCTTCATATGCCAATTTGTGGGTACAAAAATATCCCTAATATCATTGCTTAAGGAAAATCCCAGCTTTGGTACATTTTGCATTAAATATGGCAACCCTGTGTCCACATACGCTCACATACATATGCACACGTACACACGCACGAATGCGTTATCGATAATAAGCAGGAACAGCATCGCACTTGGCAATCGATTGCATGTTGACCGATAAATTGCTACGACAAAAAAAAAACCTTGATTACAAATAAGCACAAAAGGGCGGCAAGAAACAAGAAGTAAAGAAATAAAATACAATTGCAAAAACAAAAGAAGCAGCAGCCAGCAGAAAAGTCGAGCATATTTGTAATAAATACATTCACACACAGGTATGCATGTATGTATGTGTGTACATAAAAGCATGCACACAAAGATATTGTGCAAAAAATGCAGCAAGAGTTCAATACACTTCGCCGGCCACACACACAAACACACACACACACACACACAAGCGCATACAGCGCGCACGCATGGGACACGCGCTCACCCACACACGCACGCACGCACGCACACACGCACGCACACACGCAAAACCAGACGAGCGAAATACACGTGCAACAACAACAACAACAACAACAACAACAACAGCAGCAGCGGCAGCAACAACTGCTGTTTGTGTAAAAATTTAATAATATTTACGTTATATTTATATTGAACTTGAAACACAGTGTGTGCATTTGCACCGTGGTGCATAGCAGCTAGAAATGCCAAAGAAATTGGCATGCGTTGCGGCAGCAGCTTTTTAAGCAGCGCACGCAGCACTGTGGCCTGGGCACGCCTGACGCCCGACGCCCGACGCCTGACGCCCGACGCCTGACGCCCGACGCCTTCAAAGTGGCGCTTAACAACAACAACAACAACAACAACAACAGCAAAAACAATAACAATAGTAACGGTAACAGCGCGTGTGGCAATGCGTGTTAAATAAACATTAAAAGCAGCAGCAGCAGCAACAGCACATTGCAATCTTTGTTGCTTTTTGCATTTTTGTTGTTGTTATTGGTTGTTGGTTTTGTTTTTTTTTTTTTTTTGCGAACAGCTGAGAAACGGTTTCCATTTCGCTTTTCAATTGCGACGACGGCGTCGGCGGCGGCGGCATTCAATGAGACCGAAAGTGATAATGAGCAGGCAACAATAACAGTAAACAGTGCACACACACACACACACACACACACACACACACACACAGTGTAAATAAGAGTAACAGGAGCGCGCGACATTAACATTTAATTGCCAGCATTTAGTCAGCATTTAACTTTGCATAAAACAAATGGCAGCCGACGAGCGCGCGCTCTCTCTCTCCCCCACTCCAACACACACACACACACACACACACACACACACACACACACACACACACACAGACACACAGAGACGTTCATGCATATGCATGTGCATCTTGCACTCCCACGCGATCTGTTGCCTTTGTCTCTCTCTCTCTCTCTCTCTCACTCAACTTTGACTGCCCTAACATAAGCTTTAACATAATGTGTTTAACATTTACCGTTTGTACATTTAATGTTCAGCTTCTGTCCCGCTCGCACGCACGCCTGGGCTTTTGCCCTTATTGCAATGCCAGAAATTCACTTTCGTTTTGCATTGTTTGCATTTGGTTTTTTTTGTTTTTGTTATTGTTATTGTTATTGTTATTGTTTTTGCAATTTAATAACAAATATAATTAATTGTTTTAATTTGCGTGCTTGCTATTAGCTACTTATTTGTGATTGTTATTGTTATGTGCTGTGTTAATGGATTTAATAAGCCCGCTGCGTTGACATGTCAAGGTGAATAGGCGCCGCACACACACTCACACACACACACACGCACACACACACGAACACACACACACACTTTTACTACTCACAGGTTGTAGCATAACGTTTGCCCGTCATTGTTGCTGATAAACAACAATTATTGTATTTAGTATCGTAAAACAATTGAAAAATGCGAGCGCGCCTTTTTATGCCCTCAACCCATTAAATATGTGCCAAAATGGGGTATATTGTTTCGGGGCAAACGTATGCAACAGCTAAAGGGAAGTAAAGTATACATATATACTTAAAGATATACATATATTCTCGATAAATCGATGCATTTAAATTTTCATACAAGATTTCTTTTGGGCATAACTGGAGGAATATATGAGTTACATTCTTCATATACCACCAAAAGAGTTAGACCCTTGAGCTTTAGTATATATCTTATTTTTGATGTCATATTCAAGCCCTGAAAGTTTCCTAAAGATCGGACTACAAATGCCGAAGTTATTAACAGTATGCATTTCCTATACAAAGTGTGGGGTAAAAGGTAGAAGAAGAAGCACAATAGAAGTGCTCAACTGGGCATCTGGTAGTCGGGCATGCCCGACTCAAGCACTATTACTTGTTGTTTCTGGTTTTGTTTAAACTTTGCACCACCCGCAACAACAAACGTAATGTTTAGCCCGGCCAAACAAATGCCGTTAGTATGATTCAGTTTACAGTTTTTCGGCGAAATAGCTTGACGGCGGGGCAGAAGGGTGGAAGAGAGTGAGGGGGGGGGAGGGGGTTACGGCTAGTCAGGGGAGTTTTGTGTGTAGTAAAAACAAAACAGCGAGCAAATAAAATAATGGAAAAAAAAGAAAGAAAGAAGAAGAAAAAACGTCATCAAACGGGACATTCAACAAGTGAAGCAATAGTCGGGCCTCCAATTGTAATATCGGGGCTTATGCATGGGTATATATGTATGAGGGACACACATACATACATATACATATACATATGTATTGGTAGGTGTCGCAGGGTCTTTAAAATGGCGTGTTTCGAGTGCCGCGATTTGCGTGAACAATGCTTAAACTAATTTAACTGATATGCATACAAGATATACATACATACATATATATATATACATATATGTCTATTTACACATCCATATACCTATCTTTATATATAGATTATAACCTGTTTAAAGGTTATGCATTTGTTAGCAGATAACTACAACTGAAACTTTATTTTTAAATTTGGTTTCTTTCCGTAAGTTAAGCTATAGGTCGGGGGCTTCAGCTCTGCTATGTATCATATAGTAGTAGATATAGCAGTATATTTATTAGTACATAAAGTAGTAGATATAGTAGTAGATATATAAGTACATATAGAAGAGATAAAGTAGTAGATATCGCAGTAGATTCATTAGTACATATAATAGTAGATATAGCAGTCGATTTATTAGTACATTAGGTAGTAGATATAGCAGTAGATATATCAATAGTTAAAGTAGAAGATATAGAAGCTTATATAGTATTAGTGGATATATTAAAAGAATGCATAGTAGTAGTAGATATAGAAGAAGATATAGTAGTAGATACAGTAGCAAATAGTAGTATGTATAGTATATATATACAGATATAGATTTGGGCAGTATTTACACAGACTTTGCCTTTGGAGACATTATGCCGGTCGTTAGCGCAAGTTTCGAGAACATTAACATGCTGTGCCTAGTCCTAACATTAACTTTAACATAAGCCTTAACATTCCATGCCTAGTCTTAACATTAACATGATCATTAACATGCTGTGTCTAGTGCTAACATTAACTTTAACATGAGCGTTTACATAACCATTAAACACTTTGTAAGATTGGGAGAAAACATACGCGAAATCGATCGATTTTCGATATCGATCCAAATGTTTATCGACAGCAGAAGATACTTGGACAGAGACATGACTAAGTTGTCGTGTTTATCAGTTGGGCAAGCAGACGTATCTGTATTATGTGCATTATATCGCACAATCAGTCATTTCCCGTGTTTGGTATCTTATGCAATTGGCCAAGAGCAGGTGAGATAGAGACGCGCCGCTCCGTCAATGTCAATACGGTAGCTGAGCTCATTAGAAACCAATTGACTCTGCCGGATAAACGACACCAGACACCGTCGGTGTCCCAACCGCTGAGGTGTCCGGCTCCGGGTCCGGGTCCGTGTCCGGGTCTCGGTCTGGCCATAATGTGCGCATTGTTTCGAGGCAGAGGCGAGGACGATTAGGTCGAGCATCGCAGCTCAGGTAGTTGGGTCTGGCTGATGCTCTTAACATTTTATGGCAGTTCGTCTGATGCAATTGTGGTCTGAGAAAAAGAGAGAGAGAGGGAGAGAGAGCGAGAGCGAGAGAGAGAGAAAAGGGAGATGGCATTTCCAGTTAAACGAAATGATTCGTCTATTTCTTGCCTTTTGCTCGAACCTGATAAGCGACAACTATATAAACCATAACTTAAGCTTCGACCTGCCTATCAGTTAATGTATCTGTGCCAATATACCCTGTAAATTATAAATGAAGGGTATATGGCAGGGCAAAGGACTGTGGGGAAAATAAGTATATTGATGTGGATGTTGAGCTGAGTTAAGCTGACGAGTTGTATTTATTATCGAGCGGGATTGCTGCTTTAAACAAGAATAAAGTTGAGTTGTTTGCACATAAATCGATAACTATCGATATGCAGGTATGAATGTCCTTTTTATGACCTGCAGCTGGGCTTGTCGAACTTCATTTGGTTCCAGAAGGAATCCTTCTTTAAATGAGAATTAAGTTGAGTTGTTTGCACATGAATCGATAACTATCGACAACTATCGATATGCAGTATTCTCTTTTGTACGTCCTTTTTATGTCGCAAGTTAGTTGGGAAAGCATTTTTCGCTTGACACTCAACTCGGGCCAAACAGAAGCTGCAACGTTTTTTACAGGATATCAGCGAGTCGTAGCTATTGCTGCCACTACGGGCTTTTTGGGGGGGGAGGGGGTTTTTTGTGGACACATTCCCGGCCGTTGGCTAATTTCGTCAATCGGTTCGGCTGGCAAATCAGCAAAAGGCCATACATCATGCTCCAATTGTCGCGGGGCCCCAACGATATTATGCATCATCATCATGGTCAAAGCGTTTCGCTAGCTTCAACCGATATCCGTACCTGTATCTCGACCTGTGCCTGTATCTGTATCTGTGCATGAATCAGACGCATGTGTGTGTGTGTGTGTGTGTGTGTGTGCCGTGTCGTTGCGGCTCTTTCGGCGTCATCCTCCTCATCAGTAACGTTCATTGAATATCGAACGGCCCCACCGCGCCCAGCTCATAAACGATAAGCAGCCGTGCGAGTGTGTGTGTATCTGTGTATCTGTGTATCTGTGTATCTGTGTGTGTGTGTGTGTGTGTGCGTGCCGTGTGTGACAGATAGTAGCCATGAAGTGGTTCGGCTTGCGGCTTCGCTAGAAATCATCGTCGCACTCGTTGTACAGCCCGTTTCTGTTAACTCGATTGTGCTTTTTGCATTATCTCAAATATTTTCCAATTTCTGAAAATATATATCGAACAGCCGCTGGCATCCAATAGCTCGGCTATTTACGCAGAAAAAAAAACGCCATCACAAACAAAGGTGCGAGGGCGTAAAAAAAAATAGGTGATCAAGACGTTCAGCAAACATGCAGAGGAAGCTAGGAAATGATCACGTCAGACTTCCAGGTCCAAGCAAAATATCTTTTAGAGCACAAGAAACGCATGAATGAAAGCTTGTTTTATTAAGCTTTAATTCCTGATCAAGCTTAAACTGATCACTGGGAGATCGAGCGATTGAATCTTAGTTCTAAAGAGGATCGTGGAGGGATCAGGAATTTATGGTCTAAGATCTTGCGATCTTATATATCTTGTTGACCTTCATAAAGAAGATTCGCAGGAATGAAAGCTTGTTTTATTTAGCTTTTATTCCAGATCAAGCTTAAAGTGATCACTGGGAGATCAAGAGATCAAATCTTAGTTGTAAAGAGGATCGATCAGATAGTTATGGTCCAAGATCTTGCGATCTTATATATATCTGTTGACCTTCATAAAGAAGATTCGCATGAATGAAAGCTTGTTTTATTAAGCTTTTATTCCAGATCAAGCTAAAACTGATCACTGGAAGATCAAGAGATCAAGTCTGGTCTTAACGAGGATCGTTGAGGGTTCAGGAATGATCATCATTGCGTTTGTAATCTTTTCATCCCATCTGATAACTGATATTGTTTGATGATCTTGCGATATTGCACTCAAGATCTGCTCTAAAGCCTGGAAAACGATCTGTTGATCTTCGATAAATATGCTCTACCTTAGAGCCTTACATCTTTTGTGATTATATTCCTCTCGAGCTATGTCTGGGCTGGGCGTTGTTCATAGTCGGATCATAATATAATTGGTTGATCGTGCAATCAAACTCTAACGCTGTGATTATTTTCGAGTAATACGCTAAATTTAGGCGAATTTGTCTGGCCACATTTAAGATCATTATTCAACAAATAGTTCGCTTGATTTAAGCTAAACTAAGCGAGGATCATAAAAATTTTATTGCATTGAATCGAATTGTGAACAAAATCTCTAATTTTAAAGCTGTGACAACTTGTTGACCCGCTTTTTTGGTCTAGTTAAAGTCAAGATCAGTTAAAAAGTTTGGATGATCGCCTGAACTCAGCTCCGAGCTTTCAGACTCTGCTGAAAGTGTGACTTTTTTTAACACTTGAAACAAGTTTTATAATTTACTTTAGTTCATTGATAACAGATAGCTTGAAATGTGGCCTTGTGTACCCTGTAAGTGGCTAAATGGGGTATAATGGTTTGAGAAAACTCCCCATTATTGTATAAGATATTCAGGGTAAAGTTATTTTTTCAACTTATTTCATTTCCGACAAAATTTGAAACAAGATCAATTCTTCGATCTATAAAAAACTTAAGATCTGAAATATAAAACTTTATTTTTCCAGTTAATCGCAAAATATTTTTATATAATTCTTTTCCCGATATCTCAACTCATCTTCATAATATCGATAAATATCGATTTTGAGACTTGCTTTTCTAAGCATAACTCAAAAATTTAAGAGCTAGATATACCCAATTAGTTATATAGGCTTACGTAAAGTATGAACAAGGAAAACTCTTTAAAAAATTAATAGAAAATTCGCTTTTTAAGGCAGAGCCTGGTGCTTTGTTATGCCTGCCTTAGGCCTTGAGAATTGCATAGATCGGACCTTAGGCTCCGAGTTAAGTAAGAATAAGAAGCATCGACTGCCGAGTCGAGGGTATCGCCAGGTCGATCAATTCGGTCGAAAGCTAGTTTTGACGAACAACATTTGCGTTTTCCCACAGCTTCAAATGGTGATACCGCCTCATATCGTATCGCATCGTATCGCATCGTATCCCATTATCAGCCATAAATACTGTAAGCGTCGCGTCTCTCTGTCAGCTGCCAGATTCATCACATGGAATACGATGAGACTGAGCGATCGCATGACGGAGACGCAGACGCAGACGGAGAAGGAGACGGAGACGTAGACGCATACGGAGACGGAGACTGTCTGGGAATGCTGTACCAGGCCCCCGATATTACGCCCGCTTCCCACAACTGGCGAGGTTGTGCCAAAAACAAAAATAAAGTGAAAAAAAAAAAAAAAAAGAGGAAGAAGTTGAAAAACATTGCTCATTAGGTTTCGGGTTGGCAGCGAGTCAGTTTTCTGTCTCCAGTCTCCAGTCTCCGGTCTCCGATCTCCGGCCTCCATCTTCACGCCCATCTCCACTGTTATTGTCTATGGCTTGTTGCTGTTGGTTGTCGTTTTGTTGTTGATATTTACTCAAGTGTAATTGCAAATTGTAAATGCGACAACACAGATGCTCGTAATGATTGTGCCCCGTCAAGCTCTCGGCGCGAGCGTGAGACTTCATCATCGACAGCAACAACTCGATCAGCATGAACACCGCGATCAGTCAGCTTCATTTGCCCGAAAAAAAAACACAGAAAACAAAAAGACAGAAAACTAACAGAAAAAAGCAGAGAAAACAAAAAAAACGATCACTACGTGAGCTTTTGCCAAGTTGCCCAGTATTTGATCCATGCGTTAATGCGAACGATACCAAATTGGCATCGGGTTCGATTCGCAGAGCATCGCGAGTTCATCCAGTTTTCACTTGAGTTTCGCCTAGCCTCAGGTCTCTCTCAATACCCTATCAGAAAGCTGTGCAAATATCCCCGACCCTATTGTGTATATATTTATAGCTGATCAGGATGACGGGTTGAGTCGTCGATCTGTCTGAGACGCAGAGACTCTTAATTTGGGATAAACATTTGTGCATTTCAATCGTTCGATAACTTCACGTTTGTCGATCGATAAATATCGATTTCCATAATCCGACCCCATTGTGCATATACATATTTATAGCTGATCAGGATGACGGGTTGACTCGTCGATCTGTTCGAAACGCAGAGACTTTCAGTTTGGAATAAACCTTTGCGCATTTCAAGCGCAAAACGAGTTTGTTTTGTTCGATAACTTCACGTTTCTCCACTTTCACAAGATCGATAAATATCGATTTCAAGGCCATGTAGTCTTAGCTTATATAGAGCATTATCAGACATTACATTTCTCCCCAAGTTTTTTATGCAGAACTTATAGCAGCTACTAATGTTATCGATAAATATCGATTTACAGCCTCAGTATTCTGATTATATCTCGATAATTGTTAGAGCAACAGACCCCAACTTTTGAATATAGGCAAAGCATACACAGATCTAGAAAATTTCATTTCTTTAGATGCTTTCGCTCACTCGTGCAGGAATTGCGTAGGTCTGCTGTGAATCTGACTAGAGGATATCTTCTAGTCCAGCACACGCCATTGCTTGGACTGTAATTTTAGACATCCGTTAGTTTCCACTATTATTCGATTAATCAGTCGCTTGTCGCCTGTGTAGTTTGATCCGCAAGTGTTGCAAGTACAGGTGTTTATCCCAAACAGCTGTATCTGAGCGCCAGCTAATCTGGAGAGGGACTTAATCTAGAGTTCTTTCTTCGCAACTATGTCTGCAATTTGCCAGAAGTAGTGCAGATTTTGAAGAGTCCTACTTACATTTCATTTAACTGAACAAAAAGTCAAGGGTTTGATAACCCAAAATTGCTTTTAAGACTTTTGTAATAATGTTCAAATGCGAGCTCAAGCCTCGATAATACTTTTAAGCTGTATCTGTATCTGTATCTGTATTTGTATCTGTATCTGTTCTGTATCTGTATCTTTTTTTGTATCTGTTTCTGTATCTGTATCTGCATCTGTATCTGTGTCTATATTTGTATCTGTATCTGTATCTGTATCTGTATCTGTATCTGTATCTGTATCTGTATCTATATTTGTATCTGTATCTGTATCTGTATCTGTATTTGTATTTGTATCTGTATCTGTATCTGTATCTGTATCTGTATCTGTATCTGTATCTGTATCTGTATCTGTATCTGTATCTGTATCTGTATCTGTATCTGTATCTGTATCTGTATCTGTATCTGTATCTGTATCTGTATCTGTATCTGTATCTGTATCTGTATCTGCATCTGTATCTGTTTCTGTATCTGTATTTGCATCTGTATCTGTATCTGTATCTGTATCTGTATCTGTATCTGTATCTGTATCTGTATCTGTATCTATATCTGTATCTGTACCTGTATCTGGGCCTGTAGTTTAGTAGGCCCATAGTGGGCAAAAGTGGTTCGAAAGCCTCCGTTTAGCTCGCAGCAGCAAAGGTATCTAACGGCCGCCTTCGACTCGTCTCTCTGGTAACTGTATCTTGAGCTGTTGGGCTGTATCTGTATCTGTATCTGCCTTGTGCTATTTGTATCTTTTATCTGTGAAAATAAACGGGCAAAGTTTTTCGTCGTTATTGTTTGAACGTTGATTGTCAACTGATCGGTATTTACCCCCATCCCAAACATCGCGGCCCGTCTCACCGCACCGTGCGCCCGCCCGCCCGCCGGCCGATTGTTCAGTTAGTCAGTCAGTTCAGGCTGTCAGTCTATGAGGGGGAGTGGGGGGAGGAGAGCGGAAAGGGGGAGCTAACTATAGTTTTCAATTTCAGTCGCACTGAGCTACACTTAAGCAAATAATCGTGTGTGTTAGCTTCACATGTTGCGCGTCTGTATCCGCATCTGTGGCTGTCGGCTGCGGCTCTGGCTGTATCTTTAGCTGTATCTGTGTCCGTATCTTTCGGATATATATATATATCTTATATGTATATTATATTCTTCTTTATTTTGTTTTCTTTAGACGCGTTGGATTTCTCTTTGGCCTTTGTTATTGTTTTTGTTTTGGTTTCTGTGCGGCAGTGTTCCCTTTCTTATTATCGATTATTGCATCTTTTGCCACAACAACGATGTTGTAAAAAAATATTGTATTTTTATACCCAGCATACCCAGTGAAAATGGCCGCACAGCAAATAGGGTATACTGAGGTAACAGGCACAAAAGGTAACCGAACTCATGTGGGTAGATCTACTCATATCCCTTTGTCTTTGGGGTATCGATAACTTTGATGAACGATAAATATCGATTTCATGTCAAGCTCTTTTTGCGCATATCTCGTGGATTAGAAGAGCTATTGACAAAGAACTCATGAAAGTTTTATGTTTATTAGAGACCTTTCCTTATGCATGTACTTTTTTCCGGTTTTCCAAAAGTCGATAAATATCGATTTCAAATCGGTAAAGTTAGATTTTTTAGCTCAGACTTAGTATATTGTCCCCGTTTCGCTTTTGATTTGTTGAGGTCTACTTCCGAAAAGTCCAGTAAATTTTCATTAAGACGTTTTTTAAGACAAAATTCGTGTGGGAAGACTGTATCTAGGATATCTGCTAGTTGGTCAAGCTCAACTACAAAAGGCTTGTTTTCATTTAAGTTTTTCCACCCCCTCTCTTTTCCTCATTTCACTTTTGTTTTCTCAACGCCAACACAGACTTGGAAGACCTGCGTCTGACTGACGGACGGTCGGTCGGACGGACAGGCGGACCGCAGGACGGACGGACTGATAAGAATATTTGCTAATAAGCATGGCAAACAATATTGGTCTCAGTTTGGTCCCCGTGCGGTGTCTGTGCTCTGTGTTTACCCACTCATCTGCTCATCACACACAACACAATCGCATAAACACACACGCACAACCACGCACACACACACACTCATACACACGCACACACAACACACGCAACATCATTATGATTTCATTGTTTGACATGTGAAGGATCTGGCAACAAACGCATCTATTTGAGTTGTCTTCAGTTCTTGAACTCAATCGATTATCAATGCATTCCAAATGAATATCCATTGACTCAAGCGATTCTGTACAGAACTGTAGGAGAGGTTCCCTTGCCAACATTTTCCAACACTTACACCGATAACTATAGGACAGGTTCTTTGACCCGACATTTTCTAACACCTATACCGAGAAAGCAATTGAATAAGAAAGAAGTCAGTTTTCTGCAGAGCTTTGGATAGGTTTCATTTATCCGCACGACATTGTACACTTAACGTTTTCCAACACTTATATCGGGTACTATAGTATAGGGTGTTAACAATATTTATACCGAGTAGGTAGTTCTGCACAGAGCCGTAGGATAAGGTCTTTAACAATCCATCTATCATGATATTTCCTGCATTTTCCAACACTTATACCAAGAAGGCAATTTAACTACTACAAACTACTAAAGTAAACTTTTAATACATTTAAATGTATCTAGCAATAACAATTGTGAGGATTACGCAAGCTGGCGTTGTTTCACCTTCAGTTGACGTTGCAGCACCAGTTCCAGCTCCAGTTCCAGCTCCAGCTCCAGCTCCAGTTCCATATCAAAGGCGCCGCTGATAATGGATGTAGATGGATGTGGGGTAAGTACTTCCAAAGTATTTGCTCGCCCTGCTCGGTATCTTTTTCACAACTTTGGGTGGGTGTTGGCCACAGATCGTGTGTCATCGAGGCGCACAGCTCATTACCAGATAAAGCTATGCGAGCTATATCTACAATATATGACAGGCCACCGATCAGACGGACCCATCGCACAGAGACGAAGCTGACACTCTTCACGACTTTCATTTAGCGTAACATTTGGCAACCATTTTCATAGGTATATCAATCAAACTGACCGCTGTGGGGGACTCCACACGAACACATACATATGTATATGTATAGATATAGCTGCATGTGTGGCAAGAGTAGGGCGGATGGGCCCCATCGAGATAGAGTCACAGATTTCGAAAGCCCAAAAAGTCAGTTGGCAGCAACACCTGAAACAAAGGAGAAAGAATATGCTTATAAATAAAATGAAAGAACAAACAAAGTGTGCGCAAGAACGAAGTTTAAATACCCTACGCACATCTTATTATAGTTAATTGTTATTAGTATTATTTATTATTATTATTGTTTTTATCAATATCATTACTATTTATATTACTATTGGTATTATTTTTATTTGCATTATTTATTATTGTTATCATTAGAATTGGAATAAGCATTAACATTAGCATTAGCATTAGCATTTCATTAGGATTAGCATAAGCATAAGCATTAGCATAAGCATTAGCATTAGCATTAGCATTAGCATTAGCATTAGCATTAGCATTAACATTATCATTATCATTGTCATTGTCATTCGCATTAGCATTAGCATTATCATTGTCATTAGCATTTGCATTAGCATTAGCATAAGCACTAGAATTAGCATTAGCATTACCGTTAGTGTTACCGTTCCTTCAAAAACTAGGCGGTGGTTCGAACCCAGTTCCTTAAAATCGTGAGTCATTTAAAAGACTTTTCTACCGAGGTTTTCTTTATAAACAAGAAGGCTTTCCATGCAACTAATCAATCAATAACTGATCAATCATATGCGTAGCATTCTTATAGAAAAAAATACGATATTTTTGTTTCTGTCTTAATTATACAAAACATTATGAAGGTTATTTATGGCGAAGAATTTGCTCAAGATCTTCGTAAAAACGACGAGTATTTTTTGACTGCTGAATCGTCGAAGGCTTTTAGATATAGCAGACTGATTTTTACTCTTTCATTACTCAGGATGTTTTTAGAATTCTATAAGCTTTGATTTTAGATATTTACTTTAGAGCTGAGCTATTCCCTTTGATTATACCCCTTTTATTTTGGGCGCAGGGTATAAAAAAAGATTTGTAAAAAAAGAGAAACCTCGATTCGGAATGCGTAGAAAATAATTATCAAATTATCAAGACCGGAGCAGGGCAGAGCAGTAAATGTCCAAACCATCGATAACTGACGTCGATATCGACTGCGACGTCGACTGCGACGTCGACTGCGACTGCGACTGCGACTGCTGCTGGGCAGCTGCTCAGCTGATAAGCGAGCGACATCCGAAAATCCGACTACGCTCCCCCCTCAGCTCTGCTGGTGCGTCACCCAAAGGTACTTATTACAGGTCTGACAAAGTTAAATAGATTGATTAACAAATGGGAATAGAACTTCTATGGACTAGTTATTATTGTATATGCGTCTAAATTTCTGTTGAACTTCTTTGCCAACCAACAGGTTTTCTTGCCTCGACATGAATAGAATTGATTTAGAGAGCAGATCCTGACTAAAATTATGTCTTTTATCAAAATCGTTTAAGTTTTGCCAGAGTTAAAGAAGTTGCAACTTAGGTAGGATCATATCTAGACTTTCAATCGAAATTGATCGATTGTCTCAAAAGCTTTTTAAGAAAGCTTTTCTATTAACTTTACATCCTCACATCAATCTCGTATAATCAACGAGTTAAATAAAAAACCATCAAAATCGATATTTATCGATGCTATAAAGAAAGGGGGACACGGGAAAGATTATATGATGAAAATAATAGAGGATATCATCAAAATTAATGAGTTCTACATGTCAGCTATGTTTACTAAGTTTGCCTCAAAATCGATATTTATCGATGCTGTGAAAACAAGGGAGTGTATAAAGAGGAATATATATATAATATATGTATACTGGGTATTATCTATTGAATAATCTCAATCCTTTTTTTTGGCTCTGTCACACTTTCGTTTGACCTCCATTTCGAATTCATTTGCGATTTGTTTTTGTGTTAAGGCTACAAATGCAAGTCTCCCAACTTTTATGCATATTCGAAATAGTTGTGTCGATATTGGGTTTTGGAGTCGGAAGTTAAAGGGGTTTATCTCTCGGTGAGTTACCTGCGGATGATGACTAGTCGAGCTGTAATCAGTCGCTGGCTGGCGCCTCACGACTTCTGGGGAAAAGCCGTCGACTTTGACCCGACTTTGATAGCATTAAGCGTTGAGCGTTAAAAATCTTCCCCTACATTTTTACTGTCTGTCGCACAGACCGGGCGATATTTCTTGTTAAGTGCGACTTGACGCGATGACTTGTTGTCCAAAGTTTTCGCTGCACGCTGTCGACATCTAAGGGCGAAGCCGACGCTCAAGTAGCAGCAAGAAGCGCGCAACGAAGAGAAGTTGAGTCGCAGCAGAGAGAATATAGAGCAAAACGCATTACAAATTACAAAACTCGAATAACTCGAGCCAAGCTATTGGCAAATAGACGAGCGAAACCAGAAACCAAATCGAAAGTCCCCTTGAATATGTGTAGAATATGTGGATAGACGTGCCTACAGATACACACACACACACACACGCACACACACACACACACTCGCACACACACACATAGACTCTGCTCTATCTGAGCGTTAAGCTACGCGCCTTTAGACACGATTTTCGCCATGATTTTTCCATGCACTTTGTTCAATACCTTTCGATTCTGCCCCCACTTTAACCGCTTGGCCCATCGATCGGGCCCCCCTCTCTCTCGCTCTCCCGCTCTCCCTCTCTCCCTCTCTCTCTCTCTCTGTCACTCTCTCGGCATGTCTGATAAGATATTTTGAATGATGATGTGCTGTTGTCATATGTCTACAGTTACCACAGTTACCCCTCGTAATGCCCCATGCCCCCTGCCCCATTTCTCGATACCACCTATGCCCACATACACACACACAAACACACACACACATGCACATGCACACACGTACACACATATGTGCGCACAGTCGTCCCCATAAGCATGGGGGATTTGTCGAGGCGTTAGATAATATCTCCCCAGTGTGCGGGCGCGTCGCGTAACTCGGTTAGCGACATGGCCTCCGTTTTCAAAAAAACAAAAAATAGACCCAGAAAAAACCAAAAACAAAAACAAAAATAAAGTTATTGAGTCTGTTGGCTGAGAGCATAACCTTAATTGTGTTGAATATTTTACACCGCTTATCATCGAATCGAGAGTTCCGAGTCGATTATATTGAGTTACTTGGGATCAAAATAAGTTGGATAGTTAGGATTGCTTCAGACTTTATCGAGAATTAAGGGCAGCAGGTTACAGCTCTATGAAAAGAAGCTCAAAGTGTTTTTTGTCTAGGCTCAGATTACGCTTGTCTCATCCTTACAATAGCTATACAATCCAATAAAGGAGCTACGTATTGACCCCCATCCACGTCAGAGCTGCCTCAGCGGAGTTAACCGAGCTGTCGCCCAGTTGGGCAGTACGGATATTCAAAATTCGTCAAGTTTATTTGGTTTGCGTAAGCTTTTTGAGATGCTATTGCAATGCGAACTTGTCAGTCTTTGCTGGTGCTTAGCTTCATATCAAATTTAAAAGTGATTCATAAGCAAATCGTTTTGAGAGTCTTGCAGTAAACAAAGTTGCCATAAGTCAAACGTTATCGCAACAGCCTGAGCTACCTGAGGTTTCAAATAGTTGAATAACTTCAGGAAGTTAACAGGAAACACTCGCAACGAGTCTGTTTCTTGAGAGACTACAGAAACATGAGCTGAACTGATTCTCAGCTCGGTCTGACTCATCTGCGAATTGTTTCTAGAGTTGAACAAAAGATCTACGTCCCACAAGTCGAACGCATTAAATATCATCCATAACGCATCAGCCTTGACTGACTTATCTGGGGTTTCGTTACAAATTGCGGCCAGCTCTATCTATACCAGCCTTTTTTTTTCTTTTCATCGTTAGATGCAATGCTTAAGACTTATCGGATTCAGATTTCGTAAATGCGTAATTGCGAACACGCCGCCAATGAATGACCGGGTCTTGAGTGGCCCAACAGCGCAACCTGCCGAATCTAGAAAAAAGCGATTTCAAATTGTACGATTAGCTTCTCACTTCTGAATCTTTCACTGATTTGACTCGATTGCATTCGTTTCAACTAGGCCCCCTTGGTGAACGCGTGTTGAGTGGCCGTACCGGTACAGCCAAACGGCGCTACCCAAATCTACAGTTGTGTTTTATTAATGCCAAATGAAGCCAAAATCGATTAACAATTTAAATGTGTATCTTTCACTGATCCGACTTAATACTTTTCCTACTTTCTGGACCTCCGGGATGACCGATTGTTGAATGGCCGAACCGGTACAGCCAAACGGCGCTACCCATATCTACAGTTGCGTTTTATTTATGCAAAATGAAGACCAAATTGATTAACTATTTAAAAGTGCATCTTTCACTGATCCATCTGGATTCCATTCGTACCTCCTAGGCCCCCTAGATGACCGCGTCTTAAGTTGCCGTACCGGTACGGCCAAACGTCGCTACCTTTTGAAAATTGTGTGTTGTCTGCGCAAAGTGATGACAACATCAATAAACTATTAAAAAGTGAAACTCTCACTTCTATAACTCGATTCAATTCGTACCACCTGGAACCCCTGGATGAAAGATTGTTGAATGGCCGAACCGGTACTGCCAAACGGCGCTACCCTTTCAATATAGAGTTTTGTTTTATCTGCTCAAAATGAACGCAAATGAGGTCAATATAGATTAACTATTTAAATGTGTGCATTTCACTGATCCAATTCGATTCCATTCGTACCTCCTGGACCCCCTGACCGGGTATTAAGTGGCCGTACCAGTACAGTCAAGCGAAACAACCTGTCGTACTTGGAATGGCTTTACTTGCACACAATTAACGCAAAAACAACATTAAATTGTTCGATAAGCTATGCAAATGCGCATCTCTCACTGATCTGACTGTATTCTAAACATACCTAGTCCCTGTCTCTAAATCTCTTTCTCCCTCTCTATAGGGTGTCCGCAAGTTTACTTCGAATAAAATCCATAAAGTGTGCCCCCATTTATCAAATGTCGAGAATCTGGCATTGCCTTTGATTAAATAAATAAGAAAATGGCCAGCAATGTGTGTGTGAGTGTGTGTGTTGCGGCTTGGTGAACAATCGCTGCCATTGAGTTGCTGTCAAACGGCCATTCTGGGTTCCCAGTACGCTCAAGTGGCTCATTATAATTGGATGGGGCTGGTGTCTGGTTGTTAGGCGCCCCGCTGCAGGCACATGAATGAAGCGCCTCGCGGAATGCCTGTTCAGGGGAATAGAGCAGCCGAAATTCCCGAAAATTGTAGAGCATGTTATCTTTCGGCTTCGAATTGGGGCTCGCCCTTGGCTTTGTGTGACGAATGCTCCACGTATTTCAAAGTTGAACGTGACTCAGCAAACGTTCGCAGGGAATTCAATATTAACGATAATTGTTTATCGATTTTAGTGATAATTACAGACCGCAATCGAATTCTAAATTAACGATAATTGCCTTTCGATTTGAGTGATTGCTGAAGACAGCAATCAGAATGTTTTCGCAACGTAAGACAGATCCCGATGGGAATAAAAAGTAAATTGGTTATCGATTTTAATCGATTTTGAACTAACAGGGGGCCAAAGTGGGGCTTTAAATCGCTCAAAGTGGACCCTAGACAAAACAATAAGATTTTATCGATTTCAATAGTATTTGCATATCGATATGTCGATCAATATAAAACCTGAATATGAATGCAGAATTATCTAAACTTATCGATTTTTATCGATATCGCATATCGATTGCAATACTGAGTTGGGACTATAAACTATATTTAAACCGAGACAAACTCAACTCGATTAATATAACTGAGGCGATATTTGTGTATCGATACTTATCGATCAAAAGCAAAGAAAAAGGAAGAAAATCAACTAAAATTGTTGTGGCAATTTTGAATTTGATAAAAACTCGACAAATATTGCCTAAGATTCCCAAGATGGAACAGCACAAGAACTTAATAAGCTCCATATATGTATATATGTATTTATATATGTGTGTATGTGAGGTATAAGACATTCTCTCGATTTGCACAGATTCAGCGAATTTCGCTGCAGACGTACAGAGTGTGCAGTCAACCCGAGACCCAGCCAGCGCTGTCTGTAATATGAGACTCCCGTGCGATATGACGATACGACGATATGGCTATACGGTATATATATGTATATATATATATATTCTGCTACCGAAATCCGTATATAGACATATATATATCTTCTGCGCGGCATAAGAAAAAAAATTGCACTCGCAAGATAAAATTCAGGCCAAAAATGAACGGAAAAGCAAAAAAAAATATATATATATATAAGACAAAAAAAAAGAAAGATATTACAATTAAAAAAAAATATATGTTATATGAAAAATTAAAGTTCGGCAAGATCTTCGACTCTGTGTTCAATGACATCAGAATCAGAATATTGCAATGCGCCAAACACACACACACACACATATATTATATATATACTTATATATAGATGCATATACTTATGAAACCAGATCGTACTTTGATCAATTTGTTGGATGGATGTGCTTATGAAGGGCCTCATACAGGTGCATAAATGACATAAGTCCATGTGACGGTCATTGTTGGTGCTCGTGAGCACATGATAAATGCTGTCTATTTGATGATCATCGCATGATCGGAGAGAAACAGCCGAAGTGGGAGGGAGTGAGAGTGGGAGAGACGGAGAGAGAGAGAGAGAGAGAGGGCGAAAAGAGCTGGGAGACAAGATTCTCAGTGACATTTAGCTGTATATATGTGCGTTTTATTCTGAAGAGTCGATTGTTTGGAGTAATAGCGAAAGGGAGAAGGAGAGAGAGAGAAAGAGTGAAGGAGAGAGAGGGAGAGATGAAGACAGAGAGAGAGAAAGAGAGAAAATGGGAAGAGAGGTGTATTAACCCATAGCATATGCCATAAGAAAATCCCATGGAATATATTGTATATGTGTTTTCTGTTAAAGAACCGTACCATCGGAGAGACAGAGAGAAGGGAAGAGGGAGAGAGAGATGTGAAGAAACGGGGAAATGGACGCTATTCTCTAAGATTCGGAGAGAGGGAGGTAGTAAGAGAGGACAAAATATGCCATAAGATTCCCTTGTGATATGCGTATTCTTAAGAATCGCATGAAAGATAGAGTTAAAGAAAGAGATATAGAATGAGAGGGGATATGACATAAATGTTTTCTACTCAAAAGTAACCCATGATCACAGAGGAAGAGAGACAGGGCAAGAGAGAGAGAAAGAGATAAGAAGGAGAAGTGAGAAAAACAGAGTGATGGGGAGAGTAGAGAAAATAGAGCTTATGGCATTTAAATCCCTTTTGTGATATAAGTGTGCTTTATGCTAAAGAGTCACATGGTCAGAAATAAAGAGAGCAGAGTGGAAAGGCGAGAGAGAGAGAGAGAGAGAGAGAGATGTATAGGAGGAGATGATATATGCATATGTTTTATTCTGAAAAGAAAGAGAGTTAGATGGCAAGAAAGAGGGAAATATAGCATATGCCATAAGATTCCCCCGTGATATAAGTGTGCTATATGCCAAAGAGTCGCATGATCAGAAAGCAAGAGAGAGAGAGCAAGAGAGAGAGAGGGAGAGAGAGAGAGAGAGCGACAGTTAGTCAGCCCCTGTTGATCAGACTTTGTTTATTTACCTGTTTACCTAGCATTCGGGTGAATGACACTTCCCCAAAAAAAAAACTGACTGCACATGCAAATCGAAAAGAGAGGTGGAGGGGGGTACACACTCAAGATGTAGGCATCATTTTACGCGCTGTCTCACTCTGGCAGCCGACAGGTCTGTCTGTCTCTGTCGCACCTGCAGAGATGTGCATATGTGCAGCTCGTGCAAAGTTTTTTTTTTAACTCAATTTCTCCGATTACAGCTGCCGGGCAGGTGAGCTTTACGTACTGCGTCTTATTTCCAGCTTATTTCTCTGTATTATTAATTTCATTTATTGTATTTTATTTTATTTTATTTGGCTTTTTTGGCCTTTTCGATTTCGCTGATGTTTCGCATTTCGCATTTCTTATATAGATCAATGCTCGCTGCTGTCGGCCATTCTATCCGTATTTATGATTTGATGTTTCGCTTCTTTTTTTATACCCTGAACCCATTGAAAATGGGTAAAAAGGGTATATTGTATTGGTGCAAAGTGCAAATGTATGTAACAGGCAGAAGGAAGCAACTCCGACCCCATAAAGTATATATATTCTTGATCAGCATCAATAGCCGAGTCGATCTAGCCATGTCCGTCTGTCCGTCCGTCTGTCCGTATGTATGAACGCAAGGATCTCAGGATCTACATGAAATTTTAGATGTAGGTGCTCCTAGTGCCCGCGCAGATCGAGTTTGTTTCCGATAAACGATAACTTGCCCCGTTTCCAAGTAATCGATAAAAATGTATGTCGAAATCCCGTTTTTTAAGCAATTTTGGTAAATAATAAGAGCTAGAGTCACCAAACTTGACATGTAGCTTCTAGAAAAGTATATATATATATCGATTATCTTTCATTTTATACCTATCGCCACCTCCCCGCTACTCTCTATCTATAAGCGCGCGCTGCATTTGGTGTTGGAATAAGAGGGCTTAGGGTATCCTCTAGTCGGGAGCTGCCGACTAGAACCTCTTACTTGTTTTATTTTACCTTTATGATTTTATTTTCAACTGCGCTGGCATTTTTTTTTGTTTTTCTCCTCCTGGGTTTTTTTTCTTTCCTTTTGTAGTGTGGAACTGTTTTTTGATTGTTTTGTCATACGGTTTATGAAACATAATTCTCGGCAAATTGTCATCATAATCACAATCCCAATTATCATCGCACTCAGTTGTTCCCGGGTCTGGGTTCCCAGGGGCCTCCAATGCTAACAAGAGATGACCGCAAATTTTTGGTCTTATCTTCACAATTTAGTTTAACCAAAAAAAAAAAAGCTTGAAATAATCATAATGTTTGTTTCTCCTCCAACTCCTCTAGCTCTTGCTCGCTCTCACTCTGCCCCTCTCTTTCTCTCTCGCTGGTCAACCGCAAAGAACGACAACAAAGTCCCAAACTATTTGCCTAAATTCAACCCAACTTAACTGATACCCTATCTATATATATATTTTCCAACCCTTAAAACTATATCTCTTATAGGAATAAGGCTTAAAATGAGACATTTCTACTCTATATTTCTATATAAAGAACTTTAAGTAGTTTATCTCGTGTATAACAAGAGATTTGCTCTCTTGCTGCAGACTGAACTATGCGAACTCAGCTCTCCGTCGAGCTATTCCCATGAAATTTTCTTTCTATCAAAGTAGTTATCATCCGATTAAAAATACCCTTTCCCAGCGAAGTTACTTCTGTTATACCGTACGAGAGTTCCTTATGAACTGGGCTCTGTGTGCAGCTTTTCCCATGCCATTTGGCTTGTGTTCTACGTGAGATACTCTTTCCTCTTTCCCATAGACCTATAGTTCCTCTTTCCTCTCCCATAGTCGCGTAGTTCCTTAGCTTAGCTTGAAGTGTGTTGAAATGCTTTTGCAGCTGTGAGCTACATATATCCGATCTAGTTCGGCTGAACGTTCTGGGGCAGCTAATTGATTCCGAGGAATAAGTCAAGACAAGAATTTCCATGACTCGATATACCCTTTCTTTGGTTAAGCTTATCTGTTGCCTGCATTTCCACATGTGGGAATTATTATTATTTTGTTTAGTTTTTTATCACTTGCCGAGCGCCATGTGTTACGGCTGCTATCAGCAGGCTCTGGCAGCGTCTCGAGCTGCTCGCCCAGCTGCAACCGCAACTTCCAGTGCCTAAGTACAGCATTTAGGTCTGGGATCTTGAATGTGGTTTCGATTCAATCGGTGTGGGATAAGGCTGTCTTGTAATTGCCGCCCTATTAGGCCGCACAGCTTCTGCACCTCAGACAGATGTCGTGCGCCTGACAGGGCTAACTGGGAGAGAGAGAGAGAGAGAGAGGGGGGAGGGAGAGAGGTGGACATTCTCCAGTAAAGTGCCGGGCTTATCGATCTAGAGATACAGCCGCAGTTGGAGTTGCGACCTTCGATAGTGTTTGGCATTCGGTTGCATTCTCGTGCGAGGGTTTAATTTGCGATGTTTACATAAACTCGGACAAAGTGCTTCCTTATGGCAGGCCATAATCTGCGCACTCAATGGCAACGATTGCAGCCAATAGCAGATACTTTGGCTATGGCAATTCGTTTGGCTTTGCTTGCTGCCAATTGCGCCTCCGATTTTGCAGCGAATACCCTGCAATCACAATGCTAAATAGGGCATATCAGTTGTAGATTTGTTTAAAGAAACGTTTTTGAAGGAATTGTAATGCGAGTGTTTTTAAAAATGTAAATTTCTTTAACTTTACATTTATCGATATTTTTGGTTATCGAGTTATCGAAGTTTTAGTTGCGATACCCTGCAATTGATAGCTAAATAGGACATATCAGTTGAAGATTTGTTACAAAAGGTTTTTGAAGGAAATGAAAAGCGAGTGTTTTTAAAAATGTAAATTTCCTTAACTTTTCATTTAACGATATTTTTGGTTATCGAGTTATACAGCTATCGAAGTTGTTTATTTGATATCCGTTCGAACTCTCGACTTCTTCACATTTGAGTTAAATATTATTTATATATCGATATTTATCGATACACAGAGGGTATCTGCATAGTCGCTCAACTTTATTGTTGTGCGGCTTAATCTAATTTATCGACTTTTAAGTAATGCAAGCTGGTTACCAGCAGAGATGATTGGCTTGGTTACATTGTTTTTTCATGTTAGTTATATTTCGATAATTTATCGATATGTTTTGAAAATCCTAAAGGGTATCTATATTACTGATTGATATCTTACGATTTGGTAATTATTGATATTTTAGTGTTAAACAATTGTCAAACAGCAGCTTATATGTGTTTCGATGGCCTATCGATACTTTTGGCATAGTTTACAGGGTATCTGTACAGTTTATTATCTGCAGCGCCCCAAGTTGTGTTTAACGTGTTAATAATTAATCGATATTTTAGTGTAAAACAATTGCCATATATATTTCGATATGTTATCGATACTTTCTCTTACAGCTCACTTATTTTTTTACACTTATCGATATTTTTACGTATAAATTACGTGTTATCTGAACAGCCTTCAGCTAGACTCTGGTATTTGATATTGTGTACTATTGCCTTTATTCTTAACTCAACTTTTCAGTAATTAATCGATAACAATAAACTCATACTATTGACAGGGTATCTGTCTGACTATTCAATTAAATTTTAGCTATTGGTTTTTTTTTTTGTGTTGCATGTCACTTAAATCTTCGTTCGCATAGTTTACAACCGTCGCCGGCGTCGAAATGCAATTAGCTGCAGATTGCAGCGTCGCTATCGCCGTCGCTGCTTCCCCCGCCGCCGCCGCCTGCCCCGCCTCCTGTCCCGCCCACCTGCTCCAGCTCGCCAATCAGTCGGATGAGCTTAGCAGCCGCGTGTCGCATAGTTCGATTCGTTTCCAATGGTTGTCTGTTATCAAATTGGCATCGCAATCGTTATCGATATCGTGTTATCGAGCTGCCATAAAACGACGCTCTCTCCCTTTGTCTCTCTCTCTGTCTGTCTCTCTCTCTGTCTCTCTCTGTCTCTCTCTGTTTCTCCTGGTTTCTCTGCATGTGACAGCTAGTTGAGGCTACGAGTTTTGCTTGTCTAAAGATAGATTAAGTGCGCGCGCTTCTCGGTCTAGTTCTGGTCCGTCTGACTGACTGACTGACTGATTGACTGACTGACTGATTGACTGACTAAGCGGGCCTTGCTTAGCAGATGTTACGCTTATCGCGCACTCGCTTTACCTGATACCGACAGCGTTTTCAATGTATTCTCTGTTGTTCTTTTATTGGTAACACTTTAACCGACGACAGTAAAATCCAATCTGCAATTCATTGGCATTTGCCCGTCGCTGACTCATTGCCACACCCCGCCCCCCTTTCCCCCCCTCTCGCCAGCGGCCTCAAGAGGTGTATTCGTCGAATCCATGGAACTCGATCATTTTACAATTGATGTTGCTCTCCGATTAGCTGCCATTATCAGAATCGCAACTTGTCGCCGGCTATTTCGAGCGAATTCCTTCTAAATGCGTTGGATGAAGCACAGTGGGACCCCATTATAGCTATCCATATATATATTCCTGATCCAGCCAGGCTGTTACAAATTGCTGCAGATCATTAGATAAATACCTTTAAATGATCCTCAGCTAATATTCTCTAAATCTCATCACTTGAATGTCGCATATGGCTCTGATATTGGAAAGATTGGAACATACTTCATCATACCATTCAAATTGGCTGAAAAGGGCATGATGCTTTTGTGCAAATGTATGTTACAGCCAGGGGAAGGCATATCTGATCCCCAAAAGTATCTATATATACTCCTGATCGGGACGACGAGCCGATTATATCTATTCATATTCGTCTGTCCTTCTTAATGAATGGGTCAAACTCGTAAACTGTAAAAGCTAGAGGTTAGAGATTTAAAATCTTGAAATATATTCATATATTCGATTGCAAGATATTCAATTCTAAGCATAACTCGAAGAAAATTAAAGCCCAGGGACAAAAAATTTGGTAAATAAACTTTCGTATAGCACAGATTATTACATACTTTACTTTTTGGATATATGTTCAAAGTGTATAGCAGTAAAACCTTACGCTTTGCATTGTACACACTTTTCGATGCTATATTTAAGCCCCGTAAATTTCACACAGATCGGACTCTAAGCACCGAAGTTGAACAAGAACAAGCGAAAGAATTGGTCAGTCATGAGTTTTTGTGAGCGTAACTTAACTATATTCCTAGAACTCTTGACTAATTTCAGCTTTAGCAGTTTTCTAGCATAGCTGCAAGACGTACTCAAATCGGTTTACTATAGATTATATCTATATATATATCTATATATAATATCCATATCTATATAGATTATCTTAATGGAACAACATTTCAATCTTAAATTGAGCTGTCGTAGCAAGAATTTTATATTTTGCTTGAGTGTTTTAATACACAAACCAAATACTTTAGGTTTACTAAGCATATAGAGTATAAACCATAATATATACTCTCGATTTTGGTTGGCATTAGCCAAGTTTAGCTGCAAACGAACTTAACCTCTTTTGTTGTCCAAAACACAAACTAAGCTCACATTAGGCACTTGGGGCCTGCATCCCGAAGTGCTGTGTCATGCTCATGAATTCAGCTATATACTATACAGGTATATATATATATATATATGTATATATATGTATATATATATGTATATGTATGTGTATCTGTGGTCTTTGTTCATCCGTATTGATTTTTGCTGCCACATCAGAAAATGCTGCAAAAGCTGGAGGCGAAAAATGTTCTGTGCTTTTTTTTTCGCAGCCAGGCAGGAAACTCAACGCCCCAAAGGCACACACACACACACACAATATATATAAGTGTGTGTGTGTTTGTGTGTATATACATATATATGTATATATATAGAGCGTACTCCATGGCGCAGTAAAAAGAATTTATCAGAATAACATCAGAAATTCAGAAGAGCTTGCGATGAGGCCCAACCTCCTCCTGCCGGCTGGGTCTGCTTTGCTCTGGCCATGATGTGTGTATACACACACACACACACACATAGATTCGTGTATATAGTGTTTATATAGAGAGAATCGGCCAAGGCAACAACAATGGAAACGTTGGAAATGTTAAAAAGAAACGACTAAAAAAGAACGACTACGTCATGATGTGAACATGGACGCAAGGGGTGACTGAAGAGGGTGGTGTGGGGGGGTTTGGCTGTTCCGTTGGGGTGTATGTGTATGTGTGTGTGTGTGTGGTGTGGTGTGGTGTGGTGTGTCAGGTGGAAAGGTGGGCCAGCAGAGGTCACATAGAGGGTAGTCGAGCTGAGCTGCTGCGGACCTGCTGGCTGTCAGCCAGGTGCTGCTGCTGCCTCTGCTGCTGCTGCTGCTGCTGGGGGTGGTTTGTGTCGAGGGTAGTTGCTCTGCCGGGCAACGAGAGAACCGTCGACAGCCGAGCCGAACTGCGGCGGCGGGAGGGTCGCGGGGCAAAGAGGAAGGCAACAAAAACAACAACAAAAAAAAATTTCATAGATTTTTTCTTAGAACTTGGGAAAATCCAATTAGAAATGCGCACAGAGGGAAATAATTCACCTGTCAGCCCACACACACACACACACACACACACACACACAGATAGATAGATAGAGACAGAGAGAAGGAGTGAGAGAGAGAGCAGGAACAGGAGCGAGCGAGAGAGCGGCTGAGAGCCGAGCGGGGGATGAAACTGAAGGCTGACGAGCTGACAAGGCAAACTAAACTGAAATGAAGGCTTCGCTGCGTGCGGAGGATGAGGACAGGTTGGTTGGGGTGGGCAAAAGGGGGCTGGCCGGGGGGGATTTACTGCTGGCAGGTAAATTAATGACAGGCGAGGGTGGCTGCAGTTGGCGGCGCAGTTGGCGTCGACGCCACGCAGCCAGACCTTAAATGATGGCGCGTCGCATTTTCGAGGCTCTGTGTGTGCGTGTAATGTGTGTGTGCGTGTAAATGTGTGTGTGTGTGTGTGTGCAACGGAAATGAGCAAACAGAAATACACACGAAAAAAAAACCAAGTTGGCAGGCTCTAGTCGGGTATGCTCGACTAGAAGATGCCCTGAGCCCAGCTGAAACGAGCTGCCTTTAAAATTTAAACTCATTCGAGTTTTCTTCCCACACACACACACACGCACTCACACACACACGTTATTCCTTTCCTTCCCTTTCTCTTCCCGCTGCCCCACACATTACGCATGGAGGATGCAATTCTCTATGAACTTCGGTCTTTATAGTCCGATCTTCATGAAATTTTCGGTTTCTATATATGGCATGGAAAAGTGTGTGCATACCAAAGCGCAAGGCTCTACTCCTTACAAGTTAAGTTTGCTTTTGCAGTTTTGCGGAGAATGGGTTAGGCATTCGAAAGGAAGAAATACTCTTCATATAAAAATCCTTCACGAGAACCTTCACACGCACTTTGTTGTAACTAGATCTCATAATTTCTGAGCTATCCTGCCTCAAAATCGATAATAATGATTAAGGCAGATCTCGGAGAATAAGTTAAGCTCGCTCTTCATATGTTAGACAACAATATATATTTATCAAATTTCAAGTCTCCAGCTCCCTATTTCTTTTTGAGACGTACAGACGGACACCGCTTTGACTCTTCATCCTGCTCCGGGTTACATTTACTTTCTGGACTCTGGAGCAGCTTCCTTCTGTCTGTTACAATTGTTCGCACAAAGCCTATTATACCCACTTTTGATTCGGGTTGTACGCAAAGAAAAAAGGAAACGCAAACCAAAGCTATGAATCTAAAATTCTTGAACTGGCTTTTTGCTTCAAGCTCGATTGACATGCGGCTGACATGCGGCCCGATAAAGTGGCCTTAACGCTGCGCCCCTTGCCACCTCCTCCTGCCACCTGCTCCTGCTCCTACTCCTGCTCCTACTCCTGCTCCTGTTTCACTCGAGGGTTGGGTGAGCTCAGAGCTTGGACAATTGACAGGAGCGGGGGCTGGCGACTGCAAATGGGCAGGATATTGTGTTCATTTTTTTGTTCTTGATACCCTTTGCACGCAGGTGTAAGGAGGGGCACAGTTTGTAACAGGCAGAAGAAGGCATCGCTGATACTATTAAGTCTTTAAAAGCTACTCTACCTTAAAAAGGTTCATTAATAGGGAAATACTTCCAATTCTTCGAATATGCACATATAGGAATATCGCCTTCAAGCTCCTCTTTCGGAACCAGACATAGCATTAATTTTTCCTAGCTAAGGCCAAAAAGAAGCACAAAGAACTCAAAGCGGCGTACAGGGTATCTGCCGGTCAGGCACTCGCAATGGAAGCACTTTTGGTTTTTTTTTGGTGACTGCGCATTGATTTGCTGCATTGCGTGTGGCAGGTGGATGAAATTGTTGCCCCCCCCCCCAACCAATTGGTTAGTCATCAATAGAGAAGGGAAGTCATCATTTAGAGAGCTTCAGATTTAAAGCGGATCATTCGAATAGACTAAGAGAAGGGAAAATCGCCTCGAAAGCTGTTAATAATATTAGGATAATAATTATAGAGCCTAATCAGGCCTCGGAATGTTGGGAAAGAGTTCAGATATACTTATCCTCATCTCATCAATGAAGGATTGTTTTGTATTATTGTGCTCCAAAGAAACTGCGATGATATCAGATGGATTAAGGTTCCATCCAGCTATCCCAAGACTAAAGCGCTTCCAAATTGGGGAAAACAAACAACAAACAAATTTGAGTTTCATATAACTTCCAAAAGTGAATTGAAGCGTTGGATCAAAGCTAATGCATATATTTAATAGTAGTATCTGCTCAGGGAGGAAATTCATCAGATGGAATAACTAAGCTGAATACATTTCAGGAATAACTGAAAGCTCCAATAATTAAGGCTCACAAACATTCGAAAAGGCTTTCAACATTGTGGGTAGAGTCCTAGCTGCCAGTCAATCTGTGGGTCAATCGAAATTCCCAACTTAATCTTCAAAACAACCAAAAGAGTGTTTGGAATGTTAGTTCGAATAGCATTCAAGAGGGAATCGATAGTTCAAATAAGCTCAAGCGAAAGATTGAAGCATTGGAGGGGAGAGAATCTTAAGGAATTCAGATAGAATTGGAATATTGGCTCTTGGAGAAACCTGCAAGGAAGGGTTCGGAATATTTGATTGGGAGGGAAAACCTGGAAGTTATGGAAGATCAATTCAAGCGAATGATGTAAAGGAAGGATTAAATTGTGTCCGTTGGAGTTACAGGAATCGTAAGGAATTCAGATAGAAACTTGAGATGAGAACAGGTGTACCATTGGAATATTGGCTCTTAGAGAAACCTGCAAGAAAGGCATCGGAATATTTGCTCTTAGAGGAATCATAAAGGAAACCCTGGAGGTTGTGGAAAATCAATTCAAGCAAATCATTTAAAGGAAGAATAAAATGGTATCCATAAGCAAATCGTTCCGTTAGAAACTTTAGGACGTTGAATTGATTCCAATTGGCTGCTGGTCCGATGAACGCAAACATCCCCAGGATCATGACAGCGGGAAAAAGCTCTATGAAAACGCCATTTTCTTGTTGGGAAGATGCCAAAGAGGGCACGGATTTTGCAACCCCAAAACAAAACACAAAACAGCCATAAAAGTGCAGAAATAGCTGGAACAATAGAACACCGCCCCCCCCTCAACCCAAACAATAAATCACAGAGAGAAAGAGAGAGAGCGAGAGAGAGATGGGAGAGAGAGGGAGAGGGAGAGAGAGCGAGTGCGTTGGGTGGTTGCAAAGTGGATTCAGATTCAGATTTGGCCAACCAAAAAAGGCGAAGCCAATGGCAACAATATTCGCAAGAAGCCAAAAGCAATAAGCATTAATTACACACACCAACAAAAACCTGAAATGACAGCTGCGGTGGGTGCTGGGCAGTGGGTGGTAGCTGGTGGGTGGTGGCTGGTGGGTGGTGGGTAGGCGCAACCCTTGTGTGTGACACGCAAAAAAGGGCCAAGTCATCGCTGAGGCTCGTCGGTTGCGGATGCAGACACAACACGACCCGGATGATGATGGTGGCCAAGGAGAGTTGAAAGGCTTGGGTGCCACGTTGCCAGGTGGATCAACCCTAAACGTACACGTGTCCTCCGCGCCTCCTACTCCCAGTCTCTCCGTCCCCGTCCCCGTCCCCGTCCCCTTTCGCGTCAACGTCAACGTCTGTCGCTTGGCGCGGCGTATCTGCAAAATACATTTCGAGCTGTAACGGAAAAATCTATTAAATCAACGTTGCTGCGGCAACCAATTGCGGGCAAACGAACGAAACCACCGAAAAAGCAGCGCACAACCTTTGGGGTGGGTTGGACGACGACCGTGAGACGACCGACGACCACCCCCGTGTGCGCTCGCATTGGTCTAAGTAGCGCACAGATACAATTTACAGCTCGCATTTCGTATGCAAAAAGCTGCAACTTTTTTTTCTTCTTCTTTCTTTCTTTCTACTGCACGCCAACCGCAGGGGTGCATGTTGCAAGGCTGCACGGGGCAGGGGGCACGGGGCATGGCAATCGTCAGATACATTTCGCTCGAATTTATCGCTGCTGTAAGTTGGACCTCAATTGCAATGTGTGTGTGTGTGTGTGTGTGTGTGCGTTGGTTAACTTTTGTAAAGCAGGAAATTGTCGCATAGGAACACCCCAATGTTAGCCTTCTCAGCGCGGCCAAGCGAGAGGAGGGAGTGGGAGAGAGATAGAGAGGGGGCGGAAGAGAGCGAGTGCAGCCAACACGCAATCGCCCACTCAGCTGTGGGCCGCCTCTGTACATCCCTCTGAGCATATTAAGATGGAAGATGGACTAATGAGGATCAGCAGAACGTCCTGTGATAGGCTGTTGCGAATCGGCCCGAATCGCAGGAGAAAATCCCTAAGCAGAGGATTAGGATGGAGTACATTCAACCAATCCTCCTCGAGATAGAAGTCATAGGTTTAAGGCGATTTAAGCGTTGTCCTGTGATAGGCTGTTGCGAATCTGTTGGAATCGCAATATAAATTCGTTCGGGAGAGAGAGATGGCAAGGATCCAATGCATTCAACGCATTTTTCGAGGTGTTAGTCATAGTAGGCTAAGGCTATTGCGGATCTCATAGGAAGTACCACCTGCATAACTTCTTGCGAATTTGGCTGATGCTGGTCAACGGAAGAACAGAACCTCCTGCGATAGGTTGTTGCGCTTCTTCCTGAGTCGAAGCGGGAATTCCTTCAGCATTTCCTTTCCGCGAGGGACTTTTCTGTGTAAATCTGCAAAGCAGACCATCTGATATAAAATCTATTCTTCCATTCAACTCCTGCAATAACGCATTGGAAAATGAATCGTTAATCCTTTATCTCCTTAACCCTCAGAGCGACCTAGGCACCACAAAGAATCTAAAGTCATCTGGAAAATAGCTTACCTAACTTTAGCTTGGCTACGCAAGCACTTTTTCTTCTGTGCGCTTTACAGCAGTTAGAAATAAGGAACTATTTTCGAGACAGCCCACCATAGAAGTCCTTTTTCCGCAATTCCAAACAAATTTTCGGCTTCCAACGAGTTGGTTTGATGAAACCAATTGATATAGCTGCTTTTTCTGGCCCATGCCTGACCTGCCCGCCTTGCTATTGCCCTCTACCAATGGCTCGAAGGTAACCCAACCTCAAGGCACTTGATTCTCAATCCTTGAAGCAGCTGCTACGCGCAGAAAAAAGCCGATGTGTGAGTGCTGGAAAGGAGGGGCCGGCGACTGGGGCGCAGGACTTGACTGCATTGCTATGCAAATTTTGTTGCAACTGCTGCAAGACCACAAAATGGAGCCACATGAAAACCTGAGTCAGCGGCAAGGAGGAGGCGTAATGGATTTATGTGGCATTGCTGCAGTTGAGCGTGGCAGGGGCCATGTGGCACGTGGTGCACACACACACACATACACACACACACACACACACAATTTTGGGGTCATGTTCGGTTGACATCAGCAGAATGCAGCGTGGCAGGGCGTAAATCATGTCAGGCCAGCTCTTGGGCTTTTTCTCTTTGTCATAGATGTGAGTGGGCTCTTGGGGTCTTGGGAGCTGGCTAAAATGCAGCCTAAGAGCCTTGAATTGCATGTCAACCAAGACAGTCAAACAACCCCAAGCCCGAGCCGCAAGTCCAAGCCGCAAGCCCACCTGGCCAAAGGGCAGCGACAATCATCATTACTCATATGGCCCGAAAGTGCCATCATAAACGTACGTCATTGTCCTGCCTTGTGTGTATATGTGTGTGGGTGTGTGTGTGTGTGTGTACTTAGCACTCTCCAAGGATTCGCCTAATGAGCATGTCCATGTCCACAGCCAGATAATCAGCGGGTTACAAGGCTCTCGGGTGACTCGGACCAAGGAGTTTCTGGACTGGACGAAGCTGCTGCTGCTGAACGGGCCTCATTAGCTGCCAGCCAACTGAGTGGACTTGAAAGCTAGTGTAAGCACACATACACACACACACACACACACAGCATACCCCCAGCCAGGCGCTGAGCTTCCATTAACGTGCTGTGGATCGCAGTTGGTGGTTGGAATCGTGCGTGGCTTTTATGGCGCTTTATGTGCTCAGGGACTCGTCTCTCCCTCTGTGTGTGTGTGTGTATGTGTGTGTGCTGCGATGCACAATCCAATTGTAACTCCAACATTGACTTTCGTCTTTCCCACCCGCTGCCTCGTCGGAGGATTATTCATGGTCGCTGGTTCCGCGTCGTAAGCTTCAAAAGTCCGCAAGTCCGCAAGTCGCTTCCTTGCCAACGTCGTGTCTCTGTGTGTGTGTGTGTGTGTGTGTGTGTGTGTTTGCCCAAGGTGTGTCATTGACACTCGCTGGCTGGCTGGATGGGTGTGGCATGCAACCTCCCCCAAAGTGAATAAATTTTTTAGTATCTGGCAGCAGCATCTGCCTCGGCTTTTTATTTTTGGCTATTGATTTTCTTTGCCCTGGACGCACGCGATCAAAAAGCAACGCACGCATGCCTCACACCCCACCCATCCCCGTCTCCCCCGTCAGTTTTCTGGACGTCGTCAACGTGTTGTCTTGGACTTGGTCTGGCTCGCTGCGCACTCAAACGTAACGAGAGCCGCGACGATCTGCTTGCTTGCCTCGCAGATGGATGTGCTTCTCAGTTAGCCAAAAGAGTTAAAAGTTAAACTGAGTCAGCGGGAAGCGTTCTTTGCTCTGACCCTGAGCTGCTCAATGCATAGGATTATCAAGTTCTTGATCTTGGATTCGCAGGCAAATCTCTTTATAGCCACTTTTTAGTATATGCCCTGAAAATACACCTTCCAATATCTTGACAATGCATATGCTATGCCATGACAATGCCAATGCCAGACTATTGATACCTCGTAGCTCAAATATATGTATATAATTGTGTATCTTTAAGATACTTTCCTATTTGAAAACAAGTTTCGATATTCTAGCTCTTTTAAAAGACTATTTTTGTCTCAAGATACTTTTGTATCTCTAAGATACACATCTGCACTTAACTATATAAAGATACGATTTTAATTAAAAAATACTCTTCTTGTTTTTGGACACCTTGAGTATTATTCTACTTAAGAAAAAACCTTCTTTAGCGAATGTATTATGTATTTGTATTTCAGAGATACAATGAAATCCCAATGGATACTTTTGGGCCCCAAATTAAAGATACTTTTGGATGCCAAAGATACAAATGTAAGTACAAGATACATTATTACTTTATATATTTATTATAAATAGTATTTAGCTTTTATATATATATATAGATATCCTGTCTGCGAGCCCAAAAGATACGTTGATAAAAGATATTTTGTTTTTAGCTAAAAGATGCTTTTGTATCTTCAAATTATTTGAGATAAGATACTTTAACAGTTGGGAGATACTTATATAGCTCGTAGATAGCTTTGAACATTAAAGATACATTTGTTTATCAAATATACATATGTACCTAGAAAATAAATTAGTATCTAAGAGATAAATTTGTATCTCATAATTCAATTTGTATCTTAGAGAAAATATTGTGTTACACATATACTTTACTGCTGCTAGCTTCCAAAAGATACAATGGCAGCTAAAAGATACTTTTGTATCTTACAGATACATTTCTATTTATACATATGAAAATCTCAGAAACAGCTGTATAGATAGCTGTGTTAGCAAAAGATGCCATTGCAGCTAAAAGATACTTTTGTATCTCACAGATGTATTTATATTTATACATATAAAAATCTCAAAAGGCAGCACTCAGCATGTCGCAATGTCACGCAGCTCGCGCGTTCAACCAATCGCACAGCCAATCACATCGAAGATGAAAGATGGAATCCAATAAAACAGACGCCCCGCGCCCCACAACAAGATGAAGTCCACGACATGCTGGGGCCCATGACTGGCCCCCAGACAAAAGCAGCAGCAAAATCAAAGCTAACCACAGTCGCCCGCAGATACAGATACACACAGCCACAGCTACAGATACATTTTTGTAGACAGATACAAAGCAAAAAGAAACGAAAAACCATTCAGCGCAGCTTGTGTGGGGAGGGGGATAGGGGGGGATGGTTAAGGGGAGCTGGGGCAGCCACGCTGACAGAGATTAATGAAGCACTTATGGGTGAACGAGACGCGCGCGTACACATACAAACACACACACATACACACACACAGGCACAGACAAACGGGCGTCGTCTGGAGGCAGCCGCTTGTATCTGTATCTGTAGCTGTATCTGTGTATCTGTATCTGGTGGCTGTGCGCTGGGGCAGCAGCAATTTTTGTTGTTGCTGTCGTTGTTTATTTGCTGTTGCTGAGATTTCGACGCCTACACACACATACACACACACACACATAGAGAGGCAATTATGAGCATTGTATCTGTAGCTGCTGCTTTGGGAATGGCTGCAGATACACGCAGCCAGGGCTTAGATCAAGGCAAGTCGCCAAGCTATTTATAGCACTCACTCCCCTCTCTTTATCTCTCTCTCTCTCTCTCTCTCTCTCTCTCTTTCTCTGCGATGGCGTTTGGAGGAGGAGCTGGTATGAATTATAAATAGGTATCTTTTCGCTATGCAGATGAGCTGCTAAATCTGCTCTGCAGACCATCTGCTCTCTTCATCTTCGTCCCTTCGTCTCTTGGCATTTTTCACAGACCCCCCCCCCCCCCCCCCTGTCCCTTGCTGCACCTGTTACGCCGTGATGTCCAGCCACAGTGGCCACTAGTCAAGGCCTTCAGCATTTGCATTTGCATTTTTCCAACGTATCCGCATCTGCATTCGTATTCGTATTCATATTTGTATCTATATCTGTATGTGTATCTTCTTGCTAAAGTATCTGTATCTGCGCCTTGTGTAGCTCTTAATTTGCCATTGTCTGGCCGCGAAATTCTGTGAAAAATTCCAGACAACGATTTAAACAACAAACTTCAAGACAGCTACACTCAAAAAAAAAAAACAGTACTTGCATATAAAATATATAGAATATGCATATATAAACATTATGAAATTTTAATATATTATTATTAGAATATTTGTAAAATATTTATTGAATTAATTTTTTTGTTTGCCATCGCAAATCGACTGCCGTTTTTTTGCCAGTGTAGGTTCTTGAGGCCTGAGTATTTCACTCTCTGCCCTGCTCTGCTCTGCTCGCGTAGCTCCAAAATGTTCTAAGGTTATCAGATAATTTGAGCAAATTGCCGAAAAAGAAGTTCGCGAGCGGGGGAGGGTAGAAAGAGGAAGCAGCCGATTGTTAAAAACCGGAACTGCGACTGCGATCAACTCGTATTGACAACTTTTCACAAAGCGCATTTTGTGTATTTTATTATTATTGCTGCGGTTCGGTGCGATTCGGTTTGGCGAGCGAGCGCGCCCCGCAACTTTATGATTTCCTCACTTGGATGCCCCATTTTGCATTTTATTACGAGCGGGGAGGTGCCTGCCCCAAGAGGTTCGAGATTGGACAGAAACAAAAACGAAGCATGATGAAAAATCAAGGTCTAAGCAGACTCACGGCCTGGCTGATCATTAACGTTGCATACAAATGTATCTGTAGATGTATCTATAGCTGTAGATGTATCTGTGTCTATAGTTGGAGCTGTATCTGTATCTGGAGCTGTGGCTGTATCTGTATCTGTAGCTCGATCGGTAGCTGTGGCTGTGTTGGAGCTGTATCTGGAGCTGTGGCTCTCCCTGTATCTGTATCTGTTGCTGTAGCTTTGGCTATAGATGTATCTGTAGCTGTAACTGTGGCTGACAGGGAAGCTTGGAGTCAGCGGACGCGACGCCATTTACAAAGCAACAGCGGGAGGAGTAGCCAAGTTAATGTCTGCCAGCAATGAAATGACTGCAAGATGATCATCATGATGATCGCGATGATCATCATCATGATGGTAATGATGGCGGTGGTGCTGGTGATGACGACGCAGATGTAGACGCACTGAAAGCAAACGTTACGCTTGGTTAAAGATCATTACCGGCAGCAACAACAGCAACAACAGCAACAACAACAACAACAACAATGAAGACGATAACGACAGCGACAACAAACGACAACGGGGCGTCGTCAGCATTTGCCAAGGGGCAATGCAAAAGACCCAGACCAAGACCCAGACCCAGACCCAGAGCCAGAGCCCGGAGCACGGAGACAGCGACAGAGCCCGAGCAGAGCGGGAGTTATACGAGCCAAAAGCGAGCCTAGGCCCAAACAGCATACATTTTTTTATTTGGCATACCCTGACAAAGTCTTAAAATAGGGCATGCTGGAAGTAGATAGAAGTATGCGTCAGACTGTCCAAGGCAAGGCAGAACTCAACAACACTGTAAGAAGAAAAGAAGAAGAGAAACAGGCAAAATGTGGTGTAGAAAAACGACAAAAAAAAAGGAGTAGAAAAAAGAAGGTCGCTGGTTCAATTCGAGGTTTGAACCATTTTGGAGCCTAGCTGTTAGTTTAAACCCCATTTAGGCTAGTTCGGCTAAATCTTTCGACTCAAGATGCAATTGAAAGCACAAATTTAGTGCCAGGTTTGAACCACTAAAGTTCAAACCAAGCTTGCTTGACGCAAATGCATATACATATATTATAATGTATGCAACAGTCAGCAGAAGGCATATACACTATGGGATACCCTTTACTCAACCTGAATCTGGCTATCTTTGCAACTCGAAGAGCTTGGGCTGGCAAATTTGGTCTGTGCCTGAGCTTGATTACAGTTGTTATGCATTCCAGCTGATTACAGGGTAACTGATAGTCGAGCATTTCGACTTGTTTGCTGCTGCACTTTTAATGGCGGTTTGCCCGATCTGCCGTGGCGCATCCCAAAAGTCAAGAAGAGAACAAAAAAAAAGAAGAGTTGAGAACTCATGAGTGTCGACCACAATATGCAACTGCAGCTAAGCAAAGCTGCGCAGCTGACTGACGTTAACCAACACTGGTTGAGTGAGGAAGGAAGTAAGAAGGGGGAGGAGTAGGGGGGTAGTTGACATGGGGAAATGGGCTGCTGTTGACTGCGTCTCTCAACGGCTCAACGATTTTTGACCAAGAGCAAGCGTCGACCTCTTGGCGGGCGGCTGCGACGCAGTCAGGCAGATCATCGCGCACGCCAGAGCCCAGGGGCCAGACCTGCAAAGAAACATATTATATATATATATATATATATATATATATCTGCCCCGCATAGACCCCTAGCTGTTGGTATTCTCGCATGCCATGCTCATCCTCCGGCACAAGATGACGGATGTTCTCGCTTCGCTCTCTCTCTCTCTCTCTCTCTCTCTCTCTCTCGTTTGCCCTCATTATCTGCAGCTTCTGTTGCCTTCTCTCCCCCCCCCCCCCCCTCTCTCTCTCTCTCTCTCCGTTTCTTACCCTCTTGCTCTTGTTTCGCTTTAGACTTTATTTTGTGGCCGTCGTTTCGCCCATTTCTGTTTCAGAGTCTGGCTCCGTTTTTTGTTATTTCTGTTTTACATCAATGATCACTGAACCGTTTACGTTTTTGAACTGTTTCAAGGTCTGCTCCAGTCTGTTTTTTTTTTTCAGTTTTCAGCTTCTTTTGCTTCTTATTTATCTCTTTGTTTATGCCCTGTTCGCAAGCCGAAAAAGAGCATATTGGTTGAGTGCTTCAGTCTGTGCTTCTGTGGCTAAAAGGGGTCTTAAAGGAAGAAGAAAGTCTCTTCCTCCATAAGTCGGCATATATATTTGTCTATACTCTATATGAACTTTTGTATGCCACATTGAAGCCTTGAAATATTTCTAAAGATCGAACTTTAGGCACCGAAGTCAATCGAGAATTGGCAGAAGAAGTAAAGTACGCAATTTGAGGCGTGTTTATATATAAATATATGTATTATTAATATACTTCAGTTGCGCTGGCCGCAGGGTATCTTCTAGTCGGGCACTCTCGAGTGCAGCTCACTTAAGCGTATTCCTCTGCTGAAACTCTTAACAGACTCGCCTTTGTTCTGCTTAACATGCTCTTATTATATAAACTGGCGTATCGCTTGTGGCTTTTGTCTGTCTGCGCCTCTCTCTGCGCTTCTCAGCCGAGTCTGAACTTTCTTTCGCTTTGGAAAGTGCCACTTGCTGAACCGTGTTAAACTGTGCTAAACTGTTAAACTGTTAAGTTCAGCTGTGGCCGCGTTTTCTGATCGATTAGCGGTGCGCGGGGGCGTCTCCACTGACCAGTGGGTGGCAGCTTGCAGCTTGCAACTTGCAACTTGCAACTTTTGGCAGCCTAAGCAGCTTGCAAACACGCGCTGCCACAGCTCAAGCGGCAGCTGCCTTAGCGAGTTACCCCCGCGCAATGTTGCAGCTACAATTGTTGTTGTTGCGGCAGGTGTTGCAACATCGGCGCCCTCTCACTCTGCCCCTGCCCCTGCCTGTGACTTAGTTCCCTCTTCGGACTCGTGCTCATATTTGTTTTGCCTGCCCCTCTCCCCCTTTGCTCTTCAGCTGCCGCCGGCGTCTTCGTCTCACGTGCATTTTTACATGGCATGCGATCACGAATTTAATGAGCGGCAACGTAATTGCTTCTTAATGGAAATTGGGCAAAGGAAACTGAAAATGAAAACGAAAATGAATAGGAAAACGCAACGCTCAACGCTGGACGCTGGCGACAATTCCCAAAGAACTTGTCTGCAAAACCGAAAGTTAACGGCAAACGGCGAGGCAAGGCCCACTGTGCCAGAAGAATGACGAGGCCCACTGTGCCAGAAGAACGGCTCAAGAGCTCACTAAATACACACACACACACACATGCTTGATTGACTGATTGATTGACTGAATATTCGATAACTTTTTATTCCCTAAACCCATTGAAAATGGGTGAAAAACTTTATCGGGAACTTTAAGAGCTAGAGTCTGAAAATGACAAACTCATTTTCTTTCAGTGCAAGAAAATATGCAATTGATTCCACATTATCGATACACCTTATCGATAACTCACACGAAATCGATAAAAATCGAACTTGTTTTTGACTATATCTCACAGCTTTTAGGAGCTAGAGACACCCAATCTATAATATCTAGCATATATATCTGGGATGTCTAGGATAAGAAAAATCCCAAATTGTTAAAAAAGAGAAACAAAGGTTATCAATATCCTTGGTCAAATTTCATGTCAAAATGGTGCCCTCAAATATCCCATATAAATGTAGGTCAACTTTTCCCACCCCATGAAATCTCATCCGATTTTCAGAAGGTGTGTCTCTTTGTTCATGGTTTGGCCTCTACATCAACTTGTCACTTAAACCTGGCAACACTATTCTTGGTCAAAATTCATGTATAAATTGTACTTTCAAATATCCCATATAGACTTAGACATAGGTCTAAATTTCCCACTTTCGATAACTCGGTCAAAACTCATCCGATTTTCACGAGGTTCGGCTCTTTGTTCGTGGCTTGGCCTCTAGATTAATATTCCAACTAAATTTGGCAACATTATTCTTCGGTCAAAATTCATGTAATATATAATACCTAGTTGTATATAATACCTGAGAAGATGATTTGAAAGTCAAAGATCGTCAAAGTCAGAGGAAGGAGCACATTTTATGAATATACTCAAGTTTTCGACCTTTGTTTTCGCATCACATTTTTGCACTTGTGCATTACGCAAGAAGTTGGATATATGCGGCATAAGCTGCTTGTATAATACTCCATTATTATGTAGAACCAGGTTTGTGGGCTGGGGGCTGGAGGCAGGGGCTGGCTGGCCAGAGGCGTGTCTGTGGCACACATAAAATGTGACACGTAGCCGCAGATAGGGCTACAAAATTGGGTAACTATTCGAAGACGCGAGACGAGAAGCAGCAAAAGAAGAAGAAGACGACGGCGACGACGAGTGATAACCGTGCAGTACCCCAAGGGAGCGGGAGCAGCGGGTAGGGGGGAACGTGTCTGACTGGGCGCCACATGAGTCGAAATGCGAGACAAAATTCGCAGACAGCAGGTGGAGGGGAAGAGGGCAGCGCAAGAGGGCTTCTCTATTCGAGTAGGGGCACTCACGATTCGCTGAATATTTTCCCATTGCATTTGGTTACAATTTTGTGATTCAGCCTGACATTGAGTGTCTCAGCCGAATGCTAAAATACTCTTCTAATCGTAGGGGAAATAAGTTAAACATTCCTTTTTGCGATTTCCTCCCAATCTCTAGAAATATAGCTTTGGTTTTTTAAGCATAACTCGAGAACTATTTGAGCTAGATATACCAAATTTGGTAGGCAGTTAGTTAGATAGTATTCATATCTAAAAAACATATCACTTTTCGGAAACCTTTCGTAATTCGCCCCGAAATAGGAAAAAAGCTCGTGCTCAAAGCTTGAGCCTTGCGCTTTGGTATTCGCACATTTTTCCTAGTTATCCCTGAGCCCAGACAATTGCATTAAGATCGCGTCACAAAAAGCCAAGTTACTCAAGAACGGATGTTCTGGAATGCCAGCAGGGCAGCTGCTAGTCGTGCATGCCCGACCAGAGCACTCTGGCTTGTCCGAGATACACATTCTAGACTTGACTTCTACACACACACACATACATATGTCTAAATACATCTATATATATATATCTTCCCTTCAGCCAATCGATCGCTTATCGCTGGATGGCCACTCAGCTGGGATTACCAACTTGAAAAGGCCTAATATATGATGTTCTATATACATATATACAATATATATATGCAGGGTATCATGTACTATATAATAGTTCGGCTCGTGTTTGTGCCAAATGCGATAAGCGGAGAGTGCAGCATGCCTGCATGCCAGGGGCGCGTTGTTAAAGGGGGGCAGGGTGGCAGGGGGAGGAGTGGGGTTTAACAATTGCAATTGCAATTGCGAGAAATAGAAAATTGAATTTGAACACGTCTTCCTGTTTTGACCAGCTCCATTACGTAACGCCCCCAGCTAGACGTGCGGCAGCTGAGTTCCAGATAACTCGCAACAGAAAATTTATGAAAATAAATGAGAGCAAGCTGATCAGCTGGATGAGCACGGCTAACAGATACCCTAAAATAAGGGTGGAGCTGACATTGCAACTATTCCGATTGGGCTACTCAAATAGAGGTATACCCAATATTATATATGAATATTATTCAATATAAGTATGCTTCTTCCCTGATTTCCAGACTTCTAGAAAAACATTCTTGAATAATGTCGGTCTCTTATAGTCCGATTTTTATGATATTTTCAAGGCATGAAAGCCTTAAACCTTCCCTATCTTAATAAATAGTGGGAATGGGGGTAGGTATCTAAAATGTGAACTACTCTCAATCTGTATATGCCAAAAGTCTCTGCTCTTATAATCCTCGAGTTTTGCTGTAAAAAACATATATCGAAACCGATATTCATCGGTGAAGTTTAAGGATCTCTTTTGCGTAGCGTCTACTTTGAATATATATGTTCCAAATGTTGAGTCTCCAGCTTTTGTAGTTTCCCAGATCGGACGGACAGATCCAAGATCAAGTTTATATATACTTATTGGAGTTCAGATATGCTTCCCATCTGTCTGTTACATGCATTTGCGCAAAGTTATCATGACTTTCTAACCATTTTCAATGGGTTCCAAACACATTTCAAATTAGAATCCGATTCGACTGCGATGCAATGGAATTGCAAAACGCTGAGAGATAAAGCTTAAGCGCACTCGCCCTCCCTCCCACTCTTTCCCTCTCCATCTCTCATCTCTCTCTCTCTCTCTCTCTCTTTCTTTGTTGTATACTCATACGCATTGTTGCCTTAACTGGAACACAGCAGGCGGGCAGTCTGCGAGATTAGAGCGTTATGCTAATACGTCTAATACGAAGGCCCCTCCCTCTCTCCATTCGCCTTGGTCGAGTTACCGAGTTGGTAATGCTATCAGCAAACAGTTTCATTGATTTCACACATACACACACACGCACACACGCACACATGCACACACTCATGTGCTTTGAATCTTGCGCAAGATGTGCGTCCAGCTGAAAAAGTACAGTTGCGTTTCGTGTGCCACACCCAAAACATACCCCAACCTCACTTTAGCCCCTATTTGTGGGCATCTGAAATCTGAAACTGAAATCAATATGAACATGGCTAGCATGAGGCATATGTGGGTCTATATCTCTATAAAGAAAACTGTTTCAACCGATTGATTGACTGATTGATTGACCGACTGATTGACTGATTGATTGACCGACTGATTGACTGTCTGGTTGATGTTCTACGCACAGCTCTAGCCGTAAGAGCTAGGCAAATGTGTAAGTCTATATCTCTACAAAAAAAAGTGTTCTAATTGATTGACTGACTGACTGATTGACTGACTGACTGCTTTCTGAGCAACGCACAGCTCTAGCCGTTAGAGCTAGAAAGTCTAAGTCTAAGTCTATATCTTTATGAAGAAAAGTGTTTTAACTGATTGATTAGACTGACTGACTGAGTGATTGATTGATTGACTGACTAATTTGTCATTCTATTTTACAAAATCAGTTTGATCTGCCAGCCAAATTTAAAGCGGATAATTTTGTGATTGCTTTGTCCACTTTTAGCTCGTATTCCTCTCTGATAAATAATCGCGTGTTTGAGTTTCTAAAGTTCCATAAAGAAATACTAAACAGAAAAATAGCAAAATATCAAAATATCAAATACCAGAAGCCAATTGGCAGGAACATTGACAGCAGCTGCTGATGAGAAATCACACCTCAAGTGCGATTGTGTGTGTGTGCGGGTGTGTGTTGGTGTGTGTGTGTGCTAGGTGCACTGCCTAGCCCAGCAATTGCTGCGCAGCTTCGCTAATCTTCGGGCTTGGCGTAGGGGCAGCTGGGCGGGGTAGGTGGGCAGCTTTTGACTGTCGATTAGATAAGCGCCGCACATCAAAGACGCCAAACGATGGAGCAACAACAACAACAACAACAACAACGACGAAAGCAGCAGCAGCAGCCGTTCAATCATTTGCGATTGATAAGCAAAGGCAAAGGAGGCCACCAAAGCTGACCAAAGGCAGGTGCCTGGTGCGGTTAGAGGAAAGCAACCCCCTCCCCCCTCCCCACCCATTATTTTGGCCATGACAAGGCGAATGAAAAGTGAAGCGAAGCAACAATTGCTCGCGGCGGCAGTTGTTGCTGCTGTCGTCGTTACGTTGCGCGACAGCAACATGCAGCAGCAGCAGCAGCAGCAGCAGCAGCTACACGTACTTGCAGATACAGATACACACACACACACACACACACACAGACACATACACAGACACATACACACCTGCACACACAGACATGCATAAATATTTTTAACTATTTATGGTTATTACGCGTCGTTAGCGTGTTTTATTTTTAAAAATAGACCAAAAACGACGGCGACGGCGACGACGACGACGACGACGACGCGGCCAGCAGCGGTGACGTCTGCGTAATCAGCCCACAGGCCACGGAAATTGGGAAAAACTGGGAAAATGGCAAAGGCAAAGTCGACCAAATGTATGGCGAAGCAATTAGGCAAGTGGCCAGGGTCAAGGACGAAAGACAAAGAGGGAGAGAGCGAGAGGAGGAGATTGAGAAAAATGAGGACAAAAGGCAGTTAGAGAGAGAGAATGGGGGAGAGAGCAACAGAAATAGAAGATAGAGAAAGAGAGAGAGAGGGAGACAGAAGAGAGAGAGAGAGAGAGAGAGAGAGAGAGAGAGAGAGAGAGAGAGAGAAAGAGAGGGAGAGAGAGAGAGAGGGAGAGAGGGAGAGAGAGGGAGAGAGAGAGATTAAGTATGACAGAAAGATAGGGATAGGAGAGCAAGCAGACATCATTGAGAAAGTTTTTCTCTAGAGAAATTTCGAGAATTCAGAGAGCGGGCAGAGAGCGAGACAGAAAGAGAGAATGAAAGAACTTGAGTTTGACATGAAAATAGAGAAAGGAAAAAGAGAAGAAGAAATAATTGTGAGAGAGCATATGACAAATAAGATAAGACTAGAGAATCGGCAGGAAGCGAGAAAGAGAGACAGAGACAGAGAGAGAGAGAGACAGAGAGAGAGAGGGACAGAGAAAGAGAGAGATTACAGAGAGTGTGAGAGAGAAAGAGAGAGAGAAATCGAAAATGGGAAAGAGAGAGAGAGATTGACGGATAGAGAAGGAAGAGAAAGGAGACATCATTGAGGAAGTTTTCCTTGAAAGAAATCTAGAGGATTGGAAGAGAGGGTCAGTGGCAGAGAGAAAAGAGACCGAAAGGGCGTGACTAACATTGAGAAAGATAGCAAAGTCTCTATATAAATAAATAGGGGTATTCAAGCTGGAAATGCTCTCGTATATTTTCGTATATGTGTGTGCCAAATTATTATGATAATAACTTTTGAATAATAAACAAATAAATTACTTAATTGGGCTAAAGAGTTAGTAATTGATTTATAAGTAATAAGTGCCTTATCGATAAGCCTAATCGCTTGTTATCGATCGTAACTACAGTGAATGCTCTTCTAACCGGCACTCCTCTTAGCCGGACACCTCTCTTGACAAGGCTTGGGGCAAAAGTTGCCCCAAACTATTTTCTGTAATTGTTCAACTTATAAGTACGTCCGCTCAATGGAGGTGATTAGGTCACTCCTCTTGAGCGGACACCAATAGCCCAACTGTCGCTCGAGCGAGTGTTTACTGTAACTATGTATGTTCTTAGTTATACTCGTAAGATATTAAATAAGCAAATTAATAGAATAGAACCAAGTACTCGATTGCACCTATTGTTATCGATTATTGTCATCGATAAAAAGCGATTATTTTCTAACATAACAGAAAGTTCAATCTTAATAATCTTTGAATCACATAGGTTCGACATCTTACGAAATTTAATTTGGTTTCATAAATTGTTATCGAAAAGAGGCGATTATTGTTATCGATCAAAATAAAAACTATTCAGGGCAAACGTATATTAAGGCTGAATACCTGGATTACTCTTAGCTTTAAGATGCACACAAACTTTTCAGTAATTGTTATCGATAACATACGAAGGTTGATTTCGATTAAATCCAACTCTTTTACGAATAAATGCTAAGCTCTTAGATTGACACCAGTTGATCGATAATTGCTACCGATAACAAGCGATTGTTGTTATCGATTAAAAGCAAAACTGTGTTTTGAAGAAAATCAAAGTATATAAAGGCTTTAACTCTCGATTGCTGAACAAGTCACATTCAAATATCGATAATTGTTATCGATAACCAGCTATTATTGTTATCGATAAAGTTGAAGTATGTATATGCTGAATAGCATATCATATTGACTGTAGGAATCTACCCCTCACTCTCTCTCTCTCTCTCTCTCTCTCTCTCTCTCTCTCTCTCTCTCTCTGTTTATTTGTTAACCTTCTTTTCAATAAATAAATGATCTATTACTTAAAGCTTTTAGAATAATGTACTTAAAGAAAAGCGGAAAAGTACCATAAAGTGCGTTCGTTTCTTGACACTAGCTAGGCGTGTTTTTCTTTCAAGCCAAGCATTTCCTACTATAATCAACTTTCCCTACAGCTTCATTATAAAAAGCCCAATCTCTGGGCTCAGAACTCGCAAAAAAAGCTCCAACAAATGGGAAAAGAGAGAGAGAGAGATACGAAAATCGGGCGAAAAACAATGAAAAAGAAAATGTCACTGATAGTTAATTAAAAAACAATTTAAACAAATTAGAGCTGAAGATGGAGTTGGAGACAGAGACATAAACAACACGAGTAAAACAAGCAACAACAAACAACAACAAACAACAATAATAACAACAACAATAACAACAAACAACAACAATAACACGAAAGAGAACAAAAGATGACAACGGCAACAGCTCTGAAATAATACGTAAAACGCATTAACAAAACGCAAAACGCAAAAAACCGTAAAGCTGGCGACGAAAATTTAACAAATTTTCCAAAAAAAAAAAAAAAGAAGACAAAACAAAAAACAAAAAAAAAAACAAGCAGCAGCAGCAACAACAAGCCGCCGCCACACGCTCATTACAATTCAATTGAAGTAGCGACAGCGGCGTTGACGTTGACGTCGACGTCGACAAACTTACGACGACGCGACGCGACGCGAAGCGCGGGCGCGTTCAACGACATTGCCGAAGAAGAAAAACCAAACAGCAGCAGCAGCAGCAGCAACAACAACAACAGCAACTCAGGTGTAATCAAAGCGCATAGCCAGCCACCGCAGCAGCAAGAGCAGCAGCAGCAGCAGCAGCAGCAGAGAGCGAGAGAGCGCGCGCGTAAACGTGAGCGAGCACACGTCGACCAACGCATACAGGCGCACGGCGCTCACACAGATAAGTCACATAGATACGATGAAGAGAGCGCGCGAGAGCGAGCGCCTGAGAGCGACAGCGCTGCTTGCGTCGTCGTCGTCGCATCTTGCGCAGCAGGAACGCTGATAAATTGCCGCCTGGCAATTGGGCAAAGCGAGCGACGCTGACGGCGACGCAGACGCCAGCCGCAGCAGCAGCAGCAGCAGCAGCCGTTGCTGCTGTTTCCTTCTCGTTTCGTTTCGTTTTGCTTTTGCTTCCTTTTGCCATTGAGATTTGTTCTCGTTTCGGCGAGGTGGTGCGGCAGCGGCAGCGCAGCCTGCTGTATGTCTCTGTGTGTGCGTGCGTGTGTATGTGTGTGTGTGTGTGTGTACGTGTGTGAACCAACCACAGCAGCCTCTCGGCTGCTGCTATCTCTGTCTCGGCGGCTGCTGCTGCGCAGGACCGACCATTTATATGGCATGCATGCATGTGTGTGTGTGTATGCGGCTGTGTGTATACATCTCTGCCTGCGCCGCGTGACTTGCGTTTTTGTGATTCGTTTGCTCTTTGGTTGGGCGCTGGGCGCTGCTCTTGGCCTCTGCTCTGCTCTGCTCTGCGCTGCTCTGCGCATTGATTTTTCTGCCCCTTAGGCAGATACACAGCATAATGTGCGATTAGTCATAGCTAATGTACATATGTCTGTATGTGTGTGTGTGTGGGCGTGTGTGTGTGTGTGTGTGTGTATATAACGCACACGCCCGCATTTAGTCAACGAACCACAGAACAATCGCACCCGCAGTTGCAGATACATTTGCAACAACAAGAGCAGCAGCAGCAGATACATTTTATCGATTTTGGCTTTGTAGCTGTTGTTGTTGTTGTTGCTGCATCCAGCAGCAGGTTAAGCCAGCCGCTGTTTTCGTTGTTGTTGTTGTTGCCAGATGAAATCATGCGGGCGGCGGCAACTGGCCAATGACAACAGCAGCAGCAGCAACAACAAGAAGGCGGCGGCTGCCTCATCCACCCCTATGTCTGACACCGCTCCCCGCCTCCACAACCCCAACCCCGCCTCACCCAAACAGTTTTGGTTTGTTATGTACAATTCTCGGGGTTTTGGTTGCCCGGCAACACTTGTGTATCTGTATCTGCAAGATACACACACACACACACACTCATAGAGAGTTATGGAAGCAACCCCCGAGACAAAACGATGTTATCCCCATTTTGGTGCCCCCCCTCCCCTTCCCCACCTGCTGTTTGCTGCTCCTCTTCAGTTGGTCAGGCTTGACGCTGTGGGAATTAGAGGAGAGGGGGGTAGGAAAGAGTGAGGGTGGGCTTTGAAGGTAAAGAGACTGAGCAAGAGTGGGCTACAGCGCAAAGCATACACTGCGCAACAAAATAATTACTATAAATCCAGTCAAGGGCAGACTCACACTTATCTGATAGATAGATAGCTAAAGTTTATTGTTCTCTTCGCTTAATCCCCTTAATCCTTATCAAAATTGTTATCTTAGCTTCAATACAATAAAATACAATTCAATTGCAATTATAGCCTCGCATCGCTTGCAGAGATCTCTTATCGTATCAAAAATTCTCAAAATCTATCTTCCGTTAAGAAACGAACTCAAGAATGCTTTAATCGGCAGAAGATGCCCCAAGTACAGCGTCCAGCTGCCCTTGCCAAAACATTCTAGTTCTTCTCCACAAATACACATATAAACATATACACATTCACACACACACACAAACACACACGCACACACACAGCTGCTGTGCTTCTTCCTTTTGCCCCACACTTTAAGCAATGCATTCTTGCATAACTTCGGTCTTCATGGTCCGATCTTTATTAAATTTTCAACGCTTAAATATGGCATACTAAAGCTTAAAGATCCCAAAGCGCAAGGTTCTAACCTATTTTTTTCTTCTCCTTTCAATTCTATGTAATATGGGGAAAGGCATTATAAAAAGTATACTTATTTTAATAGAGGTCACAAACTACTTTTAGTCAGTTTTTCATTTGCTTTGCTGTCGTTGAAACTCATAACTAGGGCAAATTTGTCGCTCAGTGTAGAATCAATAGACTGTCAATGGAGATATGACAGTCAGTCAGGTGTGGGCCAGATGAGGAGCTCTTTTCGGTCTCCTGAGGCAGTGGCCATAAATTATGCGTTGGCTTTTTATTGATTCGCAGCCAGGCTAAATGGGAAAAGTCATTGTGTTCGGGAATTGGAATATGGCTGGCATTTGAGGCCTGGCAGAGCTATGCGGATGAGGAGCATGTTTAATGTGCCAACAATTGGACAATTACATAACAAGTTTAGCTGGAAACAGTTTACGACCCAAAAACCTGGGCAGCAGCATGTCCAACACACACGCACACACACGCACCCCCACACACACACACACACACATCAGACTTATCGATAGCGTAATTTGGCCTATTGACGAGACGAAACTAAAGCTAACAAGAACGAACAAGGGCAGGTCGAAGTTAGAATACCCTAGATAATGGTATTAACGTCTGGCTGATTCCACCTATAAAAGACGATTGAAATAGCAGACTTATAGATGAGAGAGCTATAGCATAGCTCGACCGATTCTACCTATATTATATAGAAGTTCAATAATTGTAAGATGTTGCTCAGTTGTAGGAAGGTAAAAAGAACTCGTAAACGCAAAGTTTTCTTTGAGATATATATAAGAACGTATTTTCGACCGATTTTTCCTATGACAGCTATATGTTATATACATAGGATATATGTATATACTTCCTGGAGTTGAAAAAAGAGCCAAGGCATTGACTTTGAAACTGAGAGACTTGCTCTCTTGCCAGCACACAGACATCTCTATATCTGATGCAGATCAAGAATATATATCTATATATATATACCATAAAGTGTGTTAACTTTTCCTCTATGCGTCACACAGCTTGCAACAAAGTTGCAATACCCTAAGCAAGGGCAAAACAATGCTGGACGCACGATTACGAGTGTATATATGTATATATATGCATATAGAAAGAGAGGCAGAGAGGGAGAGAGGGAGAGAGGGAGAGGGGGAGAGAGTGCGAGATATAGTACGTTTATTTTGGCACTGATATCGACTAAATACGTAGAGCCCCCATTGTGAATCATGCGTTGAGTCAGAGGCCTAGCGCTGGCGACAGGAAGTGTGATCCCCAAAATGTGATCACCGATGCGAGCCATGGCCCAAAAGACTCGGATAGATATACTGAAAGATATATGTATATATCTGTATATATAAATATAGCTAGCAGAAGGTATCACGCGCTGCGGCCCGAGTCGCTTGGTGGGCTTAAAAATCGTTTACAGCGTCTTTAGGGCTAAGGCCCGAGACGGCAGATAGATAGAGATACTTTTTTTGGGCTTTGCCAGGCTCAACGTATGGCGACACGGCCTGCGTGTGTGTGTGTGTGTGTGTGTGTGTGCTGTAAGCGTATTACAAATAGTGAAATACTGAATTACTATCTTGGTCATAATATATCTGTTATCTCTCTGCCTGGCCAATAGATCGATAGATCGAGGCAGCCGCCTCTTACGATTGAAGATAATCGTGCAATACACAGCACGAAATTCAGTCAAGAATTTCAACATAAGACAAAATAATGTCTAAGAACGAACTTTGTTTGATAATGATGAAGCTCAAAATGTGCAATTGGATCGTTCGTTCCCCTTTTCTTCGAATTTACGGCTAACGTAAGCTAGTTTTGATCTGCGTACAAGATCTTTAATGCCAGCCGTGATGTCTTTCTGGACCACTTTTATTCGATATTTATCGATTATGCGAGCAATAATCGATATTAAACCATTTTTTTGACCAATCGATATATATAGGTTTAAAGAGCACAGCGATATTTATCGATTTTGGGTAAAATATCGATGTTTATCAATTTAGGGCAAAATATCGATTTTAATAGATGCAATTCTTTCTGATTTTTTGCGACGCAGATATATATCGGGAAATCGATAAAATTTATCGATAAAACGTATTTTGGGGGTATCGATATATTAAGACTTAAATCAATCGATTTTAATCATTTCGATATGTTTTGACTTTGGGAAAATACGATATATATCGATTTAGATCGAAAAAAACATTTTCAATAGTCATTATTTCTTAGCTTATGAAATCAAAACTTGTTTCCAGTGCATCTCCATAAATTCATATAGGCATGTGGGAAATAGTGCGGGCCTCATAAAATTGGCAAAGGAAGGCGGAGGAGGGAGGCGGGAACGAGAGCAGACGCATCGACAGAGTGCATTAGAAATGGTTTATACAACGTTCCATATATCTTGGCCATATAATCGGGCACGTGACACGATTTTGCGGGCCAATCGATGGGGCGCTACGCCTCTTAAAAAAAACCAAAACAAAAACAAAAACTAAATAAAAATATAGAAAACTGAGCCAATGTGTGGCAATGGGGCCCCCGCAATAAAGATAAAAACGTGGCCCAAGGCGAAACGGAATACGGCTACGGCTACGGCTACGGACCAAACGATACGATCCGATACGATCCGAGGTGATAGGTTTACCGTTACGAAAAACCCCAAAAGGTGCAATCCAGAGCGGGGCAAACCACAGACCAACTCTCTCCCTTCATACATTTGTGGAGTCTAAAGTGCGCCCAAGCCAGGCCATAGATCATTGTTAAGGTTCGGTCTCTTGTCAAGATCTGCACTCGCTGCCTCCAATGTGACCCAAGCGGGAGGAGGAGAAGGGGGGGAGGCGCTACGTCGGCGAATTTCTAGAACTTCAAGCGCATTTCGTAGCAACAGCCCCACAGACTTATCGCTAATGATGATGGATCGTGAATTTGAGATGATCGATGATTTTGCCAGGCGATAAGCGAACGCAACCAAACCCAACCCAACCCAACCCAAACTCAAGCCCAAACCGAACCGAACCGACCCGACGTGCCAACTGTGCACTCAACACTTTTCACCTACGTCGGCGGGAGCTGGGGGAAATTGAAACGGGGGGAGGGCGCTGGAAGGGGGCGGGGGACGGGTACATAACTGTGTGTGCTCTTGAGATTTAAGCCCACGACGACGACGACGACGACGACGACGACGACGACGACGACGACGATGATGATGGCTACGTCGCCTGATATCAGGGCCAGGTAGAGTTTTTGTTGTCGTTAGCTGTCGCTGGGGTTTTTGGTGCGTATCATAATCTTTTTTTTCTATATATGTATATGTATATATATATGTACACTCTTGCAAGGGGTATTACAAATTTGTCACGGAATGTGCAATGCATAATGGGAGACATCTTCGATTTCAATAAGTAATTATACGTATATTGCAATATATTACTTAGGAAAGAATTCCTTAAGAACTCTCGCAGAATATATATATAATCTATTCCATAGAAGTTCTTTATAATCACATTCTTAGGAACATATTCCTTGGGAATACTTTATGTTATATTATATTTAGTCCATTGGAATTCTTTGGGAATATATTCCTTAGGAAAATCTTCCATCATTTACTTTGTGGGATCGGAGTTGCCTCCTTCTAGCCGTTAAAGAATATATTCCTAATGAATATATATATTTTGTTAGTCTTTAAGCCATCTTGCTGAGACTTTGAGCATAGATACGAATCTTCTTCTTTGAGGGATTCTTCCCCTTTCAGCCTCTTCCTTAACTCTATTCACGCCTTTCTTTGCTCTCCGTTCTTGGATACACTTCTTGCAGGCATTGTTTGAATCGAAATTAGCTTGCAATATCTGTGAGCAAGGGTATTCGATCTTCGGCGAGGTGTAGATATTTTCTTGTACTTTTTATTATTTTGTATTTATTGTGTGGCTTTTCTTTAAGAATCAAATTGAATCAAATTGAATCGCGTCAGCCAGAGACGTTTGCTCACCCGTTATCTATTTAGTCTCGATAATGTTACCTACTTACATAAACGCACACTCATTCACACACTCGTGTGTGTGTGTGTGTGTGTGTGTGTGTGTGTGTAGGTGATTCGACTTTGGCTTATTGCCCGATGTTCGATATGATTCGACTTTGTTTTTGTTATTGCCACAGCGATCCACAGCTCTCGGGCAGATCAAGATCAGAGCGGGGAGCAGGAAGCGGGAAGCGGGAAGCGGGCAGCGGGGAAACGTCGATGAAATCGGATCGTAAATGAAATTTCGTAAGCGCAAAACAAGTTGAGGACCCAGTTCTCTGCATTCGGATATATATTGTAGACTATTTGCACACAAAAGCTTCATTTCTAGTGTCCGTCTTCTTCCTATTGGGATTTATATTTTCCTTGCCTCTTTATTTGCTTTCTATTATCATCCTTCTGCTCTCTCTCTCTCTCCTCACACTCTCTTTATCTACTTCTGACACAATTTCTTAATTTTCTTCGTTTTTTGAATTTCATTCTCATCCTTTCTTTCCTTCCATCCTTAAGTGCTCCTTTCAAGCTTTCCTTCACTCTTCTTCATTTGTTTTCTTTTCTTCTACACTTTCTTTTCTTTTGTTCTTTTTAATAAACTAACTTTATTCAAAGTTTTCTTTATTTATCTAATTTTTCTGTTCTCTTTTGTGTCTTTTCTCCAGTTCTTCCTTTGCTTATTCGTAACTCTTATCAACACTTTTTTCTACTCTTCCTTCACTCTTCTTCATTTCTTTTCATTATCTTGCCTCCCCATGTTCTCTTTACTTCCTTTTCTTCTTCCTTTCTTAACTTTTCTGCCGCACTTCTTTCTCCTCTCCTATTTCCCGTTGCAATCTCTCTCTGTTTCTTTTTTGTATACCTCCCTCCCCTCCCCTTCACCTAGGTAGCAGTCTCCTCTCATTTACTCACCTCCCCCTCTAACGAACTCTTCCTTTTCTCATCGCGTTGTTTGCTTAGTTTCGTTTACTCAATTTTGCGCCCCATGGCAATCGTGGTGTGACCCAGCCCCCGGCTCGCTCCGGCCCGTTCCTGGCAGAGCTCATGCCGCCGGCCGGTCCTAACGGTCGGTCGGTCGGCGGGTCGGCGGGTCGGTTCGTAGTTCGAACCACCGAGCACCACCGGGAACCACCCTCGCCGCATTGCCGCAAACTGATTGAATATTCATGTGTTTTTGTGTGTACAATAGTCATGGCAACTATCTTTATTTTTATGTATCCGTATCTATCTATCTGTATCTGTAGCTACACACACGTCTCTCTCTCTCTCTCTGTGTGTGCGTGTGTGCGTGGGTGTGTGTGCTAGGGACAACACATTAGGAAAAAACAGCCGACACGCGCTCTTAAATGCATCTGCGTGTGTTTTTTACCCGTCCGTCGTGCACATTCACCTCCTTCTCCCACACACTCGTTTTGGCTACAGGGTATGCCGTATGCAAACCTCATATCATTTCAGATATCCTAAACGGAACTAGTTTAGTTTTTAAAGTTTATCGATAACTTCGATATCGATAAATTTAGACTTGAGGCTTGGTTATTTGAACATAACTCGAGGACTATGAGAGCAAGATGCACCAAATTAAATAACTAGGTTTTCGTATGGTAAACGTCGATTAAAAATATTCCACTTCTTATATTTCTTTCTCCATTTCCTCCGAAATTGGAAAACAATTCATTTTTCAAGCAAGAGCCTTGCGCTTTAGTATATACACATTATCTTATGCCATATTTGAGCTCGTAAACTTTCGTCAAGATCGGACTTTAAACACCGAAGTTATTCAAGACTAGATATCTCATAGTGTGGGGTAAGAAGAAGGGAAGAAGAAGCACATTCGCTGTGTTTTTAGTTCTATAGAAGACCTAGAATGCTTGCAAGGGCAGCACAGGGTATTTCCTAGTCGTTCACGCCCGCCTAGAGAGCTCCCAACTAGGTTTTTTATTAGCCAAATAAAATATTTACTCAGCGTGTGAGAAGCGAACGCAGAGCTCAAGCTCAAACCCGAGCTCTGTTTGCCCAGTTCCCAATTGCAATGCCGAATGCCAAATGTGGTTGCGCCTCGGAGGAGGAAGTGTGGAAGCGTGGAAGCGGGGAACTGTTGTCCCGCAGCCGGCTGACAGTTGGAAGGGAGCCGCTGCCAGTTATCTGAGCCCAGGCTCAATGTGGATGTGGCTGTGGCTGTGGCTGCTGTTGGTGGTTGTCTCTTTGGGCAGCTGGAGGAAGGAGGAAGGAGGCAGGAGGAAGGGGGCTGCACATTGGAAATGTAACCGAAACTCGGAACTCATAGCCATCGCTGGATCCGTGTATCCGTGTAGCCGAGTATCCGCTGTATCTTTTATTTGAACTGATTAAATTGTTGACACAGCGCCGATTGACGGCAGAGACGCCCCTTCGCGCGTCATCGGAGCGGCCCAGCAGAACACACCTTGTTGCCAATGTTGTTGTCAAAGCTGTTGTCAATTGTTGTTGCTGTTGTTGTTGGCCAGGTAATCAATACCCAAATGAGCAAAGCGAGTGCCTCGCAACGCACCTCTGTTTGCACTCAGATGAGTTATCACATCTCTCGCCCTCTCCCTCTCCTCTTTTTTCGGGTTTTTCAGTTGACTGGCAAAATAACCCCATTAATAATATGCACAACTGAGTCCATCTCCAACTTGGTTTCTATTCTTTTTCATGGTCTCATCAGAGAAAAGATGAGCGCGTATTTTCCATCTTTGCCAAGGTCAAGTTTACGTAGATATTTGAAAAGAGTTTTAAAGTCAATTTCCATGCATTTTCCACACTTGCCAGTGGAATTTTGTAAATCGCTGAAACACGTTTAATTTACGATTGGCTTCGCAAAGGGTTTTTAGCCCTTGGCTCCCATTTTCCATCCAAAAGACGTAGATTGGAACGGCGAGTATTTCCCGGCCTTGCCCGGACCAGGACTATGAAAATATTTGACAAGAAATTTTCACATTTGCAAAAACATTTAAAAAAACTTGGCAAGGACTTTCCAAGCTATCTACTCAAAGATGAGAGTTTATAGGCGAAATGCTTGACCAGCTGAAGAGCTAAGACTTGATAGTTATGTGGCCAACTGCGTTTTATAGTTCAATAAACTGAGGAGCAGCAGGAGCAGGGATCATTGATCCAGGCCTAGCTATGTTATAAGGCAGAATACAACCTCCGACAGACTGGCCGGCATGTCCTGTGTAGAGTGTCCAGTGTCCTGGCAGCCGTTGAATGAACTGAAACAATGAGGGATGAGCTAGCTGGTGGCAACAGCAGCTTCTTCCCCTGCCTTGCCCTTCCACTTGTTCACCTTTTGTACCTGTTTCTGTTACTCTTTTCCCTTTGAAGTTGTCTTCAATAGGGTATCTTGATTCTTAACTGCACTTAACAGGCAGAAGGAAGCATTTCAATTAGGTATATATATTTCTATTCTTAACATATCCGAAACATATTCTTAACATATTTTGAACATACCTTTAACATATTCCATTTTCTTAACACATTTTGAACATATTCTTAACATATTTTTAACACGTTTCTAACGTATTCTTAACATATTCTTAAAATATCTTCTCTCATTTCCATATTATCGATAAAAATCGATTTTCGAGTTTCTTTTATTTAGCATAACTCGAAGATTATAAGAGTTATATACATAAAATTTGGTATGTAGGTTCTCTTAAGGCTTATATAGATTAGGAATATTTCACTTTTTAGATATCCCTCACATTCGCGCCCATATTTAAGGGTAGAGCCCTGTACTCTGGTATAAACATATTAATATATGTTAATCTGGACTATATATCTTATTGTGTGGGACATGTAGCATATGTTTGTGTAATAGAAAACTAGAATGTTTCGAATGATAGCTTAGGGTATCTGCTAGTCGTGCACTACCGACTAAAGTTGTCTTAGTTATCATTTGTTTTGCCCTCGCTTCGGTTTTTTTCTGACGGCCGACACACGTTTTGCATTACACTCGAGCGCACAGGAGCCGAGAGCAACCCCTGGCGAGAGCGAGGATGAGGGTGAGGCAGACAAGTGGCTGCAGTTGCAGCAAGGTGCATCCTTGCATCATCATCATGATGAGGATCGAGGCATCATCATTAGGCGCTGCACCTGTCATTGCGGTAGCCGCGGCTGTTGACTCGCCAGCTTGGCCAAAAGATACAACAGCGATCGGCGAACAGCGAAGCGAAGATCAAGCGTCAACGGATCATTGTCTGGCATCAAATTACCTTGGCCAAGAAGTCCTCGCCGTGTCCAGCCAGCCCCTGACACAATTCACAGAATCGCCGAGCGGCGGCAGGGGGGTCATTGGATAAAAGTGTTTAATCAAGTGGAAGGCGGCAGTTAAACGGGAACAGCAGGAGCAGGAGCAGAAGCATGAGTTGGAGTTGGAGTTGCAACTCCTGCGACAGTTTCAGTTCCAGTTGGGACGGACACCCTACCTCGACGTGAGCATTGCTCACATTTCAATGCTGCCGTAATATGAGACTCGCATCGGAAGTCGGAAACGTGGCGTTGTTGTAATGCTTGATTGGACTTTGCACTTGGATGCCGACAACCGGCAACCGACAACGGACAATGGAGAAAGGACGACTGCGTACAGGCTGCTTCCTCTTTTGGGCCGGCTTAGGGAAGCTTTACAAGGCGCATATCCCATGTCACACACCAGCTGAAGCTGGACAAGACCCAAGCTTTACAATTTGCCATCGGTTACTTTTATGCAGGAGCACAGCGCGCAGATACTTTGGATTATAATAAAACCTATCCATGGGAGTTCCATATGGAATGCATTTGAAATTGTTTGTACAATTGCATCACAGTTCGCTAGGATTTGTCGCATGGCTGCAAAACTGTGGGTTTGAACTTAAGCGGTTCAAACCCGGTTCCTTAATCAAGCCAAACTTTGAGCCGAATGACCAACAATTTTGCTGCTTACTAATATATTTAGCTTTATCTTTAGTTAAGCAGCATTTCTAAGGGAGAGATAGAGAGAGAGAATGGGAGAAAAGTTGAGAACTCGCTGGTTCGAACCCTTAAGTCCCTCAGAAGTTGTCATCTTTAGATATCGTTCGATCCCCATCAAGTCAATTAGACTAGCTTTTGTCTGAGTAAAAGCATTTCGTCGAGTGATTGAGGCTAAGATTTTCCTGTGAGGATATCTTTTTCACATGGAAAGATAAATGTAGTCACAACTGGAATATTATCATATAAAACTATTCGATTGAGTACAAAAAGCAGCCCAGCTTTGAATTCCCAGCACATTTGGGAGGACTTCCTTCGGCGTTTATCCCATTGCATCCTTTGTTAACGTTATTCCTTGACTGGTTGTTGATGTTCGAGCTGTTCTTCCATTGATGTTTCTTATTTTATTAGTACGTAGATAGTTTCAGATGAATTCAACGGATTCGGGTTCGCGGCTAGCCATCAATCATTGGCTAATTTCTACAATTATCATAATGAAACCACGTTGAGGCGCTGCTCATTCATTCATTTATTTTTGGGTCAGAATCGTGTGCAGACAACTTTCACGGTCCACCAGTTCGTTGACCATGGTCTCCAAGCCAATATCAATATCAATGTCCATGGGGCCATCCGCATACCCATAACTATGTCCCTGCCCCCCCCCGCCCTTACCCTTACTCTGACCCTAGCCCAAACCCCCAACCATAGCCATACATATCTATGCATGCTTAATTTCTCCGCCTTCGTCTCGCATAATGAATTTATTATTAAACAAATCTCAAACGCGCCACACACCACAAGTACATATAATTTTTTAATAATGCATAGTTTGTCAATAAATTTCTTTTATGATGTTGCGAGCTCGCCCTCTCCCAAAAAGTTTACTCGACTTGGTCACCCTTTTTGTGGTCGCATCTTCTCAATTCGATAAACGATTTATCGTTGACTCAATGAAAATATTGTGGTAATAAGTTGCAAGTTAGATCGATAACTTTATAAGAACAGGAAGATACAAATATTCCGATTTTCGAAGATCTTCAAAAGCAATCCCTCCATCGAGTTTTTTCTTTATATATGTCATTATTTAGTCCAGCTCAAAATCTATTTGACGTTCGGCTTATTTCGATAATTTTTCATAATCGTTATCGATAGTTCGTTATCGATAGGCCTTAGCTTGCAGCTTCTATAAGCTCGCACTCTTGATTCAGTTGCATTTAAAGTTGACTCCGCCAAATTGCTTTTCATAAGTTTCCCTACTCAGAACCACCTGAAGAAGATTTATCGATAACAAAAGAAAAGCGGCTTTTTCATTCGATAAAAGAATAAGCCTTTATCGACTTATTGATCAGCAAGAAAATAGACTTTGGGATAACATATTTGGAGACATAGAACTTCAAGGTGTGAGACACTTTGAGATGTACAATCTGATTATATTTTTTCCTCCTTTATTCAGATTTGTGGGCAACCTGTCCCTAATCGATATTTATCGATAGAGAATACGCATGTCGTTATGCTTTGGCCATTAGCTTTCCATTCTGGTTTTCTCAATGCGCTGTCGAGAGACGCGTTGGGCACGATTTCCAAATACATTAACATTGCGATGGGTGCACGATGGGCATGGGTCTGGTGCTTGGGCTCCGATGTCTGCGGGTCTGCGGATCTCCCCACCCCCAACCAGCCCCTCTCTCACTCCGCCGATCCGCAATTCACGATCGACAATGGCTGCGGCTATGGCTATGGCTATGGCTGCTGGCCGCCGGTCTTCAAACGCCGCGCCAAATACGAAATCACATCCAAAAAGCAACAACAACAACAACAACAACAAAAACTACTCGTAAAAGAGCAACAACAACAATTCGAATCTTACGGCTCAATAAAAGAAAATGTGCGGCAACGTTTATGGTCGTGCCCCGCGGCTCCCCCAAACTTGGTGATTCTTCATTAAAGATTCATGATGTGTGTTTTCTTTCCACCGAACGTACGCCATGCCAACAGCTCCAACTGCAACAACCACTTCACGGTCTCCAAAGGCGATTCGCTGGCTGCTGCTGCTGCTGCCGTTGCTGCCGTTGCTGCTGCGCCGCCAATCTTCAATGAGTGATGGCCACCGAGGCGGCGGTGGCAGCCAAAGCCAACCAAAATCCAAAGCCCAAGGCCCAAACTGAGCGGCTTACACGGCACGCAACTGGACAGCGAGCTACCCTGTAGCATTTGGCAGGCGGCTAATTTAATTTCCTCAAATAACTCGACTGTGCAGACAGCTATTCAAAATTGTGACTCCATATTACGATTGTAGGGTATCTGAGAAACAGCATACCAAATTTGCCAGCTCTAGCTCTGATAGTTCCCGAGATACACAGACATATGAAAGCTTGTCACCTCTGTATATCTATATATACATACCGTTTATCTTATTTATATTATATTTATTTTTATATTTTTTTTTATTTTTTATCTATTCTTATCTTATCTTCTATATCTATTTTATTTATCTATTTTTTTTTTTTTATTTTTTTTTTTTTTTAAATCTCATATCTTCTATCTTCTATCTTCTATCTTCTATCTTCTATCTTCTATCTTCTATCTTCTATCTTCTATCTTCTATCTTCTATCTTCTATCTTCTATCTTCTATCTTCTATCTTCTATCTTCTATCTTCTATCTTCTATCTTCTATCTTCTATCTTCTATCTTCTATCTTCTATCTTCTATCTTATATCTTATATCTTATATCTTATATCTTATATCTTATATCTTATATCTCACATACATAATTTCTATCATATTAACTAATATACCCATTATGCTTCGTCTCGGCATGCAGGGTATTTGAAGGCAGCGACAACGACTTTCTTTTTGACCAAATTGTCGCCGCTGTCAAGATTCAACAATATTCATGCACAGGGGGCAGCCCTTCTATGGGCTGCGACTGCGACGGGGTCGGGGCTTTGGCTCTGTCTCTGCCTCTTGAAGGGGGACGGACAGACCGAGGGACGGACGGACAGATGGCTGATGGCCGATGGCCGATGTTCGATGCCTGTTCAATGGCTGCGCAGAGCTCTGCACAGAGCTTTGGCTTTTGTCTGATTGGCTTTGGCTTTGGCTGCGAGTTGGAATTGGAATTGGATGTTGATGTTGGCACCCGAGAGGGGGTTGAGACGAGGAGGAGGCCCGGGACTGAGACTGAGGCCTCGGGGCCGTTGTAGGCCGTTGGCCTAAAATAATAAGAAAATTTCTATATTAAAATGCTGTGCCATGCCTCAGCCTCGCACGCAGCAGCAACAGCAGCAACAGCAACAGCAACTAGCAACTGTTGCTGTTGTCGTGGTTGTTGTTGCTGTTGTCGCGGTTGCTGTTGTTGTTGTTGTTGTTGTTGTTGTCAAGAGCTGGTGCTGGCTTTGTAAATCTTTAGTTTGTGTCGAGATCTTCGAGTGCGCATTACCTAATTGCCCGCACTGAATATATAATGGGTTTTTCTAGCTGAGGCCACATTATCATAGGGTATTTGGTTAGCCTATCAGAGCTGCTGGTCAAACGGAAGTCGGCAGATTAATGGGCTCAGGTAGGGCTAGATTCTGGTAGACTGTTCGATCCGATCCTGCTGCTTCGCTTGGGTTGACATCTTTATCGAAGGTCACGGCCTGCATTTACATGGCCACATTCCTCGCCTCGCCTATCCAGCATAATTATGCACAGGAAGCACTTCCCATCAAAACTCTCCGGCACTTAGGGCCCAACCAAAACAGCAGAGATAAACCAAACGGAAATTCGATTAGCCACAGACAATTGGCAATTCTAGAATTTCTTGTGTTTCGTTTTCGGTTCGGACTGCATATTTTAAATGTTCATACAACCTTACAGGAGCTGACCACTGCAGGGGGTGATAGGGAGCAGCGGGGAGGGGAAGGGGGAACAAATCCAGTGCGTATCTCCATAGGGCAAAGTGTCGTCGGCTACGTCGACATCGACATCGACATCAACATAGACTTGGACTCATTTGCATAGATCAGTCGCAGGCAACACGCGAAGCGTTCAGCGCCAAATGCGTGTGTTGCTTGGAAAGGGGGGAGGGAAGCTAGAGATGAGCGCGGGTCGTGACTCGTGAGGCGTACAGTGCTGTAAAGCGTGTGTTGACTGCTTAAACAGTGCTCAAAATAAAACTCAAAGAAGCACTAAGGAAATTGTTTATGATCGCAAGAAATGTGTTTACAGAAAAGTATTTCAATTTCAATAATTTAATAAGATTGAACTCGACTTCAACCAAAACAAATTGTATTACTTAATTTATGTTTTCAGTTTCCATAACTATATTAATGTATGGCTCAAGAGGTGCTTAGACCCTAGATATTCTATAGACCCGCACGATTTGGAGCTTTAAGTCTTGAGCAAATGTTCGTCACGTGCCCATCTCTAGGCATATTAAAAGCGCCATTGGCCTGTTTCGCCATCCATCTCTTTCTTGCTCTAGCTAGCTCTCGCTCACTCCTTAGGCCTATTCAAATGTAATCTTTCGAAATTTGCTCGCATTTCATTTAATTTCACTTTTCATTTCAATTTCAATTTTCTTGCTTGTGAATTGGGTCCCAGCTCCAGTGTTCGGGTCCAATGCGTGAACACGACCAAATGTATACAGATATGACATTGTATGGAAGGCACTTTAGATATAGCTACTTAGTCTCTGATCTTAGCTCTCCCTCTCTCCCTCTCTCTCGCTCTCTCTCCCTCTCACTCTCCGCTTTTCTGGCTATGTGTGCCCTTCTGGGTGCCCCGCCGCCCGTTTGTCTAACTGCCTATCTTTTGACTCATCAATATTCAACGCATTACAATTGCAATAAGTTGCCACAATCCGATCCGATACGATCCAACGCGATCCGTTGAAATCACCAGCCCATCACATACGGATTTTTATGCTGATTTTGACCCAATTGAACCCACCAAGTAGCCAGCCCCATTAATACGCAGCGTAATGCGTCAGCCAAAGTACTTATCGTTGATGTTTTCGACTTTGCTGATCGCTGCTGATCGCTGATCGCCAGCGACACGCGACATGTGATCGCACATAAATGCGTGACAAAATCTGGGGATGTGTTTGTTTTTTATAGAGAATCTTAAAAAACTAATTTCTTGTTATGCTCGGTTCCATGCCTGTAATAGTTGTCATTCCTTAAATGATCTTCGTTCGTTGCAACTGATCTTCGAGTTGCCAAAGTCAACTGATCTTCGATTCACAGAAGGTTCACAGGTTCATCTTCACAATAAGAGCGCCAACTGATTCTCGCTTCCCAACTAATCTATTCTCAATACTACCTTTTGATAGTCAAAATTAGCTTATCTTTTTACCAGCTCTATGATCTCAACATTGCTCGTATTATAAGTCCCCAACTGATCTCTATATTCCTTTCGATATTCACACTTCATACCGATCTCCTAATTAAAATTCTCGGATGAGACATCGAGTTCCGGTGTTAGGTGATCTTTGCTTAGCCAACTCTAACGTCATCTTCGGCACATTAGAAAAGATTATCGCTGCCCATTGAAAGCTTATTAATGAAATGTTTCTCTGAAGCGTTCCTTGACTGATCTTCTCAGGCCTATGCCTTTATACTATTCGCTATGAAAGTGATCTTCATAACTGATCTTCACTGATCTTCAAGATGTCTAAATAGATCTTGATCTAGATGTCTAAATAGATTTTCGCACTACCAGCTTCATATTGATCTTCGATTTCTATAAAGTGATCTTCACAGCTGATCTTTAACTATTTCTAATTAAAAACGATTCACGTGTATCCACTTTGGAAGCAATTTGTATACTACTTCTGGAGGATCTTCGTATAAGCATGCCCAGACTTATCATTGCCCGTTGCCAAAGTGATCTTCACTGATCTTTGCATTTGATCTTTAACTAAATCTAAACAACAACGAACAACGAATAGCCAATTAAGATCGAATATTTCCATTGCTACATCCGACTGATCTTCGCATTGTCAAATACAAAAGTGATCTTGGGATTGTCAAGCACATAGAGATCATTAAATTAGTCGTTACCAAAGTGATTCTCGTATTTGGGCGTGCTAAACAGGAACCAACAGATCATAAAAGACGTCGCGGCCACGCAATCGGCGTGGCATGTGACAAGTTCCGGCCATAATGATGATCAACATCTGGGCGAAGAACATCTTTACGATCATTATTATGAATATGGAGCATCGCAATGCACACAGACAGATAAAGCACAACAAAGATGAAAATGCCGCCAAAGGCAAACAGCAGAGACGGAGACAAAAAAAAAACACAGAGAAATAAACGGCGTCAAAGCTGGCACAAGAGATGTTTAATATTTGCCCACAAGATGTGATAACCCGGAGCAGCAGCAGCAGTTTCAGCTCCAAGTGCCAAACGTGCCCTCCGCCAGAGACCAAAGCAGCCGCCGATCCCGATATCGGCGAGTATCTTGGATATATTTTGGGCCACCCGTTCAGGCCCGGCTCGCTGCGGTCCAGCTCGACTCTGGCTTTGTCTTGGCCGCGGCTGCAGTTGTTTTTCTTTTCCCTACTTTTTTAACGACTCTCAAATCATCTTCATAAATGTGTTGTGTGACCCACGAGGTCACCAGCTACCGGTCATCCGCTTCGCTTCTCAAAACCTTTTCCTTTGACGTAGCCCGGCTTATTTGCTTTTTTATGGCAACTTGTTACAGCCGCGACCTTCACTTCTTTCTTTGTATACCCTGTAATTTGGGTGGTCCATCTTTACCCTCCCTCTCTCTCTCTCCCGCCTGTCTGTGATTGCTTGAAGCACTCTCGTTTTCGATTTCGCCCCCATTTCGAGCGTGTCTCTCGCAGCAAATCGCCGCGAATTGGTATGCAAAGTGCGCAGCCCGTCACAGCTACTTGGCTTAATTTGAAGCCGTTTCGTTTAATTGCTGGGCCACATTATGTGACAAGAAGCAGAGCACACCCCCCCCTCGCTCTCGCTCTCTCCACCTCCCACTCCCCACCTGAGCACAACATTCGTTGATAATACGCCGCCAGGCAAATAACTCATGTAATAAAATGCCCAGAAACATGAAAGCCAATGGCAAATGCAACACACCGACTACAAATATACGCTAAAATGAATATTTTTAGTCAACTTTAATGCTAGATTTTCTTAGTTGAGTTTTAGTTTTAAATACATAGCTGGACAAATTTCAGAACGTTTCAGCTAAATTCGTTTATTCTTCAATAGAAAAAATATTTGATTTAAATCTTAAATTCAAGATATTTTTTTTTTGTTTTCTCTCTCATTTTCAGACAGCCGCAAATAACACAGAATCAACTTGGAAAAAGTCTTATTATATCAAATTTATTTACACTTAAACTTATGTTAAATCAACTTTAAGAAATTCTTAAAATCATAAAAGTGAGTACCGAAACTTATGTACTTACATTCAACTGTTAAGATACAAAATGTATGCAGCATAGTTTAAAGACATTCAGATACATTTATGACATTCAAATTGACTTGATACGCTTTTTGCATCATTTTTAAAGCTGTTTTAAGCCACTTTTGTTTATTTCATAGTTATTTTTATCGATTCTAAACTAAAATTTTGAAACACCATTTTTTGAGCCAACTTTGAACCAACTTTGAACCAACTTTGAACCACTTTACAACATAATCACACCCAAGTAGAGCCCATTTTTAAACCACCTTTAAAATCCAAAAGACGAGCCACTTTTAAACCACCTTTAAAATACTTTCAACCTGTTTTATGCCTATTTTGATCACATTTACATCAGTTGAAGCCCATTTATAAACCATACTTGAACCATTTCTGCTTGTTTTTTAAACCAGCTTTGAACTAATCTTCACCCACATCTTGTCCGCTCAAGTGGAGTGAGTGAGTTTCTTCCAATGAAGAAACCGCAAGAAACTTGCGATAAGTTGATTGTGTTGCAAACTTTCTGATAAATAGGCTGTTGCCCCATTTGTGGATAGGGTATGACAAGCCGCAGACGCAGCCGCTGTCAAAGTCAGAGCCGCAAACGTTTTGATAAAATAATTAAAATAAAATTAATCTCGCCGTTTCCCACGGTCTCACAGCCCATTTGCTCCAGTTTTTCACATTTGCGGGCATTGAGTTTTTTTGGTTTTATTTCTTTTAGTTTTCGGGGGGGGGTTTTGAGTTTCCAGAGAGTTTGGAGAGTTACGAGCCGACAATTGGCACAATGATTATAAGTTAATTTTATGCTAATTAGATAAAGCGCCCAACGTTTGGGTTTGGGTTAAGTCGGGTTGTTCGGGGCTGGGTCTGGGCCTGGGTCTTGGGGCTGGGCCTCGGTCTGGGTCTGGGTCTCTGGGTACGTAGCATTTTCCATTTTCCAATTAGCATTCAGCGTGTCAATTGTCTCTTGTCGACGCGTATCGGCCATTTCAACATTGGTAGAAAAATAGATAGCCAACTGGGTCTGGGTTTTGGGTTTCAGTTTTGGGGCCGGGTCTTATCGCCGGAGCAGTTGGAGCTCCTCGAGCTCTTCGAGCTCTTGTCGCTCGGCTTTGCTCCAATTGCTTAAAGATATTTTCATAGCACTTAGCGTATTAATTTGAATGACTCAGTCTGGAATATAAAGTGGCAGCAGTTCTTTTGATTATCAATTGCAAGCACACACACACACACACACACACACACACACACATGAATAGTATCTGAAACTTTCAGCTACTTTCCCAGGAATCCTTCCTTAACAAGCGCAAATCAATCGATTAATGAGTAGAAATCGATTACTGTTTAATTGCGCTGCTTGTGTGCAGCCTTCTCAAATGTCCATTCAGCTTAGTGTACGCAAGTTCTGTGCTCTAATACCCTGTACCGAATGCCAAGTGGGTATATTAAGGAGCTGAGTGAAAGGAAATTCTGACTGCTTATCAAGTGACAGCTTACAATGTGCGGCAAGTCTCTCTCGATAAATATCGATTTACAATTTTTTCTTCTCTAGCGTATTTTGAAGAAACAATACTCTATACGAAATATCAAATGGGTATATTATGTACTGTGTAAATGACAATGCCGACTCCTTTAATTTGTTACTCTGTGTTCGATATTTCTCAATATTTGCCCAAAATCGATAAATATCGATTGACAGATATGTATTTTTAGCAAATCTCGCAGAATAATGTTTTAATGTCGATTCCGACTCATTCTGAAATTTCTTACTCTATGTACGGTAATTCTCATAATTAGCCACTAATCGATAATTATCGACTCTCGTATCCAATACAAAGTTGGGAAATGAAGAAGTACAGCTGCTGTAGAGGGTATCTGCTCGTCGTTCAACCTCAATTCGTTTCTTTTACTCAAGAATCGCATAACTCACACCTTTTTAATGGAGAAATCTACTGAAACCCTACGCCTGCAGATTCCCAGGCGGATAACAGGTCAAAAGGTTACAAGTTTCTGCCGAGAGGCAGCAGCAACAGGAGCAGGAGCAGGAGCAGGAAGGGATGCACAAGAGGAAGAATACAGGCTTATCAATTGAGATCAGGTGTCGCTAACCAACCAAAAATCAATAAGAGGCAACAAATGAATAAAGAAAAAATACTGTGAAACTGGCGACAATAAACGGAAACAATTAGGCACCTGACTTCCTCAGGATGAGCCCGAATGTAACCGAGCACGTCTCTCGGCTGGGATTCAAATTGGAATGGGGCAGGGGGCAGGGGGCAGGGGGCATGGTGGAAGAGGGCTGAGGGATGTTTGAACTGTTGCTGCTGTTGATCAGTCACCGAACCGATCCCAGTCGATCCGATCCGATCCGATCCGATCGAGCTGAGCTGAGCTGAATGTCTGTGAACATGCGGCCGATGACAGTGTGGACATTGGACATGGAGATGGCCAGCATTGGAGCTGGAGGGCTGGAGGGGACGATCATGCGATCATACGATCATGCATACACAATGTGTATCATATTTCAACGGCGACGGCGACGACGACGGCAACGCACCTGATGAGAAAACACAATGAGAGACGCGCACAAGACCAAGGCAAGAGCTGCGCGTTGGGCAATCACTTGACCTCTTTCAGGATGTTGTTGTTGCTGTTGTTGTTGTTGTTGTTGTTGTTGCTGTTGCAGCAGCAGCAACGGTACTCGCAAGGTTCAAGTGCGTATCTGAGCTCTGGCATTGCGGACTGTATTTGTATATACCCTGTAACTATTTAAACAGGTGTAAGCCGAAAGGTATATTCGACTGTACTTCACTGCTCCTGACTTCTTTAGTCATATTTATTTCTAAGCAGATTGATTCCTAAAAGTTGTGCTTTTGTATACCCTGTAAATATTTAAACTAGGGAAGTAAAACGGTATATTCGACCCTAAATGAACATTATCCACGTCTTTCTACATCTTCTCATGTCTTCACTAGTCATAGTCATATTTAAATAGGTTGATCCCTTTCAATCATGTTTATTCGTATACCCTGTAAATATTGAATGGGGGTAAGCCAAAAGGTACATCTATGCGACTCCACATGAACATTACTTACTTCTTCGTACATCTGCTCCTGTCTCCTCTAGTTATTCTTAATGCTATACAGGTAGGTCCCTATCAATTGTGCTTTTGTATACCCTGTAACTATTCAAAATGGTTGCACAAACCTGTATCTCCGACACTTTACCATCTCTGCTCGTCTCTTCATCTCTAATCAATTCATTTACCCTACTTTATATTTGAATCTGTTCAGCTTGTTCGAATACCCTGTAACTTTACAAAATATTTTACAGAGAGGGCATCTGCGTACCTACATCTCAAAATGATCGCGTCACAAACACAAGAGCTTAGCTAAGCAGATCTATTATAATTTCTTACAGTGTGTAGTATCTTGAAGTCGAGCATGCTCGACTAGCGCAATGTTGTTTGTCTTTTGGTGATTATGTCACTTGGCCAATGCCGCAACTCCGAATCCGCATCTCAACTCGAACTCGAACTCGAATCCGAAACTGAATCCGAATTTGAATCCAAATCCGAATCGGAATCCGAATCCGTCTCCGAATGTGAATGTCAGTTGGCGTGCGCGTTATGAGGGCCATTGATGATCCGGCTGGCATATAAATAAGCCCAAAAGCCTCTGCCCAGAGTGAGAGGCAGATGGAGAGGGAGAGAGGGATAGAAAGGGAGAGCAATAGAGGCCGAGGCATCCTCACGTTTTCCACATAAAATACATTTTCGACCGAAATTTGTTTTGTTTTTTTGGTAGCTGTTTTGCCTCTTTAAGTGATTCCCACGAGACGCAGCTACCGAGTGTAGGCGGTCGGCACAAGATCTTCAGTTGGCCTCTGGGCCTAACGCAACGCAACGCAACGCAACGGATCGGATCGGAATCGGATGCACAGATCATGATGATCATCCAAAAGAGAGACGAACAAACAATTGCGATTAGTATGCAGCTCAGGCAGACGGCTTGCTGGCCATTAAATTTTGTGCGGAGCGACCTCAAAAATGGCAACGACAATCATCAACAACAACATCATGAGCATGATCATGATCCTCTCCCGGCTTCACATCAAGTACCAATTTAATAGCACAGACTCAGCCAGAGTCAACCAGACGGAGCTGGAGACAGATCCCCCCAATTAGTATGCCAAGTGCAGCGCCATTGTCCCAGCTCGTCAAAGGAAATGGCCTCGCATCGCACTTTCAGAGGATCAGATGCTGCTCTCTCCCTCTCTGTCTTTCTCTCTCTTATGCTTGGTCTGCCCACGCCCACGCCCACGCCCTCGCCTTGACTGGTTTTCTAAGCCCGACTGCGTTTTATGTTTGACACGTTCGACGCTTCGTTTGCTTTAAGTATCTTTAGATCCTCACTGATATATTCTTGTTGCATTCCATGATCCAAGATCCAAGAGAGCCATAAACTGGCCCTCGGCCCACAAGCCATAATTCATCTGTCGCTTGGGGCTTGTCTTATCCGCATATACATATGCAGCTATACTTGACCAACACGATTAGCCTCGAGTAACCTCAACTTCTCTTAAGTGATCTATAGAGAGTTTTCCTACCCAAAAGCCAACTTGGTGGATTCCTGAAGATCAGCATATTCCTTAACTGATCTTAAGTGATCTTCGAATAATCTTAAATGATCTTTGGAATATATTTCCTACTCTAAAGCTATATAAGCCCAAATATTTGTACTCTATAAAGAGAGAATACTCAGTAGTTCCCTAGAGATCAGCACACAGAGAAAACTCAGTAGATTCCCAAGGATCAGCATATTCCTCAACTAAGCTTAAGTGATCTTTGAAGAACTTTAACGGGCAAGTTATGCAAATAGCTTCGTATATAGTTTTGTATATGTATTTATAGCTCAAGAACTTGAGCGATCTTATGTGATCTTCTCTGGATGACTCGCATCCCAGGCTAAAGATTCACGTATGGATCGTCATTGAATAAAGATTCAGTAAATCTTCGACACACTTAGTTTCTTAATGCCAAAGAATTGAACTGATTTTGGCTGATATTCTCTTTATATTACTATAAACTGATCTTCAGCGATCTTCGGCGTATATTCTGAGAGATCCCAAGTGATGTTCTTTGTATGCTACGCATACCAAAGCCATGTAAAGGGCTAGGCTCAATTTTGGACTGCGCTGGGCAGTCAGCCAAAGACAAATGCTCAATGCAGACCGATCGAACGAGCTGTGGCTCATCTGAGGAGCCTATTTAAAATTCTGAGAGCAAATCAGAGACCAGACACAGGTCTATGGGTAATGGACAATGGGTAATGGGTAATGGCTTGCCGCCAAAGTGCGGAGAAATTATCAAAGTGAAAGACGTCGCAAAGACGGGCCAAGCGTTGAAGAAGAAGAAGCAGAAGAAGTTGAACAAGAAGCAGAAGAAAGACAAAAGATAAGCACATAGTGTGCCATATGGGTGGGGTTTTTTTTTTTTTGGGGTGGAGTGGAGTACGACTTGCTACCTCTTAAAATGGACTTTGTGTGCGCAAAGCACGATAGAGAGAGAGAGAGAGAGGGGAGAGAGAGAGAGAGAGAGGGGTGATGGGGGAGAGAGGGAGCGGAGGAGACGGGGCAATTGACAATGCGACAGGAAATGCTCTTTGCCGCGATCAATTTCCATAATTAAACGGACGCAGCTGAAGACATTGGCCACTTGTAGGTTAAATGGGTTTGTTGGCCCCCGCCAATACACAATACACGACTTGTTAACAGACCTGTAACACACACACACACACACACATATATATACTATATATAGTAGATGTGTAAGCGCTTGTTATTTAATTTAATTGAATTGTCTTTTGCTCAACTTTAGCAATGACTTCGTTTTACTTTTGCACCATCAGCGCTCTAATAATTTCAACATTGATTCTTTCGAATAGATTTTTAATTGAATTAGCGTTAAATCAAACCAATAAACACGTGAAAGAATATAGTTTGCCAGGCCAGAAGTTACCCACTTTGAATGGAGTTCTCAGATATCTCTGGTGTTTCTCAGACGATCTTAATGAAATATCTAGAGACTTGAGATATGATTTAGTTGTGCTTGCATACCAAAAATCAGAGTCATATCTGTAAGAGTTCTCGAGTTTTGGCTTCATATGAGACATGTCAAATATCCCGTTGCTTGTGCCTACAGTCTCTGAGTTGCTCCAAGATTATATATATATATATGTATATACATATTCTCTCCATAACATATTCACATTATATCCTATATACTTTACTAGGCCAAAAGTTACCCACTTTTAATAGAATTCTCGGGTAACTCTGGTGTATCTCAAACGATCCGAATGAAATATCTACAGACTTAAGATGGGATTTAGTTATGCACGCATACCAAAAATCAGAGTCATATCTTGGCAAATTCTCGAGTTTTGGCTTTACATAAAATGGCTGCAGTCTGTGCCTGTAGTCTCTGACTTGTATATATATTCTTTCCATAACATAGTCAAGCTATACCCTATACACTGTACAGCTACAGGGTGTTATAAAATGCAGCGCGTCAGCTGCAGCAGCAGCAGCTCCCAATTTGTCGATTGCTTCGCTGGTTTCTCAAGGCGATGACAATGATTCACCTCGGATACTGGCAGCTGGAACTCTCGGCTGGCTGGGTGGGTGGGCGGATGTGCCCGTGGAGGCAGTCGGTTTGGCTCCGACTCCGCTGCGATTGGCATTGCACGCGAATGCGAAACGCGTTCAAGGCGCCGCCTGCGAATTGTGCGAATGTGTGAGTGTGAGTGTGAGTGCCCGGCGCCAAGAAGTGGGCCAGAACCTTCGAGTCGACCAATTAGCGGAGCTATTGGCCCAAGATTCTACATGAATATGGCAAATGACTTTGTCGCTGGACCTCGACCGCAAATGCTGACCGTCAAGCCATGAATTTCATTGCGAATTATCCAAGTGAACAGCTGGCAATGTTTTTTCTAACATTGCTTGGCCTTTACATTTTATTAATAATCTTCTCTTGTTCTTTAACAAGAACTATAAGCCCAACTCTACAGTTCTATCCCAGCTGAGCTGAAAACTACAAGACCTAATCATGGTTCAGTATGCCCTCTAACTATCAAATGCAAAAGGGTATGATGTGTTATGAACATGTAAGCCACAGGCAGCTAAATGACTCGAACTTTTCATCTGTCTCGCTAGGAGTTGATCTTTTATCTGCACCCATTATCACATTATCGATATTTATTGATTTTAAGATAAGTTTGTTACCCTCTTATATCCTTTAAAGACAAAGGTCCAAATTTCCCGCGCCATAACTCATTCAAATCCCGCCAGATTATATTCTTTAACTATACATAATATCTTATATCTATCAATAATCACAACTTATCTGAATTAGATCTATATTTTAAACGAATGTATCTGCTATGTTTGCCTGAAAACCCTATTCTATGCCCAACTTCTCCTCAGTTTAGGCGAATCAAGTTTTGATTTAAGCATGGTAATATTTATGGATTCTAACTATAAAGTCTATTTCCTGTGGTTCCAAAATGTAGCACACATTTGTATGCATACATATATATTATATTATCTCTGATTGTGTTTTGGTTGCCAGCTGGCCATTTGCACATCTGCATATGGGCTTATATATGGGGAAGGGCTTAACGATCCCACCCATCCCAGCAGATCTGGGCAAATGTTGATCTATGATTCGAAACGCAGACACATAGTTTTTTTTTTGTTGACACTGTGTCCCATTTGTGTGTGTGTGTGTGTGTGTGTGGGTGTCTCTCGATAAGCTCCACAAATATTGAATCAACTGAGTTGCCGGGTCGGGTCCGTTTCTGGTTCTGGTTCTGGTTCTGGTCTCGGCTCGGATGGGACACCTGCATGTTGTTATCTCTTATCAGCAGCGTGCCAGAAAGTCAATCGAATTTGTTTGCCTTAACTCAAACTGAACCCAACTGCAGGCTGTCTCCCTCTCTCCCCCTCTCTCGCTCTAGCTATACTTTTGTATACTTTTGTATCTATCCAGCATGGGGCATCGACATGGGCATCCCAGGTAAGCCTGTGTGTGTCTCTCTTTATTTGATTTCGCTCAGATCGTGTGAATAAGTCAAAACCGAATTATTTTTATGGTCCGTTATCTTATCTCGAATTACTTGTATTTATGATACTGCGCAATGCCTTGAGAACTCTCCCCAGCCAAACGAAAGTGTTGAAGTATCCCCCTCTCTCTCTCTGCTCTCTCGCTCTCTCAGTTAATCTTCTCTGCTGCTCTGTGGAGATCCGGACGGATGTGAGCATTACTTTTTATGGATATTTATGTAGGGAACGTGACATTCGTTGGCGCAAACGAAAAAAAAAAATAACAAAAAAAAAACGTTTCCAATTCGAGACCAGTTAAAAGAATCTGAAGAACTTTTTGTTTTATTCGAATTTATTCACTGTTTTTGTCGCACGCCAGGCGATTTTTAATTTCGAGTGCAGGAAATCATCGCCCAGCCACCCACAGCTAAGCGAGAGAGAGAGAGAGAGAGAGCGAGAGAGAGAGGAAGGGAGAAGCAGAGATATCTCAAGTCAACTACACCCCGTGTGCATGCCCAGCAGAAGCACTTCCCACCAGGCAACTTGGCTCCAATTACGCAGAGAGAAGCTACAAAAAGAAAGAACTTACCATATTATATACCCTTTCATAAAGAATTGGATTGAAAGCGAGAAACTTATGCAAGAGATAAGTTGCTTAAAGTATAATATATATGCCCTGTGGAATCTGAATCTTCTTCTTCTGCGTTACAAACGTCGTGACAAAGTGATAGTACCCTAGAAATATCCGTCTAGATATCATATAATTGTGAGTTTTCGTCGTGCGCGTGTCCCAATCTTTTTCTGCTTTACTCCTGATGTAAGAAGGAGCATCGTCTTTCCGACGACCCCAACGATCGGTGCCAAGGGATGAAGCGTGTGGTAATCCGAGTTCTAGATAAAAGAAGCTCCAAACTGCACGTCGAAAGTGCAATCTCAGCTGAATTGTGAGGCGGACAGGAACGGAAAACGGTTTAGATAGTCTGCAACTGAAAGATTTAAAACTGAAAGAAAGACTAAAACTTCTTCTATACACGGGATATATATATATCTTATATTTCGTGACAAAACTATAATACCCTCTAGAAGGGTACAAAAGGGGAAACAGTGAAAGTCCTGTGGCTTTGGTATATACACACTTTTGTATGACATAATTTAAGACCTGAAAATTGTAAAACGATCGGACTCTAAAGACCGAACTTAGTTCAGTTTGTTGCAAGAGTTAAGAATGTGGTGCAAAGCGAAGAAGAAGCATAGCTGCTACAGCAAAAGTAAAGCTACAATATTTGCCACGTCCGCTCTCAGCGCTGGCTAAAGGGTATCTCATAGTCGGGCATAACCGACTTGAAAGCTTTAACGTTTTGATAATCAATCGATTGCCTATTTACGATCAGATTTGGATATATATAGCTTATATATTCTAGCTACTGATCACTGCTGATCACTGCTGATCACTTGCAACTGTTGCAAGCTGTTGCTGCAACTTTGTTGCTGTTGTTATTGTTGTTGTTGTTGTTGTTGTGTTGCATTTCTTAAGACGAAGGCAGCGCAATGGAAATCAGCGCAAAACTAAATAAACTGCAAATGAAAACGAAAATGAAAACTCGAATGAAATCATAATAAAAATCTCGCATAAATGCAACAAATTTGTGGCGCATGCGCAACCAACCACCCAGCACCCCCTCCCCCATCCCCCTCTCCCCCCTCTTCACCCTCGACCCCCTCGCCAACCCTCGACTGCCTGCAGCTGCCGTGCAATTAATAAAAACAACAGGCTGTGCCGCTCCGCCCCCCTCTTAGCCGCATTGTTGCCGCCTTCACAGCCGCCGCCGCCGCCGCCGGCGATGAGCTAACAAACATTTTTTTTCTCTACTTTTTTATACCCTGAACATATTAAATATGGACAAGAGGGGTATAATGTGTTTGCGCAATTGTGTGTAACAGCCAGAAGGAAGCATCTCCGAATCCAGCAAGTAGATGTTTCCTTGATCAGCATCAATAGCCGAGTCGATCTATCCGCCCGTCCGTATGTCCGTCCGTCTATAAGAGCTACTGTCCTCCTAATGCTCGCGCAGTACGAGTTTGCTTCCGATAATCGATTACTTGCCCCGTTTTCAAGTAATCGATAAAAATCGATATCAAAATGCTGTTTTTTGAGCAAATCTCGTAAATTATAAGAGCTGGAGACACCAAATTTGACAAGTAGCTTCTTGAATAGCGTATATATATATAAATATATTTAATTTTATAACTATTGCCACATTTCTATAAATCCCACCTATACGAATTTGTATAGCATAATAAGGTCTGGTGTAAATTGTTCGCAGGTTCAATTCCAAGTTGATTAAAAGGAGGGTATCCAGGGTATCCCCTGGTCGGGCACGCCCGACTAGAGCCTCTTACTTGCTTCTTTTTTCGCCTTTTAACTGCCGTTTGGCGCGCACACGGCGCCGGCACGCGCTGCGCTGCGCCAGCGTTTGTATCTTGTAGATACAAAAATTGCATCGCGCTGCAGCGCAGCTTTTGCCACGTTGTTGTTGTTGTTGTTGTTGTTGCTGCTGTTTGCGTTTGTTTTTATGATTAACGCTCGTTTCGCTTTATATAATCGCAATCACTGCACATGGGCGCACTCCGCAGCACCGGCAAAAAACGCAGCTGCTCGGATATGCACGACCCAGCGATACCCTATACATTCAACTTTGACACACTCGAGCAGGCTTCTTCCTGCTTCATCTTGCCTTCGCCCCACACTATCCAGTCGATCTGCCTCGGCTGTTTATAGCCCGATCTCTTTGAAATTTTCAGGGCTTAACTGTGGCAAACCCAAGATCCATGTCTATAGCAGCAAAATTGCCTGGCTTACAGCTGGGAAAGATGTAAACTTTGCGATAAAATAGAATAATATAACAAATGCGGAAAAAGAACAGGATTTCAATAGCGATATTTATCGATTGCGGAAGTGTGGGAGGCTTATCGATAGATGTAATCGAATATTAAAAGAGTGAGAGAGAACCTTCATTCCAAGCGGACAGACCCAAAACATGATCAATACTACATATTTACTGCGACTATGCGATCCCTGCTGCCCGTTGCATATGTTTGCTAGAAATCAGCATACCCTTTGCTGTTGATTTGCACATTTTGTACAGGGTATTCATACAATTTCATAATTGAAAATGGTGCAACAATTTTTTGGCTGCTCTTTTGGGCCTAACTCCGTCACTTACCATCATCACACCCTCCCCCCCCACCCCCCTTTATCACCTGTTTCTATCGCTCCCCCACCGCGCAACCTCCCTTTCTCAAGCCATCCATCCATCCATCCATCCGTCCATCCATCTTTTGGTCTGTCTGTCTGTCTGCCTGTCTGTCCGTGTTGCATGTTTGATTTCAGTTAATGCAATGCTACATCTTGCTGTTGTTGTTGTTGTTGTTGTTGTTGCTATTGTAATTAAACAGAAATGCAGCTATTTGAAATTTAAGAGGAAGTTTACCCAACGAAACTGCGGCAACAATGCGTCCACGTCCACAGCTGGAAGCAGACAACTCAAATTGACTACCGCCTTGGAGTCTGGAGCAAGGCTAAAAACAAAAGCCAAGCCACCAAGTGGAATAGATTGATAAAGTATAACAAATCTTATGATTTATCTACCTTATCTTTATCTACATTTAGTTATTAACAGATCAGATTTCGGGTCTTGAAAGCTCAGATTAATCTGATTGATCAACTAAAGAAGGTCGCAGCACATTAGTTAGAAATTGTTACATTTTCTGAGGTAATTTGAACCGGCAATCTCTCGTTTGAAGGTCGAACCAAGTGGAAGCTTCTGTAAGAGTTTAAGAGTCCTTTCAGGCTGTACTTTAATCAACTATTGGTTGCGATTGCAGTCAGTCGGCCAGACCAAGCCCTGTTTTATACTTATATATTAGATCTAAGTGACAACTTAATAACAGCTTCCGATTGACATAGCTGCAAGCTTAAGATGTGCTTTGGAGTGACCTTCAAATGGGAGATGTAGAGGGAGATGGAGATGTTGTCGACGCGGTTCCCAGACTTGGCGCAATGTCAAGTGCCTGGCAAGAGGGAAAACACAGACAGACCGAGAGACAGACAAGCGGACAGTTGTACATTGAGACGGACAGAGAGCTGAAGCATTATTAAGTTTCTTTGTCATTTGTAATATTTGTTTTTGGCGATACTCTATTGTAGAGACTATTATAAGATTGTCATCAACTATGTTACAAACAGTAGAAAAGGTTTCTGGAACCTTAAAGCATATATATTTCTGATCAGCGAGAACAGACGAGTCTTTACAGACAGGTCTTTCAGTCCGTCGATTCGTCTCTCTTTTTCTATGCAAACTAGTCTCACAATGCTCAAGTTCTGAATATGTCAAAGTTGGGCAGATCTTTTGAAAAGCAAGTTTTTGTATGGAAAAGTCAGCAATCAGAAGCTTCACTGTACTCACATATCCTGCAAGACTTTCAATGGCAACAAACACATAAAAAGCGAAATGATTTTGTTGCAAAGGGTATTCAGTCTTCGGCCTGTCGCAGCTGAGCTGCTTTCTTGTTTTAGTTTTTGTGGAGCTGCGACAAACACTGTGAGTTATGACTAAACGAGACGAGCTACAAGCTACAAGCTGGACAAGTTGGAGAGTGCTAACGGAAACTGTTGACCGCCCAGTTGACAGTTGGCAGTTGGCAGTTGGTGGCTCGGAAACAGTTGGCCAGTTTCCCAGTTTGGGGTCAGCTCGGCTAGCTTTCATCTACAATATGGGTATCTTTAAGCGTTATGAGTATCTTTTTATGGCTATAAAAATGAAGACAACAGCAACCAAAAAACCGAAACATGTGAGCTGGGAGTGTGGGGCGCAGTTAAACCAAAAATGACCAAAACGACACTTCGCGCCGGGTCAAAAGGTGCTGAGAAAGAACTCAACTCAATGATGCTGAAATTCTGCTCTGCTCCGAAACTTGTTCCGTTTTCTTGGGGAGCTCAACGACTTTGATGTTCATGTTGTAATCCACACGAACACAGTTTCCAGTTGCAACCACTTTACCCAAAAAAAAAAAACACTGTTGATGTTCAAGATTTTAGCCACTAATTGGGCGACAGCTTTAGCCAGAATCTAAACCTCGTAAGCCACACACAGGTGCAAAAGGGGCAGTCGAAAAAATACTTAACACGTAAATATTAGCAAATAAACTAATCAATGTTCAAGTCAATAAAAGTTCTCGTGGATTTAAACCATCGATCTCCCGCTTGTTGGTTCGACGTTTAAAAAACAACGAAAGTATCCAAAAACTCACTTCCAGCCCAGAAGAAAAGACGTGGGAGCATGTTTGGGTGCATGGATTTGAACCATCGATCTCCCGCTTGTTAGTTCGACGTTTAAAAAACACCAAAGTATCCAAGACCTCAAATACAGACCAAAAGCATGGACAAACGAACATTTTAGTGTAAATATTATCAACTTCTGATGGATTTGAACCATCGATTTCCTGCTTCTTGGTTTGACGCCTAAAAACCAAAGATGTACCCAAAACCTCAATTTCAGCCCAATAGAAAAGACAAACGAACATTCAATCAATTAAATTTCTAATGAATTTGAACCGTCGATCTCCCGCCAATTGGTTCGACGTTCAGACAACTTGTTTTCTTTTATCAGATCTTCGTATTTAAGGCTTCGCAAACATTTCGATGGGACTCGAACCACTAATTGGGCGACAGCTGTAGCCCAATTAATCGCATAATCCGCACACCCCAAACAAGGCATCTTGACACGCAGCATCTTGTGGCCAGATCGTCGTCGTCGTCGTCATCGTCGTCATCGTCGTCATCGTCGTCAGCATCTTGAACGACTGCTCCGATGCTCTACTTTCACTGCGGGCTGTCAAGTCGAAAGGGTTGCCGGCTCGTAAATCAACAAAATAAACCAGTTTAGCAGCTTAGTCGTACCTTCGTGACCTGCTCTGCTTCTTATATATATATATATATGCCCTGCTCAAGGGTAGTTTTCCCAGTTGCCAGTTGCCAGTTCCCCTATGCCCTGCAGCCTGCAGCCTGCACCCTTGATCCCCTGTCGCCTTTTCGTCACGCTGACCAATGTCCGGCAAAATGATGAACTTTCTAGCCTAAAAAACAAATTAATTGAATATGTTTGCTTTTGAACTCTTGATCTGCATCTTGATCTTGAACCTGATCTCATCTTGGCCAGCAAAACATTTCATTAAAAATGTCCTCTGCACGGGGTTGGGCCCAAGCCTCATCCCCGTGAACTTTGCTAACCTCCATAAGGAGGGAGGGTTGCGCAAGCCCAACAATTAAACATGCCTCATTTTGGGTTAGAAAATGTCCATTTTTACCGTTTACCGTTTACCAATTGCCATTTGCCCCCAATTTTGATAACCCTCGCGATGCTGGACCAATGCGGTTGCCGCAAATCTTGTTCGAGAGCTGAAAATGGTGTGCATTTACTTGTGCGACTCACTGTGTGCAAAAGTATGAGGCTCAGCTGTATATCTATTTATCTAAACAATCTATACACAAGGAGATAAAAGCTTTCCTTGTTGGAAAGTGTAGCTGTTAGTTATCTTTCCATTTAATACGAATTGGAAGGTGTTTTGGAAGAACGCCTTTCAAGCTCCTGTATAGAATAAAGAGATGACAGATAATTGGATAATAATCAAAAGGCTTAAAGATACGATCCATCTCCTTTATTGTCTATCAAAATCATTACGAACCAGCAACAGAATCCCAGAATTCTCAATTCTTCTCAGTTCGATTAAGAAACAAAAGATTCTTGAAAAGGTTTTTAGATCTTAAGATTGTTTTTGGTTTCTATCTTTTTAATATATGGGTATATCCAAGTGAACTTTGAGTTCTGCTTTTCTCTCTCCCTCCCTCTTCATCTATCTTTCTCTCCCTCAGACTGACCGTTAGAAATTGGTGTTTTTGTCTAATCCCAAAAGAAACTTGTCCTGCGTTGATCTAATTTTCAGTCCTTTCATTGAACACGTCCCGTTTCGAGCCCATAAGAAGAAGAAAAAGGCCGTTACTTCTTTGCACAATGCCCCAGGGAACTGTCCTTGCCCTTGCCTCTGCCTCTGCCTTAAACTGCCTGTTTGGCCTGAGCCTGAGTGTCCTGTCTATCCTGCGCTCCTCTTCTTCTTGTTTCGCTCAGTCACTGACCTCATTTCGATCGCCAGCACCTCAGCCGCATGCCCCGTGCCCCGTGCCCCGTTCCCCGCGTCGCGCTGCAGCTCAAATTGCCAAATTGCAGGAGGGAGAGAGAGAGAACGAGAGAGAGAGAGAGAGAGAGAGAGTGCAGTACTCAAGATCAAAGAGCATAAGAATATATAAGAATATTCTTAAAGATTTGCTAAAGAGTCCAATTCCGACATCAACTTATTTATTCAATTTGTATAATATTTATAAAGCTTTTTTATATATATATCGTACGTAGATTAAGAATTTTGTAAAACTATAAAATTTAAGATACGCTACAAAATATTACAATAATAACTGCAGTTAAATACGCTAAGCGGGGACTCAAACCCTGGGGGACTTATTTAGAAAACTTATCTAACGGCAATTCGTTCTTTCCGAAAGATACAGAAACTTGTGATATTAACCCTTAATCTGAATAACTTTTTTTCAAGATGAATATAGAAAATATATAAGTAAGTATAGGATATGGTAATAGCTTCAATCAACAGCAGAATTCGCTCTTAACTCTAGTCTTTCATACCACTTAACCGAAGCTTTAACTAGTTGCGAATTTTAACGCGTTATAACAAGCAAAAACTACAAATATAGATAGCTTTCGTAGTTGCCGAGCCGGACAGAATGTACCACAATATATGGACTCAGTTTTGTTCAAGTAAATACACAAAAACTTCAAAAGTTCGAAAATCAAGTAATCCACAAATAAAGCCATGGACATAACTTTAGTTAAGTCAAAACAGTTCCATGGTATAAACGTTTTCGTATTCCCCATCAAAATGGCAAACATATTTGATTTCGTTTGGATACGTATTTTCCGATTTCGAGTTGAAATATGTAATTTCGGCTAATGAAGCGGAATTAAGGCGATAAACCAAAGGTTCAAACTCTCATTAACCCAAAAGGTCTTAAGATCTTGTGCAGCATATTCCCGATCTGACCGATCCATAAATTATCATTTTAACGGACACACACACGCACACACACACACACACATACACACACACAGATACAAGAGCGAAAAATGACGCAGTCATAAAACAAATTTTAATCAACTAAAGATGTTTGGGATCAAATTGTAATACGCATGTTGACCAAACGCAGAAACTGGACTTGGGCATGAAATATGAGTTCAGGGCAGGGTACGGGCACGGTCAGGGGGTTTGGTCAAGCGTGTAATGCCAAAGGATGTGAGAATGCGACCAGTTCCAAGTCCAAGTCCAAGACCAAGACCAAGACGAGCCAATTTCACAGCAGCAAATCAAGATCATTGACCAACCCAACTAATATTCAAATGAGGTCGACCGGATCAGTTCCGGGATGAGATCGTAAATTAACAGGCAAACTGACCAGCGGAATGCAACTGGGCAAAGGGTGAAACAGGACTCGGGACGCGGTGCTCATTACAATGGGAGCAAACGGCAGAGGGCAGAGGCGCCTCAAACGGGACAGCGTCTAGGATAGGAGTAGGGTTAGGGGTAGGGTTGAACTCAGTAGGCAGAAGGCAGAAGGCATAAGACAAGGAAATTGCATTGACCCGAAGACGCAAACCCACCCTACCGAACTGGACAGTGGTCAGCCAGTTCGACCCTCGCTACTTAGTGGCTGTTAAAGTTCGTGGCTCGAACCCCAACCCGAGCTCGAACCCTGTCTCTGTCCCTGTCTCTGTCCTAATTTGCATTTGGCGCGTTGGCTGTTGCGCCTTCGTCTATTTATTTATTATTTTGTTTGTGTGTCCAGCGTCCGGCGCTGGGAACCGTTTTTTTTTTTTTAGTGCGTCTCGGCCGTTGGTCAGTCCCTGCTCTATTCTCAATTCTCTATTCAGGTCGCCTGCTCGCTTCTCGCTTCTTGCTTCTCGCTGATCCCATTCCCGTTCCGAGTGCCTCAAGTGCCATTGTCCGGGCGCCGCCCTTTGTTTTCATATGTCATGTTGGACAGCGCACTGGAGAGGACAGAGGACATCGACTGGACCCAGCCATTGCCCTCTCCTGGCTGCTCCCTGCTCCCTGCTCTGCAAAACCCGTTTTGCCGCCCAAATAAGACATATTTCGCGGCAATCAACGGCCACAGCTGTGCTCCTCAATCCCAGTCCCAGTCCCAGTCCCAGTCCCAGTCCCTGTTCGCTACACCAATTATATGCCTTAATTCGACGATTTGGCGCCAAACTATTTACTTTCTTCTCATTATCATCCTCTATCATATATATGTAGATATCATACATCATCCTCTCATCAATACAATCTATGTAATATGTATATATATATATTATCTATACCATCCTTTTTGTTATACATATACATATCCATCTTCTTATTACCATCTTCTATATTATATACATATATCCATATTCTACGTTCTTCTCTTTCCATTTCATATGGTCTTCCCGCCTCTCAGCTTAAAGATCCTTCAATTCCTTTCGTTTAGAACATATCCAATTCTATTTCAGTCAAGTCTGTTGTTACTCAAGATTCATGCATGCGTTTATTTATAGATGCATGTTTGTGTTTTAATAACAAATACAGACCAAGTTATTTGTCGCTGTGCTGCAAATTTTAATTAAAACGAATTTCTGCCAAGTGCTCTACTCCTCGATTCTCATGAATTCAAGTAGGCTCTGTAGTGTAGTGTAGTGCTTTTTCTTGTTTTTTGTATGTATGTATGTTTTGTATGTGCGTATGTATGTACAGAAATGTACACAAACATATATGCATACGTGCATGTACTAATATATACATGTACATATATCTGTGCTCATATGCACATATGTATGTATGTATGTATATATGCGTGTATGTATGTATGTATGTCTGTATGTATGTATGTATGTATGTATGTATGTATGTATGTATGTATGTATGTATGTATGTATGTATGTTAGTATGTATGTATGTCTGTATGTATGTATGTATGTATGTATGTATGTGTGTATGTATGTATGTATGTATGTATTTATGTTAGAATGTATGTAGGCATCCGAATATGTATTCATATATGTACGCATGCATGCATGTTTGCATATACATACTTATACAAAACAAACATGCGTACATGTATGTGTAAAAACAGGCATACATATACATACATACATATATGCAAACATAAAGATGAGTTTGAGGCCGATCGGAAGGAAAGCAAAAAAGTTGCATACAAACGTTTTTCGCGGGTTTTCCACACATGCGAGCGGAATTTCCCGAAATCCCGTCTTCTCCATATAAATGTATGTATATTTAAAATTTATAAAGAACTAAGGCAAGACTTAACTGACCGAAACTATGAGGCATAATACTTCTCGTTTAATTATCAATATTGACTACTTTTTCATAATTAGAGTCCAATGAATAATGCATTCCATTTACTGAAATGAGCATCATTTGTGATAAATCTGAGGACATTTATCAAATTTGATGGGTTTACGCCACATGATCTGACCTGAACTTTAGAGCAAACATTTAATTGCTTCATTTCACGCAGTTGATGTCCCGAAAAGCCAAGCCCAGCCCCGACCCAACCCAACCCAAGCCAAACCAAACAAAAGCCAACCCAGTCGAGGATAGCCGCAAACATCCCGAGACACCACCCGGACAGAAGTCAATAGCTTTGCCTGGGCGGGATGCAGCCTTGTGGGATGTGAATAGAAGGGCGGCCGGGGGTGGAGGAGGTTTGTCAGCGGGGGTGGATGCGGCGTTTCCATGCTTAAACGTGACTTTTAACGCGCGCGCCAAGGGGTAAAGGTAAATGCGCTTTGGCATTAGGGTGCCACGGACAGGGACATGGACGTGGACGTGGGCCAGACCAACTGCAACAGGAACAGGAACAGGAACAGGGTGTGGCTGGGCTGAGTCTGGAATTGAGTTTGGCTGCGAGGCAGTCGCTGGTAATCCCCGAGGTGCTGGCATTTGGTATAAAATCCAACTGCAGACTGCAGACTTTTTTTTTGGGGTAATTGCATTTGGCACGGCAACATCTCCAGCAGGAGCATATGGCTCCCATTCTGGGTGCAGGGATGTGCCAGACGGCGACTGGCATTTCGCCAGCACACTTGGCAGGTGGGAAGTGGACGTGGATGTGCTTGTGGATGTGGATCTTCCGCTCAGCCGATAGACCCACAACTGCGACCAGGAAACGGCTTCCTCTGCAACTTTTTACGCTACAAAGCATATCTCTCTATATATATATATATGTATATATATGCATATATATAAATAATGTCTGAAATGAAAATGAAAACGAGATAAAATAGGAAAAGAGGAAAAAACAAAGAAAAATCACAGAAAATAAATGCAAGCGGGCGGGCAATTATCACGTGCAAGCCATGAAACTGGTGCACAACGAGCTCAGCCAAGGAGCTAGACGGGCGGGCTGGGCCAGGCTTGGCGGGGAGGGGGCAGGGGCAGGGGCAGGGGCAAGAAAGCAAAAGTAAGAGGTGCTCGTAACACTCGAAACAATGTTAACAATTTGCCAAACCAAACCAAACCAAACCAAAGCAAAGCACGTCCAAAAACCCGACTGAACCAGTTGAAATGCTCAAAAGTAATACGCTAGGAATATTGTATATATATATATACATTTATCCAGACTGCAAGCCGGTTCGATTCCGAACTTCCGAATGTTGTAACCCAACCTTGGCCCCAAACAGTTGTCCAAATAACAATCGAAGCGAAAAGCTAACCAAACCTTAATCCATTATTACAAAAACCAAATCTCAGAGCATAAATAATTTGGATCAATGCATTAGGCTAAGCACATTTTAGGATATATATCATACTTAGAGATCTTTTGTCAATTAGAAGCTGAATTGTTTTAGTTAAGTTTTGTTCAAGAGTTCAAATAATCCGTTTGGTATTAGAATAACCCGTAATGTCTAAAGTGATTGAAAAGTATACGAAGTTGAGAAAAGTCATCAGTCAGTCAGTCAGTCAGTCAGTCAATCAGTCAATCAGTCAATCAGTCAATCAGTCAATCAGTCAGTCAGGATAAATAGTTATATATATGTGTGGTGGTTTATCCAGCGTCTTTGGGGCTTATTGCGCTTGGCTGATTTCCCACATTTTGGGCGTCAGATTTTCTCACGCCCCAAAAACTTATCTTTGGAGCTTTTCGCGCCCGCATAGGCTTCAAGTTCCCAAGCAGCCAGTTCAGGTGATAAGAGCTAGCACTGTCTCCCCCTCTCTCTCTCTCTTCCCTCTCTCTCCCCCTCTCTTCCTCTCGCGCTCTCTGTTTTCTCTGAGTGGACTTTCCCGCCATTTGCTCAGCGAAGCGAGGAAGCAACCGCCAAGACAGTTGGGCCCGCTGCGTGTGTCCGTTGATAAGACCTGCGGCAAGGGCCTCTTGTAACGGCTGCCGGCGACGTCGACTGCGACGTCGACTGCAACTGCAACTGCAACTGCGCCTGTGGCTTATTAAACGGAGCAGTTGCTGGCAGGAGTCTTCCAGATGACGCTGGCGCGTACCACGGCCCAGATTAGAAGCCTGCCCTGGCAAATCAACTGGTTCACTCAAGCGTTCCCCCCCTCCGCGTGACAAAAAGAAGCAGCAGCAGCAGCAGTAGAAGAAGAAGAAGAAGAAGAAGCAGCAGCACAAATTAACCCTGAACCCGGTCGGCCAGCTGCAAGGCTCGCGTCTTGCCACTTGGCTGCCGAGGCGACATTTTGTCAGCTCGATCATTAAATTTGTTACAACTGAACCCGCAACGCCTCACCGCCCCCCCCCCCTCCCCTCCCCCTTACCTATCTCAGCAGAAAGCGAAGCACACCTGACCTCGGCCAAGCTCCGATCTCGATCTGCCACGCGGGAGAGAGACACCTCTCCGCCTTTGATCGCGGCTGCTGATAGAACTGCAACAGCAGCCGCTGCAAGAAGAAGAACAAGAAGAAGAACAACTGCATCAAGTGGCAGCAGCAGCAGCAGAAGAAGAAGAAGAAGAAGAAGAAGCAGCAGAGGCAGCGTATCGTCAACATCTGTGCGGCCGAGCACAGTTGACTCCAGTTAAGGGACAGATAAAAAAAACAAAGAGAATAATAATGTCATGTGGGTTCAACTGCAGCAGGGTAAGCGGGGCAAGGGGCAAGGGGCAACAGGGGACAGGGGACAGGGAAGAGGGAATAGGGGACAGGGAAGAGAGAGGGCACGTGCCCTCTCAAGCGCGAAACGAAACGAAAGGCAGCGCATGACTTGGCTAAATGACGTCGAAGATGCCTCAAACTGGGCCTCAGCCTGCGTCTCGGCCAAAGGCCTCAGTATCCGGGCCAACTGAACAGTTCTTGCGCCAGAGAGGAGCGCGTGTCGTGCTTCCTATCGCAACACGAACACGAACACGAAAGGATCTGCTGTTTCAGAAAAGCAAAAAGCAAGAAAGACAAAATTTGTTGTCTCTATCTCTCACACAGATGTAAGATAAATATCGATTTTGAACCTTTTAAGTCCTTGACTCTACTACCCAAGTTCGTTAACTATCGATGTTCAGCCTTTTAAATATCTAGCTCTTACACAGACGTTCGATATATATCGATTTTAAGCTCTGCTTTTATTCACAATAGCGCGAATATATATCGATATTCCGTCTTAACATTGTTCACAATAGCTCGAATATAATAAGCACGAGACGCCAAAAGTTGTTATGTAGTTACTAAGTATGTTTAGCTCCTGGTTAACCCTCACCAAATTGTACAGGGTATCTCTCAGCTGCTAATAGCCCCCCCCCCCTCACCCTTCTCCTGCTTGCACTATGTTAATCGATATTCTGAATCGATATCGTTTTTCGTGTCGATCGCTCGTCACGCTCTCCTCTCTAGCGCAATGCACCAATCGAGGGTATGTTGCAGCCTTATATTAAATACATTTCCTTCGCCCAGCGCCTGCACTTCCGGCGCTGCGGTTGGCTCTGGCTCTGGGCTCTGGGCTCTGTGTTGCCAACCTCATCGTCATCATCAACAACGTCTTTTGTCGTTGTTGTCTTTAATTGCTCTCCACACACACACTCCACACACACACACACACACACTACACACACACAGACACGCACACCCCGCACTCGACTGTTGTTCCCGCAGGTTTTTCCCTTATTTTCTTCTTTATTACAATGGGGTTTCTTTTTTTTTCTTTTTACCCATTAAAACGTTGCCGTACTCTGCAGCTAAATTAGATTAAGCAGTCAGGCACATGTCTCGAGTTGCATTCGATTCGAGAAACCCGCTCCTGGAGACACTTTGGGCCACGGGCAACAGCAGGCCCGAGAGGGTTGACTTCGAATTCGACTGCAACTGCGACTCCTTCGCTGGATTGATTATCTAAGCCATTTGGTCGGTCGACACAGTGTCAGGTTCTAGGCTCAACAGAAGCCAATGGCACTTCGATTGTGGCAAGGGGATTGTTTCTTGCCTTTCACTTAGCTTAAATTAACTGCAGATTGCATTGCAGAAAGCAGAGAGAAGACAGTTTTGGCAGGATGAGAAAAAAACTATGTGAAGATTCTTAAAAATGAACTCAAGAGGGCATATGTAAGGGAATTCGCATCATGCTCAAGATTCTACGCTCAAATCGCACATAAAAATGGGAAACCCAACAAAATAACATATATAAATTATATATTTAAACTGATCTGTGGCGATTCTGGGCAAAGGAAGCTATGGATCTATAAGAATGCAAAAGATTTTTCTTAAAATATTCCTTCTAACTGTTTACTTTTTGCTCTCTATCTCTTTCTTCCTTCTTATATCTCTCTGTCTCTCTCTCTCTCTCTCTCTCTCTCTCTCTCTTCTATCCTCTGTCTCTCTATCTTCTATTAATCCATCCATCTTTCTCTATCTATATCTATATCTCTCTCTCTCTATCTATATATCGCTCTCTCTCTCTCTCTATCTATATATCGCTCTCTCTCTCTCTATCTATATATCGCTCTCTCTCTCTCTCTCTCTCTTCTCTTTGAGATATTCACACCAAATTTGACAAATGCGAGTCCTTCTTGATAGGCAAGGTCATGAACATGGGAATATGTTCGTTTAGATATATTTAAAGAACTGATCGAAAGATGAGTTTTTTTATAGAAAACTTTTCTATTTATTAACAATTTCTAGACCCAACTCAATTAAAAGCCAGGAAAGTCTAAAAAATGTGACTTAAAAAGTAGCTATAAAATGTCTGCAAGGGTATTTAATCTTCGGTCTGCTCTCTGTCTTTCTTTCTCTTTAAATCGGGTATGCTAGACTATTTAAGGTCAGCTTGCAGCAGAAATAAATGCATTAAATAAAAAATTAAAAAAAAACATTTGCAAAATAGATGCCAAAGCTGCATCACATGTGCCACATGTTGGCTGTGGCATCCCCTTGCCCCTTACCCTTGCCCATACCCTTGTCCTTCCCCTATTGCTGCCACACCAGAGACTCTTGCCGCAGAGATGCTGCCTGCCACTCGCTGAACGCGGGCTTCTGGCAGTGCAATGAACCAACATATTGGCCAACACACACACACACACACGCGGCCTTTTAATAGGCCGAACAGGTGCATTGGCAGCTCTGGAGGACCCTCTCGGCGATTGCAGCCGCAGTCCTTTTGCATCCTTGCAACAGCAACAACAATCGAACGAGACACACGCGGCACGTGCCCCTTCATTTGTATTCATCTTGTGAGCGAGTGCAACATGATGTTGCAGGCATCATCCGCTTACCTGTTCGCCTGCCACTTACCTGTCCGGCTGCCAGGCTGTCCGTTTACCGTTCAGCATTTGCAGCAGGCGGCGCAGGCTGCAAGCTGCATTCGTGCCCCCCTTTCTTGCCACCGGGGAGGGGGGAAGCCACAATTTAGCGCGTGGCAGGATCTACAGCTACCAAGGACAACCAGCTGAGCTGAGTGTGTGTGTGTGTACGTGTGTGTGTGTGTGTGCTGCCGCCTTATAATTAAATTGGCTTTCAGTTTGTGCAGCTTCTTCTTGCAGCATCCAATTGCCGCAGCCAAAGCCACAGCCGCAGCAGCTGTCCAGCTGAAAAGTGTTTATACCCCTTTCACAGAGTGCAGGAGGGGTAGATTAGCTGGAGATAAGCTTCTCCACTATCAAAACTCTAGATAAGAATTAAATAAATACAAGTTTCAGCGATTTGGGAAATTTCAATTTAATCGACACGATGTCCTGAATAAGGAATAGGGATTGGTCCAGAAACGCCTCAGTTAGTCAGGATTATATTGCTGCCCCTGAGGGGGACATGTGCATAGAATGAAGCTAGAATGTCTGCAGGATATCTCCTTGTCTTTCGACGAGAGAGCTCTCTCAATAGGAATGCGAACCTCTTCGATTCAAAAGCGTTTTCACAGTTTAAAAGCCACTGGGTTGGGGCTAACAGTTTGAGAGTCAGCGAAGAACTGCTTTCAACTCGTGTTGCAGAGCAAACAGGGTATTGGACAATCGTTTAAAGACGGCTACAAGATTTTGACCGCTGACTGACCCGAAGGATGCATGATCTGATCATTATGCACACCTCGCCGGGATTAGTCAGGCCCATTAAACGCCTGACGAGCCACATAAACAATCTAATCCAACAACTGACCCTGCCACAGCTCCTCCGCCCGTCAACAGTTGCCCAATTACGCATCCACTTATGACTAAATAGACGCACCTTTTTTTCTGGCCCTTACCTGGGCACCAGGCCAGCCACACACGCCCCTGCCGGACCAGAAATCATTGCGTAACTAGGCGCGTCCACGAGAGCAAAGGAGAGCAAAGGAGAGCAGGGGAGAGAGGTGAGGGAAGATAAAATAAAGGAGCAGCCTTCTAAAAACATCTGCCCTGGCACAGCCGAGAACCTGGCGCAGACCCTTGGCCAATCTGTCGACAGCAACTGGCGTTAAAAAACTCGCGGCGAGGGTTGCGCCTCACACCTTCAACGCGGGCGGGACGGCAGCGGAGGGTGGACGGGGGAGCAGGAGCAGGAGCAGGAGTCGGCAAACGCGACGCTTAATCAATACGTTGCCATAAATCAGTAGAAACTAACAGACTGTGCCGAAAGCGACGGCATCGCCGACTCCTCCGAATACCCTGTGCCCTCTTGGAGTCGGGTCAAATCGCGGGTATGCTCGATTCCAGCAATTGCTTGTGACACGCAGCAGAAGTTAGCTCAATTCGATTGCGTTTATACACAATTATTATTTCGAAAGGTTTTTAGGACTAGCTCTAGAACGATATATATCGATGACAGCCCTGGCATATCGCGTTTATCTCATATATAACAGAAAGTAGATACATTGGATGATAAATCGATAAATATCGATCTGATGAAACTTCCATGTTCACACAATCGATAAATGTCGATGCCAGACCCGGACACTCAGGGCATCTCTTGTTTGATAAATCACAAAATCGATAAATATTGATTTTCGATAAATATCTCTTCACAGGTTTTACTCATTAAGTCTCCTAGATCATAAAAGCTTGGCTAACATATTTGATATGTGAATTTCCATCAAGAATACTTTAGACTTTAGATACCTCCCAGCATTGAGCGATTGTACAGGGTATCTACCTAGTTGGTCAGCCTCTTTTTTGTTTCCTTTGCTGCTGCTTACCCCTTCCGAATGGTCGGTTCTTCTTCGTTTTCTTTGCGCTTCTTTGGCTCGTGCTCCTTTCCAAACTGGGGCAACCGCAAAAACAAATTAGGACCAGTTTCTTTTCCACATGCCAATGACCCGGCCGAGGACCCGGCCGAGGACCCAGGCCCAAGCCAGCAGGCACAGCTGCGATGCTCGCCGACTCTCCGACTCTTCGACTCTTCGACTCTCCGACTCTTCGACTCTCCGACTATATAGACAAACAGACAGCTCAATTCTGCCGATCAGTTCCAAGCTGCCCCGCCCTCTCTCGTCCTGCCCTCTGTCCTGGCATAAACTTGTAGTCCAGTGCAAGGACCTGGCTCAATTATTAATTACAGAAGTGCAGTCCAAGCCAAATATTAACACAACCCCCCCCCCCTTCCCCTTCCCCATCCCCCTAAACTATTTACCCTTACTCCTTTGCAGCAAAAAGTCGCCCACTTTCAGAATTCCTTTTGTAAATATTTACAAAAAAAAAAACACACACACACACACACACGCTATTAAAAAGCGTGCCAATCGGAAAAGTAACGAATCATCGCACGATATCAATAACTAAACCCCCCTCTCCTCCCCTCTAGAGTCAATACCCCCTCGCCCTGAAGCTATATAAACGCATAGCGTGAGAAAGACAAAGTAAACCTTTAAAAAAGAACAAAAACCAATTTCTGTCATATTGACGGTCATTTGGTGTCCGATTTCCAGCGAATGAGATGAATAATTAAATATTATCGCAAGGCTCTGTAAAGATATATAGAAATATAAGCCAATGGAAGAAGATTGTCAAAGATATACATTATAATTATATGTATATTATTTATATATCAATTATACATTATGCATATAACAAGGGAAACTCCCTGGCTTACAGGGGTAGACTCCTTTTGGAAAGACTCTTCCTCTTCTTGCCCTTAACCCAACACTTTGTGTGGGAAATGCTTTCTTGATTAACTTCGGAATTTACAGTCCGATCTTTATGAAATTTTCAGAGCTTGAATATGGCATTTAAATGTCATTGCATCCGAAAGTTCTAGAATATATGTCTGATTTTGAGTAGAATGGTGGAATATGCTCTATATGCCCCTATCCTGGGGAGAGTTATCCAAAAAGTGGAATATTCTTCATTTCTACATATCCTGCACTCCAAATTTTGTATAGTTATCGCTGATAAGCTTTGAGATATTAAAAAAAAATATAACCGAAAAAAAATATCGATTAAAATCGCTTTAATCTTGAATCCTTCAAGTATCGATACATTATGTTAAAAGGCAATTTCCGTGTCTTTAGTTTTGATAAGCTTTCAAATATAGTCAAAGAACAGAATTTAAATATCAATTTAAATTTAAATATTAAATATCGCTTACGTAAGCTTTAAGATAACAGAATTGAAATATCGGTTTTAATCGATTTCGTGAGTTGTTATCGATGATTTGCAACCAATTCGTAACAATACGTTCAAAATGTAAGCTCCCTAGTTCTTGCTGCTGTCCATTGTGACACCCCCCCCCTTCCCCTCCCTCTAACGTATTTCAGCTGTTAAGAATTCTAGCATTTGCAAACAAAAAAGTTGATAGCCACAACTAACCCGCCCCTCCCCCCAGCCCCTCTCAGCACACCTACTCCAAAAAAACAACCGCTTCAAACCTGATTCAATTGACAATCACCCCCCCCCCCTATCTCCCCACACTCCCTGCTAACGTCCCTACATTACATTCCATTTCAGTGTTGTGTTCTATTTTTTTGTGGCTTTACAGTTCTGTTGAGCTTCCTCTGCCCCCCCCCCCCCCCTCACCCCTTGTCAACGCCCTGCTTTTGGCTCTGCTCTTTTGTGTCCTGTGCGCGCACGCTTTTTATTTATTCAGCAAACAGCAACAACAACAACAATAACAACAATAACATCAACTGAAATGGGCGGAAGCCAAACTAAATGCGCCCAGCAATGCGCGGGGTGTAAGTGTGTAAGTGTGTGTATGCGTGGGTAGGCGTGTGTGTTTGTGTGTGTTTGCGTTGTGTATCTACAGGAGATACTTTTTTGCCAACCGCAACTTGCACGAAATGTACAGCAGCTGCCTGGCTGCCTGGCTGCTGCTGCTGCTGCTGCTGGACACCGCATATCGATCGATTCCAACCACAAACAAACACACGCATAAATAAAACACACAGTCGGGCGCAAAAGTATGCGTCAGCGAGTTGGGCAAGTGAAAAGCCATTCTAATCTATTTTGAGCAACCTGCAAAGTATGCAATAGAAGGCCAAAATAGATTAAAAAAACGAATACAACAAAATCGAAAGAGCAACAAAAGCATTTAATATGCAAATTAAATTTAGCTTGATTTCAGCACGCTGTTGAAATACTTTTCTGGCGGCAGCATACTTTTCTTAAGCACTGTGCGGGCTCTTGCGCTGCGCTGCGCTGGGGTGTCCGTTAGGGGGCGTCTGTGGCGCTGACGGCTAACGGAAATTCCGCAGCGTCAGGCAGCAAATGTTCCCATCGTTGACATTTTAAATTGCGCTTCGCTGGCGCCATCTGACGACGGAAATCATAAACTAGCGCTACTCTAACTAGTCGCTATCTCGCTCGCACTCACGCCTCTGCTTTTCTGCTGTCTGTTTTGTTGCGCGCACTCCTGCGCCTGACCACATACACACACACCCTCTCCCCCTCCCCCTTCCCAGCACCAGCCCCATGTAGACTTGGACTTGGCCACGTCACACGGCGATTCAAGCAGCACAGTCGCTGTCGCACGTTTTAGATGAGTATTTGCGCAGAAAATAATCGATTAGACAAATCGATAAAATTAAATTGAGCGATTAAGTTTTATTAAAAAGTATACATATGTTTAAATAAATAAATACGGATCTAAACAAAAAAAAAAGAAAAAAAAAATGGTATTAGATTAAATAAATATTCGCCTCGATTTAGGCCACAAATTTGAGATTTGTACGCTTGCGCTGCCCGAATTCGCCACTGCGGCGACGCAGCTGCTGCTCAGCGGCGGCGGCCTGCGGCTGCGCGCCGCGTCCCAGCAGATTCCAGAAAGGACGCGGCGTCGTCGTCGTCGTCGTCGTTGGCGGATCCTTGTTGATGTAGATGCAATTGACGATCGGCTCGTCACCGAAGTATTCACGACGATAGCCGACGCCGACGCCGTTGATGTTCTGGTTGCGTATCTTGTTGCGGCGACGTCGACGTCGCTGCAGCTCCTGGCGGCGACGCTTCTGCTGCAGCCGACGGCGGCGCTGCGCTTCCGTCGTCTGCTGCGGCCGGCGGCGTCTATAGCCGCCCATGGCGTCGCTGTAGCTGTAGGAGCTGCTGCTGCCGCTGCCGCTGCTGCTGCTGCTGCTGGGACGACGGCGCTTGTTGACGGAGCTGCTCGGTCTGCTCTTCTTCTTCTTCTTCTTTTGACTGGGCTTGGTCTTGCGGCGCTTGGCGGGCGAGGAGGAGGAGGAGCTGGAGGAGCTGCTGCTGCTGCTACTGGCTGGCTTCTTCTTGGCGGGCTTTGGCTTTTCGACAGCGCTGCTTACGCTCAGCTGCTGCTGCTGCTGCTGCTTCTTCTTGATCTGCTGCTGCTCCAGTTCTGCCAGCGTCTGCTCTGCTGGTCGTCGCTTCTTCTTCTCCTTCTCCAACTGCTGCTGCTGCTGCTGCTGCTTTCTCTTCTGCCCGCTCTTTCTGCGCTTCACCTGCTGCTGCTGCTGCTTCCTCTTCTTCTTCTTGCTGTCCACCGGCCGCTGATTGGGCTCATTGATAACGGGATGAATATCGCCATCATCGTCGCCGCCCGTGCTCCAAATGGCCGAGGTGGTAACGGGACTGTCCTCGGCTACGAAGTGCTCGTACTCATCGTAGAGGCCCACGCCCTGATAGTAGAAGCCATCATCGCCCTCATCCCCATCCTCGTCCTCGTCCAGATCCAGATCCAGATCCTCGCCGTAGTAGACAAAGTCCGTCTGCTTCAGTGGAGTCAGGGGCTTCAGCTCGAAGACGGCGTGCGTGTTGGGATTCACCTTGGGCGGCTGCTGAGACTCGACCACAACGATGCCCGCATCGCCGCCCACATTGGCGTGGGTGGCCGCATTGGCGACCACGCTGACGCCGCCGGGCACAGCCTGGGCAAAGCTGGCGCCCACAAAGGGGCTGGAGTTCTGGCCGGAGAACTGTTTCTGCTGCTGCTGCTGGGTGACGGCCACCGGCTGCTCCTGCAACTGCAGCTGCAGCTGCACCTGCTCCGGCTGCTGCTGATCATCATTGGCCAGCTGTTCCTGCTGCTCCGCCTCGTCCTGCTCCGCCTCGTCCTGTTCCGCCTCCTCCTCATCGTCGTCCTCCTCCTCATCATCGTCCTCGTCATCCTCCTCCAGCTGCACCGCGGCCAGCGCCACGTAGCGTCGCTTGCTGCCCGGCTCCTGCTCCAGCTGCAGCACCGCCTCCCGATGCTCCACGCCCGCCGGCACCGCGCTCAGGCTGAGCTGCTGCGAGCTGACCGAGACACTGGGCCCGGCCAGCGCCAAGGAGCGACCGCTGGCCCGCTTCCGCCTGGTCACCACACACTGCGACTTGCTGCCATTCCCGTTCAGCTGTCGGCCCTGGATGTGGAAGCGCTTCAGCTCGTACTCGTCCCCGTGCTCGTCCACCTCGATTCTCGTCTCGCCGGCGGCCTCTCTGGTGGCCAGGGCCAGCCACAAGACGCAGCTGGCGATCAGCGCCAAGACGCAGCGTTTGCTCCACATCTCGTCGGGATTTGAATGCGACTAAACTGGGCTCCCAGCGGCAGCTGCGACTTATATTAGCTTGCCGCCGCGCTCCGATTGACCCGCGGCGCGATCTTCGATCTGCTTCGATCTGCGCTCTGAATTATTCATCAGTCCCCGTCCCCGTCCCCGTCCCCCTCTCCCCATCTTCCCATCTCCCCTCTAGAATCTGTTTGGCCTATTCATAATTTGCTTTCTTTCCCAGAACCCGTTTTTCGCCAACTTTCGGCCCGGACCGGGCCCGGTCCCCGGGGTCAATGGTCAACTAATAACCCCGCGTCGAAGCTAGACAAATCAGGCGGAAGAAGAAAGTTTTTAGTCAAAGGGCCCCCGTTGGCGAAACCGATCTCCGAGCGACCTGTAACATATTAGCCAAAATAATAAAACCGGGTCACAATGATAGGGTGTGCTCGACTAGGAGATACCCTGCGATCGGCAGTCACAAGCATTCGAGGTTCTTCCTATGCCTTTTTGATTAACTTCGGTATTCATAGTCCGATCTTTACACAATTATCAAGGCTTAAAATTGGCAAAAAAAAGGGTATACAGGGTATTTCGCGGTGAATATGGAGATATATCCCAAAAGTGTACCCAGAAAATCGAATTTAAAAATCGATATTTATCGATCTCTTAAGAAATCTTATTTGTAAATCGATTTTTATTGATCTCCTCAAACATTTAATTTGAAAATCGATTTTTATCGATTTTGTTAGGAACCGAATTTATCGATGATTTGAAACAAACTTGATTTGGGTCTGTTCTAAAAGTCTCTGTAAGCAAAGCCTGCTCTCGCTTATGGAATCGTAGACAAATCCATTTGCCCGTTACATACCCTTGCACGAAACCAATATACCCCTTTTAGCCACTTGCAAGGTTGCAGGGTATTCAAATCATCGCTGAGAAATCATTTTGCCCAGCATCGAAAGTTCATAAATTAATGATTAAATTTGTTGCGCCGTGCTAAACGGCCGGACTAAGCGGGCGGTTAACTAACTAGCGAGCGCCCCAATTTGGGCGCATAATTCGATGATCCTGAGCTGAACTGGAATCAAGCCAAGAGAGTTTTTCTCATTTCCCTGAAACAATAAATTTGTAAATGTATAAATGTGCATATGCACAGCAAGTAGATAATTTCGATAAGTTTACAACTTGCCAAAATCGATAATTATCGATTTTCAGCCGCGATTTATATTGCATATCTCGGAAATGAAATGAGCGTAAATATATCCCCTGCCATATGCAAAAGAAGTAAATCATTTCGATAAATTTTCGTATTCCTACAATCGATAACTATCGTTGTTTAGCCTCTCTTTATTCCGCATAAAGACTTTCGTAATTTCTCGCAGCCCCTACCATAAGCAGAAAAAGTAGATCATTTCGACAAATTTTCTGATTTCCCACAATCGACTATCCCAGAATCGATAAATATCGATATATGGCATATGAGGCTTTCGTAAAGAAGCAGCACGTGTAGCGCAGGGCAGTGTACAGGGTATCTACTAGTCGACTACACATGTTCATATGTAACATTTATCTCATTTAAATTTCTTTTTGCTTTTCTTTCACAATATATTCCACATTAATTATTGCGCCCCATCTTTTGGGCGCTCAGACGCCGAGAAGATCCGGCCCTGGGGCAGGGCAGAAAAACAAAAGGAGAAGAAAGAAAGCGAATTTGACCTATGACAGAAAATTAATTTCAATATCGAAGATTTCTACGAGCTGTCCGAAAAGCGACAAAACCATCAATTTATTGGCACAAAAACATATTTCTTTTTCTTGTAATTTGTTTTTGTTCTTTTTTTGGGTGGGATTAACAAAGGCCCCCAAAAATAGAAACATATAATCGGGCCAAGAGGCGGGTGCCGCCACGCCCCGCCCCGACCAGTCGAGACATACATGTGTGCCCCCTATCCCCCTCCCCCTGCCCCCTACCCCTCGACTCCACCTTGACTATGTCCATTTGTTGTCCACTCTTTTTGCATGCTAATCACATATCATAAATTTTCACGCAAAAGCCTTTTGATAGAGGGAATAGCTGGAGGCGTCTCTTGGCCAGCGGGATGCAGGTGGGCGGGCTATCTATAGGGGGGTGTGGGGGGGAGGGGGTGGGGGGTAGTTGTGGCTGGTCTTGTGTGTTGTTTATCAAGAAAACTGAACAAAAGATCAATTGACAGAGAGAAATGTTGCGGCAGATGCGCAACACTTGAATAATAATAATGTAACAAATATAAAGAGGGGCCATTAAATTACAAACATCTTGAAGGGGCAACAAGAAGACGAAGAAGAAGAAGCAGAGGCAGCAAGAAGAAGAAGAGGTAACAAGAAGAAGCAGCAGCAGCAGCAGCTTCTATTGGCCTCCACCTGATTTGGTATGGAGAAGGTGTCGTCGTGGTCGTCATTCAAGAGACCCCCCCCCCCTTACCCCCGCCCCCTCCAAGCAGCGCGTGCAGACATGCAACAAATAAACGACAAGAAGAAGCAGCAGCAGCAGCAAGAAGAAGAAGCAGCAACATGGCAGCAACTGCTCTCGTCAATTGCTGACAATCGTATCTCTCTTTAATGTGAATTTACAGTGCTGCCAATTTGGCCATTTTCCTGCATACCCTGCACCCATTGCCAATGGTCGAGAGTTTCGTTTTGTGCCTAAATATGTAACAGTCAGATCCCATAAAGTATATAAAGTATATACATATACCCGATCAGCAAACGTGTCGATCTAGACACCATCTTTTTATAGCCCAATTTCACTTTCGACATATCTAACATTCTTTGCAAATGTGAAATATGTTAGCCTGAACGTTTTGCCATAAGAAACACATTAATAGCCCAATTCCACTGTCAACATTTCTCACATTTTTGACGAATGTGAAATATGTTTACCTGTAAGTTTTCCCCATAAGAAACCACATTTTACACATTTGCAAAATAATGTTGGTATTCGTCCCGAGTTATTCATACACTTTCCAATGGAATCGCAGAATGTGAAGTTTTCAAATGTAACATATTTTGAGCATAGTTGAAGAATCAGGCTTTCAATCTTAGTTCTTCTTCTTCGGATCGGACAATAAACCAAACAATATTTCCCGTAAATAGATAAGGGCAAAGGCAAGAAGAAGCACGGACAGTTCGCAGTGTTGTGAAACTTGAAAAAGTTGCCTATACAAATTGTTAAAAGTAACAAAAATGGCAATAAAACAAACTTAAACATAATTAAAGAACTTGCGTTAATAATGCCATAAATAAAAACAAAGCTGGAGGCAGGCAACATTCGAATAAGTCTTTGTTGTTGTTGTTGTTGTCTTTGTTGTTGTCTTTGTTGTTGTCTTTGTTGTTGCTTTATCGCCGTTTGCTTATGCTAACCACTTTCGCGTAGCGGGCACCAACGGAATTTTTAATTAATTCATGCGTTCAACTTTTGTATGTGTGTGTGTGTGCGAGACTTTGTGTGTGTGAGTGTGTGTGAGTGTGTACACACAAACATATTTTGAATTAATTCACAAATCAATAACCGGCGCTGCTGCTGCTCAGTGTTGAGAAACAACAAAAAGTGCTAGTTCTAGTGTGAAAAGTGCGTTCACAAATAAAGCTGGAGTAAAAACTTAAAATAGCTCGAAACTTTAAAAAAAAAGGCCCAAAACTTCCGCTACTATTATTACAAATATAATATTTAAAATTTACTCAAAACAAAAAAGTTGGATTTTGTAAAATTTAAAGGAGAAAAAACAGTTTTGAGAAAAATAAACTTGGGACTTGAGTACTAAAAACCAGAACTTTAATATAAGAAAAGCTTAGATTTTATAAATTGAAAAAGGAGCGAAAACACTTAAAAAAAAAAAGCCAACCTATTATAAAATTACTTAAATATAAAAGCTTGGGCCTTAAGCAAAACAAAAAGCGCCAAAACTTTCGCTAGCTAAAAAGTAAAACATGTTTCAAGCAACAAGCAAAAGGAGCTTCCTTTTAGCGCTATTTTAATATTTCAAATGCAAAAAAAAAAGCCAAATTTGACGGGAAAGTAGCTAAAGCGACATCACTGCCGCCGCCGGATTTTTGTGTGTGCCAAAGTTTCTTTCAATAATATGCATGATTTGTGCTGTTGCTGGAATGTGCCGTGGTATGCGGCACGCAACGGTAATTGGCTGTCAAGATGGCAACAACAACAACCAACAACAACGGCGAAAAATGCAGGCAGCGTGTTTCATTTTGTGTAGCAAGAAATCAAAGCTGCGTCACCCAATCAGAAGTCAACAGCTGCACACACACACACACAAACATGCACATGCACATGCACTTGCATTGGGATGCTGCGGCTGCAGTTGTGCTAGCTCACTCGCACTCTCTCTCTCTCTAACTCGCACTCGCGTGCAGCTGAACTCTCCCGCATCCAACAAAATGGCGGCCATGCACAGTGCACGTAAATTTCAAGTTCGCTGGGAAAAGGTTTTGTCCCAGAAATGTCCCGCTGCTGACCGCTGCCGCTGAATTTACAGTTATGTGCAATAATTTGCGCTTGCAAGCGTGCAATGTGCCCAGCATTAATATGGTCGACGCGTTTATTTAATTTATTTGAATATTTTGCTGCCTTGCAGTCAAATCAGCAGCAGCAGCAGCAGCAGCAGCAGCTGCAGCTAAAGAAATGATCCCCTCCCCCGCCCAGAAAATATTCCCAGAAGGGACTTTTGACACAACATAACCTAAATACTCTCGCATTTAAATATAAATAGATTTTAACTATTAATAGACTAACACATTTATTGAAATATTATTTAAGATTTACTTTAATTTTCATATTAGAATTATTTTTAACTTAACCCTAGTAAGCTGCCTCAAACGTTTGAATTGCGCGCCAAGCACGCTCGTGTGCTGCTGGCGCCATCTACATGTCAATGGTGCCAGCAAGCATCTAAGTGTCGAGTTGTCATTCGATTTGTTTGAATCTTAGGACATTTTTGCCTGTAATCGAACTAAATATCGTTGCGCTTGCCATCTATCGTAAGCAAATATTATGACGATATGAAGATTCTATCGATATATTGAACCATCCCTAGTCCAAGGAAGTATTGGGGTGTTTGGAAATGTTCGATATTTGCGTAGAAATTTTTAAAGTCAAACGAAAAACAATGTATTAAAGTCTTAGTTAATTGATGCAAAACTAGTGGCAACTAATCAGTTTAATCGTGTGCCCCAAACGCAACAAATGCATTGGCATTAACTGGCGCCAGTCAAGTGTTCGTCCAAAAACCAAAGAGAACGACGGAAAGAAAAAGAGACTCCGAAGATGTGTCTATACTACGGCCTAAATGAATGAAATGTGAAATGTGTGTGTATATGTAGGCGAAGGCGACCAAGGCAAGGCGATACCAGCTAACTGTGCATATGTGTGCGTGTGTGTATATGTATGCATGTGCGTGTGCCTGTGCGCTAGTATGTGTATGCGTATTCGCCTGACGCTGCATGTGTGTGTGTGTGCTGCACACTGAAAGAATCAATAAAGGATGTGCTGTGGATTTTTGCAATACCAGCGAAAACCAACAAAAAACCAATTAAAACGACAACAATAAAGAAGAAGAACAACAACAGCAACAAACAAGAACAAGCAAATTATCGGTATTTTTTTTTTTGCCAATCAATCCCCTACCCTGCGCCCCCCCCGGCCCCTACACACACACTCACACACACCTTCGCCCTCGCCCTGTGGCATGTAAAAATTGTAACGGTAAATGTTGTTGCAAAAAATTCAAACTGTAAAATGTGTAGCAATTGTGAACTGTAACTGTGAAAAACGAAGGCGAACTGCAAAACAGTGTGTACACACATTTAAGTGAAAAACTAATACAAAAGCTGTCACACACACAAAAGTCAATCAACCAATCAATCAATCAATCGGTAAACAAACGGGCGCAGGCGTCATTTAGCTCGAACCATGAAGTGCTGCGTAATAATTAGCTCGCTAATGCTGCTGTCAATTGCACGTAAGTGTTGTAAAACTAATTTAAATCTGAGGGTGGGCTGTCAATCAGGCTGACTTGATTGATTGACTCTGATTGACTTGGTTTATTAACTATTGCGTTTATCGATTTATTGGCAGAGCACATTGGCAGCGTCGAAGTGCACTTCGAGGCACCGGACAGCGGCTTCTTCCTGAAGCACGCACGCCAACCACCTGTAACGCCGGAGATCGCCAATGTGCTGACCACGTCCTCGTCGGTGCCGCCGACACGGAGCCGCACCTCGTACGACTCGGTGCTGTCGCTGGATCGGTTCACCGTGGTGGAGACCACACAGCCCGTCTCCATACGCGCCAGCTACGGCCCGTTCTCGACAAAGCAAACGGTGCCCGCACGCTACATTGTCCCGGACACCATGGACACCAACCAGGCGGGCGACTACGTAAACGTAAGAGAATCCCTTCTCCCTCGCTCCCCTCAAATTCCGCTCCATTCTAAAAGTGTCGTCACACAGAACTCGACGGCCACGCTGCTGGAGCTGCAGCAGCCGAACATGCATCTGGACATCTCGGCGCATCTGGTGCGCGGCAGCGTCTCGCAGGACTCGCCCGTGCTGCGCGTGCTCTTCCATGCCGGCGCCGATCCCGGCGGCCATTTGCAGCGACAAAAGGTCTGCGTGCTGCTCCATGTTGCCATGGCCAATGAACAACCCCTGAAAGGACGCTGCATGCCCGAGGGCGAGGATGGGGTGTGTGTGGCCGAGGTGATCATCCCGCTCAGCTGGTGGCCAGCGCTGCCGGCGCCACGCCACAGCCGCGACTCCAGCGGCAGCAGCAACGGCGGCGCCGGCGCTCCCGGACAGCCGCCGAAGGTGCCGCAACGCTATGCTCAGGTCTCGTACAGCGTGTTCGAGCCGCCGGTGCGCAATCCGGAGCAATGCGAGCCGAAGGTGCAGATCCAACCGTTGACGACATTCGCCCAGGTGCCGCTGCTGACCGCCAAGACGCCGTTCAAGGAACTGCGTGCCGATGATTCCGTCACATTTCTGCTGCCCCAGCATCCTCTGTATCCCATGTCCAAGCTGCATGTGCCCGTCTATCTGCATCAGTATGCGGATCAGGAGCAGCGAGTGGCCGCGTTTACGGTCCGCGCCCGCGTCAAGGCCGGGCTGCGCATTTTGGGCGCCAGCGCCGCCAGCGATCAGTGGAGCATTAGCATCGAAAAGGAGAATCCCAAGCATACGACGGCTCGTGTAACCGCTTTCCGCAAGGAATCCTCTGACTCCTCATCATCCTCATCCTCCTCCTCCCCTACCGCTGGCGGCACGGAGAGCAGAGGCAACTTTACCAGCAGCAGCGCCAGCAACGAGGTGTACGAGATCTTCTCCTGGCTGCTAGAGGTGGCCGACGATCCCAACGACATTCTGGACGGGGGCAAGATCGTCTGGTCCGTCACCCATGTCTATGACACGCCCAAGGACAAGGACTCCACGGAGCTGATTGCCACAGACGATACCAAGAAGCGTCTGATTGCCAAGCTGGAGATCAACAAGGACGACATCCAGGCAGTGCTGCCCATGGCCAAGATCTGGGAGGTGATGAACACGGCGGTTCTCACTGGCCGTCAGGTGGCCCAGGCCATGAAGGTCTTCATTGTCTCGCAAGCGGGCAAGGTGGCCGATGTCACCCTGCAGAGCTCCTGTCATGCCGAGGACGAGAGCGTCATCAAGGTAGGAGAAACCTAGAGAGAGAGAGGGGAGTTAATGGATCCTCACTTCGTCCTCTTTTCCATTGTTGTGTAGGTTTCCTCGTCGTGCAGCTCCGTTTATGTGGATGGCTCCGAGCAGCGGGGCTCGTCTAATGCTTCGGTCATTGTCAAGTATGGCACCTATGTGGGCGTGGCCAAGTTCATTGTCTGGATGCCCGAATTCCCGCTCGAAGTTTACATATCCGACTTTCGTCTATCCCAAATTAAGGGCTGGAAAGTAACCGACGACAATCACTATCTGTAAGTGTAGCGAGAATCATTTCAAAAAATAGCTGAAAGTAACGAATAGCGAGTAAGAAAGAACGAGTAGATAGCAAAATATAAGAAATAAGAGCCCAGTCATAGAAGTGGTAGGAGTTAAATAAGATGTAACGCGAAAGATAAAGTAGCGAGTATAAAGTACCAGTATAAAAAAATATAATGCAATTACGGATAAGAAACGAGTATGGAATACGTAGGAAGTTACAAGTATATTAGGAAGTAGATTGTGAGTAACTGCTGATAACGAGCAGGAAATATGAAACGAGTAAAAGTAGCGAATCTGAAATTGCAATTTGCGAGAAAAAAGCAAAGTTAATAGAAGAAATAAGCATGAAAGATTTGACGAGTAGTGAGCAGATAATATAAAAAATAAGTTAACTATATTAAGAAGTTATCAAAAGTAACGAGTAGCAAACTAAAAATAAAGGTATCCGTTAAAGGTATTTAGTAGGTATAAAAAGTAACGAGTAGCGAGATAGAAGTAGCCAGAGTAAGGATACAAACAAAAAGTAGTAAGTAGCAAGTAACGAGTAGAGAATATGCAACGAATAAAAAGTAACGAGTAGAAAATCGCAAGTAGCGAGCCAGGGGAAAGTGATCAATAGAGAGCAGAAAAGAAAAAAACAAGTAGCGAGTAGGCAAAAAGAAAATAGTATTAGGAAGATAATGTAACGAGTAATTAAATATTTTTTCCTAACGCCGCCCTGCGATACCCTCTGCTCGCACAGACACAACAAACAATCGAGACGCCGCAAGAAGCGCTCGTATATGTGGAACCCGAAAGGCAGCAGCTACTACAACAATGTCGGCGCCGAGAAGACCATCTGTCGCGCTCGCTATCAGCAGAGTCCCGTCGAGGTGTACGCCAAATTCCTGGCCATCGATCAGGTGAGAGCTCGCTCAGTCGTCCCACAATCGACTCGTTTTATGACCATTGCCTTCCTCTGCCAGAACTCCGGACGCATTAGCTACTTCATCTCACGGCGCACAGGATTGCGAGTTACGGACTTGGTGCAGCCGCTGCTGCGCGTGGCAGATCCGAAGATCGCCTCGCTCAAGGGCCGCATACTGCAGGGCAAGTCCATGGGACGCACCGATGTGCAGGTGCTCTCGCCGATCACGGGTCGTGTCATTGGCACCAAGGAGATACGCGTCGGCAGCGACAAGGTGAATCTCTCCAAGCTGATTGTGCGCGTCATATCCGGCCTGCAGTTGACCATAACCCCAGAGAATGCCATCGAGAACGGCTACCTGGCCGAGACATCCGTCACGCACAAGCTCACAGCACAGTATCAGGAGGGTCTGCTCGACATCGATCTCGAGTTCAACGATGGCTCCAAGACGCCGCTGCGGTAAGTCCAGTTCTAGGCTACTTATATTGATTGGAGATAGAAAGCTAAATTGAAGGTTAAAGGTTAAGACTAGGTTTTGGTGAATTCCATCCGCAAGTGTGGACAAAATTAAAGGAAAAAGTTTTACGAAATTTTAAGTTTACATTTCAAAAGGTTGTTAACTACGCTTCAAAGATCCTGGTGCAAACTAATTTGTGAGTTTGTTTCACACTTTTCGGAAAATCCACTTTACCTTGGTGAAAACGTGGGATTTTAAAGCTTGAACTTCGATGCAAGACTCTACGAAAAGTCCTAATCAACACGTGTCGCGGCGGGTGGACAGAACAAACGGAAATATAGGCTGTGAAATCAGCTGCAAAGATGCTTTCCTTTCCACAGTTTTCTGATAATCCACCTCCCTTGGTGGAATCGGAGTTCCTGTTTTTTGTACGTGATTTTAAAGCTTGACGTGGGATTCGGACAATTCCACGCGCAAATGTGGAAAAATCGTAGAAAACTGATGTGTTTATTTGAGACTTGTTTCACACCTTTCGGATAAACCACTTTCCTTGGTGGAAATGGAGCTCAACAGTTTTTTGTGCAAGATTTGAACTTGAACTTAGATGCAAGAAGAAAAGTCTTGAGTACCTGAGATTTGGACAATTTCTTTCAAATTGAATAAGTAGAGTTAAGGGTAAATTGAGGTTCTCCACGGAAAATGGGCGGAAATTTGAAGAAGGACGAAAAATATTTGCTAGAATATAAATATATGTGAAGCAATTCGTTTAATTTGCATGCCTTTCCAGCGACATTGCGGTGGAGGACTATTTCCTGCTGGTGGAGAGCCTGGACACGGAGGTGGTCGCCTTTGCGCCGATGCTGGCCTCGCATCATCCGCGCGTCATCGCCGTTGGCGAGGGCAATGGCAATTTGTTGCGGGTTACTTTGCTGCTGTCGGAGGAATGCCGCGTGCGACGCGGACCTGGCGCCGGCTCGTCCTCCTCCTCCTCCTCTTCGTCGTCGTCGGGAGGCAGCTCCTCCAAGCCGAACAAGCCGAATGCGGCGCCGCTGGCGAGCGCCCTGGCCTCCATTGAGGTGGACTTCAACAATGTGGACATTGTCAGCAAACAGGAATCCATACAGAACGACGGCACCGTCGGCCGCGAGCGCAAAAACTATCGCAACTCCGGCGACCTGGCGGACATCATAGGTAAGCTCAGTTAGCCCAAAGTTGATCCATTCGCAGAGTCCGATATCTAATGAGTTTCGGTTTAAGCAGTTGGCATACCGCTGCGCGACTCCAGTCAACAGTACGAGCCGACGGTGCAGGCGCGCCAGCATCGGGCCAGCATTCAGGCGGTTCACAAGACGCACTACGGCAGCCGGGCAGGCGGCATTGGCAGCGGCAACATGTCCTCCATGGAGCTGGGCATGTACGTGCTGCTGACGGCCTTTTGCTTTGCCATCATTGTGTTTGTCATCTCGTGCGTGGTCTATGCCTCCAAGTTCCGCCCGGCCATGATTGAGTCTGGCCTCGATCCGCTCTCTGGTGCTGGCAAGCCCAACGGCAACTCCGGCGGCGGCGGCTTTCGTGATGTGCGCCTCAAGGAGTCCACCACCAATGCCCACGACTGGGTTTGGCTGGGACGCTCCACCATTGACAGGCACTCGCTGGCCGTCAATGACACCAACAATGCCCAACAGCAACCGCAGCCCCAGCAGCAGCACGTCAATGCGCGCGGTAAGCTCTCCGTAGATGCAGCTAATCCCGAGCAGAATTCTAACAATGCTTTGATGCCGCTGGCAGATTCTCGCATGCGCATCACCAGCAACCCGATCATCAACTACGACAACGGACGTCGAGTCAGCTCCTTTGACCAGCCACAGCAGCCGCAGCAGCAGCCCCCCAAGCTGCAGACGCACATTGTGCCCGCCGCCAATCTGAACAAGGTCCACACCGAACAGTAAGTCGACGTCCAACTCCAGCTGGTAGCCAAAAAGCAACTTATGCAACAATTCTTACAGCTATCTGCCTGGCACTGAGCGCAAGGAGGTCGTCGCTCCGGAGTACAAGCCGCCGGTGCCGCCGCATCGCAATGTCGGGACACGCGCCCTGTTGCCGCCGCCTCAGCTGCCACAGTCGGCGCCCGCCAAGGTAGGCAGCGGCAACTCCGCCTCAGCTCTGATTAATGCCAGCTTTCTTTTTCTGTGTGCTTTCATCTACAGGACAAGGAGATGATCAACAAGCGTCACAGCCAGCAATACAAGCGCGAGCCGCTGCACAACGACAACAACAATGCGACACAGCCGCAGCCGCAGCCGGAACGTCAGCATCAGCGCAGTCACAGCCATAGCCACAATTTTATACAGGAGCCAGCGCTGCGCTTGGCACACATGAAACTCAAGCAGCATCAGCAGCAGCAACAACAACAGCACGAGGAGCTGCACAATGCCGAGAAGCTGGTGGAGTACACAAATCCGCATCAGAAGAATGCATTTCAATTCGATTCGCTGACACCAAAGAGAGTAACCAAAGCAGCAGCCGCCGCCGCCGCAGCAGCAGCTGCCACATCGCCAGCCATGACACAAATCAAGGGTTAGACGCAGATTTAATATACTATCCATAAATAAATACTCATTGCTTTTGCATCTGCTATATTAGAGAATCACAACCACAGCATATTGAGCACCGTGGCGGATGCGGCCAATTCGAATGCCACCGATGAGCTGGCCCGGCTGCCGACACCGCCGGCTGTTGCACCTGGCCACGCCCACATTAGCAGCGAGCCAACAACAAAATCGTCGCGCATCAAGCGCGCCACAGTTGTCGGCAATCCCATGTTCTCGGCCACCGTGGACGATACGCTGGCACCTGGCGAACGTCTGGGCCTGGATGATCTCGACATGGACTACGAACAGATCATGCACTACTTCGATAATCTAAAGGTTTGATTGGCACATTCAATTGGGATATATACGATATATTATCTTCTCTCGCTTGCAGGAGTCAAATGCCTGAGTACAAGAGATCATTGCTAAAATTCGCGAGATATTGTCAACATTTCATCAACGATACCAGAATGTCGTTACGCCCCTAACAACGCCCACGCGCAAGCAGATCCAAATGCTAGACGACCTCGTCGCCGTTCGAGTTGAAGTTGGAATTGGAGATGGAGACGGATACGGAAACGGAGACAACGAGGCGGCGCCGCCGCCGCCTGAGCATTGTCTAAAGCAGCAGCAGCAAAAGTTTCAAATTCCAAGCAAATGCAACTAAAGGGTAACTAGTACACACACCAACACACACACGCGCACACACACACACACAAGAAACGCAATTCTAGCAATCCAAAACCTAAAAGAATACTCAACACAAAAATCGTACCCAGAGTTAAACGCGACGCTGAAAACAAGAAATATTTATTGCCTAGACCTTAAGTTCATACCATATAAAAAAGCATAAAACTATGCATAGATGATATCGTATAAAATTTGTTCAAGTGTCGCAAGCCCACCCCCCCTCTCCACTTCCCCTAAACACTCCCTCCCCCCACAGCCCAATCAATGCCAGCACAAGTGGGCAAATGTTTGTTAATTGCGTGCATTTAGGCTTAAGAATTTATATATACATACATACATAAATGTAACAAAGCATAGCTTGTCCCCAATTGCTTGGCCAACTTTTCTTCTGCTTGGGCGCTTGCAAATCATTCGTAAAGAGAAAAGCACATATTTATTAACTAAACTAAGGAAAAAGCACACATATTTTATACGAGATCTCGGCCCCATAAGCATATCTCTCTCTCCCTCTCTCTCTCTCTCTCTTATTAGAACTATTAGAAAACAACAACATTCATGCTAAATTTATGCATTTGTTAATTGTAACTTGTTTTTGCCTACCCCTCCCCTTTGTCCTACGTCCTGCTTCCCCCACTCCACTTGTGCAACAGCTAGGCCAGGGCTAGGCTAGTTGGGCACATTACGACACATACTCGATAAGGAAAATTTCAAAATTATGCTACGATATATATATATATATATATAAACTACAAATGTATTTAAAGAAAGAATGAAAGAAAACATCGCTTTATAACTGAATAAGTTGGCTAACGAATGCCTAAATATCGCAATCATAATATTATTATTATCATTATAATTACAGAAAACCCTAAGAACTACATACATTATAATTATAATAATAATATTAATCGACAACCGAACACGAAAAGTATATAGACGCTTATGAGCTTTATTTGAACACGATCGCATTAATGGACAGCAAATAAAGTAAAGGGAAATGTGTAACCAAAAAATATTCTATGATATTAACTAAGCGATTAAGCTTTATATAATGCTAAAACATATTTATAGAGATATATATACATATACATATATATATGTGTAATTATTATTGTCATTATCATTGTGCTGATTCACGTTTACTCTGATTATCATTATTATATACTATATTTATATATTTATGAAGCGACAATTTTAACAAACATAAATCAATTACAAAATGAGAAAGAAAACAATTTAAGAAAAAAAAGTTAAGCAACAAATATGCCACAAATTCGCTGTACCCCTCATATATATAGTATATATATAATACATCCTTATATATACATATATATATCCGTATATATATATTATATATAATTTGTGTACTAAATGTAACTCACGCGCTCTTTATACAAATTGCATCCTTCTAAGTGTGTAACTGTCTATGAGAAGAGCTAATTAGGCTCTCTTTTTCTTTATCGTTTGATTCTTCACGCATCTATATATATATATATATATATATATATGTATTTATATATATATATATGTATATTTAATAGCAGCCCGAGCTAATTCATTCCATTAGCAAAAGTTTTTTTTCTCTCTCTGCATATATTAGAGACATAGACATATGTTTATTTTGATTTCCTTGTAGAGTGTTTTTGTTGTCATTTTGTATTTGAATTTTAGTTTCGCATTCGTAAGGCATTTAAGTATTAGAATTTTGTTAGATCATTAAATCATTGTTTCATAATCATATGTTGTAAATTGTTCCGTCCAACAAAAAACAAAAACAAAACAAAAACAAACGAAAAGAAAAGCAAAAAAAAACAAAAAAAAAAAACAAAAACCAAACGAAAAACAAAGCAATGCAAAAAGTAAACACAAAATAATTAAAGCCATATAAATTTAAAACACAATTCTAATTTATAATAATTATGCACATAATTGTTTAGTTCATATTGTATTATTCTAGAACTCTGTAGTTCAATCACAATCAATCAATTGCCATTATGCTTGCTTTCGTAGAGGATCTGTAGTTCTGCACGATATTGTAAATAAGACATTACAATATATCTATATATATATATATATATGAGTTTTAGCTGTGTTGCTGTCTCTCTCTCTCTTTCTCTACATTCTTGTCTTAGAACTACAGAGTGTTATGATATTTATATTCTTTATAACGAAAAACATCTAAGCAATCATTTTTCGGCTTGTTCTAACATTGTTTAAGCCTAAAAACTAGTTTTGATCTATTCTATATATATATATATATCTTGTATCTCAAATTCTACGCACACTTTTGGGCATATCTTAAAACACACACACACACCCCCCTCACACACACACACACACACACACACTGAACCAACCACAGACACAGACGCAGACAGATCGCATTGCCTTGAAATTGTAAAGCCTTGATAGCTTGCAGAGTCCCAGTGCTAGTGCTAGTGCCATATTCAATCAATCATTAGTTGTAGGTCAATCATCAATCATTTTGGGGCATGCCTAGAGCTTAACACGAGCAAAACGCTTGTTCTCTCTCCCTCCAAAACAAAAACAAAAACAAAAAACAAAGTACTATAGAATGCGTAGATTTATAATAAATAAAAAATCATTTCAAACTCCGAATGCAACGGGGCAGCTTGACTGACTGACTGACTGACTGATTGAAGTTGATGGACGGTAGCCAAATCTCGTATCGTTATGAGCAATGATTGATCAATCACCATTGATTGTACAACTAATTAGCAAATTTGAACACACTCACACACACACACACATACACTCGCACCTACAGCCAGCACACAAATAGAAAGATGTACAAGCCACGTACATCTTGATGTAAGATGTGAATGTGTACGTGTATCGATTCCAATGCAAAGACTTTATTTATTTTTTTTTTTATTATGTTTAGATATATATTTTATAACGAATTATTTAATTATATTTTACATACCTTGTTTATCACATACGATTTTGATTGATTGTATGATTGACAACACACATTGTACAACATGTTAAGACAATTTTTTCGAATTTCTAGTCAGTTCGAAGCGTACAAATCGTTTTGTTACATCACAAACACACAAACACACACACACAAACACACACACACAAACACACACACACACACACACACACACACACACACACACACACACACACACACACACACACATCATGTACATCATATACGTATACAAACCAATCCAATTATTTTAGCCATGCTTTTTACCAGGCCCAAAAATGAAAAAAAACAAAAACAAAGAAAGAACAAATAAAAACCACACACAATCCTAAGGCTAAGCTATATATGAATGTATTTGTATGTATTATCCAAAAATGAATATTACTAAAGTAAAAAGAAACGAAAAATCGAAAACAAAAAAAAAAAAACAAAAACAACACATTGCACACAAATTAAAGAAAATATTAAAGCAAAGATTGCATTTTCTGTTTCGAGTCGTTTTTCTCTTTTTTTGTTTAAGCTAAACCTAAAAATCATAATTATAATATAGTTAAAGAAAATATAAAGAGGCAAGATAATATAAAGGGGCAGCAAACAGATATCTCGTAATACATCCAATTATATAGTATATATATATATATATATAATTATAAATATACCAACTACACCAAATGCAAGAGAATGCGAATTGTTTAAGCTGCTTTCTGCAATTGATATATATGTGTATGTATGTAACTATGTAACACACACACACACACACGCGTATATATATATATATATAGAGTGTGTACACACACACACGCGCACACGATGACGTAAATATATATATATAAAGATAATGAAATTCGCTTTGGCACCTAAATCTAAGATAAAACACAGCCCCAGCTTCCCCACGCTCTCGTTCTCACTCTCTCTGTCTCTCTCTCTACCTGTCTCTGTCTATTCCATTTGTCCATTTATCGATAACGATATGTTAGTTCTATGAATCTCCCACCTATCCTTATTGACCTCACCCCCCCGCCCCGCCCCGCCCCTCTTTAACTGCACCCCGCTGCTAATTTGCACCTCGCCTAAAAACTGAAACACCAAAAAAAAGTAAAGAAAAAGCGATAAAATATAGTTGGAAAAAGCAGCTAAAGAAGTAAGAGTAAAAGTAAAATAAAAGTAAAAGTAAAAGAGAGCCACCGCCGCATAATTGTTAACATTGTATCAGTTATTTCGTAGTTGTTGTGTATGTGTATTGTATGTAAGTATGTAAATGCGTGCTTACTCCAAAACGGACACAATCGATAAGTCGATAAATCGATAGGTCGATAAGTCGATAGATCGATCGGGCGTTTGCTCGATTCTTGTTGTTGCTTTGGAGCGCATTCGTTTTCTTATTTCAAAAGCTAGCGTGATATATGATTTTCCTTCCCTTTTGTTGTTTTACAACACTGTGCAAGCAAAAGTACCCCCCTCTCCCACACACACACTCTAAGAAAATGCTTTCCACAGGCTTACAAGAAATATAACTAAATATAAAGCATATATATATATATAAAAATGAATATACGTATATATATAGATCGTATAAAGCGCCTTTACAACACTTACAACCGAACCTCTTCCCCCCCTCCCCCCAAAAATATTCGCTTGCCTCTTCTCCATTCGCTTCTCACTTCTTGCCGATCTTTTCGATTTGCAGCTTCGAAATAATTCCTTGCTTCTTTATGTCTACTTTTGATTCTGTTATCTAATCCGTTGAAATGAAAAACCAAAAAGAAATATAGTAAAAATATCAAGAACAAAAGAAAATATGAGTAAAGAAAAATGAAGTTATAGTTGCCATGTAAACACTTTAGTAGTTTATTATTATGATATTATTAAGTGGAAAACATTTTGTTTAAACGAGAAATCAATTCGAAACAATTAACAAGAAGAAGACGCAGAAGAACAACAACAAGAAGAACAAGAAGAGAAAGAAAAATATGATAAAATGAAAATGAAAATGAAAAACAAAACAAAAACAAAAACCAAAATATTATAAATATTCAAAAACTGAAATATTAATTTAAATAAAAATAATTTATTAATAAACCACATATTATGAAATGACATAAATTCAATGAAACGTGTATTCTTATCCTTGCCGATTGACTGATTGAAAGACGCTTTGATTGATCGATTGACGGAGTTTTACTTAAGATTTAACTGAACTCCAGGACGAAAGCAAGTCCTGTGTCAAACAACTCGTATGACAGGGTCTGTAATCTGCCTAAAGGACATCAAGATCGTCCTTATCTTAACCGAGACATGGATATTGTCTTTTCCAAGGACATTCTATTGACCAACTTAAGGACCATTCTGATGTCCTTTGGACAACATGTGGTCATCGTCCTGCCAACGATGAGGAGCTGAGGAATAGAGATTTTTGTCGGTAGAGCTAAAAGGCTGTAGATCGGCCGTATCCTTGCCGAGCATGATGTCCTGATGTCCGTTAGTCCTGATCCTTCCAGCGAGGACGAAAGTCCTTTGGAGAGCCTAGATATGAGTACAATTCTTACGTAAACTAACAAAGCCATAACTTGGCCGCATCCTTGCGGATTCTCACAAGTCCTGTGTCAAACAAATCGTATGCACAAGGAGCATAAACTGTGCAAAGGACAAGAAAATCGTCCTTGCCGTTTCCAATATATGGCTAATTTTCTAAAAAGGACATTTTTTAACTAGCCATAACTCGGCCAAATCCTTAAGGATATCGAAAGGATATGCCTTGTTAAGCTCGTGGTGAGCAGAACTTTCGATTGGCATTCAAGGATCTCCAGGATTCGACGAAAAATTTCGTCGAAATTTCTCCTAGGGGGTTAGTCGCAAAATGAGCTAAAATCGAAAAATTCCGGGCTAACTTTGCCATTTGAAGGACTTTCGCGATGTCCTTTGGCCAACAGATAGTCCTCACCTTCCCATTGAGGAATTGACGACCCAAAGGACGAAAGTCCTTCAGACAAAAAAGTTTTAAGGACGATTTTGTTTCAAGAAAATAAGCCACAGCTCGAGCATATCCTTGCGTATCCTGTCGAGTCATATTTCAAAAGAAGTGTGTTGACCAGGACTATCAACTGTATAATTTTCATTAAGATCGTCCTTGTAGCTTTAGAGATATTCAAGGATTTGTGTTTTCGGGCCATTTCCGACTGAAAATTTTCAAGTCAAAAAACAAATCCTGGGCTTCTTAGATGACCCCATAGTTTTATGTTGCAGATCGAAGCCGGGGGTCTGTACGATCCTAACGCAGCATGTCCTTTGAAAATCTGCAAGGACATGCCCGAGTTATGGCCTTTTTTCTTTACATCAAATACCTTTATATATTTTTGAGTTTTTCTCTTTTCAGACTGACAAATTAAGGACTACAATGAGCTCTGAGGACCTTCACGCGTGACAAAGCAGATTTTTCCAGGATCGGACTTTAATTAAGCCAGATATAGTTTATTTAAAGCAACAATTATAATTTATGCTCGAAGATAACATAAAGAACATAAACATAAATAAATCAATCATTAAATTGATTAAACAAACTTCTTTTGTTTTATTTCCAAATCGAAATAGAAAAGCCAACGATCGTTAAAATTCCATTGCATTTTTCTTCAAATCTGCCAAAATACCAGGCGAACAGAAATGCCCAGAAGGTGGACAGAAAATATTTTGATCTGCCGAAAAATTTCATTGCATACCCAAAAGGGGCGCCCTCGTCGACGGCTGGTTGCCAAATTTGCACTAAAATTCCACTCAAATACCAGGCGAACAGAAATGCCCAGAAGGTCGACGAGTTCTTTGAATCAAAATTTTCATTGCATAGCATTAAGGGGCAGAAATGTAACTCATTTCAAATGAGCACTGTTAACTAGCAGTCCATGTAAAAAGAGTGCTGTTAAACAACAGCAATGTTAAAGGGCTCCTGAAAGAAAAAGCATGCATGTTTTTGGACCATTTCAATGCACATTTTGCAGGAATGTGATCCTTTAGGTTCGCAAGGACTATATCGATGGTATGGCATAACCAAGGATATGCTAGTCAACTAGAAACCATCTAGGGGGCGGGACTGTTGCGGAGGGCGGGTGTTAAGGAAAAGCATACATATTTTGGACCCTGTTTCTATGCATTTTGCAAGAAGAACTTTGGCCTTTTAGGTTCGCTAGGACTATATCAATGTTATGGAATAACCAAGGATATATAGGTCAACTAGGTACCATGAATAGCGATTGGGAACAACTTCCATTTTGGTTAATACTTTAAAAATGATTTTGTTTAAGGTATATCCACGCCATAAAATAACTAACCAGATGCCAACGTTATTGAATGTTTTCTTCTCCATGGCAGATTTAGCTGCAAAATTAAGACAAAAAAGGATAACGAATTAGTATTTTGTAAGCTTTTAATATCGGTGAAAATCAGTCCGACTTCGGAAATATATACTTTTTGGGGATCGTAAGTCTTCAAAATCAGAGAATTGGGATTTCAGAACCGACAAGAAGTTATCTCAGAAGGCGTTTTTTTTACATGTAAATTTAAATTCCCGATACGAACGATATTAGCCCGAGAATTTTACTTACTAACATATATATACATATACATATATATATGTTTTATGCGAAGTGAGGACAAATTTACAATAAAATAAACACTTTAACATTCGTGAAAATCTATAAAATCGAAATCCATTTTTATCAGACTTTAGAATACGATTTTCTTTATGGCTATTAAAACTCACATAAAGCCCGAAAACGTGTGCGATTGGAATTACAGATGACATTTATTTGAGAATAAGCACTTTTAGTTTTTGCAAAAAAAGAGCTTTACTCGTTTACAAAATCAAAACAAAATGGCGCACAGCAACTCGAGATAAACCATAAGCAATCACACACAAGCAAAAGTAAAACATGTACATATATCAATTGCGAGAAAACTTACTCAAACATATGTCTGCAGAGAGAATCGGCTTATCTACTTACGCATCACATCCTCAAAAGAAAGGCATAACAAAATAATAACAGGCGCGCAGCAGAAGACAACATGCCCCACTGACTAATAGGGCCACACTGACACAGAATAGACTTGCGCAGATCCATAAAAACGGCGCTCAGAAAGAAGAGCACGACGAGTTATTGATTGGACCAATCAGCGATCAGCGCCAAACGGAATCGTGAGCGCGTGAGCGTAAGTCGGAAAATTGACAGCGAACACACACACAAACAACAGTTGACTGCTTATCTCTGGCTTTGGCATACTCCTGTTTGCGTGTGTGTGTGTGTGTGCGTGTATGCTAAGCAATGTGACCCACTCGAATTTTGATCGCTTGCTTAGTTTCGCTTAAAACACTCGCAATTTAACACTGTGTTAGTTTGAACTCAGTATTCAATATGAACATGTTTCTATTAGAAGCTGTACACTATCGATTGGCATTAAAAATTTGAGTATCTAAACTTTGAACCAAATCGACCAAGAAGCAAGGGGTTTCATTACGTTTTTTTCTCAAAATCGTGTTCGGTACGAAAATCAAAACTTTTTTGATGCTTTTTTTTTGAATATCTCGTGTAAATGTTGTCTGATTTTGAAATGTTATACCTTTTTGAATTCGTACGGATCTCTACTATCAATTGGCATTCAAATTTGAAATCGGTGGGTTGAAAAAAGTTGTTGACGATTCCTTTGTAAAGTCAACCTTTTGCTTTAACGGTTTTTAGGGATATCTTTTACCAGTTTTCGACATGTAAATGGCATAAAATATCAAAATGGGACTTTGCACGGGCAAGGCCGGGTAATAGCCTCTAAATATCAAATAATGTTTATATTTCGTTTAAATCTATTTTTTTCTAAATCAATTAAAAAGCCAAAGTTATATGTCTTTTCTTCTCTTTGCTTCAATCTAACTTTTAAAATAAGATTTTCTGCTTGGCTAAAGTATTTTCCCTCCGAGAGCCCAACAAATTTATATAATAAAAGCTCGCTAATGTTCCATATTGTTGTATATATGTACATATATTATATATTTATGTTTTAATTTACCTGATTTGATGTCATTTTGCGCTGGAACATTTGTGCGCTCCAAATGCGATTTGTTCTATCAGAATTTTTGCCAATTGCCCTTATAAAGTCGTGTTCTTGAAATTTACGCAACATTTGGCGCTTCTTTTGACGCGCGATCTTGACGTTTGCCGATGGCGTCAACCTGCCCCATTATATAGATATATATATATAGATATCGGCCACGCCTCCCACTCACCCACCCATTTATGTTACGCCCACTCGAGGCGAGGATCCATGTGGAACGTATTAGTTTTTATTTTGTAATACCCATTGAAAATGGTTAAATAGGGCATATTGTTTTTGTGCAAAGCTATGTAACAGGCAGAAGAAGGCGCAGCCGAATCTTTAAAATATATATATTCTTAGTCGAGATCAAAAGACAAGTCGATCTAGCTAGAGACTTCAGATGTGAACGGGCAAGCAATTGTGGTCGATAGCTCTTGCTATTTCCGAAATATCGACTTTAAGACGTAGTTTTTTAAGCCAATCTCGAAGAATTTAAGAGCTAGATACGCTTAGCTTGGTATGTAGACTGTCTTCTAGTATATACAAATGCAGAAGATGTCACATTTTGGATAACTGCCACATTTCACTACATTTCAAAGTTAGAGCCCTGAGCCTTGGTATGCACACACTTTGACATGCCTTTTACAAGCCCTGAAAATTTCGTGAATATAGGACTACATATACCCAAGTTAAAAGAGACTGCATTTCTCATATGGTAGGGGTAAGGTAAGAAGAAGTTGCGCATGCGTCGTGTGTGTGCGTGTGCTGAGTAGAGGGTATCCGCTAGTCGAGAGCTTGGTAGAGGGTATCTTCATGGTAGAGGGTATCTGCTGAGTAGAGGGTATATGCTAGTCGGGTGCTGGGTAGAGGTTATCTGCTGAGTAGAGGGTATATGCTAGTCGTGTGCTGGGTAGAGGTTATTTGCTTGCCGGGTGCTGAGTAGAGGGTATCTGCTAGTCAAGTGCTGAGTAGGGGGTATCTGCTTGGTAGAGGGTATCTGCTGAGTAGAGGTTAAATGCTAGTCGGGTGCTGGGTAGAGGTTATCTTCTTGGTAGAGGGTATCTGCTGAGTAGAGTGTATATGCTAGTCGGGTGCTGGGTAGAGGGTAGCTGCTTGCCGGGTGCTGGGTAGAGGGTATCTGCTAGTCGAGTGCTTACACGCTTTTGGTTTATTCTTAAGTGCGTTTCACGTTTTAATTCCAATTGTAAGAACTTCCAATTTGAGCGACAGACCGACATTTTGCCACACCAAGATCGGGCTGTAACTGTGCGAGTGAGTGTGCGAGTGTGTGTGAGTGTGTGTGTGAGTGTGTGTGAGTGTGTGTGTTCGACTTTCATTTGGGTCTGACGCGGCGGAGCGTATAAAAGCGCTGCGAAGAGGCTTCAACGTTTCAGTTGCTTTTGAAAAATTCGTGCACTCTTCAAGTTCGAGTTGGATAATAACGGAATTATGTCTTATATTGGCAACGTATCGGATCTGGAGTGTGACAAGAACGAGTTCCCCAGGCCGCGTCCTGCGGGCCTCGTCACCAAAATGGCCGCCCACAAGTTGTCGTCGGAGCCGAAGTGGACCGACAAGCGGGAGGATGATTCCGACTCCGAAGTTTCCTCGCCCGACAATTTCCTAACCAAAGGTCGCCGCTCGATCCAAAAGCTGATCTGATAATATCTTCCAAGTTTCCCTTTTGTTTTAACTTACACTCATTTGAGAAACGTAGCATACATTTATTTTTTGGACTATTTTCTAACTGCGTGCTTTAAGAGTGCAAGTCCTTGAAAAGTGAAACCTAACCTAAAAATTCGAAGGAGAATTATAATTTTATGAGCTCTCTTTTAGGGAACTGCCCGAAATTGTATATACCTCGTTTGTGAAATCTTTTCAAGAGTTCACGTTCCTATAAAGTGAAACCTAACCTAAAAATTTGAAGAGTAATCAAAACATAATGAGAGTTGGCAAATCAAAAAATTCATTTAAATCCTTATCTTTTCAATGTTAAACACATTTTTTCTAGCTGCCTGCTTTAAGAGTTCATGTCCTTGTAAAGTGAATATAAACCTAACCTTAAATATAAATATGTGAATATTTCAACCTAACCTAAAACTTTCAAGCAAAGCCAATGTTCAATGGGTCTTACTAAATGGAACTGCCTGAAACTTAATATACATATTATCTGTATTTCATTAATTCGCCTTATACTCCATTTAATTTGTTCTGACCGAAACATAACCTCAAACTTGATGAGATGCACGAAATATTGATGTACTGGCAACTCTGAAGGATTATCCTTAATCCCTTCTTAACTTAGTCCCAGTTACATGTAGTTTGATTGAGATACTAACTTGAGCTTGTCTGGAACTTGCAGGCGCCTTTCTGCTGACGCCCTCCTACGAACTGTCCATGGAACGCGCCGCCTTGATATGCGAGAAGATGAGCTTCAAGGGCTGCTTCAGCCTGACGAAGACGGCGACGGGAATTCTGTTCAAGTTCTCACATCCGGACGATTATCAGGCGGTGTTCAAGAAGGGCTTCCACAAGGTGACCGGAGCCCGTTTCTATCGCAAAGTAAGTGGACAACCCGAAGGATTCCCTCAACAGTGTTGCCAACTGCTGCCGAAAATAGCTGAAACTAGCCGAAACAGAAGCTAAATTAGTAACACGCTAGAAATGGCCAGATTTAGGTAGAAAGCACCAAAGCTGGCAATACTCAAAACTTAACCTTATGTAGAGCTCCCTCTCCCTCTAACTCTCTCTGTCCCTCTCTCCCAACTGCTGCCGAAAATAGCTGAAACTAGCCGAAAAGGTAGCTAAATTAGTTACACGCTAAAAATGGCCAGATTTAGCTAAAAAAGCAGCTGAGCTGGCAACACTTCGAATTTAACCAAATGTAGAGCTCCCTCTCTCCCTCCTTCTCCATCTTTCCATATCCCTGTCTCTCTCCCTCCCAACTGCCGCCGAAAAAAAGCTGAAACTAGCCGAAAAGGTCAGATTTAGCTAGAAAGCAGCTGAGCTGGCAACACTTCGAATTTAACCAAATATAGAGCTCCCTCTTCCTCTCTCTCTCTCTCTCTCTCTGATACCCTCCCCCTCTCTCTATATCCCTGTCTGTCTCTCTCCCTGCCGCTGAATTCTAAATTTCTTTCAAAATATTTTCAACATTTTTGCAGCAAACATTCTCGCGAAGCGTAAGTATATTGGCGACACATCGGCAACAGCTCCTCCTCCAACTTGTCTCCTTCCCAAAAAATAACCCATATATATCACATATAAAACTCTCTCCATGTAAATCTTGTCAATCTGTGCGATCTTTGCTTGTGAATTCCTTGCAGATTGCCATACCGTGTCGGCCGCGCAAGACCTTCACGCTGTACGTGCTGGATGTGCCGGAGGATCTGCCCGTGGAGGATATACGGCATGCCATGTACAAGTTCGACTCGGTGGTTGAGGTGGTCCGCCTTCACATCTACTCCAGCCCCAGCCAGGCGGGCAGCGGCGGCGGCGGCGGCGCGGACAAGGTTGAAGGTGAGCAGCTGATCCAGAAACCAGCATCTCCCCACCCGATCCCGGGCCAGACGCTGCGCCGAGCGGCCTTTCGAAGTAATGTACAGAAACCAATTGACCCAAAGCACACGCCCACACATGCCCACGCCCACAGCTTGGCCAGAAACTCACGTCCAGCTACAAATCTTTCAGGCAGCAGCAGCAGCACGGCCAAAAGCCTCGTCAGCAGCGGCGGCGGCGGAGGCGGTGGGATTGTGGGCGAGGCCATCGAGAAGGCGGAACGTCCGGAGCGGCGCGAGCTGCCGCCTGCTGTCATACGGATCACGCTGGCCTCCATGGATGAGTACAACATTTTGCTGCAGAACGGCCTAAACTTCTACGATGCCACGTTCTTTCCCACCGAGGCGAACATCTCCCTAAAAGGCGCCAAAATTGACTACAAGCGTCGGTAAGAACTCCACTTAAAAGCTTGAGCTTTGCAATTTGATGTGTGCACACTTTTGGATGACCTATTTAAGATCTGAAAATTTCATACAGTTCGGTCTGTTAGCACTTGAGTTTATCGGGAATATAGTTCTCATAGAATGGGTCCAAGGAAAGAAGAAACATAACAACTATAGAACATGAATTAAGGGGATTAAGGGTAGAGATACTGAATAAAGGGTATCTCCTAGTCGATCACTCTCGACCAAAGCACAATTTGACTTTCGACAAATCTTGGACTAAGTAAAAAGTAAAAGTTGTTGATGTTGTCTTGATATTCTCTCAGTGTATATGCCCCATGCTCGCTCTCACTTCCCCTCTCTCACGTTCTCCTCACCTCTCTCACTCTCTCTCTCTCGCTCTCTCTCTTTCTCTCCGACAGCATGCTGGATGGCTCGATACCGGGGCGTGTGCGCGAGCTGTTGCCCGTATTCGATGCAGCTGGCTTCTGCAAGCTGCCGGCGCCCACGAGCAAGCTAATTAAGCCGCCGAGGTCATAAGCGAAGACGACGATGACGACGACGACGACGACGACCCCACATGTTCCGGCTAGATAAGCAGCCAGTCTCGACCCCAAGCCCCAAGCCCATTGACGACAATTCTCTATTCGATTTTTGAACGGATGCTTCGAACGTTTCCGCTGCCAACTACATCTATAATAATTCCCAATTTGGCTAAAATCAAAAACGAAAAAAAAAAAACAAACACAACAACAACAAAACCTAAACAAACATTTACTCTACTTTTTTTTTGTCCATTTTTTTTTTGTGCCTAGTTTTATTATTAAAGGCCCATAAAAGGCATAGCGCTTAATTTGTTTCGATTGTCTAACAGTAAAAAAAACAACAAAAAAATAATATAAATAAAAATCATGAAAAACTATTTTCAATGCCAGACGGAAATCAACTAATTCAATTAATTTTCAAATTTTATATGGCACACGATCTTAACTTGTAAAGAAAAATAATTGATAATTTATATATCTGTCTGCCATATAAATGATATATGTAGCATATACTTTGACATATATTTACCTCTCTTAAGCTCGGCTGGTGGGAAATTATGGGCTCAGTTCGACTTGTTATCGTTTATTTTGATCGATCAACGATCTCGGCAACTGTAAAATCGATAAGAATCGATAATCGATAACTCGCCGATCATAAGTTTAAGCTACATTAAACATGGATTATTAGCTACTCGTTCGGTTAACGCAGTTTACGAACATTTCACTTATTGGGGTTAGAACTGCGATTGCCTGCCTGTTGGTTCAAACTTGCCCGCTAAAACAGCCTCTTAACAGCGTGATATATGTTATTATGTGTGAGTGTGTGTCATGTGTGTGCATGTGTTATGAGTGTGTGTGTGTATGTGTTATGAGTGTGTGTGTGTGTATGTGTTATAAGTGTATGTGTGTGTGTTATGAGTGTGTGTGTGTGTGTATGTGTTATGAGTGTGTGTGTGTGTTGTGTGAGTGAATGTAGATAAACGGTAAGCCTTAACCCCCATGTCTCCACCTCCATGTTCAGATTATGAGCATTTGTCTCTGTCTTTTAAGCTTTAACTCCTTCCTCGTTTTAGTTCATATTTTTCAGTTAACATATTATTTGGACTAAGTAGCTCATCTCCCACCTCCATGCTCAGATTATAGGCATATGTTTCTGTCCTTCAAACTTTCCTTAACTTTTCTTTCTTATTCAAAACGTACTAGTTTATAATTTGCAATTATTTGGGACTGAGTAGCCGCAGGCTTAAATGAACAGCTCACCTCCATGTTCAGATTATTAGCACTTGTCTCTGTCTCTTTGAAGATCTCCTTAGTTTTGCCTCCTAATTGGGTTTGTTCTGGATATATTTTGCAGTCAATGTATTAAGTGTGACCAGCTAGCTGCGAATTTCAGTGAATCCTCCCCATCCATGGTCACATTGTTAGCTTACGCTATGTGCGATGTGTGTGTGAATGTGTGTGTGTGTTGAGTGTGTGTTGAGTGCGTGATGAGTGTGTGTTGAGTGTGTGTTGAGTGTGTGATGAGTGTGTGTTGATCCGATTGATTTGAAGAACACGCAAATTCGTGGGTTCGTTTAATACTTTTCGCTTGTTGTTTATTTTTTTGCACTTTATTTAGGTAATTGATTTAGGTATACATAATATGCGTACATATATATATATATATATGGAATATATATACATATATATTCATATATAGATCTTGATTGATTTAACAGACAAAATTGTTGCACAAAGTTTAACACAAAGACATAAGTAAAAGCACACACACGCACACACACACACATGTGTATCTATGTGTGCGTTGCATGCATATAGAATACACACACACACATACATATATATATACATGTATATACATATGTATATATATATATATGTGGGTATAAATATATTCTCGTAAGCATATAATTTATCATACTGCAGAATGTCTTGTATATATATATATATAGATAATAATTAATAATTGATTTAAAGCATATAAGTAGTATATTTGATATACACATATATATGTATCCAGGTGCATATATGTATATATGTATAGGTATAGTATGTAAATATATATATATATATATCATATAGGTAGCATATAGTCTGTTTAGGAAATACTCATCGAATATAAACGAATCAAACATATGAACTCGTTAAATAGTTACTTTTATCGTCTTCTTCTTCTTCTTCTTCTTGTGTTTGTGTTGGAAAAGCAAAAAAAAAACTTCCCAGTGTTGCCAAGCGCCTCAAAAAAAAATAGCTGAATTCACACAAATCGAAAAAAATGAAAGCTAAAAATAGCTGCTTAGCTTTAAGAGCAGAAAAAAAACAGCCAAATTAGTTAACTGTTTCGGGCTGAAGTCTTTTGAAAAAGAGCCAAATTTAGCTAGAAAATAGCTGATTTGGCAACACTGTCCATCTTCATTATCATTATCATCATCTTCGTATATATGTATATATGTAATAAAGAAATATAATAATCAACGTTTAACAAACAAAAAAAAAACTAGCAATAAAATACGCACACACACACACGCACACGCACATTCGCTCACACACACACACACATTCGCACACACAGTAAAATGTACATTTAGAAAGTTTAAAGCGAAAATCGAGCGACACAGACAAAAAGGACGCGACGGACACGTAATTAGTATACAAAATATGTTGTTGCTGTTGTTGTTGTTGCTGCTGTTGTAGTTTCTAGTTTCTAGTTTCATTTAGTTTCATTTAGTTTCATTTAGTTTAATACACGGAGTGCACAATGTTGTCCTTCTCGACGAGCAGACGGACCTTCATGCAGCCATCGGAGCCGCAGGAGAAGAGACGTCCAAACGGATCCACGTAGACCTGGCTAACGCCCTGGCCGGTGTGCTTGAAGAATCCATTCTTGGCATGCTCATGGGGGAACGTGTTGATCAGCATGAACTGGTTCATGTCCCATATCTGCAAGCGAATCAGATACATATATAGTATATATATATATATAGATATAGATATAGTTATAGTTAGATAAAACGCACCTTGATGTCGCCCTCAATGGAGCCCGTGACAAAGAACTCCTCGTGCGGATCGAGTGCAATGCACTTGATGGTGCTATCGTGTGCCTGCCGAAAGATTGATTGATTGATTGATTGATTGATTGGTCAGTAAAGGAATAGATGTAATTGATCCTCACTCACCTGATAGCGATGCCGCAGTGTGCGTTGGCGCACATCGAAGACGCAAACGTCGCCGCGCTTGCCGCAGGAGATGAGCACCTGGTGCTGGGGCGCAAAGACCAAACAGGATGAGCCCTGGTCGTGACAGGTGAAGGCTGCCGAAAAAAAGAAAAGAACAATAAACGAATCAGAGAACAAGCAGATAAAGAAGGGCATAAACCCCGAACCCAGTTTGCCAACATTCCAGCCTAGTTTTTCTTCTTCCCTTTGCCCTAAACTATATACTATTCGGGAAATGTTTGCCTGATCACAGGGAAAATAGTTAATGCCGAGAGCATGGTTTACAAAAACAAAAAGAAACCGATCCAGTCAGATCCGGTTCCAAAATATGTACTGCATAGAAACAGAAAGAGGAACTTGTGCAAAGTTTCAAGACGATGGCTTTCAAAACTGAGAACAGTTCGCATAGAAACAAACAGGCGGACAGACGGATATGGCTATATCTATATATCCATTTACTATATATCAACATATTTATATATCTATATACTATGTATCTATATATCTATATACTTTATGGGATCGGCGATGTCTCCTTCTATGCGTTACATTCTCTTCCAGGCAAAATTATAACACCCTCTGCAAAGGGCATAAAAATGACTGTACGTTCAATTTTGTGGGTCAACGGGAGAAGGCATCCAAAATGTAAAAATTTCTCGAGCAAGACGCAAAGCTTCCAAGTTTGGTGTATCTCGCTCTTAAAGTTTTCGAGCTGTGCTTAAAAAGCAAAGTCTCTAAAACGATATCTATCGAGGAGATATTGAAGAATATATAAAATTACTTTTCCTAGACATTTTTAAAGTTTCAAATCTAAAGCTTTTGTAGTTTCCCCCTTTAACACAGACGGACAAACTAGATGGACGCAGCTCCTCGTCCTAATCCGTAATAAATTCACATTCGCAGATGCTTTCTGCTGCCCATTGTCAATTGGGTTAAGAGCCAGCTTATGGGGCACATCGCACTCACCCGAGACACAGGACTTCTTGTGCGGCAACAGTGTGTCCCAAATGTTAATGTTCTTGTTCTCGGAACTTTGGCCAGCTGTGAAAGAATAGAAACAAGTTTGGGATTAGCAAAGTGTTGAAAAACCATTTGGGGGAAGGGGCAAAGACTCACCGCTGGCCAGCAAGCTGCAGGAGCCGAGGAATACGAAATCGGAGAGCGCCTTGTTGTGGCACTGGTAGGTCTAAGGATCAGACAAAAGGATAATAATAGTACAATAGTTAAAGATAACTGCGTGCGCTATTGTGCTGCACTCACTATGAAGGAGCGATTGTTCTGGGAGGCGATGCCCGCCTGCCACAGGCTCAGATTGCCGTCGCCATCGCCGATTCCGAACTTGTTGCCCTGCTCGGAGAAGCGACAGCGCGTGACCTTGGCAAAGGTGCCGGAGGTGCGCGGACAACAGACGGGCTGCTGATGGCCCCACTCCCAGATCTGCACAGAGCCATCCTGGCCGCCAGTCAAATAGAGCGGCATCAGCGGATGCGCGCTCATGCGCTTCACATTGTCCACCTTGTGGCGCAGCACCTGCGAAGCAGCAAGGATTAGTATATGGTTAATGTCTGGACAAGTAGCATACATACCATGGATGTGCCGCGGCCCGACTGTGAGGCGCTCTGCGTGCTGACGGTCGCCTCGCTGAACGCGCTGCCAGCTCCGAATTGAGCCCTGTTTCGGTAGAGGGAAGGGAAGACAATCAGAATTGGGCTGAAGTATGTTTGTTTTGGCTACTCACTGATCCTGCGACTGGATGATGAGAAAAGCGGAGCTATTTGTGTCCGCATCTTTGGACAAATTCATCATATCATATTCGCACTCGTCCTCATACCAATTGGGCGATTCGAGCAGCAGGGATATATCGAACTCCTGTATTTCGCGCGGATTGGCAAATGCAATCATCGAGGAGCTGTTGTTCTTCAAGCAGAATGTGAGAATCGATTCGTGATCCTTGTGTATAATACGTATATGATCCGTATTCTCGTTAGTCGAATGCGATTGGCCTGTCCAAGCGAGAGAGAAACACGTAGAGAGAGAGACAGAGAGAGAGGGAGACAGAGACAGAGAGGGAGAAGAAGAGAGAATGATGAGCAATGAAATAGAAAGAGATATAAGCACTTAATATAAATTATAATTACGCCAAGCTTAGCTTAATTTATATTCAATTACATTATTATTATAAGAACAAAATATTTAAATATCTATATTCTAAGAAATATATATTTAAATATATTTATTATATAAGGAAACTATATTTAAATATTTAAATTATAAGAAAAATATATTGAAATATTTATATTATAAGAAAAATAAAATTAAGTATTCATATTATAAGAAAAATATATTGAAATATATTTATATTCATATTTTTCTTACAATTTGCAATATGCGCCGGCAATTGCCAGGTGTTAACCAGGTGTTAAGCTCATGTTAATTGCTTGACACCAGGGTGTTAATTGCAGCTTCTTCTTTAGATTACGGTATCTTATCGAGTCTATTATTTAGTAATTGGCTTAAAAGCAGTTATTTAGTTCTTAACAGCCGCCCACTTAACAGCGCCGAAAGCAGTGCAAATTTAACATTGTCCCAAGCAGTGCGCGAATGTTAAAACTCAAAAATCGTCGAAATACAACAAAAAAAAAAGTTGGTGCGCAAAAAAAAAAACAACAATTACAATCATAGAAGAAAATATAATTACTTTTTTGTTTAATACATTTCACTGGTAACGCAATCAATACTTAAGCGACACACATAAGTTAACAATGTTTTTTAACAAAAACAACAACAAAAAAAAAAACAAAATATATAAGAAAAATACTATTCCTACCAAACTGGAAGCTTTTTTTTTTGTTTGTAAACCTAAAATTAAGTAACTTCTGCCACCTGAATTAACTATTAAAACCGAACAACAAGAAACAAACAATTGACAACAATTAGATAACAATTTACAGCCGGGCTGTAAATGCTTAACATGCCTGGCAAATTAACACCCAGGTTGTAAATGTTGTCTGTAAATGTTAAGATGCACCGTTAACTGATTAAAGTATATATATAAGTATATAGATGTGCATGTTATGTATCTAGCAGCTACTTTATCGCGAGGATAACGCTCAGAGGAACTTGCAACAACAACAACTATAATAGCAACATTTTGGTACGGAATACACACCTTCGTCGGTGTCGTTATCATTGTGATGATGATTGTGATGATGATTGTGTGCGCTGCGTGCATTCGCCTCGGTGCTCCTGCCAAAGATGCTCTTGATGAACACCTCCTGGGTGGGCTCCTGGCGCACCAGATAGTTCCACAGCCGACGGATCGGGCCCGCGGCCGAGCCCGATATGAACGGCGTGTTGTCCTTGTTGAGCAGCGATCGATACTTGTGTATGGCCAGGCCATTGATGCCGCTCTCCGCATAGCAGCCGGGTATATAGTGCCGCGAGGGCGGACCGCGACTTATCAAATCGTTCAGGGCGAATTCCTGCCAGCGATTCAGGGTGCGCAGCACCTCGTGCGACAGCGGACTAATCACGGGCAGATCTGCAACAAAAGAGCAGCACGAATTATTCATAAAGGAAAGATGAGATATATATGGGTTAGGAGGAGACGGGGAGGGGGGCGGGACGGCGCTCACCCTGCAGCTCGATGCCGGCGACTTTGACAAACTCCTGGATTTTGTGGGTGCTAAACTTGATGAGCGCCAAACGGAGTATGCTCCACGAATAGGACATGGGATTGGTGTGCTCCGTATTATCCTTGGCCTTGAGCTGTGTACGACTCACATTGACATCATCATCGTCGTCCTCCTCCTCCTCGCCATCCGATTCGTGCGAATCATCCGTGTCGTAGTCATCGCAATCTGCGGGCAACACAATTGGATTAAGCATGGCGTATCATTTAAAATATATCTAAAGAGTTCTCACCCGTATTGGTTGGCTTGGTCAGGAAATAGGAGAGCATGGATGTCTCTGGCGGCATAAACTGTTCCCGGTAGGTGGGCTTATCCTCCTTCATATTGCTCGAGGTGCTGTTCTGGCTAAAACTGCCCAGGATTTTCATGTTGAGCTTCATGCGCTGCTTCGTTATCGACGTGACCGTGTTCCACACGCTACTCTCATCGCCCGTCTCCTCGCCAGCCTGTGCCATGGCCACGTGCGTAGCATGCGGCTGTGCGGCCGGCTTGATGAGCAGCTTCTTCATGCCGCCGCCAAAGAGCGTCGACCAGGTGTCATTGGTGAAGTTCTGTCCGCTCAGCCGATAGAGCAGCCGGCTGTCGCAGGTGGACAGCGAATAGATGAACAGGGCCATGTAGGTGGACACAAACGATTCGAGCAGCAGCACATTCAGCTTGGGCACATCCTCGTCCTTCTCGCGCGCCAGCAGCGCACGCAAATTGGTGACGCCCGGCCACTTGGACGGCGTGGTGCATATGCCTGCCGGCTCGTCTGTCGAGTACTTGCGTCGCCTGTGGAACGCATTGCGACTGCCCACCAGATAGCTGCACTCGAACGAGGAGTTAATTTTGGCTATATTCTCAATGCCCGGACTGGGATAGCCATTGAAGGTGGCATTGTTCACGACGAAGCTCTCCGAATCGCAAAGCGATTGATAGATGCACGAGGAGAGCGCCACGGCCAGATCGCGCAGCACAAAGATCTCGCTCAGCGCGCTCGGCTCGAGGCCCGGAAATGGCAACAGCTTGATGATGCTCTGCAGCATGTCCACCGTCTGCGATTGCAGATACTTGATCGGATCCGCGATGACGGTCTTGTTGCCCGCAACGCAGGCGCTCAGCAGCGGTAGGGTTGTCGGGAATGGCAACGGGCTGAGCAGCTGCTGTTGGGTCTTCTCCTGCTGCAGCTCCTGCAGCAATAATACTAGTTCCATGCGCACTGACGCCAGGCCTCCGCCGCTGGCGCCGTGCAGCGAACAATAGCTGAGCAGCGTTCGCAGCAGCGTCTCATTGGCTGAAGGGTGGAGTGAGAAAAAAAATGCAGACCGGGGAAATTAGCAATGTTTTTAGGGAGGAGTTCACACCAGAGCTCCGCATCGATTTAATTATTTACATCACAGTCGGATACTCAATCGATTCAAACCAAAAGATCGAGTTGCGCGAGTCAACATCAGCTTTAAGCTCAATCTACTTGAGTCTGGAACATGTTTGAGTGCAATCTTTTTGAGTTAGCAGCTCCAGCTCGATCTAGTTGACTCGAGCTAGCGATATTTTTGTATTCGATCTACTCGAATCAGCAAACATGTTCGAGCTCGATCTACTCGAGTCAGCAAGCTTTAGCTTTTCTAGCTTTACGGTTAACTCGATGCAGGGCTCTAGTTGACACACACTTTTACTCACCCTTGAGCCAGCGCTTGCGCTTGGCGGCCCGCATAACCTTGGCCTCAAAGTCCTGTTTGTCCTGCATGAGTATCTCGTGGAGTGTTGGTCGCTCTGTGCACGGATAGATGCTCGCATTCATGTCCTTGTCCTTGGCATCGCCAGCATCGGCGTCGCCGGCATCGTTCGTCTGCTCGGAGCTGCAATAGTTGCACAGCTGCTTCAGTGCCTCCACCTCACGCTCCAGCCACATGTACAGCTGATAGCGCAGCTGTCCGCCGTCCACCTCGAAGCCGGTGGCCAGTGTCGATAGCTCCTCCATAAGTATCTTCAGGCAGGCCACAAACTTTAGCTGCTGCGCCATGATATCCATTTTGCACTCGTTGCCCGTGGATTTGCCGGGCGGCTGCGGTGTTGCCAGCTCGGGATCATCATGGTTCGGTTGCTCCGGGACCGCATCCGCTCCCATCTCGTCCTGCTGCTCGTCATTTTCCTCATCCTCGTCATCCCACTTGATCTCGAATGTGGCGTCCGGCTGTCGGCCAACGGGTGCACCCCAATCGAACGGATCCGTGGCCGTTTGCCACTGATCCATGATGCCCGAATTGATGAGCTCGTCCTTGCTGACGCCGCCATGCTCCGTGTCCGGCAGCTGGCTGCAGCTGCTGCCGCTTCCGGCCAAGCTGCTGCCGGAGGCGGTGCCATCGCTGTCACTAATCTTCATCGGCAGCTTGTTGAGCACCTCCAGCGCCAGAGCCGGGCAGCCGGACTTGAAATGGCCGTGCGCCGTCGTAAAGTACAACTGCCGTTCGATCGCCGTTATCGAATCCTCCAGCTGTAGCTGCTTATCGCTGGCTACGGGCCGAGTGCCCGTCTCCCCGGCATAGCTAAAGCCGGACAAAACGACGTGCGCTATGCGCTTCTCCTGCGCGGAGAGGGCAATATTCTGGCGTATCAGGAGCGGATGTGTGCGCAAATAAATGTAGAAATTGAAGACATTCGGATTGGCATGCGGCAACTCCGGACGGAGTAGATCCTCCTCGCGGTAGTTGGTGTGCAGGCTGCCGACGCCGTTGAGCAGCAGCGTATTGAGGCTCTCCTGGTATTTCTTGAGGTTCCAGTAGGTCATCGAGCGCAAGAACGGATCCGGATGAGCCCGTGTCAGATCACAGCGACCCGTCTCCACATCTGTGCCGAGAACATGCTCGTTGAGCAGTCGATGATAGTAACAGCCCTCGGCATCGCCCTCGTAGAGGCGGGCAATGATCAGGGCCAGCTGGAAATCCTCGAGCTTGTTCATGCACACCTCAATGGCATCGTTGAGGGAATTGGCGAGCAGGAAAAAGGCGACCGCATGCTCGAAACGCTGCTTGCCCAGCAGAACGAAGGCGTTCTTCAATGCCGCCTTGCGCCAACGATCCTCGGCGAAATTGTTGCCAAAGAACGTGGTCATTTTCTCATCGCGTTTCGAACGGAACAGGCCCCACACCAGCGACTTCTTCTTCATGGCCAGATAATAGATGGCCGCATCCAACGGATCCTGCTTCAGCTGATACGCGCACTTGGCCAGCTTCTCGACGCATCGCCGCAGCGTATTGATGTTCTTCAGCCAATAGCCGACGCCCAGATCTCGCAGCGTTGCCCAGCGCAGATCGCCCTTCGTGTAGCTGGGTATCAGATGCAGTAGCTCCTCCTCGCTCTCCGAGTGATAGGCCCACACGATGTTGGCCGTGCCGACGCCCTGGCGCTGGAACTGGGCGCGCTGCTGCAGCGGCAGGCAGCGCAGCAGATAGGTAAAGTGCTTCATGGCTAGCAGAAAGCGTAATCCGCAATCGTCCAGCGATTCGGTGGCCTGCTCCTTGCCCGAGATGCCACCGCCCACTCCCCCGCCCGCTTGTTGTTGATTCTTGCCAAGATCGGCGGCAAACTTGTCGGAGAAGTCCGTATTGCAGGTGGCCACGGTATCGGCCAGTGCGAGCAGATGCATCTGATCCAGCGAGGAGAGACCCGGCAAATGTGTATGGGTAAGCAGCCGGGACAAAAGCTGACCCTGGCGCGGTCCAAAGTGCGAAATGGAATGCTTTTCGGGCAGCGAGAGGCGACGCTCCTGGCGCTTCTGCTCGCCATCGCTGAGCAGCTCGTCCAGATTATCATCCGAATTGTGCAGATCGAACAGTTCGTCATAATCCTTGTCCGCCTCCGCGGAGCCGACAGCCTTGCCCGGCTGCTCCCGGTCCGCATTGAGGAGCACCCACAAGGGCAGCGGTGGAATCGAATTGATCTCGGCATAGTCGAGCATCAGTTCCTCGGGTATTTGTGTGGTGCTGCCCCGATGCTCCGCCTGTATGTTGCTCGTGTCTGCCGCATAGCTGATGCTCAGCGTTCTCGATCTTGACCAGCTGCGCTGTCGTCCAGCGGCCCCGGCCCCTCCGGTGCCCTCGCCCTGGCTGCCGTCGTCGTCGCGGGGCAGCCCATTGGCGCCGTTGACGCCGCCGCCGCCGGGTCCACTCATGCAACGGACCAGATGCGCCAAAATGGCCTTCACCCAGCGTATTTTGCCGCAGTTAAGCAGCTCCATCAGCTGCTTGGGATGATATTGCGGCAGCACGGGGCACGCAATGCGCGACGCCTGGAACAGGCCAAAGTCCGTCATGTAATCATCGTTGGGCGGCGCATCGCCGCCAAAGCCGCCTGCAACCTCCGGTCCAACGCCCAAATGGCCACCATTCATGTTGGCCATGCTGCTGTTGGCGGCGAGTCGTCGCTGCGAGAGCAGCTGCAGATTGGCGGTGCTCACTTTGCTAATCAGCGGCATCGAGGCGACATTCTTGAGCCGCAGCTGTGTGGACTCGTTGGCCAGGGAGCGCAGATCCTCGTCCCGCAGATTGCGCGTATCGGGCACATCATCGTGTGCCATGGCCGCGACGGCGGCAGCTGCCGCGGCGGACATAAAGTGTGCGCCATAGTGCGGCTTCCACTGGGAATAGACATGCATCTCGGAGTCCATAGCCACGACCAGGATGCCGTCGCGCACCCACGAGATTTGCATGGGCAGCGGGGGCAAGCCGTCGGCGGTTTGCAAATCAATTTGGCGCAACTTCATCCAACGGATCTCGTCGACAAAGTTCGGCTGGGCCAGGGAGCTGGCCTTGCGCAGAATCGGGCGATTCACCGAGCGCGACTCCTTCATGGCCTTGATGTTCGCCTGGGCAATGTCGGAGCTGACGGGCGTATAGAGCAGAATTTTGCTGCCCACCGCGACGGTCAATATGTGCGAGCCGTCCTCCTTGGATACCCAGTCCAGCTGGACGAGATGCTTCTGCGTCAGCGGACAGGTGTTCCCGTTCTCCGCGATGCTCTTCCTCAGCGACTGCAGCGTGCTGAAGCTGGGCACTGTCAACAGCCCGGAGACAGCCGCCGCCGACGACTGCTTCGTGGTGGCCAGTTCGGGCGTTGTCTCGCCGCTGCGCGGCGAACGACTCTCCGGATCGTGGGCGAAGGTGTGCAGCACCTGGTTGAGGCGCTGCTTCTTCGCTAGAAGCCGGCTGTCGTGCAGATAGCTCAGATCGATACCGTGCCCGATATTGATGCGCGGCAAATGGACATTCTTCAGGTGAATCGTATCCTCCAGTACCCATTCGCTGCCGCCGCTGCTCTCGCACTCGTAGATGGCCACGCACAGGTTGACATAGCGCGAATCCGGATCACCGCGATTCGGACGCGTAAAGCTCTTGCCGTACTTGTAGGCGCAGGCAATCCGCCCCGAATAGGCGGCGCTTATGTTCAGCGGCTGGCCGGGTATCTCGATCGCCGATTGTTGAATCCGGCTAAACATCTTCCACTCGGACCAGTGGTAGGCCTTGCCGCCGGCGGCCGGCTCGCACTTCCAGAAGCGCGATATCGAGTCCGAGCACGCGGTCACAATGATGTACGGCGCAAAGCAGGCCGGATAAATGCTCGAGCTGCTCAAATGGCCAGCCGCCGGCGATGCATGGATGACATCGACGCCCTCCGGCAGTGGCAGCTCCTGGGTGCATACCTTCTGCGTGGTAATGGAGATGTGCGGCGCCTCGACATGCGGCCCAAAGTGCTCGGCGCCCGTCAACGTTTCGGCGCCCTGGGACATGCGACGCGGCTGGCCCGGATTCTGCTCGGCATCGTCGCCCGGTTCCTGGGTCAGATTGCTGTCCGGCACATACATGGCCGTCTCGGAGAGGAACGAGCTCTGCTGCTTGGAGCTGATGACGATGCGCCACATGTGAATGGTGCTGCCGCGCAGCGTCTTCTCGATATTGACAATATAGAAGGGTTCCTCAAAGTCCACGTTCCGCTGCAGATCGACAATCGCATCCATGTCCGACTCGAGCAGCGCATCCATTTTCGGTTCCTCCAGATCATGCATGTCCGGCACCGCGTGCGTCGTGCGCTGTCCGCCCGTTATCAGCTGGGCCTGGAAGACGTGCAGGAACTGCGTGTTCTGCCAATCATGCTTGGCGTCGGATATCGCGTCCAGCTGGAGGATGCAGCCGGGTCGCGCCGTTGACTGCTGCGAGACGACCTTCAGCTTGTCGTGGAGCGCCGAACGCTGCGCCTTCAGCGTGGAGGAGGCATTCGAGATCATCGACGAGAGCGAATGCGATTTCTGCAGCGTATTCAAATTCTCCGAGCACGAGATCTCCGCCAGCAAAGTGCGCGCATCGATAACCGCCTGATACACGCGCAAATTCTCGCCATCGCTGGCCACAAAGCAGGCGGAGGGCGAGTTGCTGTAGCTGCCCAACGTGGTGCTCGGCAGCAGGGTGGGTATCCAGGCGACATTGCTGAACGCCGATATTTCCGGTGAATTGATGCGTGCCAGCTCGCTGACGCCGCCGGAATGACACAACGGACCCACCGAATCGACGCGCCACAATATCAGCTCCGAGCAGAAACCCGTCGGCGTAAAGATATCCTTATCGCCGCTGGGCGTGCCGGCGCTGGAGCTGCTACCGGACGGAGCACTGCCGCCGGCAAGCGGCTGCTCGATGGGCGACATCGGTGACTTGGCCTCCGTGGTGTCGGGCAGATTGTGATGCGAGGTGGAGACGAGCAGCGGCAGCACCGGATGGCAGGTGATGTCGTTGACACGGAACCGATGGCCGGAGGCGCGGCTAACATGGCCGATGCTTAATACTTGGGTGAACTTTGTTTTGAACGCGAACGTTAGCTGCCAGAGATTAAGTGTGCCGTTCGAGTGCTTCGTGACCATCGAGACGGACGGCGAGACGTTCAGCGGGAGCGCAGCGCCCAGGCCCGAATTGGCGCCAGTTCCGCCGGCTGCCGCTGCTCCGGAATCCTGCGAGCTGCTCGCCGCAGCGCTGCGTTCGGCCTGATCCTCGGCTGTTGCCTGCTGCTCATCATCAGCGTCCTCCTGGTCGTCATGCTCCTCGTCGTGCTCGTCGCGCTCCTCGTCGTGCTCGTCATGCTTCTCGAACGGCTGATCGCTGCGCAACGAGTTCTGATCGCTGCCGCCGGATTTGTGGAACTCATCCTTGCTGCGCACATTGTTAGCAATGTCGCGAAAGGCCAACGGATGGCTGCCCGTATTGAACAGGCTGACCGTGGTCGACATGGACATGGCATCGCCCAGCGGAAAGGCTGACGGGATGCGCGTCGAAAAGGAGACCTGCGCCTGCCTGTACGAGCCGGGATAATAGTCATCCAGCCATTCGATCACCCAGATCAGGTAGCTGCCATCGACGGGATGTATGGCGAACAGCAGATCCGGACTCTGGTGCCAGTCGCGCAGCAGGCACTCGATCTTGTTGTCCAGCGAATCGACCAGCTGCGTTATGGGATTCCCCTGATTGTCCTGATTGAGCGAATTCTGCGACGTCGTATTCGACATGGAATTCAAATGGAGACCAACGCCCGTCGCACCCGTATGCTGCGAATATTTGCTATACTCCTCGCCGCTGTCGTCCACCGACACGGACTTTGAATTGCGCATGAATTTCTTGTGCGGCGCCTGATGCGACGGTTGATGTGGCTGATGTGCGGCATCATCGGGCAGATCGACGGGATGCTGATGATGATGATGCTGATGATGATGTGCGCCGTTCTCCTCGTCGATGACCTTCTTGGTCAGCTCCTGGAGTATGGCCTCCGCCTGGAGCGTGAAATGCATCTCCTTGTTGTTCAGCCAGTGCAATATGAAGACATTCTGATTGGCCGGATCCGAGGTTTGCATGGACGGCACCAGCGGTATATCCGTCTCGGCATTAATTGATGCCGCCAAATGGAAATGCATGCCGGGCGTAACGCCCGAACCCTGAAATCCATACGAATGAAAGTCGTGCACGCTGCACGACGATGGCAGCGACGGTATCGGGCCCTGATAGTTGCTAAAGCTGGCCGGCGAGCTGCCCATCACGGCGCCCGAACCGGCGCCGGCTGCTCCACTGACGCTGCCCGCCACCGAGCCGGAGACGTGGCCGTGGCCGGGGCCAATGATTGTGGCGGCATTGGCGCCCGCTTTCATATGGCGACGCAAATGGAAGCAGGTCTTCATGTGCTTGAGGCGCTGCATAAAGCGATGCTTGTGCCGATGCGTACGAAATTTGGGATTCTGCGAGGCGAGCGGATCGAACTGTGTCATATTGACCAGGCCGTCGTCCGGCAGCACCGTCTCGATCCAAATGCGACAGATATTGTCCAGGCACGAGGTCACCAGCATATTGGCCACCGAACCCTTTGGCATATACTTGCTCGTCTTGCGCCACACAATGTTGGAGACGGCGCGCGGATGGGCGATATACACGTATGTGAAATTCAAATCGCCAGCTCCAGTTCCAATCGAACCGGAAACGGAAGCAGTTGCTCCATCGGGCTGCGACTGCGGCTGGCTGTTGCCGGTTGTCGGCTTGGCCGGGAACAGCACCTGCTTGTTCTCGTACCAGATCTTGACTAGACGATCGTTGCGGCCGCAGGTGGCGAACAGCGTGCCGTCGGGACTAAATGCCATATGATAAATGGGTATGGCCGTCTGGCAGGACCATATATTCTCCCACGTGGACACGTCATCCGACTGGGCATTGGCCGTTTGTTTGGTCTCCTTGCTTTCGCCGATCTCAAACTTGACGCCTGCAAGGCAAATGACAAAAGATTTAAGTTGCAGTTTTGTATGTGCCTGCCATAGAGCTCTGCTTCGATCAAGTCATTCGCATCGACCTCAATTACTCAATCGAACAAGTTCGATCTACTCGAGTCAGCAACATGTTCGAGCTCAAAGTGTTGAGTTAGCAACAGGCTCGAGTGAGTCATTTAAGTCAATTACATCGAACACAAGTACTCAAGCGAACATCTAGCTCACCCTAAGAGATTCAAACAAAGTTCGATCTACTGGAGTCAAAACATGTTCGACTGAGACCTGCTCGAGTCAGCAACATGTTCGAATGAGACAACACATGTTGTTATTGCTCGACTCAATCTTTTGCCTGCAGCTCAAACAACTCGAGCGATCGAATATAATGGGCCAAGATTGACGCAATGCAGAGAGCTCTAGTTTGCATTTCCAGTCACTTACCCGTGTGCTCCTCCTCTGGCTGGTGTGTGGGCGATTTGCTCTTCCAGAGCTGTATATTCGTGCCGCCCGTCAGCAGACGTGTACCCTCCAAATTCCAAGACAATGTCACCACATTCGAGTGGCTGGTAAAGGAGCCTGTCTGCACCCATCTAAACAGAAGAATATAGTTAAGCTCAATGCCGTCAATCGACTACGTTGGAGGCCCCACCTGTAGTCGAGGAAGTGTGTGTTATGCTTGTTGGACTCAATCACTGGCGTCGGCTCGAAAATGCATATCTTGTTCTCATAGGCGGCAGCTATTTTGCCCGTATCAGTGCTGCAGTCGAGCGCCGAAATTTTCACATAGCCATGGTTGGCGCCAGGTATTATCTGGACGCGTTCGAATGTGCTCGCCAGGATGACCACATTGCAGCCAGCAGCGTATGCCTAATAAAAACACAAAGGAACAAATGATTGAAACGTTAATCAATCGCATCATATTTGTATGTACATCACATATCATATTTATAAATACATCACACATCATGTCAACTATTCATAACTGTGACTTATCAATTTAGAATAGATAAATATTCAGTTTGGGCTGATTGATTGAGTGATTGACTGACGGTGTAGCCAGACCTTTACATCATATTGACTGACTGACTGACTCTGGCAATGATTGACTAGTTGTGTAGACCGACTTTTACATCGTATGTGCTGATGGATTGATTGATTGAATGATCAATTTGTAATTTATATGTTTAAGCTGATTGATTGACTGACGAACTAGGCACATACACATATAGATCGTATTATAGCATATCTGTAATTAATTTATTATAAAAAAAATGTGTTTTGGCTGATTGATTGATTGACTGACTTGATTGATTGACTGACTGTTTAGGCGAACTTTTACATCATATATTATAGTTTTATGTTATTGACGAATCAATTTTAAAGAAAATAAAAGTAACCCTTAAGACAGATTTATTGTTCAATTAATAGGATACATGACTTAAGTGATTGATTGACTGACCGACTATGCAAGCACACATATAGATCTTATCATACCCCCACATCACATCTATAATCAATTTAAAACAAAATAAATCAATATTTTCTGATTGATTGATTGATTGTCTGACTGTGTGTACATTGCATTCTTGTGACAAATTTACAAAACAAATCGAAATCTGTTTTTGACGACTGATTGATTGACTGCGTTTTTACACATTCACAAGCGATCAAATCAACATATTATGGCTATGACTAATCGTATTTAGCAACTAAACTGCTTTTGCCGACAGTTTAGCTAATTGATTAATTAATTGATTGACTGACTGACTGACTAATTGACTAACGGAACTGCGCACACCTTGTGCACAATTAAGACACAAACAAAACTTAAACTTGAACGGGATAAAAATTGGGGGAAAATGAAAGTAGGAAGCATATTTTTGGATGCGATCGCCTTGAAATACAACCCTCCCCCCATCAGAGCTACAAATATTCTATAGTATCTGGATTAAGTTAGTGATTAACTAAAACAAATTAAATGTAATTAATTATAATGAAAAATTTTTAGCAGGAATTCTGGAAGAAAAACTCGTGACACGTGCCAAAACGTTGGTAAATATAAAATATACACATATCATATCTATAACTATGAAATAAATTGATTATAAAGATAAGAAACGATTAGATGTGTATTCAAGTGGGAAAGGGGGTAAAGGGGGGGGCAACAATCAAGTGACCATGGAGGACCACAGCTGAGCTGTGACTAACATTTGCCCGAACTAGGACAAGGCTGTCATGGCTGGACGAGAGGGGGAGGGTGGGAAAGGGTTATACAAATGATGTAATACAGGTACGACATATGCGGAGTCTGAGACAAAATATGGTCGGACAGCGGATAAATGGATAAACGGATAAATGGATAAATGACGCTTTGACCAAATTTGTGCAGAGATAAATGTTGACCAAATTAATTGAAATAGTCAACACAATAGTCGCATGCAAATGAAAAAAAAAATAAATAAAATATTCCCGAACAATTTCAAGTTTGAACGCGTGCCTAAAGCTAATTTAGACCAATTTGGTTTGATTCCGGATTGCACAGGAAATCTTTCGGCTGCGGCTTCAGCCTGCCCTTGAATACACTCTTTCTCTCCACTTCCCATTCCCATTCCCCTTGCCTTGGCCATTGCCTTATCTTGGCTAATTGTGATTTGTTGTAGTTGTTGTTGTTGTTGTTGTTGCCTTCTAGTTTGGTTAGTTTTAGCTGGTTCCTCTGGCCTGTCTCTGATATGTGTTCATTATCTTAAGTAGGAGCCGAGTTGAGGCGAGGCGAGATATGGCTGCGGATATTTCTTGCCAAGGCCGCAAGGCTGACTGCTATGGCACTCGCTGCCCAGGGCCAGATGGCGCCACTTTGTGTGTATGTGTGAGCGCATGTGTGTGTGTGTGTGTCGTCTGCCCATTTTCAAGTTCAGCTGCGCCTGTGCCTATTATTTTTTAAATTTATATTTATAGTTGTTGCTGCTGGCTGACACACACACACACACACACACTTAAACACGTAATAATTATAAAAATACAATTGAAATGATGGCATTTACATAGTTAAATGAATGGGTGGCAATGTCAACAGCGGCGGCAGCTCGCAGCTCATTACAGAATATAATGCAGATGTGTACACACTGTACGTACACACACATACACACACACACACAAACGCACGCACACACAGCCAATTGCAGCTGTTGGCATTTTGAATTGAAATTTTTGCTTAAAAAAATGAAGGGGTAAGGGGGCGGCGGGCGGCGGGGGAAGTGCTGCCACACTTAATATTCTACATATTTATTCTTTAGCCATTGAATGTGCACAGTTAATTATGCTTGTGACTGCTAAATTACATAGATGAGAAAAATAAAATAAAAAGAGAAAAGAAAAGAAAAAAAAACAGACCTCAGGCGCTAGCGGTAAACAAATAAGCGCAAACAGCGTGTGTGGGTGGCTGGGGGGGTAAGGGGTTACCGTTAGTAATTAATATTTGATATGTATGTGTATGTATGTACATAGCACATACACATACACATACACATACATACATACAGACATACACATGATCATAAAAATAAACGACTCCAGCTACAGTCGCCACATTATAAATGCGTGCTCACGACAAAAAAAAAAATAACAAAAAAAAATAACGAATTTTGCAGCATTTTATGGGCCGTGTATAATTTATTTATTATTGACGTTTCGTTTCGCCTCACAACATTTTTGCGAGGATTCTAATTTGCAGGGCAACTGCACACACACACACATCTATAGAGATGTGCATACATGTATGTATGTTTATCGAATTTAGGGCATCAAAGGCCATTTGACCAATCGAATGTTATATGTAATGCAAGCTATGTGTGTGTGTGTGCGACGTATGCGTGTGTGTGTAAGTGCGTAAGGCAACGTGAGAGGCTTGTTTACAACCGCAGCACCTGACCTTTAAATGTAATTAAAAGCCAGAAAACATGTTAATACATTGATTTCTAATTGAAACACCATGAAAAATGGTTTGTTTGCAGCATTCACCGAAACAGAAAACAAACAGAATACACGCACGCAGACAGCAGCTACAACAACAACAACAACAAAAACAACAGCTAGATCAGTTAAGACTTGTTGTTGTCATCGAATTTACAGCAACAAAAACAAACTCAGTTGCTTTGGATTTAATTGACCACAGACAGACAGACAGATAGACGGAAAGACGGCGACAGCTAGTGTGACAGTCAAGCATCACATTTATTTATACATACATATATACGTACAAGTACGCGTATGTAAATAAAAACATGAAAATCCCCTTTGGTCTGGTCGGAATTGGATATTCCAATTGGAATTCGCGAAATGCCAGCCGTATTGGAAAATGTGGTACATACACTAGTCGTACCCTTAAGTACCTACCGTACATGCACACATTCATATGCATATACATATATACTACATATGACTGTCGCGCACGTAGGTGTTCGCGTGCGTCTGTGTGTGTTTGCAGGTTGTACAATATGATGGATGCGTGATAAAAACGAAAACGAACAGCAAAAACAATAAAAATAAAAATAAAAATAAAGAAAAAACTTGGCTATAGGGTAATCGTAATCGCTCGTATTCTTACTGTAAATGGTATGCCTTCCACGGAGCCAATTGCGAAGCACCGGTCACCTGCATTGCAGGCACCGCTCAATATTTGATGACAATTCATTATTTGTTACAATTGGATATCACATCACAGCGCACAAACTAATATTCTTGGTTCTTTGGTTTGGTTACTAGCACGATTTTTTCTTTGTAAAACGACAACAAAGTGATGAGTGACATTACATAAAAATGTAGGCCAAATAGTGATGGACGCTATCGACTAGTGCTATCGAACAGTGTTTAGTGTGTGACAATGTCGCTATCGATACGTACATCAAAGAGATGAGGTTCTAAGCAAAATATCGAGTCCCACATCGATGTATCGTACAATTATCACCAAATTGCAACGCTGCGTCCGACTAAATGTCGTGTATGGTTTAACTGCTTGCATGGAGTTTGTAATTGCCAACTTATAATTGTAGGTTTTGTGTTAGTTTGGCGCATATATTCTAATAGCAAAATGGCCGCAGGTCCAATTGCTGAACGTAACCAAGGTAAGCGGTGGCACTTCATACATATTTACCAGTCGTACCTAAACGTTTTCGCGACCATTCAAATAGATGCCACCATTTATGCCGGCGGCCTGGACGACAAGGTGTCCGAGACGCTGCTTTGGGAGCTGTTCGTCCAAGCCGGTCCAGTTGGTAAGTTCCGCAGCCTTTGAGCATATTTCCCCTTGATTCATGTGTTTCACCGTCTCGTGCAGTCAATGTGCACATGCCCAAGGATCGGGTCACACAAATGCATCAGGGCTACGGCTTTGTGGAGTTCCTCAGCGAGGAGGACGCCGACTATGCGATCAAAATAATGAACATGATCAAGCTATATGGCAAGCCGATACGCGTCAACAAGGCGTCGGCACATCAAAAGAATCTGGACGTCGGCGCCAACATATTCATTGGCAATCTGGACGTCGAGGTGGACGAGAAGCTGCTCTACGATACGTTCTCGGCCTTTGGCGTCATACTGCAAACGCCAAAGATTATGCGCGATCCGGAGACGGGCAAATCGAAGGGTTTCGCCTTCATCAATTTCGCCAGCTTTGAGGCGAGCGATGCCGCCATGGATGCCATGAATGGCCAATATCTGTGTAATCGACCCATATCCGTTTCGTATGCCTTTAAGAAGGATCACAAGGGCGAACGCCATGGATCGGCGGCCGAACGCCTGCTGGCCGCACAAAATCCATCCGCGCACGCGGATCGACCGCATCAGCTGTTCGCCGATGCGCCCGTACAGAACATGATGCCCGTCATGCCGGGCCAAATGATGCCGCCGCCGATGATGGCACCTCCCCCACCCGTGGTGCCCGTCTCCTCGAACAACATGGGCATGATAGCGCCGCCGCCGCCGGTGCCACAGCCAACGCCATTCCCAGCAACGATACCACCGCCACCGCTGCCGCCGATGGCCGGCGGGCAGCCGCCGTTGCCGCCCACGATGGGCATACCGCCGCCGCCACGCATGCTCCAGCCGCCAAATGCCTGGGCACCGCCCGGGATGCCAGCGCCACCGCCGCGTCCGCCGCCAACGAATTGGCGTCCGCCGCCCGTGCCGTTCGCGCCGGCACCCTTCTCACGTCCCTATCAACCGGATGGCTACCAGTACTAAGCCAAAACTCTGGCGCTAGCAACTAGTTTTATTTTAGACGAACCAATAAAACCGAAGCACGCATTTTTAACAAAATAAAACTCGTTTTCTTAATTATTCAAGCGAATGTGCGAAGAGGATGCCCAAGGGATGAGCTAAAAGCAGGAAGTGAGGCTTTAATCGAGCGCCTCAATGAAAACCTGGTTTAAATCAAAGCTAAGCGTTACGCAGTCAAAAATTTAAGGCCCTTTGGACATAGGGTATAAATTGGGTATATATGGGTCATACTTAATGCAGCAGGCAGAAAAAGGAATATTCCTCGAGCAGGACGAGTTGAGCGAATCTTGCCATCTCTGTCTGTTTGAAGTCTAAAAGAGTATATCTCCTTTCATATGCATGTCGTTTCTAAAGATTCACACAAAGATTTTTAGAGCTAGATAAACTAAACTGGATTCACACAGATCGAGAAAATATAATGTCTTAATAACTCTTATCCAAATGGGACAAATCTCATTCGATTTTGGGCAAGAAACTGGTTGATTAGGCTATCCTAGCTCTTAGCTCTATGGGAAAACATATTCTAAAAGTCTATACAATCTCATTCTAAAGAAATCAGTCGTATCCAGCTCTATCCTTTCATTTTCAAGTCGTTTCTAAAGCTTAAGACGAAGATTTTAAGAGCTAGATAAACTAAACTGGTTTTACACAGATCGAGAATATATAATTTGTTAATAACATCTTCCCCAAATGGGATAAATCTCAGGGTAAGAAGCTGGTTGACTCTATGCTAAAATAAATAACATATATATTCTATATAATACATACAATCTCAATTTAAAGAAATCAATCCTATCCAGATCCAGATCCAGATATATCTTTCCATATAAACTGTACTTAGATTAATTGTTCTCTTGGCTGCTCGTTGGAAGAGTTTTATTATTTGTAACATTTTTTGTTTTTTTTTTTTGGAATACGAACAAACATTTCCGATCCGATCCGTTGTAGATCGGATAACTATATCATATAGTACAACATTTATAGCATAATTAAAGTTTAAATTTTCAAATATTGTCACCGAAAATGTTCACATTTTGTTTTTAAATTTCTCCATATTGTTTTTTTTTTTTTTTGTTCTCTTTCTTTTTGTTTTGTGGCTTTGCGCAAAATACTTTTCCAAAAGGTTATTTCAAAATTATGTAAATACATTTATAATAATTAACAATAACATTTACATATATATATATATATATATAATCATATTTTTGGAATATGCAAAAAGCGATGCAAATGCCAAATGCCAAATGCATATTTATGGAACAGCACAAAAACCGATTTCATTTTGGATCAGAAACTGTATCCCTTTGTATATATACATATATGTATATATGCTAGGTCTGGCCGGGTTGACCAGGTTAAATTAAACTATAATTAAATCAGCATCAGCGAAATTCATTGGCTAACTATAACATTGGATCTGTTACATATAGATAGGTTTATACAGACATATATACATACATCTTTTGATATATATATCTGCGACTTTTCAGACCGTGGTCTGCACGTTCTGCACGGCCTTGGAGAGCTCCACTTTGGAAGGTATCAAATAAAATGCGGGCGTCATTGTCTCGCCGCACGGACACTGGCAGGCTGTAAGAAAGGCAGGCAAATATATATCAATAGGCATTGTCATTATTACCCGGCATTGCGCGGGAAGTGTAGTGTTCATTAAAATAATAAGATATTTCCCACCCATAACCATATTCAGGATATCTTGAAAAACAGGAAAAATTGTCCCTTTAAAAACCCGTTTTCCGATCGATTCTTTCCAGCGAGGTTTATAATGATACAAAGATCCCATGTTGATCAGAAGAAGTTTTCCTTCTGTCCGCTTACATAACAAAAGCTAGTGCACAGAATACCGTTGTCAAGCGTGGATGGCTTCTGCTCTGCGGTCATCCTCAATCGTTCAATCAGTCAATCATATCTATAATTTTAATCTTGCGCAGAGTTTTCCAATAGTCAATCAATAAAGAAGTCAATCAACAAAGAAGTCAATCAATCAGTAAGGCAGTCAATCAGTAAGGCAGTCAGTCAGTAAGTCAGTCAATCAGTAAGGCAGTCAGTCAGTAAGTAAATCAATCAGTAAGGCAGTCAATCAGTAAGGCAGTCAATCAGTAAGTCAGTCAATCAGTAAGGCAGTCAATCAGTAAGGCAGTCAGTCAGTGACTCAGGCAATCAATCAGTAAGTCAGTCAATCAGTTACTCTGCATGTCAGTAAGTAAATCAATCAGTAAGGCAGTCAATCAGTAAGTCAGTCAGTGACTCAGGCAATCAATCAGTAAGTCCGTTAATAAGTCAATCAGCCACAGAATCAGTTGAGTTGAATACAATTTTGGCATACCATTCACCCAGCTAAAGTTGCCGATCTTCTGCTCGCACCTGGGACAGTAGAGTCGACCCTGGGTATTGAGCATGACGCGGTGCATCCAGGCGATGGGCTCCACAAACAACAGGCTGCGGCAATGATTGCTTGAGCCAGCGACTGGTCCTGGATGCTCTGACTGGCTGGTCGAGCCCAGCGAGGCCTTGCGTATGCGCTCGGCCAGCTGATCGAGCAGACGTGGCTCCGAGCCGGAGGTGGCCGGAGCACTTGCCAGCTGCCTAGGTTCGACGTGCTTTAGGTGCAGCATGTTGCGCGGTCGATGCTCCAGGATGTGCGACTTGGAGGCGAGCACGCGTCGACAACGACGACAGCGAAAGACAATGGGTTCGGGATTCTCCCGCGTGATATCCGGATCGGGACGCACAACGCCATGGAAGCTCTGCGGCAATATCTTGGCCTTGCGCACCTGCTCGCCGGCAAGACGCAGCCGATGCATCTTGTAGCGCTGATAGTTGGGATCAATTTTGTAGCCCATGCGACGGAAGAGCTTCAGCTGCGACACAAAGCCCACATTCGGCTGGACAAAGCGACGCTTGGCCAGCACCAGCTCGTACGCCGGCTGATAGTCCAGCCCATGGCGCTTCATCAAGTACGCGATCACCGCCGACGAGCTGCGGCTGACGCCAAAATAGCTAAAGGAAGAGGAAGAATCGTTCGAGATTAGACAGGCGGCGAGTCAGCTGCAGCGCTTCTTGCTCCTCACCAGTGCACGAGCACATTGCTCTGTTCCTCAAGCGCCTTGGTTATGAACTCCACGCAGGACTCCAGATGCTGCAGTATATCCTCGCGCGGCATGTCGGCAACTGCAAGAGAAGAAAGCTGTACAGTGAATACTCTGACAAGGGACAGCTGGCAGATGGGAAGAGCTCTTTATCAACAGGGTCAACTGTGCAGTACCTTTTCTTATAGCCTGGTGGATGGTTTGGAGGATAACAAAAGCAGACAAATCAATATAACCTCTATATTCGTCTATCTGTTTTTATGGAGTGTCCAATTCCTCATTCCTCCAACTTCTTGTTAGAGAACTCTTTTGATTTTGTGAATTACAAAAGTTCTACCAAGTTCTCCTTCCATAGGAGCCATATCTTAGCAGGATCGGACTTCTATATCTTAAGGTTCTATAGAGCTCCGATTTCGCTTACTCGTCAGGAACATAGTAAAGCTCATTGTATATAATTTTGATAAAAATATCTTGAAAAAAGAGCTGTTTAACTTTGAACCAACAGCCAAATATGGTATACGAAAGCGTTAGACTCTAGCTTTAAAAATAAGTTTCCATTTTTGGTTGGGACTGGGTAATGCATAAAAAAATTGTATATACTATTCGAGAACCGAGTTTCTGGTTTCTAGCTCCTGTAATGTTCGAATTATGCATAGAAAGACCTGCCTCAAGATCGATATTTATCGATATTATAGATATCTGAGGGAAATCAAGACTCGCATGCGCTTCTGATACAAAAGCTGTAGGATATGCAGCCAGAGCTTTGTCCATGGAATCTTTGGTTCCTACTTACTCTGCACGTATTTGGTGGTCAGAAGGCTCGACTCGACAATATGCTGCGGCAACGGCACCGAGTCCAGCGTGAGTATGTGCGTTATCTTGAAGGATCTGAGCGTTTCCATATGGGTAGCTGCCGCCACGTTGCCTGCCACAAAGTGCACAAATTTTTGTTAACCACAAGCTGGAAATCTAGGAAGAAATGCTTACCCAGAAATAGGCCCGTTTCGACCTCATCAATGCTAACTGGACCAATATCGAAATCTTGGCGCGACAATGTGCCCGAGTCCTGCGGCTTGCCCCGCGTTACTGCGCCAACGGGCTCCATGCTGCACGTTCAAGGCCAACAATAATAACAACAACAAAAACAACAACTGTTGCGCTCAACGAACGGGACTGTTTGCAGTGGTGCTCACAAATTGCGCAGTGTGTGAATTCGTATTGTGAATTGCTGCATGGCAACTGTTGCAGAGATTCGATGTACTTGCTGCTCTGCTCGCCTTAGCAGCAGCTCACACGCCGCGCCCGCAGGAATTGAAATGGCATTGCTGTTGCTGTTGCTTCTCGCACAATCTTGCTGCCCTGATCCCGTTGCGAGGGCCACCGCAAGGTGGTGGCAATTTGTGCGCAACTCTGCTTGCTGCCATTGCGCATGACGTCACGCCCGCACATTTCGAACAGTGGCTACAAGTGAAACAACAAATATATTATTAAAATTAATGTAATATAAAACAAATTAATTTCGTGTACTGTTTTTTGAAATGCCTATATTTGGCGCAAACATTAATGGTTTGTTATGGAGTACCACATTTGTGACGTCATGCAATATGGCACACAGTACCGTCTGCTTTGCAACCAGTGTTGCCCTATGTCGATTACCAGTAGTAGCTGAACTGACGATAAGAGTTCAAAAATACTAACGTATAAATAGTTTAAGCTGTTAATTTTTGCAATTTATGGATCAGTTAGGCATTATGTTGCCCGCTATAAACAGAATAGTAATGTTAATTCTTCTATTTAATGATACATTCTGGAACCCATTCCACCTTTAATTGTAACGGTTGATTGGAGATTTGAATAAGAGAGCTACCAATGGACGAAATGTTTTATGACAACTAAAAAGTCATCATATTAATTAATTTATAGCTAATTCCGAAAAACAACTTTAAATGACTTAACAATTAATGACAAATAACCATAATTACAGATGCCAAAATGCAAGTCTCCGCTTGTTTAGGGCTCAACAGGGCAGCTTTGATTTAAACAAAGCTAACACAAAGGTAACACTGGCCGTGCGTTATCGATAGCGGCCAGTGTGGGCACATTGTGCAATCGATAGACAATGATAAATTATCCCTAATATATAGACCGCGACGTTGACGGGCACCGGGTTAATCCAAAACAAATATTAAATTACCAAAAATGACTACGCTGCGACCATTTACCTGTGATGACCTTTTTAAATTTAATAACGTGTAAGTGACAAGTGTCCACACAAGTCAATTGGCATGCGTCCAATAACAGTGTGTGTGCGTCTATTTCAGGAACTTTGATCCGCTTACAGAAACATACGGACTCTCGTTTTACACACTATATCTGGCCAAATGGCCCGAATACTTTCAGCTGGCCGAATCGCCCAGCGGACACATCATGGGCTACAGTAAGTACTGGCTATTGCAAACGCGCTACAAACTAACCTTCCATTCACAGTCATGGGCAAGGTTGAGGGACATATGGACAACTGGCACGGACACGTGACCGCGCTGACTGTCTCGCCCGACTACAGGCGCTTGGGTCTGGCGGCGCTGCTGATGAGCTTCCTGGAAGACATATCGGAAAAGTAGTTGGGCGTACTTATAAAAAGATATATGTTTAAACTGTCTCTGTCTTGCAGGAAACGCGCCTACTTTGTGGATTTGTTTGTGCGCAAAAGCAATAAGGTGGCCATCAATATGTATACAAATCTGGGCTATATTATATATCGCACCATACTCGAGTACTACTCGGGTGACCAGGACGAGGATGCGTATGGCAAGTTCTATTCCACAATTTGTATACCCTGAACCCAAAGGAAATAGCTTTCAGGCCGCGGAAAGCATCTCCGACCACGACGAACTGGGTTGATCTAGACATGTCCGTCCGTCTGTTCATCTGTGGGAACCTTTCGATCTCGGCAACTGCAAAAGCTAGAGTCCTGAAATGTTAAATATAACCTCTCAAAATGAGCTCATCATCATTGTCCATAACTCCTCTCATTTGGAACACAAATATCTGAATTGCAAAAGAAGATCTTAGTTTAGAGATAGACCCAAGAAGGAGTTGAGAAATGTTTGCCGGGTTCAGAGTATCTCCTGGTCGGGCATGCCCGACCTTGTTGTTGCCTTGTTGGTATTAACATTTTGACATCTTTACAGATATGCGTAAGGCGCTGTCCCGAGACGTGAACAAGAAATCGGTTATACCGTACACACAGCCTGTACGATTGGAAGATATAGATATGAATTGATATCCACCCAATACTGCCCGCATTCGCATTTATGTTTAACTGAACATCATCATGATAATTACCATATATACGATTGGCACAAAATTCCATACGGTTCGGCGCGTCGCTGCCGCCGTTCTACCAAAATTTTAGTTAATCAATCAACTATCAAACAAAAAGCAAAAAATTGTATCTAATCCGGAGTTCTTAAGTTTGCCGTTACACACACAAACACACAGACACAGACACACACACAAAGTTCTAAATCCCCAATCTATTGCTAACCTTTTGAAACCCCCCCAAACCGTATGAACCGAAAATATACCCAAAAACAAATTTCAAGTTGGATTACAATCGATATTGCGTTCATGTAATCCGTTGTTATGTTAATAATACTTATTATATATATATATATATATATATTTCTACATGACTTTGTTATCAGTTTTTAAAAAAATGACAAGCCGATTGTAACTACTGAACTTCAAGGTAAATAATATAGTTTTGCATTATCAATGTCGATTATTACAAAATGTATCTAACCCTATATCTATAACTATGCACATCTATCTATCAATCTAACTATCTAAAGAACTCGCCAATAATACGAGACATATTTTGCAGATAACAATGCGCGAATTGCGCCACCAAATGCGGCACGAGGCTTAGTCCGCAAATCGAAGCTATATCCTCTATATACCCACCAGATCATCGAGATATCATCAGGCTGCCATCGCTTAATATCTAAGTTCTGCCCTTTTTCTTTTATTTTATCGAAATTTTGTAGTTTCGCAAGCAAATACACACATGTATATATAAATTATCTGTCTATATATATTAATGTACTAGCAGTACATTACCCGGCGTTGTGCGGGCATTGTGTGTTACCTCAAATTGGAACTATATGTTTTCAGGACTCGATATAAAAAACGGATATAAATATAAATGATCTGTATATATATAGTTATGTACTAGCAGTACATTACCCGGCGTTGCGCGGGCTCAGTTCGTTACCTTAAATTGGGCCCATCAATTTGTCATTTCTTCAGTCAGTCAAATTGTTAGCATAAATATTAAATTATGTATATATATGTGTGAGTGCGTGTGTAGTTTGCATTAGAAAAGTTTTTCAAAAACAAAAGTAAATTATATTTTAATTGCAAATTATAAAAAACTAATATTTTCTTAAATAAGCAACTGGCAAATTTGTAACAGAAATATAAACGTTTTAGATAAATGTTGAAAATATATTATTTCTTTAAATTGGCTTTCGGGTGGCGATTTCTAAAAGTACAGTTACACTTTATCTGGATTAATGGATGAGTAAAAACCGGACCGCATCGAGCCCGAAACTCCAAAATTCTTATCATAGCCTTTAATAATAGTTACTTAACCAAGATCCTAATCTTTTTCAAACGAAGCTTGGCTTAGAAAAACGAGTTTGCCTCAAGATATAACTTGGGCCCCAGCTTTATATAACCATTTTTTTCGGTCGATGCCAATTAAGGGGTAAAAGTTAAATGTAGCCCGAAGTTTCTAAATAAAAATATCCAAAGATTGCAATATTCTCAGTAGAAAAGGTTAATAATGAAAACAATTCTTGAATACCAGGGTTCAAGGATATGGAAACCGTGTTCACGTACCGCACGTAAGTCAAGGACTTTATTCGAATCGAAACCATCAAAAATTATTTTGTATAGTCTTGATGGGCCCTTACATATATCGAATATTGGGGAGAAAATGCTAGAAATTCGGGTTTGGGGGAAAAAAAATGCCAGAAATTCGGGCTGTACCTGAATTCCTTGTGGAAAAAGAACTATGTATTTGGGTCATTTGCTTTCAGCTACGCTCTAGCTAAACTGTTTTAGTTGAAGGCATCTGAGTTTTCTAGGAAATTGCTGTCACAGGCCTCCATTCCCAGGCAATCAGAGTATATTGGCAAAGTATAATTACAGCACTTAACCTAAATATTGGTTTTGAGCAGAAAACGTTGCTAAAATCAGAAAAGGGCATTATTATTATTTTTGTCCTCGAAGGTCGAACTAATTTAGAATTTATTCCTGACCTCTGACCTATTGAGCGATTACTAGGCTTGTTCTTAGGGTTAAAGTGCAAAGTTGAGAAATACTTGAATGCTTTTTTTCCTTTCAAATCAAAGTCAAATTTTAAAGGCTTTTGTGGAGCTTGTAGCATAAATCGGGGCGTTGACCTGTTGATATATCCAATTATATCCCCTCAAACGTTGCTCGCAAATTCAATAAATTCAGCCCAAAATTAAAATAACTAAATATTTGAATTAGTTCTAATTGGGATGAAACATAAACGGGGCTTTCCCGCATATCCTTATGTCGGGTTTGTCCTGGGATATCTTAAGTCCCGAAAATGTATCGGACAAGCATTCGGACAATATCATGTTACGAAATTCATATGTCCAACATTTGTATTTTTCCTCAAAGATCAATCGGGACTTTATGTATCGTGGCTATAACCTAGGTAGGGGCTATAACCGGGAGGTATATTTAAGATATAAATTAATCTTATTTCGTTCCTTTTGAGCAGAAAGACAACACCCTCTTCCCACAAATTCCCACTGATCTCTGATTGCACACATATATGTACATATACTACATACATATATGGAAAAAGGTATATTAACGGTACTAAGAATGAAGAAGACGACTTTTGCATAGGCATTGTACGAATCAAGTACAAATACAAAAAGGTGCTGTTACCATTAAGAAAGATAGTATTAAAACATCTATGCGCACATATACATACATACCTACTATATCTTGGAGGTACACACACACACACATACATACATACATATGTATGTACATATAACATTTGTACAGGGCTCTGTAAATGGATCTAAACAAATTTCCAAACCCAATATTCGCCGCTTCGACAGTACGAAGAGCCGCGCACAGCAACGTGTGGATTGCCTTCTCCCTTTCGCGTGTGTCACGCTCTGCGTGTGCATGTGTGCGTATCTGTGTGTTTGTGTATGTGTGTTCTGTATCTGGCGCTTTGTAAAAGCGTACAAAGCAATCTTCAGCTTGCTTTTGCTATTGTAGGGTATCTTTGGGGCAACGAAGCGGCCGACCATTTGTCTTCTCATCTAATTATCATTAATAATTTTGCAGTAGCAATTGTGGGCATGACAGAGCCACATTCAGATTCGGTTTGAGATTGAGACTCAGTTTCGGTTTCATTTTCACATTTCATGCATGTAAAACTCGTTTCAAGTTGAATTTTGTGCACGATGTGGCAACGCTGCGCCCCAGCAACAGCAGCAGTAGCAGCAGCAACAACGCTGAACATGACGGATACAGATGTGCCTCTGTGTGCGTCGTGTGTGTGTGTGTGCCTGTGTGCGAGAAACCGAACATAGGGTAAAAATAAGCGAACCACAAACAGTCAACGGCTACAGAGCTAAATTGCAGCTGCTATACGCGTCGCCGACGACGGCAACGACGAATAGGGTAAGTAAAAAACAGCCAACAACAACAACGGCAACAACGAATCATCCGGCAAAGAGCAAATGACGCTAAAGCAGAGACAAAGGTGCAGATGGCAAAACGAACGAACGCGAACACGAACGTTACAGAAACAACAACGAGCGTACATACATACATTCAGTGTATGTATGAATGCAAGCATACGAAGCGATAAACTGTCAGGGGCGTTACGAACGGGGTACAGCAACATGTGTACATTGATAGATGACGGTTGGATGAATGTACGAATGTGTATCTGTACATGAGTTGCGCATACATGTCGGAAAGTAATTATTTTTATTTGCCGTTGTTGTTGTTGTGCTGTTTGTTGTTGACAGTCGCTTAACTCGCAACAAGCACATGCAACAACCCCTATAAATGCTGGCTGCGACGCCGCTGTCACTGCTACTAGCAGCGCCGCTGCCGCAGCCGCTTGTAGCGAACAGCGGACAAGCATTGAATACGAATGAACGTTCGAAAGTGGAAACGATGATAAAGCGGTGCGCACACAGTCGTGCGGCAACGAGGGGTGAGCTGCTGCCGCCGCCGCCGCTGCTGCTGCTGCTGCTGCTGCCACTGGCCACTGGCAACTGGCAATTGAAAGATACAACTTTAGTTCCACTCATAGTCATTCGGGGCGAGCAGTCAGAGATAAGGCGCTCCTGCAGTTTGGAGTTTTTCTAGCGCGCAAGCACACAGCTGCATCCTTTTTTTTTTCGTTCATTTCATTTTTCGTGCGGCCCCTGCTCGGCGACGCCACTGGCATTCAAGGCAGAGGCAGCGACTACTGCTAGCTTTATAGCTGGCTGGCTCTGGCACTGGCTGTTTTGCTGACTGCCTCGCTGTGGACAGAACGAAAGACAGGCGGCAACTAAAGCGGCGGTCGCAAGCGAAATTTGTTTAATATTAAATACAAATACAAATACAGCAGCAGCAGGCAACGACGCTAGAACTATAATAATAAGAATAACATACATCATAAAAAGAAAAATAAAAAAACAGAAAAGAAAAAGCAACGGTGACGAAAACGGGAGACGAAGCGGAGCAGCGCACAGGCTATACGAAAAGTTTTTGAAAAACGCCAAAAGGTAAGCAGCAGCTGCATTCGCATACGAATTACGAATATTCGCGTTCGCGTTCGAAATTCGCAAATCGCATTTGGCTCTGGCCTCCCTCTGGGGCAACCGTGTCTGCGACTTGGACAAGCAGCTCTCAAACAGAAACTGCAGCTGAATGATGTTATGTTGTTTAGTTGTTAGTTGTGTGTGCGCAAATACATATTTCAATTCGTATCGTGCCTCGTATTATTATTTCTCATCTTTTTTTCTTTTCCAAAATACACAATTATATATGAAAAGAAATTTCGTTGCCCCGTTTCGCCTTAGTGGTGGTAGTGTGTGCGTGCGTGTGAGTACGTTTCTGTATGTGTGCGCGCGTGTATGTGAGTCGGTTTGTTGTATTGTATGTGTGTAAGCGAGTTGCTTGCATGTGTGCTTGTGTGTGTGTGTGTTGGTGTGCGCGTGTGTGCATGCTTGTGTGTGTGTGTGTTGGTGTGCGAAAGACCGACGACAACGACGACCAGTAAAAAGAACCCGACTGACTGTTGGTGTGGACTGCGACTACTGCGGAGAGTAAAATTCGATTTGCTGTGCCCTGAAAAATTGCAAATTGCAAACGAAATGTGATTATCGGGTATTGAAAAAATGCTGACAAATTGACCAAAAAATTATAAATAAAAATTGTAAAAAAGGCAGTCAGTGAATGTAATTAATTAACGGTGCATGCAAACAGCATACGGCAACGCTGTCATATATATCTGCTTCTTTTTTTTTCTTCTTTTTTTTCTTATTCTTCCTTTCTTTCTGTAAATGTTTTTTAACTGTAATGCTAATTTGTGTCGCATCCACTCTCTTGTTCTTCCACTCTATTTTCATGCCAACGTTTCGCCGGCAACAACAACAACAACGACGACAACAACAATCCAATCAAATCAAATGAAAACCGCATCGATAACGATAACAGCCGTGGGCTAAGCGATAGACATAGAGCAGAGAGGCAAAGACAGCGTCCAAGCGGTCAGTAGCAGCAACAGCGCTGCGCCACTCACTCATCCAATCTCCAATAACCACAATCCACAACTGCATCCACATCCACATCCAGACAAGGGGCAGAATCGAGGCAGCAGAAAATATGTCGAACGGCAAGGCGACGGCTTCGTTCTTTGAGAATGGGAGCACCTCACAGTTTGAATACTGCTATCAGCTGTATCCGCAGGTGCTGAAGATGAAGGCGGAGAAGCGCAGCAAGAAGCCACAGGAGCTGATCCGTTTGGATCAATGGTATCAGAACGAGCTGCCCGGCCTGATCAAGGCGCGAGGGAAGGATGCGCATTTGGTATACGATGAGCTTGTCCAGGCCATGAAATGGAAACAGTCGCGCGGCAAATTCTATCCGCAATTGTCATATCTGGTCAAGGTGAATACACCGCGCGCCGTCATCCAGGAGACTAAGAAGGCCTTCCGCAAGCTGCCCAATCTGGAGCAGGCGATCACAGCTTTATCGAACCTCAAGGGTGTCGGCACAACGATGGCATCCGCCCTCCTAACAGCCGCCGCTCCCGATTCCGCGCCATTCATGGCCGACGAGTGCCTGATGGCCATACCAGAGATCGAGGGCATCGACTATACGACCAAGGAATACCTCAATTTCGTGCAGCACATTCAGGCCACAGTCGAGCGACTCAATGCAGAGGTTGGCGGCGAGACGCCGCACTGGTCACCGCATCGCGTCGAGCTCGCCCTCTGGGCGCACTACGTGGCCAACGACCTCAGTCCCGATCTGCTCGAGGATATGCCCCCGCCAGGCGCCGCCGCCGCCAATACAAATGGCAGCCTCGGCAAGACGAACAACAGCAGCAGCAGCAAGGACCTTGACGGCGAGGAGGACACCAACGATGGCGTCGCCGTCGATGTCGATGAGGAGAGTCTCGGCGCAGGTATGATTACATCCCGATATCCTTCAGTCGAGTTGTGCAAGGCATAACAGAAGATTATACATATATGTATATACTCCCGATCAGTTTTAACAATCGTTAAAGCCAGGTTCGCCCGTCCCTCTGTTCATGTTTCGTTCAGTTTAGCAGCTAACTTGACGAAACTTGCTTCGCTTTGCTGCGGATAGAACTTATATCGAAGATCGGCCTACTATATCTATATCATATGACTAATAAGTTTGTCGGTCCATGTTTCGTTCAGTTTAGCAGCTAACTTGACGAAACTTGCTTCACTTTGCTGCGGATAGAACTTATATATATATGAAAGATCGGCTTACTATATCATATGATTTATAAGTACGATCGGCTGTTCTGCCATGTTTTTAACGATCTAAAGATCGGCTTACTATATATCATATGAATATCATACCATATATGATATATGTTTGGTAAATATCATACTATATAGTATGAAGATAGGAACAATTCGTACTAAGTAGATATTTGTAGATATTTGAGTTTGCAGACGACAGAATGAAGCACAAAACGTTTTCCACACGTTTCACTGGATCATGGTATAGAAAGGATGAGTTTGAAGCAAAGTTTCGCTCATTTTATCGCCAGAAGAAGTGAATTTTGCGAAAATTGTGAAACACCGCTCAAATGGGTTTTCATGATGAGCTTCGAAAATGAGTTTAAGTAGGATTCCGATCGAATGGCAAACAAAAGGAGTTTTACGATTCCACGTTTTTTCCACTCGAACGGGTGGAATTATCTAAAACCCCGTTTCGGCTTGCATTACCTTGCGTCTTCCACAGGTTTCAGTCTTTAGACACTTGATCATGTTATACTAATGAAGATGAGTTGAAACAGAGTTTCGCCCATTTTCTCCCAGAAGAAGTGGAAGTGAAAGGGGTTGCGGAGATTGTGAAAAGCCTCTAAAATGAGTTTTCACAAAGCGATGCGAAAATGAGTTTTAGAAGGATTCCGATCGAATGGCAAATAAACGGAGTTTCACGATTCCACGTTTTTTCCACTCTAACGGGTGGAATTCCCTAAACCCCCGTTTCGGCTTGTATTTAACAAACAAACAGTCAGGGAAAAGAGCTTTAGACTAGGCTTCACGATTTGCCTGGAAGGGTATTTGGACTTCGGCCAGCCGAAGGTGAAGTTTATTGACCCTTATTGATGGATCTCTTCTCTTTGGACAGGCGGTCGCAACACTGCAACAGAGTCGGAAACGGAGAACGAGAACACTAACCCGTTGGCCCTGACGCCGCTGGGCAACTCCGGCGTTGCCAAGAACAACAACAACAACAGCAGCAGCAACAACAGCAGCAACAACAACAACAATAGTAACAACAACAACACTGCCGCCGTATTGCAGGACGGCGACTCGAACTTTGTGTCGAACGATTCCACCTCACAGGAGCCGAACATTGATGACAACACCACACAGACCACGGCCACCACATCCACGGAGGATGGTGATGGGCCGATGGGCGTGGCCACGCCGCTCGCCTCCGACTCGGAAAGTAATCTCGAGGCGCCGCTCAAAAGTCGCCTGGCGGCAGCAGCTGGACCAGGAGCAGCAGCAGGAGCAGGAGGAGTAGCAGCAGCAGGGGCAGGAGGAGCAGCTGTTGGCCCGTCGCTCAACAACAACAAGCAGATCAACAACAATGGACAAAGCGTTGCGCAGCCAGCGGCAGCAGCAGCTGCAGCTGCAGCAGTTCCAACTGCTGCCGTCGCCGCGGCCAATGGCAATGGGAATGGGAATGGAGTTCTTGCGGCAGCGGCAGCGGCAGCAGCTGATGTTGATGATGATGACGATGAGGAGGATGATGATGAGGAGGAGGACGAGGATGATGATGATGTTGAGGACGATGATGAGCTAGAGGCTGATGAGAGCAACAGCAGCGGCAGCAATTTGCGTGCCAGCAAACTGCAGCATTTGGCAGCTGCCGCTGCGGCGACGACAGAAGCGACAGCGCTGACAGCGCCATCTATTGGACAGAAGCGTACCGCGCTGCACTGTGAGTTGGATGGGAATAATGCGTCTGCTGCCGGTGCCGCTGCTGCTACTGCAGCTGCAGGCGACAAATCGCCAGAGCTGAAGAAACTGCGCAGCGACTGAGCAGCAACAGCAGTACCGTTAGGCCGCACGCGTATCTGCGTATCTGGTGGAAAGACATATGTATGTAGTGCAGTTGAGTCCGACATTTGAGAGCAACATTACCTACACTTTGCCACAACAACATTCAAGAAATTTTACTATTAAGCAAAACTAATTATACATATAATATATAATATATATATACAACAAAGAAAACATAAAGAGAAACACATAACGAGAAGAACAGCACACACACACAAACACACACATATACACACATATACACACAACGAGAACATAACATAGAAGGAGAACGAGAAGCAGCACAGCAGCAGCAGCACATAACATAACATAGGCTTAACAGCAAAAGAAGAAAACAAAAAACAAAAAAAAAAAAAAAACAAAAAACAAGAATAAGGAGAACCCATAAAAGAGATACATTTCACTAACACACCACACACAACAACAACATACACACCCACACACAAACTCACACATTACTTAGGAACATAGTGCGGGCGCGAATTAGATGAAGTTTAAGTTGAGATTGAGGATTAAAGCGAGGAGAAGGTTGAATTGAAAGATGACGACAATTGAGAAATGATCTAAAGAGAAATAGCCATACGGAGTCCCCAATTGCAGCAGCGATAACATAAATGATATGTGAAAAAACAAGAAAAGAAAACAAAACAAAACAAAAAAAAAACAAAATACAAATACATAGTAACTATTGAATCAGAAACAAATTGATATTTTTACACAGTCAAATGAAATGAGTAACAAATGATGAAAATTTACAAATGCCGCAGTTGCCCACTACATACAAGAAACGGATGAAAAAAACAATAATTATAATAAAAGTAATTTATATAAGTATTTAAAATTAACAATAAATCAAAAACTTGTCGCATAAACTCAACACATTCGTCCTCCGGTAGATCGCCGCCTCCTTTTTCCATCACAAACACACGCGCACTATTTCGCTCTATCTCTTTTCCTCTCACCCACACATAAGCTCACTTAAATTCACCACACACACACATACATACCACATGCAAGCAGACGACGACGCCGCCGTCGACGTCGACTAAGCAAAAACAAAAACAAAAACAAAAACATGAAAAAAAATACAAAAACTCATTTGAACAATGCGAAATTTTTGTGGTCGTATTCGTATAATATAATTTATAATTTATGTGTACAACTTCTTTTTTTTTTTAAATACTATATATAATACTGAATTTTTTATAATTTATACGATAATAATTTTTCATTTGATTTAACAACTAAATTTAATTTGCATACGCATTCATTTGGCATCGATCTACTTTTGTCTGTGGGGAAGTAGCCTAATACGATAAAATTTTTTTTTGTTTTTTAGCAGCTGCTGCTTCTTCCATTGGAATCGAAAGCGAAGCAGTTGCTAGAGCATCATCTCAACATTATAAACATTTTAAATTGATATAGCATAAGTCGAAATAAATTGTGAAAATATTAAGAGTACAATCCAGCCAGATGCACGCCAATGAAACTTTAAAGTACCTGTCGAATGAATTTCTGAATTTCGTTCTTAAAATTGTCACTCGCAAACGGTTTTCGAATGTTTCACAACAGGCGCGTTAACGATTGTTATCGACCAACCACCACAAGCAAGCGACTTATTGGTCGATTGGTTGGTTTGCGATTTAGATGTATGTTTTTACTGCTTAGTTAAAGCAACTGGGCTCGAACAGCTGCATGATTGAAAATATTTAACATTCTGTTATAATTAACAAGCAGCTGCAATTATCGAATATGCGCATCCCTGGCGTATGCTACGAAAAAGTACTGTTTTGTATCGATAGTATTTATGTGCTGTGCACGAAATATCGTTTAAGAATATGGCCATTTATCGATACGCCAGCAACATCCCTAATTTGGTATTTTGTTATTTATTTATTAAAACAAAAAAGAATAAAAATAAATAAAAAAGTGTGTCATTCGAGTGCCGTTGCGCTGTTCCAGCTATGAAGTGCCGCGCAATGTTTGGCAGCAGTCAAAACCGAAGCTAAACACTCGGTGACTATGCGACAAAAACGGCAGAAACACACGCTCCCAACACAACATTAACTAGATAACACACAAACACACACATACACGACACACGACACACACACACACACACATACACGAAAAGACGCCAAGAGAAGAAGGACAAACGGGATCACAGAGAAGCGGATACGGTTAATTGCGGCACCCGTCCGCCATGCTGCTGGTGCGTCAGCTGTTCGGCTCCTCCTCGAATTCGTGGGTGCGCGCCCTCATCATATTCGTGCTCGCCTGGGCGGTGCTCGTCTACGTCTTCGTCCTCAAGCTGACCAACAGCCAGAGCCATGGCCAAAACCACCAGGCGCTGACCCATGCCGCCGGCGGCGGCGGCGGTGACAATGAGCACAATGCCCGTCGCATCAACCAGGCGCTGCAGCTGCTCGAGCACACGGAAAGGCGCAACGAGGAGCTCAAGCTGCTCATCGATGAGCTGATGAGGTATGTTGCCACCAGGTGCCACATCACCCACATCCACATCATCATCAGCCACAAGTAGACCCTAAGCCGCAACTCCAAACCCAACCCCAACCCAACCCCCCCTCTTGATTCCCTTTAAGCCCGCCTAATCCCCAGCAAAAGTTGCCCCATTAATGCGTTCATTCATATGCAAAATGAGGCAAGAAAAAGTTGACTTCGGCTAGCCGAAGCTTGCATACCCTTGCAGAGATAATTATGTGCGATATATATATGGATATACAGATTTAGATAGATGTATACAGTGCGGTATGGAAACTAGATATGTGAGGAGCAGATCTTGAGCTCCGTTTGATTAGTTTATCAAGTTTCCTTGTGCTATTTTATATAGTTATATATGGAAACTCAAGGTTTGGTCCGATTGTTTCTACGGGATATAGTTATATAGTTCCTATGTGTTCCTTAGCACATTTATCCAACTATTCGATCTGCTAAGCGATCTTTCCCATATCAACTTATATTGCATATTGAGATGATCTAAGCCAGATTGTAAGGCGCCCAATTGTCGGGTTTAAAATCGATAATCGAGCGATCGTACTTATGGGCTATACGATATAGTATAGATAGAGCTATAGATAAAGTCGATGTATATATGTTATAGTAAAACGATCTTTGGTATTTGATCTGAAGAATCAATTCACTTGGAAATAGGCAGACTAATAGACAGAAAAATAGGCAGACAGACAGACAGATAGATAGATTAACAGACAGATTAACATAGAGATAGCATACAGCTTAACATAAAGCTTAACATACAGACTAACAGACAAATTAACAGACTAATTAACAGACAAATAAACAGACAGACAGCTAGTCTATTAAAGCTCATCCATGCTGATCAGAAATATATATATATATATATACATATATAAAAGCTTACCCAATTGCCTTCTCCCAAGTGTAACAAAACGGTTGAGTTTATGGCTCGACCCTTGACAAGGGTATGCAAATGATGCGCCGTCACGCTCGACACGTCGCCAACTGACGAATTACGAATCACGAATCACCACGCACAACCAATGCCTGCCTGCCTGCGTGTGTGTGCGAGTGTGTGTGAGTGTGTGTGTCAGTTGTTATCTTGTTGACTTTTTGCAGCGAGCAGCTGGATAAACAGAGTGCGATGAAGCTAATGCAAAGGCTGGAGAACGATTCGCAAGACAATGCGAAGCGCACGCTGGGCGACAATCTGCCGGAGGATACGCTCTTCGAGGTGGTCGCCGCGGATGCGGATGGTGGTCCGGCCGGGCCGGAGCACGGCCAGCTGCCTGGCCAGGCGGGCGTTGAGCCCAGCTTGGAGTACGAGCTTACGCGTCGGCGCATCCAGACGAACATTGCCGAGATCTGGAACTACTTCAGCAGCGAGCTGGGCAAAATACGCAAAATTGTCGGCAGCGGCAATGCCGAACTGGAGGAGTCCATACAGCAGGTGCTGCTCCAAGGAGCCGAGCACAAGCGTTCCCTGCTCAGCGACATGGATCAGCTGCGGCGCGTCGATGGCTACGAGGCGTGGCGCCAGCGGGAGGCCAACGAGCTGAGCGATCTTGTCCAGCGGCGACTGCATCATCTACAGAATCCCAGCGATTGCTCCAATGCACGCAAGCTCGTCTGCAAGCTGAACAAGGTCCACTGAAGTCCAATATATAAAGGATACATAAAGCTCATCCCAAGCGCAGCCCTCATCCTTTCGACTATCCACTCAAGCATGCTCTCATCCTCACTCTCTCTCTCTCTCTCTTCTGCTCTCTCTTTCATCATTTTACTCACGTTTTTCTTTCATTCTTCTTTCTTGTCCATTCGCTAACGTTCTGTCTTTTGCTCTCTTAAAAGCATTTTCTTTGTCAAAATTCATTTTATATCTCCGCTCGAGGGAAATCTATTTTCATTTCCTCTCTTCTGTTTAAATATTCTTCCTTCCGCATTCTCTTACATTTTGTTTTTATTTTTTCTTTTTTCCGCATTCTCTTTCCTTTTGTTTCTAGATATTCCTCTTTCTTCTCCCCGCCTACTCTTTCATTTTGTTTTTATTTTACTATTTTGCATGTTGATTCTTTCTGTCGTTTATTCTCTCTTTTGTTCTCTCTCTCATTTACCACTCATTCTTCTTTTGATGCCCCTTCGCAAAAGTTGCACTGCCAGCTTTTTCATACTCCTGAAAAGATCCTTGTATATTTCATTATATTCCATGTCATAAGCCTGCCCTTTCATTTATCTTCGTGCGCTCTCTTTCATTTTCATTTTCCATGTACGTTTTTGCATGCTCTCTCTTTCCTTTTATGTTTCATACTTCTTTGTTTTACAATGCAATTCTGCGCATCTTAATAATCGTATTTATATTTCCTTCATTCCACTTTTCATTATCTCAGAGATAGCATCTGTTCTTCTCCATTCTCTTTGTTGTTGCATTCGTAAACGTTGCAGTGCAAGCTTCTTGTCATTTCCTCCTCCAATCAGAGCTTTTGTTTTATATTTATGATCCAAATTTACTTTTTCCACATTCCTTCTACACTCTCTTCCACTTTCTGTAATATATTTTTGCTCCATATTTATTTTACCTTCAATTCTTCAATGATAAGCTTCTGTTCTTCTCCATTCTCTTTTGTGTTGCATCCGTAAACGTAGCACTGACACCTTCTAAGTTGATTTCCATGCAATTGGGTATTTATATTTGTTGTGCTTCTTGCAGGGCTGTGGCTACGGCTGCCAGCTGCACCACGTGGTCTACTGCTTCATCGTGGCATATGCCACGGAACGGACGCTGATACTGAAGTCGCGTGGCTGGCGCTACCACAAGGGGGGCTGGGAGGAGGTGTTCCGTCCGGTGTCGGACAGCTGCCACGATGCGGGCAGCTCGTATGCGTACAATTGGCCCGGCAAGGCGAACACCCAGGTCCTGGTGCTGCCCATAATTGATTCGCTGATGCCGCGTCCGCCGTACCTGCCGCTGGCCGTGCCCGAGGATCTGGCGCCGCGGCTGAAGCGGCTGCACGGCGATCCGATTGTCTGGTGGGTCGGCCAGTTCCTCAAATATTTGCTGCGTCCGCAGACGGCGACGCGCGACTTCCTTAACTCCGGCATGCGCAAGCTTGGCTGGGAGCGTCCCATCGTGGGGTAAGCTGCATCGATAGCCACGCCCACGTTCCATATCTAATGGATTTTGTTTCCCTTTCCCTATCCAGCGTCCATGTGCGCCGCACAGACAAGGTGGGCACGGAGGCAGCCTTCCACGGCATCGAGGAGTATATGACCCACGTGGAGGACTATTACCGGACGCTGGAGATCAACGGCAGCAGCATCGTCCGTCGCATCTTTCTCGCCTCGGACGATGCGCGCGTCATTGAGGAGGCGCGCAAAAGCTATCCCCAGTACCAGATCGTCGGGGATCCGGAGGTGGCGCGCATGGCCGCCGTCTCCACACGGTACACGGACACGGCCCTGAACGGCATCATACTGGACATCCATCTGCTGTCCATGTCCGACTATCTGGTGTGCACGTTCTCCTCGCAGGTCTGTCGCGTCGCCTACGAGATAATGCAGACCATGTATCCGGATGCGGCGTATCGCTTCAAATCCCTCGACGATATCTACTATTATGGCGGACAGAATCCGCACAATCGTCGCGCGGTTATCGCGCATAAGCCGCGCACGCACGAGGATCTGCAGCTGAAAGTTGGGGATCTTGTCTCGGTTGCGGGCAACCATTGGGATGGCAATTCCAAGGGCAAGAATACGCGCACCAATCAGGGCGGACTCTTCCCCTCCTTCAAGGTCGTCGACAAGGTCGAAACGGCCAAGCTGCCCGTCTACGCGGGCGTCTAGGCCCGATTCCGATTCCGATTACGATTCCGTTTCCGATTGGGCCTCTCTCTCTGAATCTCAAATCGCAACTCGTAACAAAATTCAAACGCAGAACAAAAACTCAAGAAAAAAAAACTCCGACTCGAATCTCGTTTCTGGAATGTGGACAAAAGGGATGCTCCACGCGATTCCAAATTGTTGCACTAATTCTATGCATTTTACGTAAGCCGCAGAAATTAATCAAATGTTGACAAGATAAAGAATATACATATAGAAATACATATACGTCTGTATATAGCGTATATCTATGATTAAATTAATATATATATACATATATATACGTATATATAGTATGTTTAAGCATGCCTGTAGGGCTCGAATACGCGCAATATAGTTTATCCCCTGTAACATAGACGAAACACAATTGTATGAGAAATAAAGTTAGTAAAGTTTTAATTTTCAACTGTGTCGCATTCATTCGGGCAACGAAAATGTACCAAATGTACCACAAATGGTACTTTCCTTATTCAATGTACCGTTTTTCTATAAAAGGGGTACTTTCGTAGGGGCCACGCCCCTATTAGGGGGCGGACAAACAACAGTTTGGCAAGTTTGACAGTTTTGATCCCTCAAGATCGAGCTCTGGATTCAATCTACGTCCCTTAAAACTGTAATGGATATTCCTTGAAGTCACAGTTTGAGAGTCACAGCTACAGTTTTGGAGTCACTCGTCGAATAAACGAGCACTCGCCTTTCGACTGATTTAATCGGCAATTACAACGTGTTCAACGTACTTATTTGTTTGCCAAAATGTTTTATATATATTTGCAATCAATTTTAATAATAATTTCTGTAAATATGTGCGTGCGAATTTAAGTGCTTTGAAAGTTCAACAAATGTTAACTGGAATAACTTTCAAAAAAAAAGCCGTTGTTCTTATTCTTATACGAATTTGGTACATTTTCTATTGGTTTTTTTTTTGTGGTACAAAATGGCGGCCCGAGCTGGCAATGTCAACGAACGACTATCGATAACACGAACACACACACACATACAAATGCAACTGCAAGTTTTTATCGAATGTCATTTGAAGGAAGGTTCAAAATCCGAGCCGGCAGATGATTTGCGTGCGAAGCTCTGACTCAGAGGAATGTCACAAATTATAAACAAGAATAATATTCGACGAAAATTCCCAAAAAAAAAACGAAAACAGGCGCCAATGAAAAACGTGATAAGCGACGGCTCGTAAACAAAAAAAGAGCAAAACAAAAATATATACATACCTGCAAACATACATGCATATATATGTATGTATATAAATTAAAGCACATCAGAAAATTATTTATACGCGTAATATAATTAAGTACTCAATGAACCCCGCAGGGAAGTCGCCGCAACAACAACAGCAACAACAACAGCAGCAAAAGCGGCCAAACAGGCAGCTGCCGTTAAACCGGGCGTCGGCAATGGGAGCGAGCAGGAGCGGTATATGCGACGTCCACATGCATTGGACAAGGTCAAGTTGTCAAGCTCAGCTCAGCTCAGCTCGCAGCTGGCGCCGTTCGATAAGCTGCGGCTTTTGATAACACGCACACGGATTCTGTATAAAACATTGCCGCCGCATCCCAATCAGCAGCACTTGCGGACTTACAGCCCAATCAGCAACAGCAGCTTCCAGCCCAATTCCAATTCCGATTCCGATTCCCCTTGCACGTTCCACATTCCACATTCCACAATCCAATAAGATGTCGCAGCACAATTTTGTCGCTCTGCTCGCCTGCGCCGTCGTCCTTGTGCTGGCCAGCCACAGCGCGCAGGCGGCCATTGCGCGCGCCGACTTCAGCAATCCCAGTAAGTATATGTATATCCAATTGGATTGACTGAAAGTTATCTGGCAGAGATACATACATATATACATATTTACATATTCACCTTTGTTTAATTGCTTTGTGCTTAGCTCACCCGGGCAAGTGCGTGCTGGACTCCAATTCGATTATGTCGCCCGGTCAGACGGGCAAGGCGCCGAATCATCTTTGCGCCGGCGTCACCTGCCTGGATAACGGACATGTTGAGTTTCGTACATGCACCGCGGTGGCGCCACGCAAGGGCTGCAAGCTGCGCGACTTTGTCAACACTGAACGCAGCTTCCCCGAGTGCTGTGAACGCACCTACGACTGCAACAAGCAGATTTAATTGTTCCGTTATCAATGAGCGCTGCTTCATCCATATATGTTTTTTTTTGTCTTCGTTTTTTTTTTGGTTTTTTATTTATTTTGTATACTACAACATAACAATTAAAAAGTAAACGCTTAGCAATACAATTAAATAATTTAATAAAATCATTAACAGAAAATACATATGCATCTATGTATGTTTGTATGTTTGTATGTTTGTTGTTGCTGTGGGCATTGGGCAAAAGGCCTTTGCTGTTAACTACACTATTCACATTGATGTTATATGTGTGTGCATGTGTGTGTGTGTGTGTTGTTGCTCTTTTACTTTACTATATACATACGCACTGTTGGCGTAGCTTTTATGTTAAGCAAAACACAGTTCGTTGAACTCTTATACATTATGTACGCACGTATGTATGTATGTGTGTGACAATGGGATTGCCCGCGCATAAACAGAACAATTTGAATCGGAAGAAATGAAAAGGAAACCGTTTACTTTTGATAAGTTCTGCACGTTGTTTTGGTGTCGCTTTCTTGTTTTGTTTTTTTCTAATTATTAAAATTATTTTATTTTTTAGTAGTGTTTTTTTTGTTTTGTTTGTTTAGTAACTGTGCACGTGGGCTGGCCGTCTCCTATCGACTGAGATTGTTTATGTAGAGCGCATGGAGCTCGGTGCGCGGAGTATTCTCGAACAGGGCGGCACGATTCTGGCCCTCGCCCTTCTTCACCCAATGCCCGTAGACGCGGAAGGCGCAGCCATCGATAACCTGTCAAGGCGGATACAAAAAAAACAGATAAATGTGTGTGTGTGGGGGCAGTGTTGCAAAGCGCGCGTTTATGCGCGTACTTACCTTGCGCAGCACCTTGACGCGATACGGATCGCGTATGGCATCCTCGACATGCAGCGGCTCGGCCGTGTAGCGCAGGCGGCGTATCCTGATGACGGCGCGTATCACTAATATGGCAAATTGGAACTTTTTGCGCGCATTGAAGCGACTCTGTTTCCGCAGCTAGATATACCAAAATATATAAAAAAAAAAAAAAAAAGACCACACAGAGGATGGGTCTCAATTAGTTGTGGGTCAAGTAATTCAAATTTTATTGTTAGGATTTTTGTTTTATTTTCTTTCTTTTCTTTTTTTTTTTTTAAGTTTTAGTTCATACGCTTTGGATTAATATGATTAACGTTAGCAGCTTTTCGATACAACAATTCGGTGAGTGTGTTTTTTGTTTTGGTTTGTAAGGTTAAAAGACTTTACACGCGAACACAGCTTGCGCTACAATAGTGTGAGTGTGTGTGTGTGTGTGTGTGTGTGTGTGTGTGAGAGAGAGAGATAGACAGACTGTCGGCTTAGTCGATGCATTTGTATTAAGTTAGACTAAGCTGTTAGTTGCGTGCTGTTAATGCAGTGCATTTAACATATCATGTTAATGCGACTATGAGAGAGAGAGTGAGAGTGAGAGAGAGAGAGAGAGAGAGTGGTGGATTCACCACGGTGCCTCTCTCGGTGTGTTTGTGGTGTATTCGTGTGTGAGAAGCAAAAGCAAAAGCAAATCAACAAATAACGGTATTCAAAGAACTCAAAAGTGTGGTGTGGTATATGGTAGTAGGCGTAACTGTTAATTCAGTGAGCGAGTGAAAAAGAGAGCGCATGCGGAACGCGCTCAAGGACAACACACACACACAAATATATAGATATATGTACATAATTAAAGACATACATATATATTGGATATATAGAATATAGAATTTAACATGTATATGTATATACTGTAAGGTAGCTAATTGTTTATAAATTGGATTTTTTTTTTTTTTTTTTTTTTGTTGGCAGTTTGACTTTTTGGTTTACTCACAAGGGAGTCTCCACAACACCGACTTATAGACACACATCTTATAAGGGCGTTGAGACTCTGACAATATAGAGAACATGACACACAAAACAAAACGTGTATATCAAATCATACAGAGGAGAAATTAAGAACAAAACAAAAAACATCGTCAGTGAATCGGTAAGCGTAATTGTTTTTTTTTTTTTTTTTTTTTTTTTTTTTTTTTATATATATAATTTGTTGTTCTTGTTCATATATTATCTATGTGAATATGTGGTGTATGTATGCATATGCTCAGAGGTGTACTTAACAGTTAGAACAGAAAATAACATGCATGCAAAGCCAAAGAGAGAGTGAGAGTGTGAGAGTGAGAGAGCGAGAGAGCGAGAGAGAGAGACAGAAAGCGCAAACTACAACAGCATAAGGATTAGTGATAAACAACATTTCTTTATACGAGAATACCAGACAAATTAAACGGCAAAAGCGTTTTTATTCTTTACAATCTTTTTTTTTTTTGATAAATTGACTACATCCAGTTAACCCAAAGATATGTATATATACTACATACTATAAAGGTGCATATAATACAGTTTTTATAAATCAAATACGACTAGTAACAGCTAAAAAGAATAAATAGTTTATCAATATTATAAAATTAATCATAAGTGTTACAAACTAAACAAGTGTTCCATGTACCAGGCTGGCAAATAGAGTATCAAAGAGAGCCAACGTTGCAGAAATGAATAACAAGAGAGAGCGTGTGTGTGTGTGTGTGTTTGTGTATGTGAGCGAGAAAGTGAGTGTGTGGTGAGTTTGTCCTGCTACATTTTACTGTGCTTGAGTGAAATAAAAGGAGCGAGTGGAATTAAAATGTGAGCAATGAGCATTGAGTGCGTGTGTGTGTGTGTGTGTGTGTGTGTGTGTGTGTGTGTGTGTGTGGGCGCCGCTGCCAAAGGTAAGTGTGTGTGTGTGTGTGAGTGTGTGTGTGATTGATGCCTGAAACTTGGCGGTGAATGTTGGAATTCTTATTGGATGATGGCACTAATCAAAGTCAACTAAAAAGCGCGTTTCGTTTAAAGAGCATAAAGAATGCGGTGTACAAACTAAATTGATACGTTAACATAAAACAAAACAAAGGAAAAACCTGCCTGCACTGATGAATACAATAAATGTTTTGCATTTGCATTTGCCGCACTCTCATAATTATCGTTATCGTTATCGATGCCCAACTGTTGCCGCGCCTTGATAACTGTTCCCGCCTGCGGTCGCTGGCGCTGCTGCTGCTGCTGTTGCTGCTGCTGTTGTAACTGCAATTGTTGCTGCTGTTGCTGATAATAAACGGTGGCCGTCAAGGTCATCGAGGAGGCTGTGTTGCAGGTGGAATTTGACGTTGTTGCTGTGCTTGCTGTTGTCACATGGCCAGCAGACCCCGCTGCCTCCTGCTGCTGCTGCAGTTTCTGCTTGTCCGGTTCGGAGGCAATGTAACTGCTGCTGCCGCTGCTGCTGGCGGCGACGTCGCGCAGGCGATTCGATGAATACGAGCTCTGCGGCGCACTGCAGTATATGTAGGAGGAGCCAGCGTTGCCACTGTTCAGCTGGTTATAGCGAAAGGCTGCCGGATTGTGGCTAGTGCTGGCTACCGTTGCCGATACCGATACCTGAACCGATACCGATACCAGTGCCCGCAACGTTGCCTGGATAATTGAGGTATTGTCTGGTATTTGAATGCAGTTGCTGCATATACGTTGAATCGTTCATTAGAACCTAATTATCACATTTTGGATTTGTTTTTGAGAGAAATTGAGGCAAAGTGCAGGCAGCGCGTATGTGTTGGGTGTTGGGGTGGGCAAAAAACGCAAAGAAAATGAAGAATCAAAATTGTATAAATGTTAGGTTAGGTTATATCAAATGAACAAAACCGCACAATAAACATAAAACTAAAAATAATCGCTATATATATAAATATATGTACTCTATATGCCGCTTAATTAGACTTAACTTAAACATATTTTGTTGGATTTCTTTCCTTTCAATAACGCGCCTAACCTTCACTTTATATGCACCTTTCTTTGTTTTTTTTTTGTGGTATTTTGGTATTCTCCTCACTTATGCTAATAGAAGAGAGACACACGCACACATGCAGGCAGTATAAGAGTATACAGCACATATACAGTCGTGGTGAGTTTCGTGTAAATGTTAACGCCAGATGCTAGACAGAGTTGGCATGCATGCACATGTTGGGCGGATGCCGTTGGCTTTCGCTTCAAGCTGTTGCTGCGCTGTTGTTGTTGTTGCTGTTGTTAATGTTATCGTTATCGTTGATCGATAAATGTCGAAAACGAAGAAAACAATCGCAATCGCAACGGGACAAGGACAACGAATACACATAGATATTGATGTTGATATTGAGACAAGCAATCAAATTGTATGTTTAAAGCAATTAAGATAATTAATTAAATACATACAAACTTATAAATGCGTAAAATGTGTAACTTTAAGGTAGGTTATGTAAATGGATAGATGGCACGCATTCAAAAACGATAACGAGCACGATTACAATAACTGGGCAACTAGTCGATAAACAGATACAAAACATATCGGTGTTAATTAATCGAATCCAATCGAAACACAATGCAAATATATATATATAGATATATATAACACAAAATGCAACAATAGAATGTGACTGTTTCTTTTCTTTTCTATTATTATTACGATTACTATTATTATTTTGATTTGAATTTTGCTGTTGTTGCTGTTGTAGTTGTTACAGAATAGTTGGGGGTTAGTCCGCAAATAATTCGTTACCAGTGCGATTTCGGTGATGCGACTCATTCTTCTGGACTTGGTCGAGAGGCTGCGCTTGAGGCCATCAATGTTTTGCTCGAACAGCTTTTATTTTTGTTGCAGTGTATTTTGTTTTTTTTTTGATATTTTTAGTGTTCGAAAATACAGTTTTGATAAAACATTTCAATTCGTATTCGTGTGTTTGCGATTTTGGTAAAGTAAACGTATATATATTTTTTTTTTTTTGTTTATATGTAAGAAAAAAAGAGAAAAATGTACGTATATATAATAAAGTTTAAAACATAAGAAATGCAAAAAAAAAAACCGAAAAAAAAAATAGATATATATATATATGTATATGTATATAAATGGGTTTTGAGTTGGCTTAACTTAAGGCAAAACATAGGAAATTTTTAATAAATATTTATATTAAGTAACTAAAAAGCCGAGTGGAATTAGCAGCTGGTTTCTAGAGCTTAAACAGGAAATCTAAATACAGTGAACACTCGAGAAGTGTGAAAGTCAGACATTTTTTGAATATACATATATAGAGAAGAAGAGACTTAAGATTTAATTTAATTGTGAAATTGGAAGAAGTTTGCATTTGAAAGAACATAACGAAACGAAACGTTCTTCTTATCGAGTGCTCACTGTACTTGTGCGCAGCTTTCCAGAGTCTAGACGAGTTCAACTCGTAAACACTTTAAGGCGGTTTATATGATTATTATAGAGTATACAAAAATAAAGCAGTTAATAAAGGCTTGTGGAAATTGTGAGTCACACTTGTATGTGTATTTGAGAGTGTAAGGGGCGTGGCAGAGGGGGAAGGGGGGGGGGGTTAGATAGGGTTGTCCGAGCAGTGTTGCCAACAATTTGAAAGGAAAACTAAAAATAGCTTAAGAAAACAAAAAACTGAAACCAGTTGCGAATTTTAACAATACGAAAAAAAGCCGAATTTAGCTAGAAAATAGCTAATGTTGCTTTGGCAACACGGCCAAGAAGCCAAGTTTAGCTTGATGCCAGATAAGGGCAAGCGGGCGGGGGATGGGGTTTATCTCTAGATAACTATGAGCTATGCCGTGCCGAATGTGCGGGAACTTAAGATCTAGATAAATATATATATATATATATAGTTAAGGTGTGTGCGCTTAAGAGACCTGAATCTGTAACCGGAACCGTAACCGGAACCTGGGGCCGGGCAACTAGACGATATGGCTAAACATACGGACTAGAATATATATGTATACGCTAAAGTAATGCCTAGGGTCTGGTGTTTGGGTCCGGCAGCTGGCGAGGGCGCAGCCGGCACTTACCATTTGATTGAAGAATGGATGTCTTAATACTTCCTTGACGGTGATACGTTGCGCAGGATCAACGACTAGACATTTGCGTATCAGATCTTTGGGATCCTCTGCAAAAACAGACAAGTATATCAAACGATTAAACAGAGATTGCGAGAATTTGTGTGTGCCAGAGTCTTGCCTGAAATATCGGCCCATTCGGGCGAGGTGAAGCTGTATTTGCCCTCCATGATGTTGCGCAGCATAACCATCTGCTTGCGATGCCAAAACGGCGGACAGCCGACCAGGAGCGTGAACATAATAACGCCGCAGGCCCAACTGCAAGATAAACAAGGCAATTGTTAATGTTGAATGGTCAGGAGGATTGGTGCTCCACGTACATGTCCACCTCCTGCGAGTAGCCCGGCGAGCCCTCGAACATGTTGCACTTGAGCGTCTCCGGGGCCAAGTAGCCCGGCGTGCCGCACAGATCTGCAGTCGAGAGAGAGAGAGAGAGAGAGAGGGAGAGAGAGAGTACAAGTTAATATATAGAATATTTATTAGGATAGGTATTCCTTTGTGGACCTGTAAGTTTCTCGCCCTCGTGCAGCTGCCGGGCGAAGCCAAAGTCTGTGATCTTCACATTGTGATTCTCGTCGAGCAGTATGTTCTCCGGCTTTAGATCGCGATGGACAATATTCTTGGCGTGTATATACTCGACGCCCTCGAATATCTGTCGCATTATGGTGCGCGTCTTCTTCTCGGAGAGCGTCACCACCGAAGTCAGATAGTCGAAGAGCTCGCCCTTGGGGCACAGCTCGAACACGAGGAACACAAATGCATCCGACTCGAACACGTCCTGCAGATCGACTGTCGACAAAATGAAAACAATTGATAACATGAGAATAAATCTATTTGGTTGTGGATCGAATTCGGATCTTACTTATGTAGGGATGCCCCATCACCTGGCGCAGGATTGAGATTTCCTGTCTGGTTGCTTCGAGCATGTGATATGGATTCGTTTCGCCCGCCTCCGTTGTGGCGCCCAGATCTATAATCTTCGCCGCAAACTCCTTGCCCGTCTCCTTCTCGATGCAGCGTCGCACCGTCGAGCTGATGCCCCTGCGAAATTCAAAAGATTAAATGTTATTAAGGATCTTTAAACAAAGGATCTGCTGCTGCTGCTGCTTCTTCTTTTGGTCTTAGAGGATATGCCATGCGTTCTTTGAGAACTTCGGTCTCTGCAGTCCGATCTTAATCAAGTTTTCAGGGCACAAATGTGACAGCCAAAGCCCAAGGTTAAAGCTTCCAAAAGGATTTATTTTATTGGGTTTTGGGGTAAGCAAGTTATCCAAGGATTTCAAGAGCTGGACACACATTCGACCTTCCACCTAGGCTAAACCTAGCAAAAGGTTATCTATAGGGGAATGCAGCCTGTTTTGGCATTTTACAGACAAAGAGATCTGAAGATTGGCGCTATCTAATCCCGATAAGGTCTAGGGCCCTAAAAAGTTAGTTACATTAGTTACAGCTTTACGAACTGTTTGCCTAATGATGCGATGCGATGCACACGTCGTAACCTGATGCCAGAACCCTCCACGCTCTACGCTCAACATTTCTTGACGCTCAAGTTCAGTTCAAGGTGGCAAATAGAGCAAATATTGCCCGTACTCTAGCGGGGGGTTTTCTTTTGATTTGGTCTAGCAAGGGGGGTATCTTCTTAAGGTGCTAGCAGAGGGGTTTCTGTCAGGGTATTATCTTCCCAAGGGTCTAGCAGGGGGGCATCTTCCATAGGATCCAGCAGAGGGGGCTTCTTCTATAGGATGCAGCAGAGGGATATCCTCCACAGGTTCTAGCAGGGGGTATCTTAAACAGGTTCTAACCAGGAAGCATCTTCCATAGGATTCGACAGAGGGGTAACTTCCATGGTGTCTAGCAGGGGGAATCTTCCAGGGGGTATTTTCAAAAGGGACTAGCAGGGGGTTATATCTTCCACTAGGGTCTATCAGAGGGGTATCTTCCACAGGGTCTAGCAGGGAGGTATCTGCCAGCAAGTGTTTTCCTTAGGAACCAGCAGGGGTGTATCTTCCAGGAGGTATCTTCAATAGAGTCTAACAAGGGGGGGGGGTTTCTACCATAGGTTCTAGCAGGGGGGTATCTGCCAGGGGTTATCTTATACAGAGTCTAGCAGGGGGTATCTTCTAAGGGATCCAGCAGAGGGTATATCCACCAAAGGGGTCTATTAGGGGGTTTCTTTCACAGGGTCCAGCAGGGGGTATATCCTCCACAGGGTCTAGCAGAGGGTTATCTGCCAGGGGGTCTAACAGGGGGTTATCTACCAGGGGTTATCTTCCATAGGGTCTTCTTCCATATTAGCTAAGCGGAAACTAGTTCGCTTTTAACGGAACCTCCTTCCCCCCCTTCACCACCTTGACTCGAGCTCAGCTTACGCCTCTTGGCTCTACCCTCCATCCCCTGGAAGGGGGGTGTCTTGGGTTTAATTCTCATGAATTTTGGGGTACTACGCGACAGTTCACACGTCTCAGCTCAGCAATTGGCCCGTTGGGCAATCGAAGACGCCAACGCTCTGAGTCATAGCGCGATAATTAGGCAACTTGTTGCGAAAAAAGAACAAAATGATATGAAATAAAAAATCAAATAAATAAAATCAGAAATGAATTGAAATAAACAAAGTTTACAATTCCGCGGAGTCGGCACAAAAGAGCAACAATAAATAAATAATAGCTCCGGGCACAAGTCGAACCAGCGAATGCTCTACGAAAAACCCAAGAATCTCAGACTTTTCAGAGATATATCCAACAACACTCGGAATATCTTTGGATTTCAAATGGAACTCTCTGGCACCAAAGGTTACACTTTCAAATAATTTGTCTAGTAGGTTCTGTGCTTCCTCTTCCATTGGGCCCCACCCCTCCAAGGCAAATGCGTTCTTCAATAACTGAGCTATTTATTGCGCGATCTTCCTAAAACTTCTTGGGCTTTAATATAACGTGTTAATCTACGTAAATACCAAGGCCCAGAAATATAGCCCTACAAATGGGTGTTTTTTTCCATTTCGGGGGCATTTTGGAGGTATTTAAAGAATAAATGAAATATTCATAACAAATTCTGTTCCTCCAGCTCTTAAAATCATAAATTTAATCAAAAACGGAATTTCGATTTCGATAACATGAAATTGCTGCTAGTTATCGATTATTTGAACATCTGGAAATGCACTTTATTTTATTTTATTTTGGAGATAAAAGTGAAATATTTTAGATTTATAACTAGAGACCAAAATTGGGTTCTTCTCCTCAAAACTGTGATGTTTGGTCAAGAAACAGGATATCGATAACAATATAATGGAAATCGGGCAAGTTATCGATTTTTTGAAGATCTTTAAATGCATTTTGTATTGAATTTTGGGGGGAAACTTAATCTATTTTGGTTCTGTGACTCTGACAGAGACGACATACCAAAATTTTGGGTTCTCTAGCTCTTAAAAACTTCGATAAATGCTAAGAAAACAAAAAATCGATAACGATATAACTGAGACTAGGCACGTTATCGATGATTTGAGCACAGTTCGTGCTACATGGAAGGACGTACGTTCAATACTTCTCTATACATATACTCCCTCCGTTAATTACACACATTTCACAAAACAAGTGAATCAATTTCACCCATTTTCAATGTGTAAAAAGATTACAACTTTTGAATACTTTCGAAATTGAATACTTGAAAAATTACGATTAAAGTTCTTGACAAATTATTGTAAGTTCTTATTAGCGAGTATTTATTAATTGAATAAGAACTGGAAATAAGAACTTTCAATGATTATCCACTAATTTTAATCGCCATTTTACTTCCTGCTCTCCTTGCCCTACAAAATGGACACTTTCAGGACTGGAAAGGGGCATAAAAAAGTGTGCATATACCAAGCTCGAAGACTCTATCGTTAAAAATGGTTTTAGTTTTCAATTTTGCGAGAATGGGGAATGGAATTCCAAGTCTCAAAAATGTTTATCGATAATATGGAAAATTAAAGGAGTTATCGATTATATGGAAATAAAAGAGGTTAATCGATTATATGAAAATAAAAGGAGTTACCGATAATATGGAAATGAAAGAAGTTATTGATAATATTAAAAGGAGCTATCGATTATATGGATATGAATGGAGTTATCGCTAACATGGAAATTAAAGGAGTTATCGATAATATATGGAAATCAAAAAAGTTATCGACAAGAACAACTCAGAAGCTCGCTCTGCATAGCTTTAAGGTGAGTTTAAAGGTCAAATCTCAAGTCTCCAGCTCAAGTAGTTCCCGAGATCAAAGAAAGGACCCAAGGAGAAAGGCGGGATCTGGATCATGTTTATCAGTGCATAAAAAAATAAACTTTAAGCCTTATTAACTCAAGTTATTTCTTACCTGCCCAATATTTCTTTGGGTTCATATTTGGCATAGAAGCCCTTGGCCGCATCCTTGTCGGGCAGCAGGTCGTCTTCCTCGTCTTTGGCCATTAGATCGAGTGAAATTTTGGCGACGTTCTCGGACGGCGCTGCGGCAACAGCGCACTTTACTTGTTCTTCTTCCTCTTCTCCTTCTTCGTGTTGTTGTTGTTGTTGTTGTTGTTGTTGTTAATTGTAATCCAAATCCGCAGTTGTGTGTTGGCGACAGAATCCAATTCAACAATAATCCCCCCACACCGTTAAATCTCGCGCTCTCTCTATCTCTTTCTCTCTCTGTGTCGCTCTTTTGGCGTGCTGCTATTTTTATAAACGACGCGACGCGTTGCGATGCGATCAGTGCACGAATTGAATCTGTTCCGTTATGTGCCGACAACTGGCCGACGACTGCGATTGAGGGGGGGCTGTGCTCTGCTGCGAGCGCTGCTGCGATCGCTGCTGCTGCGTTGTTCAGTTCTCTTTTTGCTTTTAATTACCAACAAATCGTTGACGTTGGCGTCGCTGCTGCTGCTGCTGCTGCTGCCTCTGCTGCCGCTGCTGTTGTGCCGGTGTTTTGCAGCTCTGGCTGGTGGCTGACTTTGTATAAGAAGAAGCAGTAGCAGCAATTGTTGTTGTACTGTATAAGTCAAATGTGGGCTGCTGCTGCTGCTGCTGCTGTTGTTGCTCTCTCATTCCCACTCGCTGGCTCGCTCACACTCAGCTGTTGTTACGGCTGCCGCTGCGGCTGCTGATTTAATTAATAACGAATGCCAGCTACAACAAATCGATTTAAACAGAACAACAACAAAAAAATATAACAAAAAATCAAATCAAATAAAATAGAATTAGCATTTCTTTTTCTTTTTTTGTTTTCTTTTAGTTTTGCGCTTATGAATGATTACACAACGCGTGGCCCAATAAATGGCGACAAATGCGTTCACATGCTTAATTACATGCACTCACTCCCACCCACACAGACAGACACCCCCGCTCTCTCCCTCTCCCTCTCCCTCTCGCTTTCTCTCTCACTCACTTGCACTCACTATATTAACTGTTTGTTTTGATCGGTTTTAATGCACATTTACTAGCACTGGACGGACACACGGCCAACAGACGAAACCGAACTCGAGCGTCGCCTCTGCCGCTCAGCTGCTGTTGCAGTCGACGTCACAGTCGCTGCTTTGCTTGCGTGTGTTTGTTGCCGCAGGTGAGTTGGTCGCTGTTGCGTTGTTGCTGTTGCTGCTGCTATTGCTATTGCTTATCATTTGCATTCATTTTTTGTCTGTTCTTTATTTTTTTGGTAAGTTGGAGGCGCGTTGCACATGTCCAAGGGTCTGCAGATTTCAATTCGAGGTTTGTTCTCCTTTTCTAGCGCACACAACAGGCAGGCAGCCAGCTAGACAGCCAGACAGACGCACTGTCTCCGCCTCTAGCGGGTACATTTCAATGTCAACTAAGGTTAAAAGTAATACGGTTGGCGAGGGGAGTTTGCATTGCACATACACCGGACGCACGAACAGCTGCTGCAGTGTTGAAACGTTGCGGGCATAATTATCTCAGTGCGGTATTTAGCAATATTAAATAGGCAAACAAAACCCTGTATTTTGGACACAACAATCACAATACTACCGAAACATCTACAAGTACCACAAATAAAACAGCTATCGATATCAAGTGCACATGCACCGATATGCCGATAGGAAAAACGAAATGCAACCCGCTGTTATCGTGCGATAGTTACGTGAGCCAGCTGTGCGATAGTTGCCAGCGATGTGGCAGCGCGCACACAGCGTTGCCACCAGGGAACAAAAACCGTTGCAGCATTTGAATATATTTTTTCAATTATTTTTGACTTGTTTTTAATTTCGTTTATTTGACATACACGCATATATTTATGAATTTATATTTTTGTTTATGTTTTGTTTTCGTTTTTTTTTTTTGTTTTGTTTTGTTTTGTTGTTGAATGGAATACAATTGTAAAAAATATGAAATAGACGTTATAATAATTGGGCAAATGTTTACAATTTTGTTGTTTGTTTTTTTCTTCTACGATTGAAGCAAAGTTTATGGAAAAAACATTTTGTTATTTGCTTAATGCTTATGGTTTATTAATACTCCACAACGGGCTTTGATGTGGTTGTTAAATACGTGGCTCAACCTCGGTGTTTACAATATTTTTGTTTTTTCTCTTGTTTTTTTTGTTTTGTTTTTTTTTCAGTTTTAAACTACACAATCGAAAGTAAATATATCGTTACATATAAATATAATATATAGGTATAGACGTACCACAAAAAAAAAAAAAAAAAAAAAAACTCGGAAAACAAATACAAATACACTTGCCAAAAAAAAAAAAAAAACAACGATGGTTGCTCAGTGCCAAAGATACATTACAATAATATATAATATATAGTAGTATTATGTATATTTTAATATATATATATAAAAAAAAAATGTTTTTCTCTTTTTGCAAACGCATTTTAGGCCTACAAACTTATAAATAATATCTATGTATATATATTTATACGTATTTAAACGAAGCTCAGCGCGTTTCAGGATCTGGTTCCGGTTCCGGTTCCGGCTCGAAATGGAACTAGCTCGTTCAGTACAATAGATCGGTCGCCGTCGCCGCCGCCGCCGAGGCCGTCAGATAGTTCTCGACATCCTCCGGCGCAGCCGCCAGCTCCTGGGCGTCGCCGCCCTCCTCCTTGCTGTGCCCCTCCCCGCTGCCGTTGCCGTTGTAGCTGCCGCCGTTTGTGGCAGCAGCCGCCGTCGCTGGGCTGCCGTTGCTGCTGCTGCTGTCGGGCGCGGCGTAGCGCGTGACGCCCAGCTGGAAGAGGCTGTCCATGGGCGAGGCCTTGAGGGGGGTGTAGAAGCCCAGGGCCGTAGAGCCTGAAATAATGCGGGGGAGGGGTCGAATGTTCAATTAGAGTTGCATTAAGTTTAACTTAAGGATAAACCGATTGGGTTTAGTACAGCATTTGAATCAGTGTTGGTTAATGTGCAAATTAAGGTGATAAAAAATTATAAATGTGTGTGTTTCCAATTGGGGTTAGTTACCTTAGAAGTTAATATGAATTGGCGATTAGTTTTGTTTGCTTTTTGTGTTAGGCTTCAGTTGCTAACCAACACCGAAAGTATTTGCCAGTGTTGTCAACGAACGGCAGCGGTGCATAGAGAGGATTTTGGTTAGAGGTGGGCTGTTCGAGCGCGAGAGAGAGAGACGTTGCGTTGCACTTGTTGCCGCCTTTCAGTTTAGTTATTTTTCTTTGATTTCGTTATATATATAAACACATATATATATATATATATATGTATATACGTATATATGATATTATAGTTATAGTTTGTATATTATATAGATATTATTTCAAAGTATTCTGTGATTAGTTTTAAATAATATCTGCAAAAGAAATTAGTAAACACAAGAAAGAAAACAAAAAGGGTAGAGAAAAACAAGAAATGGTTTTAAATGAAAATCGCATTTAGTAGAAATATATATATATATGTACATATATGTGGGAAATATTTGTTAGTGTGTTGGTAAAGACTTATTTATAGATAATTAGCAGGAAACTTGAACCAAATGCAATACGAAACGTGCCAAGAAGTGAATACAACTTAAAACTAGCTTAATTTCGTGTTAGGCATGAGGCGCAGCCAACTTAACGCATACACAATCTAGTTTAAGTGTTGCCACATCGTTTAAGTTTGTGCCATAAAGTGTTGATAAACGAAAAGAAAGAAGAAAAACAACCTCTGTTAATTGCCGCAAGCTCTCAAACCAAAAGAACAGCCAAAGCTTTACACATTTAAAATTACAATATAAAAAAAACAACCAATAAGTATTTACATGAGCTCACTTTATACAAATAACAAGGAGCGTGGCGTGGGGTCACCAAAGCCTGTCCGGGAACTGCTTTTGTCATCGAAAACGGGTTAGTTAGCAAGGACAACTATAAACCAGGTGGGAGGAGAGCCTGAGCCAAATACATTGCAAGTAACGATTAACGAGAGAGAGCTCGCTTACATTTTGGGAATACAATCATATTAGAAAGGTAGTAGGATCCCTGAATGCGGATTTACTCCAGGGAACCTAACAAAGAACGAGTAGCGAGTGTCGCAGTGAGCCAGGCCCTTAACCATTGCGAGTAAGAATTAACGAGTAGCGAGTAACGAGTGAATACGCGTGTGTAAACCAACAATGATACTAAGACGGGATTACAGGTATCTATTATCTGGTTGGGCGGGTGAGAAAGGCAGGGCCTTAGCCATAAAGGATAAGAAGTAACGAGTAACGAGAAAAATCGTCTCGCTAAGCGCGTGTGTTAACCAAACATGATATTCAAGGGATTAAAGAAAGAATGGAATCTGGTTGGGCGAATGAGCAAGTCAGGGCCTCAACCATAGCGAGTAACGAGTAACAAGCAGCGACTAACAAACGTGTGTATTTACCAAACAAGCAACCTATTATATTAAATTGTTACGCTTGGGCAAGTGAGTTAACAAAGAGTATGCGACTTTACGATAGCGAGTACCAACTACCGAGCAGCGAGTAACGATTATTAGCTGCCCTTGGCGTGTGTTTATGTGTTTTAACCAAATCAGCAACCGTTCGGATTAAGGGAATTAGGATGGACAAATGAGTGTAGAGGAGTGTCTGAGCCTCAACCATAGCGAGTAGCGAGCAGCGAGTAACGAGTCAGCTCGTTACCGTAGGGATTGGGATTAGCGAGTGAGTACAAAACAGCCAAAACCGTAGCGAGTAACTAACCAACTCGTTGGGCTTAGCCTGAGTGTGTGCGAGTTGTTAGCCAAGTTGGGAGCAGGGCTTACGACGAGTACAAATAAAAAGCTTGAGTTTGCCTACATTTCACAGAGACAGGATTGAGATCGGAGAGCAGTAAAGCAGAGCTTGTGGAGTTGTGCAGCTTGAAGCGATTCCGCGACGGTTCGATTTTTGGATCAGACATAGTAGAGTGTATTGCCTGGTATGCGTGCCTGCAGCAAGGCTGTGGAAGTGTTGGGTAGCGCTAGCGAAGACGACGACAAATGGGTGGCTACAGGCAGACTGGCGCGACGGCGACTCAAGGAGCTTCCATTGCTGCAGGTCGTCGTCGTAGTTGTTGTTGTTGCTGTTGCTTTCGTCGTTGTTGTTGGATTGTGTTTAATGTATTTACTCTGCTGCGGCTGCTGCTGCTGTTGTTGTTGTGGCTTGGTGGCATGCGAGAAGGAGGCAGCTTTGCGCTTTGCCTGATGCGGCTGTGACGGCTGCACTGCATCATTTTGCAGAAAGCAGGCATATTGCGGCTTCAACAGAACCGACGGTCTACGACGTTGTTGTTGTTGTTTCTGCTGCTGCTGCTGTTGTTGTTGTTGTGGGGCGTCCATTGGCTGTGGCTGTTGCAAAATAATACCCCTCCCCAAACTTGGGTAATCTGCAAATATGCGTGATGCTTAAATTGAAAGCCTGACAGGCTGCGCCGTTTGGTGAGGTGCTGGGGTGCTCAGGTCAAGGGTCAAGGGTCAAGAGTCACAGTCGGCTGGGAGCTAGAGATAGCATAGTTTTCTTTTTTTGGGGCTGTAAGAGGGGTAAGGTCTTGGGGGGCTGGCTGCTTGGGCGTCCACCCACCTGATGAGCTGAATTAGTTTGCGAAATCTTTTGATCAGCTGCCTGCCAGGTGGCAACGCCAATTGCCAGCAGGGCGTCAGGCAGCGGCAGCACGCAGCCCTGGCAGCCCTGGCACCCCTCAGCCAGTCCCTAGACAAGCTAGTTGAATTAAAGCTGTTAGCGGCAATCGCTATGTTAACTGTAACAGTGGCGTTTTCTGTAAAGTGCAGAGATTTTTTTTGTTGTTGTTGCAATTGTGTCTGGCAACATTGTTGTTGGCATGCAAATGCAAATGGAACATCGTATGTTGAGTATTGTATGTGGGTGTGGTGAATATGTTATAACAGGATGCTGCGTGCATGTGAGGTGGACACAGAGAGAGAGAGAGAGAGAGTGTTGAGAGAGCGTGTGTTTGTGTTAAAGTGTACTAATTGCTGTCTAACCCCCCCTCCCCGCTGCACAGATGGCGCCAATAAAGTGTTAAAACTCAAGAGCACAGCACTACAAAAAAGACAGAGATATGCATATATATATATATATATATATATATATATATATATATAGACACTGATTAAAGAACAAAGACAAAGAGAGAACACAGATAGAGAGAGAGCGAGAGAGAGAGAGGCAGTTGCGGCTCTTGGCAGGCATGCATATACATATGCACACATATGTAGATATATGTATGTATGTATGTTTACGACAGGGTTGCCACACTTACCTAATGGTAAATTCCCCAGCATTGCGCTGGTCGCCGACGTCTTGTGCGACGCAGAGGATGTCGCCGCGGCTGTCGGCAGCTCAATTATCTCATCGACTGTAACATGATGATGTTGTTGTTGTTGTTGTTGCTGCTGTTGTTGCTGTTGTTGTTGCTGCTGGTGTTGCAACCTGAGGTGCTCCTCGTAGAAGAGCTGATGATGCTTGGTAACATTGCCGTAGGGATCGGCATACGGCGGATCGTCAATGGTCTGCGATGCCTCGGAGGGATATTCAAACGTTGACGTTAACGTATCGTTAAATTGTACGCGGAACTGTAAAACGAACGAATCGAATGGTTAATAATTATATAAAAACAACATGCTCGATATCTGTCACATTGATGAAACGCACCCTAACCAGAACCCCCTCTCCCTCTCCCTTCCAAACACCTCCCTTCATATAACACCTCATAAAACCACTTTTAAAGAACAACGAGAAACCCCTAAAAAGCCACTTTTAATGCATTTTGATTAATAGCGACGGCAGCAACAAATAAATAAATAAGTTAATGATAACGCACAAGGAAATGAGAAACATAAATAAATAAAAAAACGAGTTAGAATAGTTCCAATTGGCATAGTCGCAGCTCAAATACCCTATCTGGGAGATCTAAATGATGTAGCTCTTCGATTTTCATTTTCTAAAAGACAAGTTATACTATAACAGATTAAAAGCATGTTATCAGATTAACAGCATGTTAACAGTCTAACAGCATGTTAAGGCCTAACATGTTAACAGATTAACCGCATATAAGTTGCTAAACAACACGTTAACAGCGCTAACAGCATGTTAACAGCTAACAACACGTTAACAGCGCTAACAGCATGTTAACAGCGCTAACAGCATGTTAACAACATTTAATCTGCGCAGATTACAAGCAGCTTCCTTCGCCCCTTATTCTTCTGCTTTTCCGCAGCCTTCTTCTGCTTCTTCCGGAACGTATCGCAGAGCAAAGCGACGACCGATAAAAGAGAAATGAAAGTGGCTCAAGTAAGTTTTCTTATGCTTCTTCTTCTCCTACTTCTTCTTCTGCCCTTAATACAAGCGTGCAAAAAAAAAACAAAACGAATTTGTGACAAAGGGAAAAATACTTCAAAAGAAAATTTAGAAAATAATAAATCAAATAAAACGAAACGAAATTCTGGCCGCTCGCATGAAAATATAATTGCTGTTAATTGTTTAACAACAGTTAATTTTTTTATTTTGACAGCGATTAAAAGTTAAACGAAAGTGAAATTAAGGCCAATACGCAGCAGCAATTAGAAATGCCAAAAAAAAAAAAATGGCACAAACTGAAAATGCCTGCTACTAGAATAAACATAGGGTATATCTAGTACAGTGAAAGCATTGTCGAGTGGACACCCTTTGAATAGACTAATAAAACTATATAATTCTTATAAGTTCTTAATTCTTAAACAAAATCAAATCTGAAAATGCTTTTTTTTAGTTCCAAAAAGAAATTGAGAATTATGTCTTGTTTTTCGTTTAACAGAGCTTTTACTGTATTGTACAATCTATCTTTATTATGTGGGCCTAGCTTCAGTTTTGGTCAATACCCTGTACGGAAAACTGATATCTCGATATCCGATAAGACCTGCTTATTATTACAATGCGACAAATTCCTGTGGACAAAAAAAAAACTAGTCGCGGTTGCCGTTACAATCAATTGGTGGCCCACACACTGTACAACAAGAACAACAACAACAACTAATCTTATCTTATCCTTTTCAAACAAAAACAAAACAAAAAAAAAAGAACCCACACTATCTGGCAACTCAAGTATTACGGTGAGTGGGCATTAGTCATGACTAACGTGCTAGTAGTACGTACTATCATGTCTGTGTGCGTGTGTGTGTGTGTATCACAATGTGTAGTTAGTCACAATGAGGAAAATGTGTGTGTTTAAAATAACGGGTAGCCTCCATTAATGCGGAAATCAATTTCGGCAAATGGAGAGAGGGAGAAGGGAAGAGAGAGGTAGAAGGGAAGGGAGATGGAGTGGGAGTGGGAGTGGGGGTAGTCTACTCACCGATGAATCTTTGGGTTTCTGGCGTATACTGGACTTGCCGTCGATCACAATATTCGCATTCTCGAACTCGACGTCGCAGGGCGAGGGCGGGCACATCGAATAATCATCGTAGTCCGTGTCTGTCGATGTCTCCACCGAAAGGTCGCCCAGCAGTACGAAGCCTGGTTCATTTGGCTGGAAAGTGAAAATATGCATGAATTAAACAAAATTTCTTCAAAGCTTCAAGTGAGAGAGAGAGAGAGAGAGAAGAGGGAGGGGAGGGGGTATTGTTTCGAGGTCGATATCGGTCGCTCTGAATCACAGCTGTCCCATTTCTCGCCATGTCAGACGCCGAACCTAATGAACGGCATGTAACCAACAGCAGATAATAAAGTTCAGGCAGAGATAACAAAAAAAAAAACTGTATATAACCATACATACATATGTACATATGTATTATACATAAAGAGACCAACAAGAACAACATAATGCATAAAGCAAAAGCGACCAGAATTGAACGTCAAAAAAGAATTGACAAAATTGAGTTCAGAGTGTGGCACAAAAAACGGGTTTACCAGCCAGAGCAAGAGCAAGAGCGTCAGAGCAATCGCGTGCTTTGCGCGCCAGAGAGAGAGAGAGAGAAGGAGAGAGAGTCGGAGGGAGAACGAGTGTGAGCAGGCTTTGTGTTGAGCAGAGCGCTTTTGTTCAACACAGTTGCGTTCGAAAAACAGCTGTGCAAGCCAACGCGCGCCCTGCAGCCACCCTGCGCCCCCCTTCTCTACATTAAACAAAAGCAATTCACCACAGCACCAAAGAGCTCCACAACATGCGTCCCGCTCGTTCAATGCTCTCCTTTATAAGTCATAATATATCTTTGTCTGCTTTAGCCTATGTACACATACACACATATATGTACACATATATGTTTGTGTACGTGTGTATATGTAGCAGCAGGAAGCAAAGAACAAACGAAGAAATATCGTAATATGTATGTACATATGTGTGTCAAAACGAGTTTTTGCAATGCAATCGCAGGCAGAAAGAGGAAGAATTTGCCAATCGCAGCAGCAATGCATCCAACATTTTTTTTAATGTTAAGCAAAGCGTCTGGAATACAAACACACACACAAACAAACACACCCATACTTGACAATATGTACATATGTTTGGACATTGATCAGCGAAACATTTGCATAATTCGAGTTTATCGAACACACTGCGCAAAGCGGTTGTGAGCAATTTCCATGATGCGGCGATCGCAAGTCAAGCTTGAAATAGCGCTCAGACGATTGCATGCGCCTTCTCATCATTGGGTGCGCATCATTCAAACATTTAGAAGGTCACTCGGCAAGCTGCGCTTCAGCGTCACGCGCAGCACACACACACACACACATAGTACATACATACATATGTATGCGTATAAGGAATTGAATTTCAGCTGCTTCCTATAAAATTGGCGGATGCTAAAACTAGAGTTGGGCACGTGTCGTGCTTTCTTTCGTGACACAGAAATGTATGAGAAAAATTTCAAATTGAAATTAAGCCACACAAAATATTTATACAATAGAAGTAATCATAAACTTTTTACGGTAGTTGACAAATTGTCGAAGATAAGTTAAATTTCTTTTTTTACATTTACAAGGTCGTGCGCATTGTGTTGAAACAAACACACGACACGGTCTCATCTCTAATTGAAACAAACAGATTACAGGATTCACTTGATGCGACATTTTACAGTTGCTTAATAGCTTTTGTGGAAGCGCACAATGTTTTGACATTCTTTACATTTTGTTGCTATTGTTGAACTTTCCAAAACGCGCATGATCTTCCACGCTCTCTCGCTTGCGTACTCTCTCTCTCTCTCTCTTTCTGGCTCTCGCTCTGTTGGTGGGCGCTTTGTTTCGTATTTGTTTATATGGCAAGCGAAAAGTAGAGGCCACAAACACAAATTATGTACATGTGTATGTGTGTGTGTGTGTGTGTTTATATATTGGGGGCCTTGTTAAGGCGAGTCTGTGTGTGTGTGTGTGTGTGTATGTGTGAAGGGGGCTTGCAAAGATTAAGAAGAAATATAATAATTCATACGGAAAATAAGCATGAATAATGCGCAACGGCGCCGCATTCCACGCAGTGGAGGGGGTGAGAGCGAACGACTTCGATTGCTGATAAGCAATGAAAGCAACAGCAAACAGCTGGCTAGGCCAACGCCAGGGGCGGGGTTGGGTGGGGGATTTGTAGTGGGAATTGTATTTGTATTTGTATTTGTATTTGTACGTTATGCGTTACTCACCTTTGGCAGTTCCCGTTTACGTCTATAGATCACAACATCGCTTTCAATATAATCTGGCACCTCCTTGCCGCTCTTGGAGAAGTTGAACACCATGGAGGTGTTGCTGTCCGCATGGGAGCTGCTGCTGGCGACGCCGCCGCCGCTGCTATTGGCGCCACCTGTCGGCTGTCGGCGCTTGCGCAACGGCCAAATGGGTGAGATGCCGCTGCCCGCTGCTGCAGCGTCCAATTCGCTGCCATCCTTGGTGTTTATCACGGTGTCGAGACTAGTGGCTGCTCCGGCGGCGGCGGCGGCAGCAGCAGCTGCGTCTGCAGCCAATGCCGTTGATTTTTTCATTTCATTAATGCGATTCTTTTCAATCTCACGACTGGTCAGCGGCGTGCCGCAGCCGGAACTGGACCCGGAGTTGTTCAGCAGCGGCCTGATGACACCAATTTGCTTTGTTGTTGTTGTTGGTGGTGCTGTTGTTATTGGCGCTGCTGTTGTTGTGGATTCGCTGTTATCGCTGCTGCGCTGCGACAGTTTTCGACTGCTGGAACTCGTGCTGGAAGCGTGCGCGTTCTCTTGCAAGGCGGCAGCAAATGAGCGCTGGGCGCTGCCGCTGCTGCCGCCGACGCCTCCTGCCTCGTCCAGCGGCAGCGCTGCCGGCGTTGCTGTTAACTTATCGCCAGCCTCGCCCAGCTTAACGCCATTGCAAACGTCGTCGTCGTTGCCGTCGCCGCCAGCTTCAGCTGCAGCGTCGCCGTCAACGTCTTTTTCGTTGCCTTCGTTGTTGTCTTCGTCTCTGCTGTCGTCGTTGTCGTTCTCGTCGTCGTCCGCGTCGTCAACGTCAGCCTCGCCAGCTGCTGCCTGCGTTCGCTGCTGATCGCTGACTAAGCGATGATTGTTGCTGCCAGCACCCGCAACTGCGCCCACTCCCGCACCATCTGGCGCTTCCAGCTGCATGCGTTTCATCATTTTGGTAATGCTCGTCACAGGCGAATCGTAGTCGCAGCTGGCTTCCAGCTGCCTGGGAATGATGTCTGGAACGACAGCATGAACATTGGCGCTGCCGACGCGCTGCTTGGGTGTCGAGGCAGCAAATCCTGCCGTCGGCTTGCTGCTGCTGCTGCCGCTGCCGCCAGCGCTGTTTGGCTTCTGCTCCTTTATGATAGACTTGTAGCTGGCTACTTTGCTAGCGACGCCGCCGACGCCGTTGCTGCGCTGCGTGGCGCGCGGCCGCCGATTGGCGCTCGCCTCGAACATTTTCAGCGTCTGCTTGACCAAGTCCGGCGGTGGGCGTTCGGTGTCATCGATAATGGAGGTGAGACGCTTTGGGGGCGTGGCATCGGTACCGCTGTGCAGGCGCTCGCGTGCATTGTGAATTTTATCCTCGATGCTGACGCAGGTGGAGGACGTGGCTGGGGCAACCGATGTGGCTGCGGCTGCGACCGTGGCAGCAGCGACTGCGACTGCGCTGCTATTAACCGCTGCCGCCTGATAGCTGGCTCGCTGCGTATTCCACGGCGACTTCTCGCAAAGCAGCGCCTCGACGGAGCGGGCGCGTTTCATCACCTCGTTGCCGCGCTTAAAATGACGCGAGCGCAGCGCGTTACCGTTAAGCGACGTCGACGCCGGCTGTTGCTCCTGCGCCGTCTTCTGCTGCTGCTGGCGTAGCTGCTGCTGCTGCTGCAAGACGCTGACGCTTTTGATGTAACTGCTGCCCGTTGGCTTGGCGCTTAGTATGGGCGGCGCTGCAGCGCTGCGTGTCACATTGACGTTGACTGCGGCAGCGACGGCGATTGTGGAGCTATTTACCTGCTGCTGCAGCTGCTGCTGTTCCTCTTCCTCGACGTCGTCGTTGCGATCGAGCAGCGTGTTGAGGCTCGTGGAGCGCTGCAGTCGCTGATTTTGGCTCTGCTGGCGCGACTCGCAGCGCAGCGCCAGATTTAGATAGCGGCAGCGCAGCTTGGACACAATGCCGGGTCCATAGCTGAGATCCTCGTTGTGATCGACGGCGTCCAAAAGCGTTGGCTGCAGGGCAGCGACACCAACGTCCATGTCGGCATCGGCGCTTTTCAGATGCAGCTGCAGCTGCTGTTGCTGCTGGTGATGATGATGTTGATGATGATGATGATGACGTTGTTGGCCATTTTGTGTGGTTGTCTTTTTCATTTCTTGCATGGCGACCATTGTCGTTTTTACCGCTACTTTTGTGGGCGACGCGGCCGTTTGGCGTTCCAGTTGCTGCTGCTGTTGTTGTTGTTGCTGTTGATTTTTAATAAACTTGTTGCTTTGCAATTTGTCGGATATTTTCGATTTACAATTTTTATCAATTAAGATTGGCGTATTGCTGCTGCTGCTGCTTATGTTGCTGCTGCTGCTGCTAATGTAATTGCTTGGCGCTGCTTCAGCAACGCTCTGGCCTGGTTTGCATTTCGTTTGCAACTGATTTGCTGACGACGACGAAGTAGCCGCTGTTGCTGCCGTTTGTTTCACATTTGCGCTGCCGCTGACGCCGCTGCTGTTGCTGTTGCCTATTGCTGTTAATGCTCCAGTTGTCGCTGTGCCAGTTTCAACTTCACCAGAGCGCACGCTCGCATACACCATGCTAGCGCTATTCACCTCAACGTCACGCTCTCCGCACGCTCGCTCGTGCTCTCTCTCACGCTCGCGCTCTCTGGTATCCAAATTTAGAATCTCTTCTTGCTCCTTACCAGTTGATTGACTTCTTGTGTTGAATAAACTTGATCGCTGCTTTGGTATTGGTGCCGCTGCCGCCGTCGCTGCTGCTGCCGCTGCTGATGCTGCCGTTTCTGCAGAAAAGGCCGTGGCTAAATCTTTGCCTTGTGTACTTTGGGCTGTTGCTGCTGCCGCCGCTGCCGCTGCTGCTGCTGCTGCTGCTGGAATCGTCTGATGACCTCCACTTCCAATAAAACATTTCTCAGACTTTTCCTCTGTTGGTGAAGTCTTAAATGCTGCTTGTTGCTGTTGTTGTAGTTGTTGTGTTTGGCTTACATTTCGTTTCACATGCTGTTGTTGTTGTTGTTGACTAGTTGTTGTTGCTGCGGCTGCGGCTGCGCTGCCTTCAGTCGCACCTGAATCTGTAATAAAATTGGCCATAAAAAACGAAACACAAATTGATGACAAATTCAAGTCTGTTGGTAAAAATAAAAACTAAAAATAAACAAAATATCAGACACAAAATAACAGCAACTATGTGAGTAACTGTAACTGGCGAACGTTTGCATTGAATTTTAGTTCAATTATCAGTTGATAGCATTTGATAAGAGCAGGTAGCAGGTAGCAAGCGACCAAAATAACGGACAAGTGTGTGTGCGCTCTAATCAAGAGTGCCCGACTATCTCGGATACCCTGTAATCAGCTTTCAGTTGGTTAAACATGCGTACATTTAGACACTTCCTGTTATATACACACCTTCTGCACGACTAGCAGATACCCTGTTTCCAGCTACGATTTGCCGTAATAAATATTCATATACATCTACATCTGCATCTACATCTACATACATAGACAGGCATGTGCTTCTTCTTTCTACTCAGCCCACAACTCAAGAAACTTCGGTCTTCATAGTCCGATCTTCCTGACTTTTGTATTGCTTTAACGTGACATTTAAATGAAGTTTAGGTATCTATATCTTTGGGGTATTTGAATAGGTGAAACATATATTCAAGATTTACCCCGTAACAAAAATCGATGAATCAGGCAGTTGAAATCTTCGAGATAAGCTCGGTTTTAGGTATCTATATCTTTGGGGGGTTTTGAAAAGGTAAAAGAAATATTCGAGATGTACCCTGAAATGCCCAAAAACTGTATATTTCGATATCGGGTTTATCGATTGCTTAAAAAAAACTTGATAAACGAGCAGAAATGTAATGCTTCAAGCTCTGAGATTGACAGCGATTGACGACAAAGCTGTTGTTACATACACTCCCATAAGATCAATATAGCCTCCTTTATACACCTAATATCAATGGGTATACTTTCATAGAATCAACATAGCCTCTTACATACACATATTATCAATAGATTTACAGGGTATTCAAGCAAAAACAGCCTCGTCCGCTGTTATCGATAAACGATTACTCACGCCCAGCAATAACAGCTGCGCATCTGTGTGCGTGTGTGTGTGTGTGTGTGCGTGGGGTGTCGATATTGGCAGGTGAAATAACAAGCAGGTAAAACAAACAGCTTTCAATAATTATAATTTTAGTTCTTAATCAGCTCTCGCTTATTAACGTGGCTAATTAGACGCCAGCTGCAAAGCCAATTGCAGGCTTACACATGTTATAATATATATATACATATATAAAGATATCGATATGGATATATATAATAAATATATATATATGCGATTTCATGAATCGATATCGATACCTCTCGCATGAGTACTTTCGTTTTTTTTTTCATTTGTTCTCAATGAAACTTCTTCAATTACCGAACTGATCTTAAGAACGGGCATTTCGCTTTTCTGGCCGGTAGATGGCGCCACCCTTTGGTCTATATATGTCTCGATCTCGAGAACTAATAGAGCTAGAGACCTGAAATTTTGGATGCAGTTTCTGCCATGTGTTGTTCACATTGAGCTTGTTTAAAATGATCGATAACTTGCCGAGTTTCCAGGTTATGGAAGGGATTCGATATGGAAATGCGATCTTTGAGCATATCTCAAAGCTTTTTGGAGCTAGTTTAATTCCAAATTCGGTATGTAGTTGTGTAGTATACACAGATCCAGAATATTTCTCCCGCTTTTCCATGGCATGTAAAGAAGACATTTTGAAAGGTATTTGCACATATTTGAATGTCAGATTTAGGTCCTGAGCTGGGTTTAAGATATCTTCTAGTCGAACACTTCCAGCTCTATTCTCTATTCCAATTGAAAAGCTCAAGAAATATTTGAGCTATGCTTATGAAATTGTGTATGCTCAAAATCGAAAGGGTATTAGTTATATAATATATAATCCGTTTAAAACAGGCTTAGCTCTCATTCAACTCAGATGTTAATTTAGCTATCCCTTTGAAATTTGGTATACAGCTTAAGAGAAGTGTATTACATTTAATAAGGTGTAATTATGTTTTGTCTAGGGCCTGTTCGTATTTTGAACGTGGCTTCCAAGTGTTTCATCCCTTAATAACTCAGGAAGTATTTGACAAAATTTTGGTATGCGCACAAAAGAAATGACAATGGGCGTTATTGAAGCATAAACTAGCTAATTGCATTAAGATTTTCATGTGCTAAGAACAAGTTGGATGATATAGCTTTAAGACTCGGAAATTAGTAAGTGTATGTTTATGAAATTTCGTAGGCAGCTTAGAGAAAGGGTATTAAATACAAAATCAAACAGAATTCTAGCAGCAAATTAATCTAGACCAAGGTAAATGCTTGCAAAGCGGTTTTAGATGGGCTTAAATTAGAGAGTATTTGTGATTATAAGGGTACAAAACAGTAAAGGTATTAAATATAACAGATACATCAAATTGTAAGTAAATTGTTTAAGTTCTAGAAGAAAATTAGTTTAGACTAAGATAAAGGCTTGCAAAACCGGTTTTAGAAGGGCTTTAATTGAAAAGTATTTGTGATTATAAGGTAAAAAAGGGTATGAGTTGTAGCTAATCTTCGCAGTTTAGCCAAAGTATGGCCAAAAATGTTAACTAGTTTATAAGTTGATTAGATAAGTAAGTTTAGATTAAGTTTAACGACTAAACCCGGGTTTGAAGAGGTTTCAGAAGGGGTTTTAGAATGAAAGAAGGGTTTTAGAATAGGGCAAGGTTATTAAATATAGCCAAAATATGGCCAAAATTGCAAACTAGTTTATAAGTTGATTAGATAAATTAGCTAGGAATAAGTTTAACGACTAAAACCGGGTTTGAAGAGGTTTCAGAAAGGGTTTTTAGAATAGTTTAAGCTGCGAGCTGCTCGTGCCTTTACAGAAGGCTTTGTGTTGCGGTTCAGGTGTATAAAAAAAGAACTCACCTGCAGGTTCTTGGAAAGCCGCACAGTTGCCATCAGCTGGTGGCGCCGCGGAGGTGGGCGAGCAGGCGGCTGCATTTGTACGCGCCACATTCGTTTTGCGGCGCTGGATCAAATCCTTCTTCCACTGCGGCATGTCCGGCAGGAAGCCGGCGCCGACGGCGCTGCCCAGCGGTGTGGTTGCCGGTGAACAGCTGGACATGCTCTCAGCTCCAGCTCCGGCTCCAGTTCCGGCTCCAGTTCCAGCTGCAGCTCCAGTTGCAAGTTGCAAGGAGGGTCGCTTCTGGGGCGGCTGCTGTTGCTCCAGTGAAGACATTTTTGTCCAGATTCAATGCTGCAATTGTCATTCTGTATTAGAGCATCGCCCCAGCTAATGGACCCCGACTGTGGCCGCAAAGTTGCGCACTCAGATCGGACGTCTTGAACCCAGCGCCCAACGCAGCCGACTGAAGCGCGCCTCTGACAAGGCCCAAAGCACATGCCAAAGTGCGGCTCCAAGCCTCAACTGACCCCACAGATACCCTAACCAAAGCGGCACGCACGACTGAGCAGCGTTTTGGGTGGCAACTCGAGAGCTTAATAATTTATTGATATTTAAAAAATGTATAAAAAAAAAAAACAAAATACTTTCTTTTTTAATTTAATTTTATGTTTTCGTAGCGCATTTACAAGTCGACTTGACCCTGCATGACATTTTTTTCTTAATTGGATTAACTGTTTTTGTTTTCTTTTTCAATAAAAAGCAACAAAAAAAAACGCAAGAAACCTCAATATTTGTTCATTGTGAAAAAAAATGCGGAGAGGGAAAAAAGAAGCAGAACATAAATGAAGACTATGCTAAATGTGAGAATATATGTATGTATATGTATGTACATACATATGTATGTATAAAAAAAATGCAAGTGAATTACTTTTCGTTTCGTTTTGGGTTTCTTCTCTGCCCGCGATCGCTTCTAGCGGGTCGGAGCGAGAGGGTATGAGAGCGGGTGAGTGAGTGAGTGAGTGAGAGCGAGCGAGCGAGTGCGGCAAGTGTCAAATTGAGAGCTCAGCTTAAATCATAGTTTTTTCATATTTGCCATTCTGCTTGTATGCGTGTGTGTGTGTATCTCAGTTTTGTCTGTCTGACTGACTGTCTCTCTCTGTGTGTGTGTGTGTGTATGTGTGTGTGTATGTGCAAGGGTGCAGAGCGCAGCCGAGCGGAGCAGGGGCTGCAAATCGCAGACGAAGCATAAAATAAACAAGCGGCAGCAGCGACGCTGCGCGCTGTGCATATTATCGATTTTTACAAGCTGCAAGAACTTTTGAGCTACACGCACACACACACACACACATACATGCATACAGAAACAGTTAAATGCCTGCATACACACATTTATAGATATGCATGTTTGAATGTGTGTGAGAGCAGCAGCAGCAAATTTTTGCAGTCGTCTGGCAATGGGTTGAAAAGAAAGCGTGTAACAAACAAAAGCCGCAAAAAAAAAAAAAACAAAGGCGGCCAGCAAATTAATGAACAGCCCCCTTTTTGGGGTGGCCAATGGCTGTTGTCCAAATTAGGAGCTAAGAGCCGGGCTCTGTTTATTTACACACACACACACACATACACACTCGAACATGCTTTAAGAGACACGCACGCACACATAGGCGCCAGCATAAACATAAACATTTTGCATATTTGAGTTGCTTACTTTTGCGTCCAATTCAGTGCGGTGGGGCTTAACTGGTATTTGTGCACATATGTCTGATAGTTGTATGCATGGATATAATTGATAAGCAGCTACTTAAATAAATATTGTATACGCGCACTTTCTTTACACTGCTGCACTCGGTACAAATGCAATTAAGTCGCATTCGCTGCGCTAAAATGCTCCCATCAACTGAACAGTGTTGGGTTGTTTTTCACACAACTATCGGCTCAGCTATCGATGTTCGGCTTTACAGCGCCTATCGATATTGGCCCCAGCTTGACTTCATGCAGTTTATCAAAACGAAAATAAATATGCTATAATATTATTAGCTGTTCGGTTAGTGAGCAGACACGTCAGCGTGTTGCTGGTAAAAATAACAATAACAACAACAAAATCGTTGACGCGGCAATTTAAGCGCACGCGCTGCCAAATTGTCTGAATATGGTAAAATCGATAACAAGAAGTTGGCAGCAACTCAGTTTTTGCAAGCAGCAGTAATTCAACTTATGCAAATGCAATATTTACACACATATGCCAAGCTAAAAATTTTGATTTACAGTTCATGCCTATTTGCAATTAATAAATAAACTAAACATTTTTGCAACCATATTTTACTTTTCAAATAAGTTGTCTGTTTGCCTGCTTTCAAATAAGCGAAAGCGCGCATTTTACTCAAATTGGCAAGTGCTTTTACTCAAATTGGCAAGTGTTGGCTTAAGGCAACGCACTTTGGTTGGAGTTGGCAGCACTGCTTGTGCATTTCAGAAATTCGTGTTTATGTTTTTTTTTATCATTGTTGTGAGAGATGAGCATAAACTGGATCAAAATAACCGAGCGGTAAGCGCAATTCAAGCATTTCATTTGTCTAAACAATCACCGAACGTGTTCGAATTGCCGTCAAGTGCACGGGAGGGCATCAAAATCATCAATGCCCTGCCCTACGACACCTTCACCACGGTGCTGCTCTACGTGCACCGCCAGATGAGTCCGGCGAGCGCCGCTGCTGCAGCTGCTGCAAGTGCGTCCGCAGCGTCGGCGCCTGCTGCCGGCGGCGTTGCAAGTGCCGCGGGCAAAGCCACGGCCGGCGGCACGGTGGGCACGAGCGTGACGACCACGGAACGAACGGGCAGCGGCAACGGGACGAGCCAGACGAGCAGCGAGCCGGAGTATACGCTGGAGGAGCTGGAACGTTTGGTGGGCGTGCCGCGCGCCGATTTCCTGCTGCTAATCAAAACGTTCTCGTACATCTTGCGGCGCATCTCGACGTTCATCATCAAGCCCAGCCATTTGCAGCGCGAGCTGCGCGACAAGCTGCAGCTGCAGGACGAGGCTAAAATCGATGCCATATTGCGGCTGTGGGTGCGCCAGACGACGCCGATGCTAAACAATTTGGCCAGCGAGCGCTACGAGTCGAATGTAATAGAGGATATGGCCTGGAAGCTGAACGTGGAGATTGCCTCGCACTGTCAGCAGCGCGAGAAGACGGCGCTGGCCGTCCTCCAGCTGAAGACCGGCGCCGGCGAGGACATTAACTTTGAGATGACGCAGCCGGAGCTGCAGCAGCTGTTCAATCAGTTCGAGCACATCCAATCCGAGCTGGACGCAACGCTGGCCAACATGAAGGTTAACGAGTCCGAGCACTAATTAATTGCACGGCTCTAATCAGATATGAACAGTTCTTATGCCTTAATATTAGCGCCAATTGCTTGTAAGTTGTATATATTTAATTGTAAACGAATTTGTTTTAGCTCTAATGTAGTTTAGTTCAAACGCATTCAAATTAACAAAATCAAAGAAAAAGTGCTCGATAACGCTTGCGTATCGATAAGTTGTTTGCGCCACATCGATAACTGTCGCGCAGTGTTGGACATCAATAAAATCCGTTGCAAATTAATTTGAATTACAATTGTTTCGTTATTGTTTTTTTTTTCTTGCCTTTTAATATGCATTTCATTTTGGTTTCATAATTCTACTGATAAACATTACAAATTATTACAATGATATAGATGTACTTTTATATGTATATATATATATATATATATATATATTGTATATGCATATGTATTTCGTTTATATATGTATATGTCAAGTCTAGCTTGTCGAAACTCTTGCAGACTTGTTAGTTATTCATTCATGCATATGTATTCTTTAGTTTATACTCGTACGTGTGTACATGTGTGTTGTGTGTGTGTGAGTGTGAATTGCACATTTGTGGCCTGTGGGCTGGAGGGGGGAGCACTTGTTTCGTTGTTAGTTTTTTTTAATACAGTTATGCTGTTAACTAGTCTACAAGCAAAAACGTTTCTATTGCACATTATCAACTAATTTCAACTAAGCTGGAACAAATTGTGCTGGCAACTGAAATTTTACTACATTTGTTTTTTTTTTCATGCTATTGCTAAATTTTTATTGTTACCGTTAGTTTAGTTACTGCTGTTGCTGCTACATTTGTGTCTGTGTGTGTGTGTGTGTGTGTGTGTGTGGATTTGGCACGGGCTAAATGCGTATGTAAATTAGCTTACTGTTAAGCTACAGACCCTACCTTAACATTCTGTTCTGTTAATTAGCTTACTGTTAAGCTACAGACTCTACCTTAACATTCTGTTCTGTTACAGTACTTATGCATACGTGAAGAAAACCAAAAACAATGCAAGTTATTTATGTGTTTATCTTTCGTCTTTGTTCTGCTGTGTAAATGATTATCGCTCTCTCTGAAATGCGTTGGTCATTTGTTTTTGTGCTGTTATTGTTGTTGTTGTTGTTGCTGTTGTTGTTGTAATTGCTCGGTGTACGGCTTCTGTTAAGTGTATTTGTGTCTGCTAAGCTAACAGCGCCTGCGCATTAACAGCACCCGGCGCTGTTAACATGCCATGTTTTATGTTAAACGAAAAGCTTTAAATTGTATTTATTAAAAATAAAAAATAAACACAAAATGTTTGACTCTGTTTTTTTTTTTTTTAAATAAAATTCTATATAATTAAACAATATTAAAGTAGCACATACATACATCAAAATTACACACATATACAAAGATTTTTTTTATAGTTTACGAAAAAAAAATAAAAAAATAATAATAATAATAATAGCAATAGACTAAAAATTAGATGCTGCAACATGTTTGTTTTCTGTTTAAAACTATGTAACTGAATTATTGCAATTTTTACATACATTTTACGTATATGTACACATGTATGTGTTATGTATATGTATATATACATACATATATATATATATATATCGTGTATGTGCTTATTTCTTGATTTTCTTTAAGTTATTTTATGTTTAGCTTATTTATAGTATATATAGTATATGTATATAAAAAAAACCTTTTAGCGCTCCTTTTTTTATGTTTTTGCTTTTTCTTTTTCTCAACTAACATTTAGTGTACAAAAATTGGAAGTTACATATAGGTATACATATATATGTCTATATAGGTATACATATATATGTCTATATATATATATATATATTGTATAACATTACAAAAAATTGTGGCTAGCAATAAAAATATGTTGTCAGTTATAATAATATCGGTAGTATCCATTCGACAATGCAGGATAGGATTGATATATATGTATAGGTATATATATAGATAGATATATATATATATATATATGTATAGAAAGGGTATATAGTTGCCTGTGCTGCAGCACGATCTCAATAGCTTGACCGACATAGATATATATATATATATATCTGGTCGCACTTTTGGATCGTTTTGCACAACAGATCTTTAATTTAATTGATAATATTCTTTTTTTTTAATATTTGTCATACATATATATAAAAAGTGGTTGTATATATATATATCCAGATAGATATAGAGATATATATATATATACACATATATATGTAAGATATATATACATATATATGCCATATCGAGAATAATATCAAGCGTTGCCTTAAGTAAATTTAATTATGTAGTTTTGCCACATGGATTCATCGGTTGGTGAGGGGGGAAGGGTGGGGGGTGGGGGCGTGTCTTTCCTCTGGCTCGGTTCGCTTTTTACATGCCCGACTCCGCGATGCCCTCGTCATCTGCAAGCATTACACAAAATATTAGCAATTGTTATCAAATTTTCAACACATTTAACACAAAACTAAACAAAAGGCAACAAATTGAACTTCGACGTGCCGAAGTTTGAATACCCTTGCAGACATTGGGCAGATACATACAAATATATACATATAAAGCTAGGGTATTTTTATATACAATTTCGATCTCAAGCAGATCAGGTAAACATCTCCAAAAATGTGCCTCTCTCAGCTTTTTAGCATAAAGCACAACAAATTTGAATTTCCACCCATTTTCCACCGTATAATGAGCAGCTTTAAAAATAAGCACAGTTTCCACTCAAAGGTGTGAATTTGGCAAAAGCTGTGAAAGAGGCCTCATTGAGTTTGAACCAGAAAAAGTGGAATTGAAGTTTTTCACCCATTTTCCAGGTTCGCTGAGAGAGAGTGAATTCGGCATAAGCTGTGAAACAGGCTTCAAATTAATTGATCATTGATTTTAAGTTTGAACCAGCAACTTCTTCTAGGCTAGCCCAGCTTTAAGCTCAAGTATTCATTACGGAGGATTGGATTTTGCTCAAACGAAGTTTGCAAAAGATTTTGGAAAATGAGTGGAAGCTCGTTCGGAAAGCAGACGAAAAAAAGAACTTGTTTTCCGCGCATTTTCCACGCTTGCGAGCGGAATTTGGTGTAAACAACGCCTCAGCGTGCGCCATCAATCAGTCAGTCAATCAATCAATCAATCAGAGTAGTTATATGTATTAAGATGGGTTTCCTGATTCTTGCTTGAAATTAGACTGCAAGGACATCAAATAATAATAATACTAAATAGAATAATTAATAAAGCGTGGGAGGCATGCAACAGCTACAACAACAAGTACAAGGAACACAAAACGTAACTGAAATGAGAGACACATGCAGTGAAAAGAGAGAGAGAGGGAGCGAGACTGGAGTAGCATGCAAGAGAGAGAGAGAGAGAGAGAGAGAGAGAGGTAGACAGAGAGAGCGTGAAATATTACAAACCCATAAAAGGATTGGCATAGATGATGCCACCGCTGCCGCCGCCGCCGCCGCTGCCAGCAGCTGCCTCCAGTGCAGCCAGATTGGACACACCCCCCAGACCAAGACCTAGACCCGACCCAGAACCAGCAGGATTAGCTGCTCCTCCTGCTGCTGCTGTGACCCCCAATTTGCCGCCCAGCTTGTTGTAGCTGTCCGCGTCGCCGATGAGCGTGGCAATGTCCTCCGCATCGGCGGGTGCCGAGGAGTTGCCCAGTAGCTGGTCATAGCAGCTGACATCGGTGCTGATGACATCCACCTCGATGTCATCGTCGTCCTTCTCCAAGCTGTTGCGATTGCTGCCGCCGAGCGAGCTGTGCAGCGCATGGGAATCCTCGTAGCTGCCGCCGCCGCTGTCATCGTTTGCATTGTTCGATTTGGCGTCGATGTGCGTCTCGAATTCGTCGTGCATGTAGAGCACATCTTCCGGCACCTCCTCATCCTCCTCCTCCTGCTCCTCATCTTCCTCCTGCTCCTGCTCGTCGTCTTCTCCTCCTCCTCCTCGTCCTCCTCCTCGACATCCTGTTCGTGTCTCTGCTGCTCCTCTGCCATTTGCTCCTTCAGCTGCAGCTCCACGCCCAGCTCCAGCGAGCGCCGTCGATAGACATCCTCGTCTGGCTTGGTCTCCTCCTCGGCAAAGCTGAGCCGCACATTGTTCCGACCGACGGCGGCCGTTGGGATTAGCTCGTGGCTGAGACTGTTCTTGATATCACAGGAGCTGGCGCTGAATGTGATCAACTGCGATTTGCGTCTGTGCTGGAGCGTATTGTAGCCATTGCCCAGGGTCATGCCGCCCGGCTCCCTGCCCTGCGAATCGATGTCGACACGGCTGCCCTCCTTGCAGATCATCGAGCTGGGCTTGTTGTCAACCAGAACAATCACAACCGAATTGTTGTTCTCACTCTGATTGACAGCCGCCGAATGTCATCTGTCCGGCCTGTCCTCCACCACGCCGAACGAGCTCATCGAGTTCGTCGCCATCCCGTGACCCAAGCCCAGACCCAAACCCACGCCCAAACCCACCCCAACCCCGACTCCGAAGCTGCTCGTGAGGGGCTGCTGATCGTCGTGGATAATTGCGGCATTCGCGTCGTCGATGGCCTCCGCCTCGGCCTGTTGCAGCTGCAGCTGCAGATGATCCTCGATGGTGGCCACGATTGCGCCATGCTCCTCCAGCTGAGCATCTGCGCCTGTCCCACACCACAAGAACGTGTATTTGTGTGTATTGTGTGTGTGTGCGTGTGTTAGAAGAAATTCGCATTTTGGTTAGTCATGTTTTCGCACCCAGCACCAAAAGTGAAGAAAAACAATTCCAGTCGAGTGCCACCGACTGCGCCATGCTCTGCTCACTGGCGGAAGTTAACATGACCGGCAGATACCCTGCAGCCAGCCTTGAAAAACACCTCGGTTTATGCTCGCACATATTTCAGTCTCCATTCAGTTGAACAGAGATGAGACAAATGTGGCCTAAGTCTGCTATATATATCGATAACTTTTCCAAGTGAGATTAAAAATATCGATAACTTTCCTAAGGGGGATTGAACATATCGATAACTTTCCGCAAGGGGGAAGATCTATTCATATCTAAACCTCATACCTACATAATTAAATATGCTGTCTCTAGCTCTCACCTCATCTACCATCTATTGCTATCGATATTTATCGATATCGGACTGATTTAACACTTTGAAACAATCTCCAGTAGATGAAGGCATATTGATAACTTTTCTAAGTAAAAGAGTGGGATACATTTACATCCATACCCCTCACCTACATATTAAATGTGCTTTCTCTAGCACTCAACTAATCTTAGTCGATAAATATCTATTAATCGATTATCGCTTTATCGGTTATCGATTTTGAGATTATGAGCACTATTATCAAATGTGTTAAGTGGGCCTTCATATGGTATAAATAGACCAAGAACTTTTCACTTTGCAACCTTCTTTCGTTGCGTGAGTACAGGGTATCTTCCGGTCGTGCACTTTCGGCTGTGGCACTCTTATATTTTTCGATTTGTGAACAGAGCATGGCATAAATCTAATCATAAATGCTGTTCAGCATTTGTGGGTTAGTGTTAAAACGAGGCGTTCGCAACGAGCGGCCCAGCACCAGGCAACAAGATGGATCCAAAATGGGATCTGGCCACCTACCTTCGAAGCCCTCGTTGTCGTCCATGACGCGGGCCGGACCGACAATGTTCTCCTTGCCCTCGAGCACCGCCAGCAGGCACTGGTGTATGCAAATGTATTGCTGCTCCGTTTGCACCATCCAAACGCGCTCTGCAAGTGGCGAGCGAGAGAGAGAGAGAGAAAGTGTGTGGAAAGGATTAAGAGCTGGGGACGAAGGTTGCGCTGAAGTTGGGGACTTACCCTTGCGCATGGCATAGACAATGCCGAAAATGTCCACATAGTCGGACGTGTTGATCTGCTGCAGAATGCGATCCAATGTGATGAAGGTGCCCGATCTGCCAACGCCAGCGCTGCAGTGCACCAATATGGGACGCTGCTCGGCGCCGATGCGATCCCGGAACGCGCGCACGAAACGCACCAGCGTCTGTGGAGGATTTGGTACGCCGAAATCGGGCCATGTGATGAAATGGAAATGACGCAAGATGCGCTGCTCACTGCCCTATAATCGAAAGAGAGAGGGATAGGAGTTGAGTGGGGCAGTTGGGAGGGAAAAGTCCAAGGACCAAGGTCCAAGGTACTTACCCGACACAGCATAAACTCGGTCATGACCCAGTCGGCGTAGTGGCTGTCGTTGAGTATTTGCACCTTGATGTCGCCGTAGAACACGGGCACCGTATCGTTGGGCCAGTATTGGTCGCACTTCTCGCGGCCCTTCTCGAAGCAGCGGGTCAGCATGACAATCGCCCGCGAGTTGCTCTCCCAGCACATGCGCCAGAAGTCGTCGCGGGTGGAATGCAACGGTCCTTGGGTGACAATGAATTCCCGGGGGGAATTGTGGCCGGGCACATAGTTGGCATTGATATAGTCGGAGCCCTCGTCATCGTCAACGGGCTGCAGCTTGAAGCGCGAGTGATCGTAGGGTAGAATGTTGGTGAAGCGATTCTTGGGCCGATTGCAGGGCAGATCGGCGAACGTGCAGGGTTGATCTCGGCCGACATGTTTCAGCTCCTCGAACTCCTCGCTGAAACGGAAGTCCGAGTCGGCGGACATCAGGCGATAATGTTCCGCAAAGTTCTTAATCAAAATGGGGCGATTCTGTTCGATGACGCTGTCCGGCAGGGACATGTTATCATTGGCACGCGAGTCCTTGGTCGTCTTGCGGCAATTGTTGCGACGTCGCTTGTAGAAAACCAACGTGACCAGCAGCACCAGGATTATGGTCATCGGCACCGTGATGGCCACAATCAACGAGGTGTTGTCTTGATCTGCAAAGAGCACGGAAGCCAAAAAGTTAGCTAAAGGCACATATCTAATAAAATAATATTGGCATTGGCTTATGCCGGACGACAGCTTACCCGGCGAGCTCAGCAGTTCTATGACGAAGGATCATAGAACATGCAACAGGCAAGACATAGATAATAACAGAATGGGATTAAACAAAAAACACGCAGCTCAGTTAGTTTTAGGTTTTAGCTTAGGCTGAGTTTCGAATGGGTCTAACGCAATGGACCAAGTGCGAGTGATCCTTTCTACAAGCTGAACAACTAAGCTAACTTCTTTTTTCTATCTACATGAAATAGAAGCCCTAATGTAGGACTTGATCTGCCTCCATTAGTTCCATCATCGTTTTTATTAAGACGACCCAAGTCCCTTGCAACTTCCTTAAAGCGCCATTCATGTGCTTGGAATTTTCTCCATTTCTCTCCCGTCCAAAGGTTACACTTACTTTCTAGAGACTTTTTACTTGTAAGCCCTACTTCCATTTAAACAGATTTCGCGTGAAGAAAGTATGCTGTGTGGAATACTCTATGTGGAAGTCTTCAAGTCTCCGTCTAAGTGTTGACCTTCATAGGAATAGGTAACTACCGTAAAAACTTCCGCTTCCTAGATCTTCCGTTTGTAGTTGGGGATTGATCATCAATCAGTCAGTCTGTTAGTCAATCAGTCAACCCTTAATGGACCTCTTAGTAACGTCTCAGCTAATAAGCTACTTTAGTGAATTGACCTAGTCGACCTGATCTTTATTCCTTAAGGCACTTGCCCACTCACCGGTTTGTATGGGAAAACTGTAGGCCGTGTCGGTGAACTTGTCGGGTCCGGTGAAGGCGCGCACCTTGACGCGATAGGTGGTGCCGGATTTGAGGGGTCCATTGCAGTAGCCGATTTTGTGATTGTCACAGTTCTCGGTGCCGATGGTAAAGTCCTCAACGGAACGATTCTCGAACGGGTAATATGGATCGATGGCCTGGTAGGGCAGCCAGACGCTATACGACTGTACGTCCAGCCAGCTGGGCATCTCCAAGCCGGAGGCATTCTTGGCATCGTCCTCGGCCACAATGATCGTGTACATGCGCACCTGTCCGTTCTGGTCCGAAAAGTAGTTCTTCCGGAAGCGTATCTGTATGGTCGACGAGCTGCGGTACACCTCGGTGGGCACCACCTGGGTGGCGGGTCGCGGCGGCGCCAATATGGGCATCGTTTGCTTGTATTCCCGTTCCGGGCCGTAGCCAATCGCGGTCTTAGCCTGTATCTTAAACACATACGTCTCGCCTGGCTTCAAGTTCTTGATCACGCCAAACGATTCCTCGGAATCAAAGTCCTGCATGCCCGCATCCGTTGCATTGTTGATGTTCACATACGCAATCGAGAACTGTCGAATGACGCCGTTCGCCTCGCTGGAGGGCAGCGACCACTCGAAGTTGATTTCGCTGGGTTGCACATCCATCGGATGGAAGCGTTCCACGCGACCCGGCACCGCCTCGTTGGTGGTAAAGCTGGCCGAGAGCGGGGCACTGCTGCGCAGGACCGAGGACTCCGTGCCGGAGCGTACGACCACGGTGAATGTGTAATTGCGATGCGGACGCAGGTCGCTGATCGTGATCTCGTTGCGTGTGGTCATGTTCTGGGCGAGCAGATTGTCGGCCGTCAGGTAGGCGATATCAAAGTCATTGTACTCGCCCTTGGGCAGATCCCAGCGCAGCGATATTTCCGTGTCCGTGATATTCGTTGCGTGCAGCTGGGTGATCGGCTCCGGATAAAGGCGATCCTGTCGCTGGATGGGCAAACTGGCAACGCCGCCGCTCACCGTCCACACGGTTATGTTGTAGAGGCGACCCGGTATCAGGCCGGTGAAGGTCACCTTGCGGTCCGTATCGTTGGCCAGCTTCTCCTTCTCCTTGATCTCCGCATCGCCCAGCGAGAAGCGATAGATATCGAACTTGGACGATGACTGCGGCGTCGGCGTATAGCTCAGCGTTATGGTGTCCCGTTCGTCCTCCTTCTCGCCGTTGGCCACCACCACGTCGGACTGGATGAGCGGCATGGTGCGCGGATAGAGGCTCGTTATGCCCGACAGTATGCCATAAGAGGTCGTCTGTATATCGAATTTATACTGTACACCCGGCATTAGATCTCCAATCAGCACCCGGACTGTAGATAAATCATCAGCTGGAAAAGACAGACAAAGAGAGAGAGTGTTAGTAAGAGCATATTGCTTAGAATATCTAGTTAAACTTCCGGAGATTCGTTCCTCATTTACTGTCCTCTTTACTCTTGGAACCCTGCTTTATCAGACTAATTACTTCTCTCGAAAGCGCTTAGTCTTAATTTAAAGAGTACCTTTTTCTGGAACTTGGAGTAAATTCCTTATCTTCTGCCTTTCTTCTTTTACTATCCTGATTCTTAAACTTCTTATTCTTATACTTTATTTTATGGAGTTACACCTGTTTAACTCTATTTTTAAAGACTTCTTCCATAAGAAGCTTTGCTACCTTTGCTTTTTGCATGACATTTTAGACGACGCTATCTTCTTCTTTCCCACCTTAGACTTGGGTCTTCTTTCCTGTTGCTTTGACTGGGAAAGTTGTGCTAGGCTAGACTACTTCTTATTTTCCTATTGCCCAACCTTTGATCTTGGAACAATAGACTTGGCTTTAACTTTGCTTCCTCTGACAACTTAACAAGCATAGCTTAGACTAGACTCTTCCTTTGGGAACTGCCTTTTCGGTCCCCGACTTACCCGACTTGTTCTCCGAGACGTTTTTGGTTTGCACGCGCGCGGGATTGTCGCTGGGCCACCATTTAAGGATGTAGGATTCGACACGACCCTCCGGCTTGGGCCACTCCAGCGTTATGTTCCGCGAATCGACGAGCTGTATAATGTTGGAGACCGGGTTCGGTGGCACAGTTGTGTTGACCTCCTGCGGATTGGGACTCTCGACGCCGAAGCTAACCGTGTTCACCTGTATGGTGTACTTCTCGCCCTTGGTCATGTCCGTGATGTCGGCCTCCGTGGAGCGGACGCTGGGCAGGCGTACCCACTGCTGTTCGCTATCAGTGCGATAGCGTATGGAATATTCCGTAAACTCGCCACTCTCCGGCGGCGACCAATGGACCAGCACCGAGTTGCTGCGCACCGTTTCGATGGTCATGTTGCGCGGCGGATTGGGAACTGAAAGTGAAGGAATAGGATTAGCTGGGAATCATAGCCGGAGTAATCGACACTTACAGACTGCCTGGAAGTAGGCGTGGGGCTCGCTGCGCAGCTCGTGACTGACGGCAAAGACCTTGAGCTCGTAGCCGGCGCCCGGCTGAAGGTTCTTGATGACCAGACGGGACTCCTTGGTGATGAGGGTGCGCACCTCGCTGGTGCCGTTGCGCGAGTAGAGGACCTCGTACTGCTCCTGCTTGGAATTGACATCGCTCTTCCAGCTGATGTTTAGGCCCATCCGTATGCTCTTCAGATCCTCAATGATGGGCGACGAGGGTCGCGTCACCACAAAGATGCTCGTCTCGTTCGATTCCATTTTCTTGGACACGGCCTGCACGGACAGCGAATAGTTGCGGCCCGGCAAAAGGCTCTCCAGGGTGAACCGAGTCCGATCCGTGGTCAAGGTGCTCGTGTCGCCATTAAATGTCTCCAGCTCGTGGTAGCTAGAGGAAGAGGGAAGGGTTTGAAGTCGACCTTGAAGGATTTAAAGGTTTCTTCCGTTACTTACACAATGCGATACTCGTCCTGGGTGCTGGCCGCATCCGCCTCCCAGGTTATGATCATCGTGTTGGTCTTGTCATCATTGAAGCTGCGCAAATTGCGAACGGGCAGCGGACGCAGGGTGACATCGCCCGTGGCGGGCCAGGAGGTCACCTTGCCGGAGACGGTCTTCACAATTACATTGAAGGTCTTACCCGGCTCGGCAATGTCGCGGAAATCAAAGAAGGCAATCGGTTCGTTGCTGCGGGCAACTGTCGACTGGCGACGGGTAGTTGCGACCGAGACCTGATACTTGTCGAACTCGGAGACGCCCTTGGGCGCCTCCCACAGAACCCGGAACGAGTTGGACGTTATGAAGTCCTTGTCGAAGGTCACGTTCAGCGGACGCAACGGCACCGTTCGATATTGCGCGGTCGTCGGCAGCGATATCTCATCCTCGGACATGGTCTGCACGGATATGTTGTAGGCACGTCCCGGCACAAGTCCCTTGAAGGCCGCCTGCGCCGGACCCGGCGGCTCGCCCTCCTTCTCCACATACAGCACACTGTCGTTGGCATCGGGCGGCTCTATCGACACCTTGTAGTGGGTGTATATACCCGCCGGATACGGCGGCTGCCACAGCACCAGCAGCGTTGTCTCATTCCGAAACCACACAATGAATTTCCCCGGCGTATTCGGTTCTGCGGAGCACAATCATCAACGGAGCCAAAGGGAACAGAGAGAGAGAGAGAACAAAGTTGAAAGTTTCTTTGTGTTAGTTGATTTGACAGTCGAAATATTTTGGTATATACAGATTACGTGAGTATATACACACACAGATATACATATACATATATACAAATGTGTGTGTGAAATGCAAACAAATGCGCTTAGTTCAAGTTGAATGCTTTGGTCTATTCCTCACATGCACCTTGGTTAGAGCTAGAGCTAAATGTGTCTATTGATATAAGTTTTCCTTAGTTAGTAGTATGTTAGTATATATATATATTTGTATGGGTATTTTAGGAAGACATACACTATTTTTAATATATAGAAACAAAAATGTATGCTATTAACCAAACTAAACTAACCAAACCTTTCTTTTTTCACAAAATAAAAATCAAATCCACCCACAAAAATAATATATTTTCTCCCTCCCCCTTCCTTGACACTATTTACTCCATTTAAATCCTAAAATTTCATTAAGATCGGTCTGTAAAGACCGAAGTTACGCGACAACCTAGCCAAAAATAGCATAAAGTTAGGTTTGTCTATAAGAGAAAGCTAGAAACTTTGTTAATGCAGCTTGGAGTTGGGCTTAGAGTATCTCCTAGTCGGTGACGCCCGACTAAAGCGTGCTTACTTGCTCTCTGATAGGTAATATATTATATCATAGTCAGATGCGAGTCCAAAAAGTTCTACTATAAATATAACCCCTATGATTGCTTTATTTGAGCTTGACTTGAGCACACGGCAGCTTCAAATCTGCGTGAAGCGCAGCTAACTTAATATCGCATATATTGTGATTTAGTGCTGCCAGATCGTCAAAAATTCAAGGCATAAACATAGAAATTGACCACTGTGCAAATGCCGTTGCCAGCCAGCATTTGGTGTTTGCAGCAATTTCTGTGCAGTCGCACTTTGTTGCGGTCTGCCAGCCGAGTGGGGTGAAGGGAGATGGAGGGGGAGGGAGGAAGGGAGTGCAATTTGGGGCTAGTGAAATGAATTTGGCTCGTTGCCAGCGGTCAGTTTTGGGTGGCTTTTGGGGGCTAGGTCAGGGTTGTTTTCGGACTATTGAAAAGGGAATTCGGGCTAGCTTTGAGGTTAGTTTGTAAACGAAAAACAAAAAGTAAAATTTAAAACTACGCATGCAGCTCTATTTAAGCGGGGCAACCGGAATGTGTGCACATTACATTACCTCTCAAGATTTTTATGTCCAGCAATTCTTTATGCCGCGTCCTTCGACCTTTGTGTTTTATTTAATTTAGTTTTTAGTTACAATTACGAGTAAAAGCACAAGAGTTATTTTTATGTTCGGGTTGAGAGTAGAAGAATGAGATATTGTTGTTGTTTTAGTCAAGTTTCACCAACACCACACACAGTAAACAATTTAATGGAATCGTAGTTTTTTAGGTTTTACGTACTTGTCGTGAAGTTGCGACTCGTATAGGCCACAGACTCCTTGCCATCGTATATGGTATATGCCTGGACCTGGTATGTGGCGCCGGGGGTCAGCTCCTTGACACTGTGCTGGAATGTATTGTCGTTGACCTGAAAGGTGCGGTTATAGCTGCTCGATGCCTCCGATAGGCCCAGCACCTTTATCTTGAATGCCGTATAGCTGCCCTGGGTGGGCGGTGACCAAAGTATGATCGCGTTTTTGCCGCTGCGCACCTGCACGGACAAGTTGGAAGGCGGATCGGGCGCTGCAATAGGTTAAACAAATATATTAATTAAGAAAAAATTAAAAAAATAATTATATAAAAATTTGTTAGAACCCGGCATCGAACCCGCGCACGCGATGTTTACCATGCAAACATTCTATCCCTAAGCAAACGTTGTTTATTGTGAATGATTCACAATATTCAAGCACAACTCCTTGGCACAGCCGCTGCTGCTATCGTTGCTGCTGCTACTGCGCTGCTACTGCGCTGCCGCTGTTGTCTATTTTTAGCTACACCAAAGTTAAGCGCCCTCACTCTCTCTCGCGGACGCTCTTTTTTTCTTTTCTTTTTGTTGGTATTTTGTTTTTGCTACTGCGCTGCTGCGTAACTGGTTTTTGTTTTTGTGCTTTACAATTTTTCACTTTCTACTCTTGACAGCTACATTTTTATTGGCTACCGCGAAGAGAGGCAGATCGGACGAGGGGGAGAGAGTTTGTATTTAGACTACAATTTGAATTCGAGTTAACGGCATTTCAATTATTGAAATTAAGCTATATTTATGCACAGTAAATATTTTAATTAATCATAAATTTTAAAAAATGAGCCATTTTTGCGCCCGTTTGCGTTAAGGGAAAACGCAGCTGCGTGTTTAGGTGGCCGCTTTTTAGTGTGCATGTTTGTGTGTGTGTGAGTGTCACACGCACATCTCTGGGGTATTTATGAATTTGGGCAGTGCTCAGAATTACTCATCAAGCATTTAAAGTTAATAAAAAATAAAGAAAATAAAAAAATTTGTTTATGCATCGGCCGGGAATCGAACCCGGGCCGCCCGCGTGGCAGGCGAGCATTCTACCACTGAACCACCGATGCTTCGCGCAGTAAGCATCCTAGATGGCAGCTACATGAAAGCTCAATGATATCTCTATTGCTCTGGCTAGCATTAAATTAAAAAGTGTTGGCAGATAAAAAAAAATTACGTCAACATTTTGATTGATGCTTGGTTGTAAAATTCTCAACCAATAAAAGCTGACAATTAAACGACAGCAGCTAATGGAAAAATAAGAAAAAACGTTTATTGCATTTTTTCTTTACTTTCAGTTAAAAACACCTGGCATCTATTTTAAAAGAGTTTTGGCAAGCCTTTTACAGACGGCGTTGCCACCTTGTTCGACTTACCTGTCGTTATGGTCACCGTCCAGGTGAGCCAATCGTGATGCGTAAAGTTTGTGTAGTAGAGCCAGAAATTGTATTTGGTGCCGGGCAGCGCGCGCGAGAACTGAATCTCGTCGCCAATGTCCCGCGAGGCGATTGTTGTGTTAGGCTCCGGATAGCCAAAGGGCGGACTATAGTCCAGACGATACGAGGCGCCATCGTCCAGGCCGGGATTGTTCGGTATGCTTATGGCCAGGTCGGCGCCATGCGCGTGCTGCAATAGAAGAAGAAATTGTTAGCTTCTCTGTATATTAAACTGTAAACTGTACATACATACATACATACATACATACATAGATACATAGATACATACATACATACATACATACATACATACATACATACATACATACATACATACATACATACATATGTATATACATATATACATACATACATACATACATACATATGTATATACATATATACATACATACATACATTTATGCATACATACATACATACAAACATACATACACATATATGTACATACATGCCTACAGGCATGCATACTCACATACATGCACGCATATATAATATAGTTGGCAGACTTGGTTGAGATGAATTAAACAGGAGTCGGACTAATGGGTTTAACTGCGGGCGCGAGGCCACGAACTAATGAGTCAGGCAGGATGAAGCACAGGGTTCGAACCCCCGACCAACATGTGCGGACATTGTACTCGCTTAGCCGAAGGCCGGAGTAGCAAGTGCTATGAAAAAAATGTGTATCTTAGGCATAAGTTGAGGATGTCTTCGTTGGTTGCAACTCGCAGGAAGTACAGAGTTCGAGCTCCTGACAAATTATCGAGTATTATTAAAGAATAAATATCCTTTGCATATTAATAAGTAGATGGGGTAGATGCATTCGGCAGGGAGTACAGAGAGTACGAGTCCCCGAATAATGTGTATGGTTAGGTTAGACTAGGCTGTAAGTTGTACACTACATCAACTACTTTTCATATAAAAAGAAGAAGTTGCAATTATTTGGAGTGGGACTGCTGCTAATGGCCCCCCTCCCCCCTCCAGGCTCCCCACCCACCCCCTCTATCCAGGCTCCACCCATCCCCGAAGGAGCTGCTTCGCGCACAAAAAGTGCAATGACATTCGCGAGAGGCAAACAAAAGTAACAACTGACAATAAAATGGCGCATGAAGAGCAAGATAATGATAATGATGATGATGATGATGATGATGATGAAATGGGATAATGATGATGATGGGAATGGGAATGTCCTTGTTGTTGTCCTTTGGCTGGTGGCAGACGCCAAATATTAACACCGCAAACAATGTGAAAAACAACAAAAATGAAAAATGGAAAAAGCTGAAAAAATAATGATAAACAAATAATAATGCATTCAGACATCTCCACCCTCGCCCCTCCCTCCGCCCACGCGCACACACACACACACACATGCACATTTAAAGGATTGAGTGAGCAGCAATGATAAGTGTTGGAAAACGTGTAGGCGCCAGAGCACAGCGTAGCAAGCCCTGATTGCGCACACTACAAAAGCTGAAATTAAAAAGGTTTTTTTGTTATTCCCACAAACATCTTTAATTGGACACGCACGTGACAGTCGCATGAAAAGAATACAAAATCAATTTTTTGCATACTTTTTGCGCCGAGTCGTAAACAAGAAATGAAAACAAAATGTCCTGTCCTGTACGTGATGGAAAATAGTTGTGAAAAGTTCGCTGCAAACAAGCAAACTAATTAATAAATGAAAGCAATCATTTGCGATCGAAGAAAAAAACAACTTGTTTTTTTGGAGGAAAGTATTTTTATATGTATTTTTTTCCTGTGGCAACTGTACTTTAATTATTCCAGCTGAGTTTTTAGTCTTTTGTTGAACACATTTAATGGCCTGTTCAAGAGTTTTCTAGCAAGTGTCATAGAAAGTGTAAAGAGTGTCTACTTTTCAGGCATGTTAAGTTGGCTGCGCTTGTCTACTTTTCAGGCATGTTAAGTTGGCTGCATTTCTAAACATTTCTTTTAAACGTTAAGTTGGCTTCACATGACGTATTGATAGACAGCATTATCTGGGCTGAGCTTGATCTTTTTACATGCACGTTAAGTTGGCTGCGCTGGATCGTTTCATAAAGATGAAGTTGGCTGCATGTTAAGTTGGCTGCGCCTAACATATCCTTTTAAAGATTAAGTTGGTTGCGCTTGATATATCTGATTATTTGACATAAACGTTAAGTTGGCTGCGCTCGATCACTTCACAAGCACGTCAAGTTGTCTGCACTCGATCACCCCACAATAAAGTGAAGTTGGCTGCAGTTCTGATAACTCGACAAAAACACATTAAGTTGACATACAGCTCAGCTAGTCGCAATACGCGCTCAAATTCTGCGTAAGGCAGGAGTTTATTAAATGGGCGTAACATCAACACAGTAATGTTAATTTAATTGTACATTTCAAGCGAATGTGCTGTAAAAAGTCAACAATTTACACAAACTTAATGCCCGGGTTCGTTTAAATAACAACAACAAATGGTAGCATACTATAATTTATGTAAATAGCTGTCCCTGCTCGGGCGCCAGTAAAAAAAAACGCAGCGAATTAAATTTGTTGAATTGAATTATTGCTCTTGCTCTGTGCTCCACAGCAATTTAATCAAATGAACAAATGTGTGGGCGTTGGGCGTGGCCGCAAACATGAACTAACGGCAAAATGGTACACACACACGCACACACAGAGGGAGAGAGACAGGCACAGACGCATAAATATGCTCAAAATGGCCGCAAAAAAAAAACAAGGAAAACGAACGAACGAACGGCAAATAAAATTGCTGCCAAAATGGCGCACAAAATGGCGTCAAGTAACGGAAGTTTTACTGCAAACAAACCAAAAAAAAAAAATAGGAAAGAGGGGGAAAACGTGTTGAAATGATTGATGAGTGAAAAAGCCCGAAAAGGCAAAATGCAAATAAAATTCTGACATCGAGGCTCGAAATTCATTCGAAATGCAAAATAGTCGGCAAAAAAGTTGGCTGCCTGCACTTATGCTTATCATAATAAATTACGCATAGGCTTTTCAAGTGCGCCATTTGTCAACACTTGTCATTTTCCAGCCAAGTGGCAACGCCAATTGAGCCGATTAAAAGTCGACTTAAAGTTCACATCGAGCTCTGCTTAGCTCTTGATATGTTTGCTTATCTATTTTCAATTTCTCTTTTTGTGTCGCATTCGTAAACGTTTTACTGGCAGCCAAGATTATTTAACTCTGTGAAGAACACAACTTCCAGATAAAGACATTGGTCAAAATTTCGTCACCCTTTATCTTAGTTCAAATCTCATTCAATTTTCTTGAGGTTTGGCTTTTTTGCTTCTAAATCTGGCAACATTATTCTTGGTCAAAATTCATTTAAAAATGATACCCTCAAATATCCCAAAGAGACATAGTTCAAAATTCTTTCAGATTTTTACGAGGTTTTTAATTTACTTCCATTTTTATAGCTACCCCCCCTCCCCCCTTCCACTAGCGCGATTTGTTAGGTAGCAGAAGGTTCAGGGTATCCCCTAGTCGGGCATACCTTGCACTTTTACTTGTTGTTTTTTTCTTTTCGTTTTCAAACACATTTTTTTTAAAGTTTGACGCTTGAGGTGCTTATCGCAAGCTTATTCTCAGGCACAATGCTGTGGCACCCCCCTCTCCCCTCTCCCTTCTCGCCACTCCCAACTCCACTGTCCCGTTACGCCATGCAGTGCTTGGACCTGGCAGTTGGTCAATCAGTCAATCAGTCAATCAGCGAGTTAATCGCTTACTCTGCGCACACACAACTCATGCGGGCATTCCCCAATGTGATTATTTTCCATATCTTTTTCTCTTTTATTTTCTCTATTTCTCTTTCTCTTTCTCGCTCGTTTCGTTTTAGTTTTTGCCCGTCTGTCGTCACATAATCAATTGCTTTGTTACACTTTTTTTTATTATTGTATTATTATTATTTTCGCTGCGGCAACGCGAGTTTTTCTACATTTTTTCGCAACATTTTTGAGTAACAAGTTTTTGTTATCGCTGTTTTTGTTGTTGTTGTTGTTGTTTTTGTGCTGGGCGGCAAATTCAATTGCAATTTATGCGAAGCTTTCGCTACATTTTACACGCACTCACACGCACACACACTCACACGCACACACAGAGACAGACCATAAGTGGGCAAAGGAAAAGTAGAAACGAACAGAAATGAAATGTTGCTCAGCTACAACAACAACAACAACAACAAGCTGCAAATGTACCTCGGCTGTAAAACGGCACTTGCTACTCCCCTCCATCCCTCTCCCCTTCTTACTCTCTCACTCGCATCCCAGCTGATTGCATAATTGATGCGTTTCTTTTCTTTACTTTTGCGCCGTTTCGTTTCATGTCTCGCCTTTGGGCATTACATGATGCGCGCTTTTGGGCCGCGCTGCGGCTGCGCAGTCAGCGTCAGTCGGCGTCAGCCTAATTATCATTAACTAATAATGTTCATGCATGATAATTAGCGCGCGCTCGCTCGCTCGCTCTCGCAACGCATTATGCAATTGCGATGCGCGCAAGCAAAGACAAAAACAATAACAAAACGGTTCTCAGCAAAAGCTTCAAAATTTATGCTGCTGCACTCTTCACTCGCATTGTGCTCTTTGCATAAGCATATTTCCCAATTGGCCAGACAAGCTAGACGGCGGGAGATCTCTGACGCTGTGTCAATGAGACATGGCATACATATTTTACCGTTGCCAGATGATCAGAGATCTCTCTTTATATGAGCGTACATATGTTGCCGTTGCAAGACTGTCAGACATCTCTGGCACTCTTGACATGAGCGTACATACATACATATGTATGTTGCCTTTGCCAGATAGTCAGAGATCTCTGGCATTATAAATTTGCTGCCAGAGTCAGACTGTGCCAAATATCTCTGGCAGTCTTAAGCAAGATCTGGCAATCTCTATTCATTGATGTTGCCAGATAGTCAGAATCTCTGGCATACATACGAAAATGTCTGACACTCTGCCCATATTGCCTTTGCCAGACAGCTGGAAATCTCTAAGTGTATTCTGATTGGAATGCGATATACTTGTAGCTAGTCCAACTGGAGCGTGGCTCTACATGAACTAAAATCAAGTTTTGCAAAAGAAAAAAAAACAGAAAATATATAAAGCAGAAATTAATAACAATTAACAACAAAAATAAAGCGGCAACCTTCGCTTTTGCTTTTCGCTTTGGCTTTGGCTTTGAATCGATCAGGGTCAGTGCGATATTGGTCGAGTAGCAGAGAGAGAGAGAGGGAGAGAGATATACATAAAGGTAGAGATAGATAGAGAAAGATTGCGAAGATCGAGAGATAGAGGGAGAGAGATATAGATAGAGATTGAGATAGAGAGAGAGAAAGAGAGAGGGAGAGAGAGAGAAAAAGGGGGAGAAAGAGAGGACAAAAAGAGAGAAAGAGAGAGATAGAGAGAGAGAGAGGGACAGATATATAGATAGAGATAAAGATGGGGAGAGATAGAGATAGAGAGAGATGGAGATAGAAAGAAATAGATAGAGATAGATTTAAAAAGAGTTTGATTGATTGATGAGCTGATTGATTGATTGACGAGAAACGCAGCTAAAAAGTTGTCGATTGTCAATGTCAATGTCATACAGAATGGAGCTTTTATTCCACCCACATCAATGGAATATAAGTGAAAAAGAAAAAGTTTCTTAAATTATAAATTTTAGACTCGAAATAAGTCAAAATAAAGGCAGAACTTCTTATCTGGCATTTACCGTAACTGGAAATATTTGTTCTCCTCGTAGATGTCACTTATAAAGTATTTCAAATATTGTTTTAAGAAACTTATCTGCAATTCACGTTGTTTTTGTTCATTTCAAGCCTGACTGGCCGCAAATATTTGGCATTTCCCAGATGATGTTGCATTTGAGCACATAAATGAATATATGAATTCGTATTTATGGGTACTCGTTTTGGCCAGCATCAGCATCAGCTGCAGGCGGCAGATAGCCAAGGCAAACAGGGCGAATCAAGAGATAAACAAACGAATCTCAGCGGAAACAAGTTAACACAACAATTGGCCAAACATTATTTGACTAATTAAACAGACGAGCCGAAAGAATCTTCCACACAACCATCCACAAAAGCCAACAACAATGTCAGAGAAAAAAGCTCGCTGTTTAAGCCAAAATAAAAAGACAACCTTTTATATTTTACTAAAAACTCGGAAATTTGCAGCATTAAAGCTCTTTAATGCGTGATAGTTGAGCTTAAAGCTCCGACTCTGCTTTAAACTAAAGTAACACATTTTATTAACTAATTTCTCAAATTTCTTTTCTGAATATAAAGCCTTTGTAGTATTCAAGATTTTAGTGATTGAGCTTAAAGCTCTGTTAAAAGCTCAGCTTTAAAATAAATTTGTACATTTAAGCGACTAATTTCTCAAATGCGTATTGTGTGTATAAAGTTAAATAAATGAGCTTAAAGCTCTAAATAAATAAATAAAATATATTTAAGAAATCGAACGTTTTTTTGGAAGTTACTCAATAATAATAAAGAAAAAGAGTATAAAGGCTCTTGCATGAAGCCCAACTCAAACAGATAAGTAAAGGATATATATTAAGGAAAATAGTTCTTCTTTTGTTTAAGCTCTTGAAGAAATAGCTTAAAGCTCACATCGGGCAGAGTCTAAACAAATTGCAAATAGATAGGTTAAGCGACATGCCCGAAAAAGTAGGCTTCATTATTTTTTGCGATGCGCAACTCTTGAGCAAACAGAATTCGTCAAGATAGAAAGCAAAAGCCCAACTGATTGAGCATGACAACTTAACCTAAAAGTGGAATAGAGACAAAAGAGCCAAGCAAACATTTACCAGGCAGAACAACTTGTTTACAACAGTTACAATCCGGAGCAGGCAAATGTTTACATAACGGGCAACTGTGGGCCCTAGAAAAGCAAAACAAACGGTTAAAAGCTGCTGCTGTTTATCGATAACATTCGTATATCGAATGTCAGTTGAAATGCAACTAAATATTTTCTGAAACTAGCTGCTGATTACCGTTACATAAACACCTATTTAAATGTTTACAATTAACATCTGTCAACTGGGATTTATGAGCTGTTTAACAGGTGTAAATTACTGGGTATCTTTTAGCCAGACTCTCGCCCTCTCTCGCTTTCTCTCTCCCTCTCTCTGCCTCTTGGTCTTGTGCTGTGTGCAAAAGCTCAAGCCTTCTCTTTCCCACTTACAGCCACACTTGACTGTTCTATGGTTCGCTGGGCTGCTACCTGACCAAAAGGCAAACGCGCAATTAGCATAAAGTGCCGGACAGCGAGACAGACAGAGACAGACAGAGCTAAATGCATTTGTGTCTGTGTGTGTGTGTTTGTGTGTGCGCGTGCAGTTGCTGTTGTTGCTAGTTTGAAAGTGTGAAAAGTTGGCTGCAAGTTTCAGGTTGACTGCCTTGACGATGATGATGATGATGACGTCAGCGAATGCAAAGCGCAGCGCATAATAAGTAACTGAGTGAGTGACTAACTTATTAAGTGAGTGCGCGAGCGAGCGAGCAAGCAAGCGAGTGAGTGAGTCAGTCTGTGTCTGCAAGTGCAGCTCAATGGGCACACACACAGAGAAACACACCCCCGGCCATACAAATAGCGCAACTTTGATTTATTTATTTTCAAATTAACACCAAGAACAACCCAAGCGCGATATTGGAGCTTAACTTTCACTATGAAAAAAACGACGTAAACGAACATTTAGCTAGAGGCAAACATGAGTCAAGTATTTATAGTTCTGCGACTCATGATATACACAAAATTTGGTAACTATTTTTTTTCGTTACTATACACATGCACATGCATGTATGTATATTTGTTTGCCTACCTGCATTGCATGTCTGCCCGGCAGCACCCACACCCATACACACACACACACACACACTCAGGCAGACAGACGCAGGCAGAAACACGCACACAATTCCCCACTCAATTTTATTAGCCCGCGCTTAATTTATGTTCATTTACTTAGTTATTGTCTCTCTTTCTATTGCTGTCGCAGCGCTATTGTTTTTATTGTTGTTGTTGTTGCTTTATGCCAATTCCCTTTCTCATGCCCAATTCGCCTTTGGCAATTTGTATATTTGGCATGCGGTGCACGTCTCTTTGGCAACCCCCCCTACCACCTGCCCCGCGGTATTCCTCAACTGGACGAAGCGTCGCATTGAGCCGCGCTTAGTAACGTTGAGCTCGTCTGTTAAGCTGCAGCGCTGTCGCTCTCGCTCTCGCTCGCGCTCTGTTGCTGCTCTCACGCGTTCGTTAAATCACTCTCAGTTAATGGCTTTGCGTGTTTGCGCGTATGTGTCTGTGTGCGTGCGTGACAAGAATTGTTGCTTGTTGTTTGTTTATTTTGTTGTTGTCATAACAGCGCCTAGTTATCGCTTTAACAGCAGCAACAGCAGCCACAACAACAATTGCTTTAAATGCAACGACAACAACATATGTATGTATGTACATAGCCCAACAACAGGAAGCTTTAATTCAAATCAAATTGCCTCACGCTCTCGCACTCTCTTATTATGTGCCTGTGTGTGTGTGAGTTAGTTTGAGGCATTGCTTTAATTATTTAAAGCTCTGTCATAAATTGGCTCAATTTCAATTTGAATTTTGATTTATTATTGAAACGTAACAATAACAAATCAATTATCATAACAAATGACCATTTAACAATGGCCAAAAGATAAACTCGACTTGTTGATATAACAAAACACCCACACACACGCACACAATCTGACACACACACGAACATATGTACATACACAAACACATAGACAGTGCAGAGGAAATGTCAAAGCAATTGCGGTATTCGAAAATTGCCTCAAGCAGGGGTTTGAAAGGTTCAGCCATAAAGCCTGGCAGACAGGCTGCCGATAATACACTGCGAACAATTTGAGTGTTAATTTGAGAGTAAATAATGAACAAAAAATAGAAGATAGGATATTTTATGACAAGACAAAAGTAAATGGACAGTTAAAAACTAACAGTTTATCTGTTTAAATTAAATTTGTAGTCTTCATTCAAATCACAAGGAATTAAATCTGTAGCAACATTTCTTACTGTGCACAAATACAGGCACACACATATGTGTGCACAGAGGAGACAGAGGAGAAAACGGAGACGAAGACATAGGGGAACTTGGAGATACGTTGACATGACTATACACTTAGACATTGTATAGTGGCAGCACATGCCAACAGGGGTCGTGGCAGGGGTCGGGGGTTGGGTCGCAATTTTGCAACGCAATTTGCAAAGTGTTGACAGCAGACGCATATTTTATGTATGCGTGTGTTTGCGTGCGTGTGTGTGCTTGTTGCGAAACTTGCAGTCAAAGTGGAGCAGAGCAGTAAGAGAATTTATTAGTTGCCTTTCACAGCAAATATTGTGACAAATAGGCATATAAAAGAAGCTTTTTCCGAGTGTGTGGAGAGTGGGAGAGCGGGTGAATGGGAGAGTGGGAGAGCGGGAGAGCGGGAGAGTGCAGCCTCCCTGCTGTAGACAGTGTTGCCATCTTTTGTTAGTTTTAGCTAGTTTTAGACGAAGGAGGGACTCGAGAAAGCAAGTAAAAAAGTTTATTTAGCTGCAACCGACTGCGCAATACACTGTTTGAAGTCTTAACTTACACTCAAACTGTAAGCAGTGACTTGCAAACTGCAACAGTTAGCCTTAAAGCTGAGAGTCTGGCTAGAAACAGACACACCGACAGACGAACAGATGGATATATCCATATCAACTCGGCTGTTGATGCGGATCTGGCATTTACATATATACTCTCTGGTTTCGGCGATGTTTCCTTCTGTGCGTTACACATTTCCTGACGAAATTCAAATACCCTCTACAAGAGCATAAATAGCTAAATTTGATGGCGGAATTGCCAGCACTGTTAAGCTGAGCTAGCTTTGTGCTTGTGTGCATGTGTGTGTGTACGTGTGAGTTTGCTTGTGTGTGTGCTAAAAAGTTGCGACTTAAGTTTTATGCTGAATGCGTCCGCAGAACGAGATGCCATGCTGTTAATTGACATACATATCCCCCCGCCCTGCACTCCACACCCCCGCCCACCCGCACAGGACAGGCCAGACAATTACAGTGGTGGCGCCGTCAAGTGTGCCATGTGCATTTGCATGCGTGTTTTAACATACACATATGCACATACATATACATATGTATATATGTAAATAGACGTTTATCGATGTGTGAAACAGGCGAGCGGCATGTTGCATACTTTTCAGCCGCTGCAATTTGACACTTGACCCCACTTTTTCACGCGCTTAATCAGCAATTTCCATATTGTATTGTTTTATTTTATCATTTATCGTTTATCGATTATCGCGAGCAATTCACACATTGATAGTGAGTTGTGGGTGGAGGTGAGCGGGAGGAGGACGATTGAAAAGTCAGACCTTTGCTTTTATTTTCCTATTTTATGGGCATTATAAAGGGAAAAGGGTAACAGACAGCAGCATATATTATTTTTCATTCAATTAGTATCGATAAATATCGACTTCTCGACTATAAATATCGACTTATATTATTTAAAAGAGGATAACTCGAGAACTTTAAGCGCTAGATGCGCCAAATTTGGGATGCAGGTGCTCGTCTAGCATACACAGTTAAAGAGTATTCCTCTTTTTGGATACCCCAACAATTTCAAGAGTTACAGCGTGCTCGTTGGGTATATGCAACTGCTTGCCTGTTATGTTTGAGCTTGGCAAACTGATTAGCACAGTCTAAACAAAGTCTAGGCACAGGGTATCTCTTAGTTCAATTGCTAGCTTAAATGCTTAAGACTTGTGCTTATTATTACAGGGTATTTGTAGGTGTAGCTGCTTTCTTTGTGCTTTTAATGAGTGTCGCTGCCTTTGACAGCCAATTTCAGCCGCGTTAACTGTCTGTAGACACACATGTTTCTCCCCCTCTCCACCTCTCCCTCCCTCTCTCTCTCTCTCTCTCTCTCTCTGCTCTCTCTCTCTCTCTCTCTCTTTATGCTGTCTATATGCTCGGCCGTCTGTTGACTTTTCTGTCGCACTGTTGCCCCGTGCAAATTTGCCTGAATTATTGAACATTTCGCGCGCGCTCTTTTCCGGGAAAAAAGAAAACAACGCAGACAAAACAAACTGAGCTCCATTTTCACACATTTGCAACACGTTCCCCGCGGGCTGGAATATACTTTTATTTGTTCTTCTTGTTCTTGTTGGTTTTTTTTTTTGTTTAATTAAAGAGCTCGCAAAATGTTTAACGTATCAAATGATTTTTGCCAAAGATTTGTTCATTGAAAATCAAATGTTGAATGTCAACGAGGCAGAAGAAGAAGAGTTCGACTTAAAGGTAATCGAAGGGAACTCAAAAGAGACTCGACTAGCAGATGCCCTGCACTGTGCTTCTTCTTCTTCTATTAAATGTAGCCTTTATATGGAAATGGCAATTCCGTTAAACTTCGGCGCTTGGAGTCCGATTTTTTTTTTGGGAAATTCTCCGTGCTTGCATATGAGACTTTTCTTTAAGTTAATAGGGAATGGTTAGGGGTATTCCAAAAGTGAAATATTCTTCATCTTTTTATAACTCTCAAGTACCTAAATTTTGGTTACCTAGCTCTTAAAGTCTTTGAGTTATGATCATGATATTATTATGAAAAGAGAAGGAGATCGATCCGGGAATAAGCAGGGTATATTTTCTATAAAGTATCAGGAACCAATAGCACAAATCTCTGTCTGGTTTCTAAGCAATATCTCTTGCTGGATATTTTCCACTAAAGTCTCCAAGTTCTTAAACAGGAACTCGAGTTTTGGGCCCGGCGCCAGGAAATGCCCAGTTTTGCCTGCTAATAAACCAAAGCTTTGGCTATGAAATGCATAAATTAAAGTCGAGGCCAAGAGTTATGTGAGCGAAGGCAAAGGGGGGAGGGCAGGAAGGGTGTCTTGAAGGGGGGGAGAGGGGTTTGGGTAGCTCTGAAATGTTATTGTATGTGTGCTTTATGGTTTTTATGGAGCTCAAGCTAAAATTTGCATAAAGCTTGACAATAATAAAAATCGATACTCGTTAAAAGGCAAGGGGCGTGGCAGGAGGAGATGCAGAGCACAATCCCCCCCTTTTGCCCCCCCTCTGGTAATCATAAAAGACATTTGCATTGAGCAAAGCTGGCAAAAAAAATGGAAATTGAAAAATGATTCTTTGCCCCGAGCAGCGTCCATAAATGTCGCCGACAAAATTGATGCATGTGAAAAAAGGCTGAAAAATTCAAATGGCAGCAGAAGGAGAGCCATAAAAAATAATATTAAATTGCCATTTGCGGACAAATATGAGGCATGCCCAAGGCAAAAAGTGTGCAAAATGGACTCCAAATAGACTTTGGATCTATTTATATTAAATAACAAAAAATATAAATACAAATTGTTGCTTGCTTTAGCTTAGCAGGTACTTGAAGTGCATGTTAAATGTTTGCCAAGTGGATTAAATAGCAGTATGAATGCATTTTAAAGCATTTTATGTTGCTTTTAGCACAAAATGTTGCTTGCTTTAGCTTAACAGGCACTTGGACTGCATGTCAAATATTTGCCAGGAGGATAACATTGCAGTGTGAACGCATTTTAAAGAATTTTAATTACCTTAATATATTTGCCAAACCCTAACATGCACTGCTGCAAAGGAACGCAAATTAACCTCCCTGTTATCTGCCTGTTAACTGACATGCACTTTGCCAGCGACCTGACGGCGCCCGAGCAGGGACGTTTGACTATTAACATCGAGCGCAACTGTACCTGGCCTGGGGCCATATAAAAAACAAAAATAAAACGAACTTCTTCAAATTGTTTCTAGCTGAACGCTTAATTAACATGTAAATGATTGATGGCTCGACTTGTAAAAAGAAAAAAACCGAAATTCAATTAAGTGAAATGCGAATATGGCCTCAAGAGAGGGAGAGGGGGGGGAGTACAGGTACAAGACAACTTTTGGTCTTAGCTAATGGCCAAGTTGGCTTCTGCTTTTGGCCTTTTGGCATTTAAACGCGTTTGGCTTTCTCCTGCTTTCGGCCAGTCTGACTGGCACTCAAATGTCAGTTAGGATTTCGAATGGCTGTTGCCGTTGCTGATTTTATACCCCTTAACACAATTACAGGGTATGCCGGTTTGCCCAATGTTTGTTTAAAGGCTGGCCACAAAATGAGCTTCAGAGTTTTCTATGCTATCTTGCTCTTATTGGTTTTATTTGTTTTATAATCCCCTCAAAATTGGCTTGCGAAATCGATAAAGATCGATCTTAAGCCACTTTTTAAGCACTTATCGATTGTAATAAAAGCTAGATACTCCAACTTTGGAATAAAGTTGCTCGAAGAATCGATTTGACGCGACACAAATTTATTTATTAATCGATACTTTTCTGAGCATATGCTTGAGATAGTATGAATCGATAATAAAATCGACAAATATCGAAAAGCCATTTTCAGGTTAAAAAACTAGGTAAAGTTCGAAAGTGAAAATTTGCAGAGTGTGGCCAAAGAAGAAGCACAATTGCCGCCTACGTTTGCGAAGCGTTTGCTACAGGGTATCTTCGCGTCGACCACTCCAAGCTGTTACCACACACAGGCAATTGTTATGGGCTGTTATTTTAGCCCGGCTAAAACTAATTAAGTCACAGCCCAGCCGAATTTGACTTTGATGAACTGCTCGCATGTGCATTGGCTAGATGGGGGCAAGGTCAGGGAGGGAGGGGGCGAGGAGGGGGCATTGCAATACGAGACGCATTTGCATAACAATCGAGCAGGGGACGGGAACTTCCACCCATTTTAGAGGGTTGTTGCAGCGAGTTGCAGTTGCAGTTGCATTAATCTTAATTAATGCCATGTTGCAGTTGCACTTGCTGCATATTCCAGGTGCGTGTGAGGAGTGAGGGGAGGGGCGGGGGCAGGTGTGTAAGTGGGGCGAAGGGGGGACATTTTAATTAAGCGCCAGCTTTGGCAACTTGCAAGGATTCGATTTGGCTGCAAGTCGAAAGCGGTTAACGGCCAACTAATGAAAGACGGGCGGCGAGAGGGTGGAACGGAGGGGGGGGGGGATCTGAAGAGAGGGCAAGAACATCTTAGCCCAGTTTAAAGAAGAAGTAAACTCAGCTGCTGCCTCGACCCAAATGTCAACGAAATGGCGACGGGAAACGAAGCGCATGGCCCCAATTCCGGATTAGCTTCAGGCAAATGTTTGCCCAAAGCACGCGACTAGCAGATACCCTGTAAGCAGTCGAAAGGCCTACAACTGCTGCAAAGTCTGTAACACCTGCGCTGTATGCCCTGTACACAGATTCAAGAGGAGTATATTAGTTGCGATGTGAAAATCTGCTTGAAATAAAAGCTGAGAGCTGGAAATAAAGGAACGAAACGAAATGGAACGGAATGAAACGAAACAAAATGGCAACGAACCGCATGCGGAACGAAATGGAAAGGAATGAGCCGCATGCAGAAACTTCTTCATTTCTCTTTCTCTCTCTCTCTCTCTTTCTTTCTCTACATATAACAGAATGTTTTTAAGACAAAACCCGCGGAACGCAATGGAATGGAACAAAACGAAATGGAATGAAACGAAACGAAATGGCAACAAACCGCATACTGAAACTTCTCTCTTTCTCCTTGTGTCTCCCTCCCTCTCTCTATCTCTCTCTTTCCCTTTCTCCCTCCCTCTTTCTCTCTCTCTCTCTCAGTCTCCCGCTGGCAAATTTGTTGCCTCAGCGCAATGCGATAAAGTTTTTAATTACAAGAGAGGGCGACACACATTTTTGCAGCCATTAAAAACTTGCTGACACAACACAGAGACACACCCTCCCCCTTCACAGGCAACCCCTGCCCCCATCCAAGCAGACAAACAGAGACCCTTTCGGCCAAAAGTGTTGTTCTTCCAGTTTCAATTAACTGAAAAATGTTTATTTGACACCATAAAATATGTGCGAAACGGCAGCGAAAAGAAGAAGCACGCCGAATTCCAGCTAAAAGTTGGTAATATATACCCTGTAAAATACCCTACTTAAAGATTTTAGATTTTGAATAACCTGCCGCCAAAACCCCAAAACCCCAGGAACTCGAAGACTACACGAGCTGCAGCTACCAAATTTCGTATATCGTTACACGTAAGCCCCATAAATGATAAAGTTCGGGTTTTTCTTAAATCCAGGTAGTTTCTAATATGTTTTATCTTTGCTTCTTGAGAGTATGGACCCAAGGAACTGAAAGATCATAAGAGCTAAACTCAAAGTATTTGACATTAAGGCTCTCATAAAACATATCTTTTATTAAGACTCACTTTATCTTAAATCTTTACTTAATGGACCCAAGGAACTCGGCGACTGTGAGAGCTAGAGCTATACAATTTGGTATGTGGGCTCTTGTAAACTAGATAATTGATAATATCGTGAAATCGGAATACATTTACCCACTTTATCTCAGATATAACCATGATGAACCCAAGGAACTTGGGGACTGTAAGAGCTAGATTGTGCAAGTTTGGTATGTAAGCTCCTCTTAGGAATAGTATTAAGTATATCGTGAAATGGGAACATATTTACCTATTTTATATAAAGTATAAGCGTAATGTACTCAAGGAACTCGGAGACTGTAAGAGCTAGAGCTCTACAATTTGGTATGCGTGCTCTTGTTAGGGATTGTATTATGTATATTGTGAAATCGGGACAAATTTATCTACTTTAGCTCAGGTATTACTATTGTTGACTCAAGGAACTCGGGGACTGTTCGAGGTAGTGTGCTTAAATTAAATATGTAGGCCCTTATCGAGGAAACTATTTGTTATATTGTGAAATCGGAACACTTTTACCTACTTCATAGCAGATTTGATCAGATATGGACTCAAGGAACTCGGAGACTGTCAGAGCTAGAGTTGTCGAATCGAGGCAATGGACTCCTTGAGGTAATGCGATCAAAAGATCATGAAAATCCGTAACAACATGTTGTTGCAAATGGTCGAGTTAGCTCGAACAAGGATTGCCTTGCGAATAGCCAGGTGATTTTAGTCAAAACATTTGTATTTGGCATTAGTTAAAATTAGTTGCTTTCGTTTTTCAAATTCCCGTTTAGGCTTGGGTTATTTAGACATCTACAATGCTTGCATGAGCGCGGCGTGTTCTCTTTCTGTTTGCAGACGAAATTCAAAGAAAACGGAGTAAAATACACAGACACACACATTTATCGTGAGGATAACGCCAATTGGCAGCAGGATGTGCGACGTGCAGCAGCTGCTCTGCGATCTGGGGCAGACGTTCAACAAATTCAAGGAGCTGCGACGCGCCGAGCTGCTCAAGGTGCTCGGCCAGGTGCGTTGCTGCGAATGCTGCCACAGGCTGCGCATGCTGAGGGCCCGCGAGCAGGCCGGCAAATGGCCGTCGCGCACACTGCGATTGCTTGCCGCCTGCTTAATCCTCATGTTAGCGCTCCTCATCTGCTGGCTACACTTGGCGCGCAGATTCAATCATGCCCAAACGCACGGCAGCGGCGTTTGTCCCCCAACCCTTTTCTATACCTACACCGACTGCGATGTCTACGTTTAGCATTCGCCCAATTCCCATCCGGTTAATTTAGAATCAATTTATTTAACAGCCGCAGATCCCTCGCCCAAGTTTCCAGCTGAAGGAAGCAAATGTGAAACTCTCCAATCCAGCCCGCAAGAAGCTCTAAATGATTGTCAACTTTTAAATTGTTTTATCATATAAATTAAAAAGTTTTTATTTACTCAAAAGTTTTTCACTTTTGCTTAGCCAGTCTGTGCCCAAGGAGCTCGGTTACTTTCGGACTTAGATTTCACAAATTCTCTCTCGAAAGTCTCAAAAAGAATATTATACCCGAGGAACTGAGGATCTGTCAGGCTTAGAGTTTCCAAATTTGGTATACAGAATCTTCTACAACACAGATTGGGGATTCTAGAAGAATATCAAGCTTTATCTGCCTCCGTACCCAAGGAACTCGGGATCTGTAGGGCCTGAAGCTGGCATATTTGGTATACAGCTTCTTCTATAAGAACTAAATGAAGTCTTCTCTAGAATATCTAGTTTTATCTCGCTCTGTACCCAAGGAACTCGGGATTTGTCAGACATATAGCTTGCATATTGTGTATACAGCATATCTACAACAACAATGTGATATCTCCTAAAGAATATCCGGTTCTGCCTGTCTGTACCCCAGGAACTCGGGATCTGTCAAGCCAACAGTTGCCAAAATTTCATATACAGCTTCTTTTACAACTATTCCTTGAAAATATTAGGTTATTTCTCCCTCTGTACCCAAGGAACTCGGGATCTTTCGGACATAAAGCTTACAAATTTGGTAAACACATTCTTCTACAACAACTTTTTGATGTCTCCTAAGGAATATCAGGCTCTGCAGATCTGAACCCCAGGAACTCAGGATCTATCATTCTTAGAGTAAGCAAATATGTTCTATTTGTATATTTTCCAACTTCTCTCAATCTCAACTTCTATAAAATTGAATAAAAAATGCAAAAACAATATTTTTTTCTGTCAACTTTAAACGCTGCTTGTCAAATGAGCACAACAGAGGGCGCCAGCTAATGGCAACCAAAAAAAAAATATGAAAAGCTTTCTAAAACCTGAAAAAACAAATTCCTTTTCAATTCACCAAACAGCAACAAAAACAAAAACAAAAAAGGCGCTGCTTAACGCAAATTGCGCAAACACACTAAAAATGTTTGTGCAACAGAGTAACAACATGAACCACCCCCCGCCCCCGCCCCCTCCCCCTGCCCCTCCCTTTGCCCCACTCCATTTAGGCTAAAATCAACATTTGCTAAATAGAAAAAAAGCTAAAAGAGCTGCTAAAAAAAAATGAAATGAGAAACAAAATCAACAAATGCGCAGCACAAACTAAACCAGAGCAAGAGGGTCGCGAAGGGAGGGGGGGAGAGAGGGGGGAAGGTGGGTGTGGCAGTGGGCGGCTGCCACGCCCATAAGCACAGCTTGTTGAGGCGTTGCGTTTAGTTTTACGCTGAATAGTTTTTCAATTTTATTTTTTTTGCCACTTTTTCCCCCCATTTTCTTTTATGAATAGCCGCAAAACGCGGCTCGGTTCCGTGTGGGCGTGGCGTAGGGCAGGGGCTGGGCGGGGCGTGGGGCTGTGCTCGTTATGAAGGCGGCTGGCGACACTTGAAAGTGTTGCCAGGTTGTTGTTGTTGTTGTTGTCGTTGCTTCTTCTTCTTCTTCAACAACAAACAACAAACAAGAGCAACAAAAGCGACAGCCGTGCGACATTAATTGAAGTTTGTTGAACCAAAAAGCTGTTTGCTTGGCCCCCATTCTAAATGAACTACCCCTCACCCCCCCCCTCATACCCCCACTGGTAAGTAGCATCTTCTGCCACAGCAGGAAGAAGAAGCTGTCCCATGTCCCACGGTTCAGCTTCTAGAGCTCTTCAATCAGCCTCTACAAAGCGTCTATATGCACTTGGTTGATAGACTGAATAGGTATCCTACTGATTGACTGACTGACTGATTGATTGATTGACTGATCGACTGACTGACTGGTTGATCGACTGACTGACTGATTGACTGATTGATTGACTGATCGACTGATTGATTGACTGATCGACTGACTGACTGATTGATCGACTAACTGAGTGACTGACTATTTGGCTAACTAACTGATTGGTTAACGGACGGATTGATTGACTGATTGGTTAAATGACTGATTGACTTACCGACTGACTGAAAGATTGATTAACTGATTGGGTATCCGATTGACTGACTGGTAGAGTAGAAAGATAGACCCACTGATTGAAAGACTTCAATAATGATTGATCGATTAACTGATTTGAAATGCGCAATTGCCTGACAGATTGACTGACTAGCTAGCCGATTGATTGAGTGAATGCTTGACTGGCTGATTGGTTGACTAACTAACTGATTGACTAACTGATTGACAGCTAACCAGCTAAATTGTTCACTTTAGCAAACTTTGCTCTTGGGAAAATAGATTGATAACAGTTGCATGCAACTTTTTTTTTAGGTTTTTCGTGCGATCTTTGTGAAAATTCTTTGCACACATTTTTTTTTCACATTAGGGAAAATTGCCTAACTGAGAAATATATGATGTAGAGTGAATATCTTGCAAAATTGTTTGTTTGTTTTGCTGTTGTTTTTTCGTGTGAGATTTTCTTTAGGGATTTTCACAGATTTCCTAGAGTTTTCTTCTGGGTAAGGCAAATAATTGGGGGTACAACTGAATCGACCCTATGTACTCAGACTACAATGAAATGGGCGTGACAGTCGCTCTCATGATTAAAATTGCCGACTCTTAACTCTCGACTCTCGACTCTCGACTGTCGACTCTTGGCTGTTGTCATTCCCTGCTTCCCATCAGTACTGCCTTTGTGTGTGCGTTTTTCAGTTGTTTTTCCTGTATTGCGCATTGTCGCTTTTGCATTAATGATGCAATTCGGCGGCAACAGAAATGGCTGAAGAAATAGCCAAGGCGTTTCCCACTTCATTTTTTTCGTTCGGAAATAAATTAACAGCCTCTGCATACCCTGTAAAAATGGTTGGAGGGGTATCTTTAACTTGCAGTCTTTAGTAGGGGCCATCTATCAAAACATTAGAGTGCGAAGCTCTTGGAACATGGCATACCCAAGCTTGGAGCTGCGCCCAGGGTATCTCATACCCTGTAAAAATTCTCAGAGGTATCTAACAATAGTTTAAGTCAACAGAGATTCAGAAGGAGGCCATTGGTAAACACATTAAGTACCTAAACTCTTGAAACATGGCTTAGTCAAGCTCGGAGCTGCGCACAGGGTATCTCATAGTCGGGTATGCACGACGCAGGCCACTTCATTTGCTTAATAACAGCAAAATTGAAAGGGCGCACAGTCGCTGTCAGTGGCAAGGAAATGCCTTGCTCAACAATCCTTTGGCCACTTTTCGAGGCGCCAAAACCCAGGTTCAATGCGCCCAAAAAAAAAAGAAGAAGAAGACGAAGAAGAAGAAGAAGGGGTTCTTCTTTATGTTTTTGCTGCCACTCGCATAAACTTGACAAAGTTGCTGCGCAGACATTCAGAATTTTCCCGGCCCGCTGCACATTGTGTCCCGAACTCTGCCCCCCCCCCCCTCTACTCTTCACCCTTCTCCCCCCTCCCCTCCCCTCTTCTGCTTTAACTCCTTCGGTCTTCTTCTTGGGCGACATCTTCAACTTTACGATTGTTCGTTGTCTGCTTTTGGGGAATTTTTGTGGCAGCCATTAAAATTGAGAATGCCGCACAACATTTTAATACCTCTTGATTTTAGTGGGCGGTTTCAGTATTTTTTTTTTGGTATTTTTACTGTGTAATAAATACCACAAGAAACGCTTCAGTTCTTGCTGGTATTTAATGCATTTAGTATGAGGCGAAATGTTTGCCTACAAAAATATATATATAAATACTAACTTTTAGTATTTTTAAAATACTGCTTATTTTGCCGTAGCATTGTTTGCATTAAGAGAGGTCTACAAAAAAATCGCTCGAGGACAAGCTTGCTGACATGTCGTGCAGTGTGTCCTGCCAGACAGGAAGCATGACAGGTCATCGAGCGAGTCCTGCAGAGCTTTAATTTAAATATGATCGAGTTTTAAACCAAGTCTTAGCAGGACGTCTGTGATCTTTGAGTCTCTTAGTCAAATCAGTTAGATCAGCTCAACTGTGGTAGAACTGCTTTAGCATACCCCACTATTGAAAAATTCCAGGGTATGTATTGGAGTTTGCATTTGCCAAATCGACTTTTGAGGTTCTTGCTATTTTGGCTGTGTTTAGCCGCTTATCTCGCAGTTGACAGCTGCTCCGCCGCTTGGCAGCCACTTTGCGTCATTTTCTCAACGGGCTTTTGGCAGCCGCCAGCTGTATTAAAGTGTGGCAACTCTGCAGCTTGATGCTGGGCAACTCTGCAAACTTATTTTGACAAAAAAAAGAAAAACCAAATTAAAGTTTAAACTTGCTTAAAATGCGCTAATCTTGTCTGGGCGCTAATTTTGTCTGATAGTGCCAGAGTTGCCATGCTTGCATACATCTGGCAACTCTGCAAGCAAATGTATTTGAAAAAAAATTTGTATATTTTTTTCCTTTTCTTTTTTTCAATATTTGCGTTCCCTGTAGCTAAATTTGAATACTTGGCAGCTCTGCAAACAAAGGTGTGTTTTCTTTCAGTAAGAACCAAGAGCTTGTAATTGATATACATATGATTTAAGTATATTTTCCGGCTTTTGCTCAGCGTTGCCAGACCCTGCCAGACTTGACACTTTTTGTACAAATCTGGCAACTCTGCCAACAAATTGCTTGCTTCTGCTTTATAAAATGATTAACCAACATTTTCTAGGCATTTTCTATATCACTGTGAATTTCGCCAGACGCTGCCAGAGTTGCCACTGCGTTAATTTTGTTTAGAGAAGCCCCAAAGTGTTTTAATTTCTTAAATTTCATTTTAATTTCTGGAATATTAATCTCAACGCAAATTTTGGCTGCCGCTGCCAGAGTTGCCGCTGTTTGTGCCACAGGCGTGCAAATATTTGCGCAAACAATGCCAAGTTTCGTCCACTGAACACAAACAAAATGGCGTCCAGTGGGCGGGGCCGAAGGGAGGCGGGGGGCGGTAGGTTTGTAGCTGGCGTTTGGCTTTGTTGCAATTGCCGCTGGCTATGTGCCACCTGTGCGCTCTGCTGGCAACCCTGCCACACACATCGTTTCAAGGACACTTTGACTCCTTGGCAGCCTCCCTGTGCCGCCCCTCCCCTCTCTTCCCTTCCCCTCACACACACATTCCGCACATAAATCAACGCCGTCTGCTTGAGCTTCCGCTTTTTCACTTCTCCCTTTTTCCCTTACCCTCTGCCTACTTCCCTCTTTATGCTTTGCTCTCTGTTGCTTTGTTTGCCTGTCTACGCTTTTCTTGTCCCTACCCTCCCTCCCCCCCCCCCCCATCAACTCCCTTCCCCCCACCCTTAGACAATAAAAATGGAAAGCAAACAGCAAAGCAAAAAAGCAAAAAAAAAACACTCAAAAAGCATTTTCTAGGCTCCATTTCCAGGGTTGCAAATGCTCGGGCCACACAAGAATGTGGGAAACAATATGTTTGGGGTTGTAGTGACTAGCAAATACCCTGTTAAAGGTTGAGTTTTAAGCAAATCTATGGAGAGCTCTAAGGGTAAGAAATGGTCCGTCTACGTGCAGATATTAATATCGAAAATATCGATTTCTCGATATGGAAAGCTCGATCTCGAAAGCTCGATTTCTCGAGAGAGGGAGGGAGAGGATAGAGCCTTGCGCTTCGATATATTCAAACTTTTTGCGACATATTCAAGCCCTAACAATTTCATAAAGATCGGACTCTAAGATCCGAATTTCAACGAGAATGCAGTGTGAAGAGGAAGCACAGCTGTTGCATTGACTGCGACTAGTCGGGCACTTTCTCTTGTTCTCTGCAATTCTCAACGCGTCTTCTTCTTTCGATTTGGAATTAAAAAATTGTTGCTAATTTAGTGCAGAAATCGATTTGTTTGCCAGCTGGCAATTTGCTAGAGACAGGATATCATGTTAAACATCCTGTGGACAAGCTCGTGTAGGAGAAATCCTTTTTTTATTACGTTCATCCTTTGGGTTTTATGGACGCCCATTAAACCATCAAATTCGCATAAGGCGCACATCCATTCGGCATTATTTCTGCCTCGCTTTCCGTCTTTACTTCTCCTTTTCTTTGTTGCTCTGTTTCCTGTTGTTGTTTCTTGGCAAACACATTTGGCAAGGGGTTGACTTCATGTCCAGAGAGGGTTACGTTGGGGGTTGCGACTAGGTTTGCCAGTTTGATTGATTGACTAATCAATTGATGGGTTTTACGCGAGTGTAAACAAATAAAAATCGGAAGTAGCAATAGCTTAGTCAAAGATATATTTGAACAAAAATAGCACCTGCTGCCAAGGCCTGCAGCTAGAACAATGCCATTATTTAGTGAGTTAGAACCAGCATTTTTTCCATTAGCTGGTTCATTCAAGACTTAGAAGTTGCAAAAGTTAGCAAAGCGCTTAGTCAAAAATATATTTGTAAAGTAGCACCTGCTGTCGAGGCTTGCAACCAGAACAAAAGTGGGTTTGAACCAGCAACTTCTCCAACAGCTGGTTTTCTCGAGACCCAAAAGTTGCAATAGTTGCCGAAGCGCTTATTCAAACATATCTTTATAAAGTAGCATAAAGTTATTAAAACTAACTAGTCTGCGACTGATACCATTATCTAGCGAGTTTGAACCAGCAACTTCTCCTACAGTTGCTTCATTTAGACAGCTTAAGCACATGAAACTGCAAGGCACAAGTTATCTTGGCCTCATTGAATGTAAATTGAACTAAAATTTGTATTGATAAAGGCGAATGCCGCATAAATAATTCCAGGAAATTCAAAGGAAGTTCAAAGGGCAAATTCTGTGAACACCGTGCTCCGGGCTTAATCTAGAGCCTAATCAGCATTTGGAAATTCAACAAAAACGGACAAAATTCGACCAAATTCGAATTAAATAAAAAAAATCACAGACGCTTCAAATTTCATGAGATTTGGGCACAAAACTTTGATGGCAACAACAAAAATGTATAAAGAAATGTGTCTGCGTGGGCGTTGCCCCCAGCACCGCCTGCCACGCCCACCCATTACAGACTGAAAGTGAAGTCGGTTTTACGGTAAATGGTACATGTCGTATATGTATGTGAGGTTAGGGTGAGTCCAACTTTTCTTTTTCTTTTTCTTCTTTTTTTCTTTCTGTATATACGCATGGAATAAGGGCCCAGCCCAACCAGGTTCACTTTTGCCGCGGCCTGTTGCTAGAAAACCAGGAAATGACGGACCCACAAATCTAGCTACACATTTTGTGCTCAAATTGCAGTTTGTATACCCTGTATAGCTATGTGATAAGTGGTATATTGGTTTGGACTTTAGAAGCTGGACTCTTTTGCAACTATTTTAAGCTGCTTTAAGCATGTGGAACAGAGTACCCCGCAGTCGGGTGAAGCGTTTTCCAATATATTACTTTGTATACCCTGTAAAAAAAAGTTACATTGCTGTTCTCTTTCGCTTCGATTTTAAAAGGTTTTCAAGATGCATTCGATTATTTTAAATATATCGATAGCTTTTCCCATTTCTCCGATAAATATAGAATTCCCGAAATCTGGTTACAGGGTATTGCCCAGTCGTGCACGTTTAGCTGCACGACTAACGGTTCGTTTTTAGCCCATTTTGCCGCTGCTAAAAGACGTCAAATTCAATTCGGGCAGCTCAACAAAATGTTTCTTTCATGTGCCGCAAGCGACACGCCAAAAAAAAATGTAGCAGGAACAGGAATAAAGGCAGACACAAATACACACACACAAACACACACGGACACACACACACGGACGCACACACGGACACAGACAGGTGGCAGCGGAAGCTGCACGAAACGGAAGTGTACAACAAGGTGGAAAAGAGAAAAGAAAAACAAGGCAACAACTTTTCGGGCTACAACGAAGCCAAAAGACTCTTTCGGGATGAAGTCGGAAAAGCGAAAAGGGAAAAGCCCAAAATCAATTTCAAATTCCAAATTCAATCCGTAATCCATAAACAGTAATCCGTAATCCGCAGTCCGTGGTCCGTAATCCGTTTGAATTGTGAGCACACAAAGTGACCATCGAGGTCCAAGCAAATATAGGGATTACAACCAAATGAGCTCGATTAAAGACGAGTCGGGACTGCTCGACTGGCAGATACCCTCAAGACAACCCTTGACAAACATAAGGAAAGCCAAACTTTAACACACACACACACACACACACGCAGCCGCTGTGCTGCTTCTTTCCTTAGTCCCACACTCCGAGAAATCCATTCTCACTTAACCTCGGTGCTCAGAGTCCGATCTTTATGAAATTTTCAGCGCTTAGGTAAGGCATATGTAAGTTTGTGAATACCAAAGCTCAAGAGTCTACCTTTATATATTAAGTTTATTTTTTAACAATTCCGGGAAGATTGGGAACAGAGCACAATTTCGAGTTATTCCTAAAGAAAGAGTCTCAGAATCAATAGTAAGAAAACATAAAGAAACAATTGACAAAGCCTGATAAATAAGTTTTACGAGAGTATACAAACTTATTTCAATATATCAAGTCTCTAGCTTTTGCAATTGCCAAGATTGCAGCCTTCAAGGCATATACCCTATAAAACAGCGATAGCTTTTGGTTGTTACAATCATTTGCACAGAAACCTAACAAAACTTTTAATCGAAATATCTTAATTGCAATCGAAAGTAAATCAAATAACAGCTAAATTAACTTATTTTAAATTGAATTTTGAGTTAGTTTGTACTTCTTTTGTGTGCAATGAATTTCAGTTGTTTCCCAAGTGATTCAACAAATTGCAGGCAATTCAAGGGGAATAGCTGGGAAACTATTTAAAGAAAGGTTTTTTCTTACTAAGATTTTTGATTTGTTTTAAGTTTTTATCAAAGACTTTAAGTGCTGGAGACTTGAAATTGTTTCTTTTGTTGCAAATCAGCGAAAAAAGTGCAAGTTTTCTTATATTCGATAAATTGATTTCGATAACACGCAGCTTATAACGATATTATGGAAGACCGATTAATATTAGATCATAAGCCAAAATAGACAGAGCGTAAAGAACTTAAGAACAAGTTCTTTATTCCCCAACACGCAACACAGAACTGAACTCTCTTCTGTTCCCCTTCTTCTTTCAGCTCTCTATATATCTCTCATACTTCAAAATGTAACAGAACCTATTAATGTTAATGCTTATGTTAATGTTAAAGTTTATGTTTATGTAAATATGTATATATGTATGTATGCATGTATGTATGTATCTGTCAACATTTATATGTGCTCTCTTCCTCTTCTTCTTTCATTTCTGTTAAAGAGCCTATTAAGTATCCTGATACAATTAATTTATATATACAAGATAAGCTAACCAATAATTTACTTTTCCTGTTGCTGTTTGTAGCTCGCAGCTAGTATATAGAGATTGAAAACATTTATTTCGTTTGATTTTAAAGGGTATTCAAGAGTGGCTCAGGCCAAAACTGGGCAGCATTAATATCAAGTATACGACGTGTGTGCATTTGTTGTTGCCCATTGAGCAAAGTTGGGAGAAGCCTTTGCGGCTGCAGCAGCCACAACAAAAGCGGAAAACAAAAGCAAAAGCAACAACAACAACAACAACTTTAAAGCTGCTGCAGCCAAGGAAATGAAAATCGGCAAAAAGAAAAAACATGAATAACTGTTCATCTGCAGTTGGCAGAGGCTGCTGCCGCTGCTGCTGCTGCTCTGCTGCTGCTGTGCCATATCTTGAAGCGACAGCAGCAGCAGCAGCAAGAACAACAACAAAAGGTGTCTGCCAGAATGGTTACAACAACAACAACAACAACGAAAACAACAACAGGAACAGCAGCAGCAGCAAACAGCGCAGACGACAAAGCCAACGGTAAACTCCAAAATGCTTCAAAAGGAGCAGAGAAAATCGATAGATTTCGGCAGATACACACACGCAAAGACAAACGCACACAGACACACACACACAGCACACGCACACACACACAGACAAAAGGCAAAAACAGCCTGAGGCCTGCCGGCGACTGTTGATATTCTGTATACGCAATGTTGAACAGAGCGGCAGAGAGCGAGAGAGCGAGAGAGAGTGAGTGAGTGAAAGAGAGAGGGAAGGGGAGAGCGAGAGGGGGTTGTCAAAAACAGCTAGAGACTAAGTGGAAAGCGTGAGCGAGAGCGAGAGGGAGGTTGGGGGGGGAATAATAAAATGTTGCCGGAATTTGAATTTTGATGATGATTATTATTATTGTGTTGTTGTTGCTGCTGTTGTTGTTGCTGCTGTTGTTGTTGTTGCTGCTGTTGTTGTTGCTGTTGCTGCTGTTGTTGTTGTTGCTGCTGTTGTTGTTGCTGTTGTTGTTGCTGTGCATAAGCTGTTGCGGCTGCTCGCAGAAGCCAGTCGCAAATATTCGCTCATCCCTGTGAAAAACATGAATAGAAAACAGCAACAACAACTATTTCTTTTTTGTTGCGCTTTAATTCGTTGAGCTTTTGATTAACAATTAAGTACAGCAGTCGCTCAATAAAGAGAACTTGCGAAGCATTTGAATATATAATATTATGTGACGCGTTAACCAACACTTTACTCGAAGAAAAGCTCTTTAAAAAATAAGCTTCATTTTATGCATAGAAAACAAAAAGCCTTCTATATAGTATATTTCAAATGCTTGAAGTCTTTACGCAATCAGGATTAATATAATAGATATCAAATTATACAACACGTTAACCAACACTTTTATCATCCCCTTACTAAAGCAAAGCATTGCACCAAAACGTGCTTCAATTAAACTTACGTAACTTATCTAGCATTTCATTTTCCAATTGGAAATCGTAGACTCTCAGCGCAAATAACTTTTATTTGTAACATATTCTTCTTGAGTTTCATTTCGCAGCACGCTCTTTGCAACACGCTTATTGCGTTACTTATCGCGTAATCTCTAATTACTTCTCACTTTGCTTCTCGCTGCAATCTCCAATCAGATGGAAGATAGTTTCCCCTTCGATTTGCTCGACCCTCTTAGCTAATTTTTTATATAATTTCCCAGCTCGTTTGGCAGCCACGTTCATGTGTTCATGTGGCCCCCCGTTGTCCTTTGGCCCCAGTTGGCCCCAGTTGAACCCCCTAAAGCCACCCCCTCACCCCCCCCCCTTGCCGTTTGTCTGCTGGCATCCTTTTTGGTGTCCGGTGTCCGTTTTAATTGCATCAGTGTCGCATGATTTAACCACAGTGCTCGGATTCAATATCAAAAATTGTCAGAGCAAATGTTACATAAACGGACAGGCACACCTCCTACACACACACACACCTACACACATACCTACACACATCAACACACACCTCCTGACACACACCTGCGCAGGATAATCAATGGAAAGCTCTGCGGAGGACCTTAACATTTGGGTCAGAGGCATTAAAATAGAAAAATAATGAAAAAAACATGTATAAGCAGAGGGAAACCAGAAAGCATGCTCGACCAGCAGCTACCCTGTAATTCTCATAACTTAAAAAAGAAGTTCATGGTTCAAGTTTCTTCATTATGCTAGAGGATTATAACAGCTGTGACTTAAATCTCCACGGAAAACTAACTAAATGATCGTTAATTGAAAATATGATGGGTAAGCTAAACTTTGCTTCTCGCTTCATGCTTTGGTTCTTGCTGCGCTTCTCTCATTGCTTCTTGCTTATATTCACACTGCTTTTGGTTCTAATTGCTTTGCTTCGACTTGAATTCATCTCGTTGCTTCTCGCAAAAATTGAGTTTACTAAGGTTTTTATCTCTAAACTTTTTGTTTAGCTTCTCCCTTTAACTACATTTATCAACTCAGACTTTTGATACGCTCTGCTGTCACTTTAACATTATCTCCCATCGCTCTTAACTTACTTAACTTCTTCCTCTGCTTCTCACTTTGCTTAACTTCTTTCTTTGATTCTAACTTTAACTTCTTCCCTTACTTCTTACTCTGCCTGCCTCTCATCGCCCGCTGGAACCTCGCTGTTAGTCACATAAAGGAGCACATGCCTAGATGTATAGCACGTGCCGCTTGTCTAATCGCTTCTCACTGCGCTTGTTAAGGTGTCTGTTGCTTTAGCTAGGGGCGTAATACGGCCACGCCCATTTGTCTGTAACGGAAATGTAGGCAACGAGATGACAACAACAACTGGAAGCAGTTAACAAGGGGACAACAGCACAAATGCAGAAAGGTGAAGTGCGAAGCGTGGGAAGAGAAGGGAGAAGCGCAGGCAAATGCAATTTCCAGCAGCACACAATGGCCGGCGTATAAACTGGCGACACCTGGCGGCTGTTGGTCGCAAATTACAGGAAAGCGGAAATGTGGCAAACCGAATCCTTTGTTGCAAATTGTAAGCCGTGCCACCGACTGCAGCTGGAACCGCTGAACCATTGAACCGCTAATGAACCATTAATGTCGAGAGAGAGAGACAGAGAGAGAGAGAGAGAGAGGGAGACAGGGTTTTAGCCAGAGTTGCCAAGTGCCAATAAAAAAGTTGCCAACTAACTTGGCAAAGCTGTCAAAGCCAAACACACACAAGTTGGCCAAATGCCAGGCATTTGTTTTTGCCTTCCAACTTCTTTCGGCTTTTTTTTGCTTCTTTCTCCGACTTGAGGCAGTTTCCTCGGCCTGTGATAATAAAGCTGATGCCTTGTGAGCTGTCACAGCTATTGAGCAATCGACATATGCATTGTCTCATTGTCTCAGCTGGGACAGCTGGGAAAACTATTTGGTTCACAGACTCTGTGCATGACGTCTGACGAGTTCATTGAAAAAGAAAATCCATTAGATAATCACATGGCTAAAAAAAACTCAGCATAAATTATCGTTGCCAAAGCTCGAGGCTTTCCCACCATATGAAATTGGGAATTCGAATAGAAGCTTTCGAGATTTTGTTTAATTTTATTTCAACTCTTTTACAAAGATCTTTGTTAACATTCATTTGCGACAAGTTGCAAATCCACCTTCAAGTGCGGAATATGTGTGGAAAACTTATAGCTCCTGTCTTAGCCAATTTTTAGATGTACTATTGATATGCCCAACAGTCAACAGGTCTTTCGGATATTAAATCATATTCGAGAGCATATCAAAGTTGAGCTACAAATGTCAGTTGAGATTCCTTCTGTCGATGAATCCAGGCAAATCACGGAACGGAAATGGATGTGGAAGGCGCGCGAAACAACTGAGATAAGATGAAACACAATGTGACAGCTGTCAAAGCACAGCGGGAAAACAGATTGAAGAAGGTGACGAGAAAGGGGATAAAAGGGGAGAAGAGAGGAGGAACAGGAAATAGCAAAAGCAAGCCAGAAATAGTCTATGAGAATGCGGCAAAGAGAAAGAGAGTGAGAGAGAGAGTAGGAGAGTGGGAGAAAAGTGTTTATCGGGAAAAACCACCCGAAAATCTCGAAGACAAGTGTGCAGAGGGGGGAAAGGATGAGGCGAGCAGCTGTTGTTGCCATAACAACGACAACAACACTCAACGCTGATGATGATTATGTGGAGCAACAAAGGGGGGTTGGTGATAAAGGGGGGGTTGGCTAACAGGGGGGGTTTTTTGGGTAAAAAGGCAGCAAAGTTGCGTTTAAACGGATTTCATCACGAGGCACAAAATTCAATTTAATATATCAGGAAGCGCAAAAACAACCCCCCGAAGCTCAAGAGGGTTATAGAGGGGGTGGTTCAAAGGGGGGGGGGGGGGGGTAGCTGCTCAACAAGGGGGAGCAGCGAGTGCGTTAGAATTTCTGTTGCCCTGAAAGTCTTTTTCCTTAAAAGTTTTCGCGAACTCCAATTAATCATTTGCGCTTTACGATATTTTTGATTTTCCTCTTCCCCCTTATCACTGAATTTTCCACTGCATTTTCTTTTACGCTATTTCCTTTGATTTGACTGCACAATTAGCCCTTTTTCGGCTGATTAACCCTTGAGCTGGATATCATCTGGCAACTCTGGCAGAGCGCATAATTACGGTATTATTTGCATATGAAATTGAACTGTCAGAGCAACAGTTAATGGGCTCGCTCTCTTTTCTCTCTCACTCTCCTCCTCTCCCTTTCTCTACCTCTTCCATGCGTTTGCAGTCTGCGGTTAACCCTTTGGTCACATATATTTCACCAGCTCTTCACGCTTCTCACTTTAATTGATTAACCAATGAGCTAGCTTTTTGACCTCTCTCCCTCTCCCTCTCCCTCTCCCTCTCTCTCTCTCTCTCTCTCTCTCTCTCTCTCTCTATGAACGCGCCTTTAACTTTTATCATACATTTTTTCATTATAACGTGAAGCAGCTTTCAGTTTTTTTAAAGGAGCTTTAAAGCTGCTTTTTGCAATAGTTAAAAGCTGCTTAAACTTCATTTTCTATGGCTTTAATTTACATTGTATTATTGTCAAGTTTGTAGAGCTAAGCTTTAAGTTTTTCTGAGCAGCTTTAAAGCTTTCTCGGCTGAGTTTGAGTTAGAAATTTTCCCTTGAATCTTTCCCTGTACACTTGTTTTGCCTTCTGATTTCTACGTTTGTTTTGTTACAGGTATTACCTGGCTAATTTGATAGTTAAATAAAGCTCTAATTAGATTTTCTTTAAACGGGGCTTGTTAACTTTCAGTTAATCGAAAGCTGAATCGTTGTTAATTCAAGCAACTCACGACCAATTGCCAATTGCTGCGAAGCACCTGAATTTTGCATTGTCAGGGTCGTTTAGCACCTGCGTGTGAGAGTGAGCGGGAGAGGGAGAGGGAGCGGGAGAGAGAGAGGGGGAGAGAATGAGGTAAAGCAAAAAATTAACTGCAATGCACAAACTATGGCAATAAATCTGTTTTAGGCGACGTGGCCAGAGCGAGGCAGTGTGGCTGTCGCATTGATAATCACTCCACACACACACACACACACACACACAGACAGGAACACCTCTCTTAGGTGTGAGTGTGTGTGTGTGTGAAGGACAGACTGCAGCTGAGGGCAGAAGCATTTAAAAAGCGGAAATCAGGCAGACGACATAAATACACAGAAAGCCGCAGCTGGGGAATGAAAGCGAAACAGACAGAGAGAGAGGGGGAGAGAGATGGAGAGGGAGAGAGATGGAGGAAGTAGGGAAGAGCATAGGAGGTGTTGCTAACAAGTGCAATGAGACAAAGAGACAGAGAGAGAGAGAGAGAGAGAGAGAGAGAGAGAGGGAGTCAGAGACAGAGAAACAGAGAGAGAGAGAGAGGGACAGAGAGAGAGAGAGGGACAGAGAGAGAGAGAGGGACAGAGAGAGAGAGAGGGACAGAGAAAGAGAGAGAGGTTGCAAAGCTAGATTCGTCACGTCCACGTCCCCCGTCATTAAATTGGCGCTGCCACGCCCCATTGCATAGAATTTCCCACACCATGTTCTGGGGCTTTAATCAACGGTTTTGCTTAGCGTAAGGCGAATGTTTAGATAATTGCGTGGAAAAGCGATTTGGCATTAGCCAAAGGCCCGTGGAAACGTTTTGCGGTCGGCAGAAAAGCGTGCGGAAAAAGCAGAAGAAGAAGAAGAAGCAAACGCTAATGATATGAATGTTAAAAGAACAGTTATCGTGGCAAATAAGCTGGTCGAAGTTCTGCTCTTATTTGATAAAGATTGCATTTTCCACACTTATCGATATATTTATCGATATTTCGACATTTATCGACAACACATATTGCAGTTATATCGATGTTTTTGACAATTTTATGCAGCATTTATCGATGTCGATTCTATAAAAAGGTATCGCAATTTTATCGATAACGTATACTAACGATTGTGCAGGCAATTTTCAAAGAAATACCTAATTGCAGCAGAGATCAAGAGCTTAAAGCTTGTTTTTCTGTTAAAAGTAATAAATTTTCTTGTTTCCATCATTGGATGGAAATGCAAAGTGGAAACAACCTAAGAAGAAGGCGTATTTTGCTGGCTACTTGAGCAAATTATCGAGACTTCAAGAATATATTATTTAAAAATAAACAATTGCTTGCAAACTCAAGAGCTTAAAGCTTCTTTTGTGTTATTTGTGTTTCCATCAAAGTGGAAAGTTGCGCGTGGAAACAACCCTTGAGCAGGGCTTTGGCATATATTTTGGCAAGGGGCAAGAGCAGGAGCCGAATTCAGTTAGACCCAACGCCCATATCTGTGTGCACTCGCGTCGATTCATATGGATACTCATGCTCGTATTCACGAGTACCCGTAAATGTGGCCCGCTTTGCACTTTACACACAGAACACACACTTGACGCTGCGCAGCGCCTTTTGTCTCCCCGTGACAATAAACTTGAATTATGGCCACAAGACATATGCATAAATGCAAACAAGTATCTGACACACAAGTATCTGTGTCTGTATCTGCATCTGCAGCTGTATCTCTATCTGTATCTCTGTCTGTGCCCGCATCTGTATCTCCCACCTGCATCCGCATCTGCATCAACATCAGCATCAGCATCTGCTGTCGTTTTATTGTGGACCCTCGCAGAGGCCGTGATCTCAGCCTTAAGCTTACCGCATTGTTCTTGTGGGTTTGCCCGCTTTTGTGCCGGGCTTTTGGGACTTAGTTAGACGCACTTTACATCATGTTACATACCTGCAATGGAAAAGAGGCACAAATTTAATTTAGGTAAATGCTTAGCTTTAAGATTTTAATATATTTATATTTATTGCAAGCTAAGCCACATTTCATGTGGATAGTCAAGAAAGATTCTCTTCAAACAGCTAACAGCATGGCAAGCCCAGCAAAGAAGAAGTCGCTGGTTCAAAACGCTAAAGCGAACGGGCTTCGACCAGCTGCCCGCCCTTGGACTCGGTTCGTGGTTAGTTTCTAGAGCCGAGTCCATCTAGTCTTATCCGCCCTTCTGTCCCTGTAGGAAGCTTTAAAGCGCGTTTCATTTACATGTTATTGATAAATATCGATCACTAGAACATATTTTTCTGATTGCCGCATCCATTTACTCATATCCACCATTCTGTCCCTCAAGCTTAAGAGCTTTATAGCGCGTCCGTTTAACATAAATCGATAAATCGATAGATCGATAAAAATCGAACCAGAAAAACACGTTCTTAGCCATATCTCAGAGCTCATAGGAGCTAGAGACTGCAAATTATGTATGTAGACTCTAGTTAAGCATAAACAGATGTGAAATATTTGCAGCTTGAGCAAAAAACCAGTTTTGTAAAATGCTAAAATATTAGAAAATGAATGTCAACTCTTGAGTGTTGCCTGATTTCAAGTATTTGCTTGTCAGAGCATAAGCTTAGTGTCTATTTACAAGCCATACATTACAGCAAGCTGATCCATCAATCAATCAGTCAATCAATCAGTCAATCAATCAGTCACTTAAATGTGCAAAATAGCACAAGAAATTCTTGAGGTTTTGAGGTTATAAAATTGTGTTAAAGACAATGTCAAGCAGAGAGAGAGAGAGAGAGAGAGAGAATGAGAGAGTGAGGGAAAGAGAGGGAGAGATTAAGCCAGTGTAGACAAACGGCTTAATTTAATGTCGTGAGCGGAATTGTTATTGCTGTCATTATAAATAATGTGAGCGACAACCCTGGCAGAGATCAATGCTGCGCGTTCCTCTAATTGTTCCAAGCACTACAATTAAATGTACTCTTGTTGTTGTTGTGGTTGTTGTTGTTGTTGTTGTAGCTGGCTTTAACCCCCGCTCGCTAAAATGAAATTAGAGCGCAAACATTTCAATTTTTATCGTCGTCGCAAAAGAAGTCACGATTTCCACACAATTCGGTGGTGGCTGCGGCCCGTTAGCCAGAGTTGGGTGCATTAACCTTTCTTTCCATGCACCGGTTGACACCAGAAAAGCGCCGAGTTTTCCCGCATTTCCACCCATCACCTGAACCAGAGAAGGGGGTGGGGGGGAGAGGAGGAGGAGGAGAGAAAACTCAACAGGAGCAGAGCCAAGCATCTGGCTTGAAGCACATCTGTTGGCAACCAGAAATAATGTTGTCCTTTCTCAATATGCGTCAGTTTAAAGCGCACGTTTTTTATTTTCTGAAAAACTGCAAATCCTCGCCTGTTTTTCCCTTGTAATCCTTTCAATTCTCATAACTCTGTCAAAGCTAAGTCCATGTGCATAAGCCACAGCCTTTTGTTGTCGACATTCATTTGACATTTGTATTTAATACAAGTTTTTGAGAATATTTTCATTTTATTTTAGCCCAGCTGGAAAGTGCGAAAGATGGATAAATGTGAAATATATAATCTCATTTAAAACAGGCCGAATAAGTTTATAGCTTGCTGTCTTTATTTTCTTCCATTTTCATAATATCGATAAATATCGATTCGCAGATTTGGTTTTTTGAGCATATCTCGAAGATCCTTAAGGCTAGTTGCTCGAAACTTGCTTCTCAAGATTCCAAATATTTCGCTTTTTGGATAACTCTTCCGTTCACTTAGCTTTAAAACTGAGAAACTAGTTTGCATAGAAACAGACAGACGGCTCTTGATGCCGATCTGGCATATATATATATACTCTACGAGCTCGGAGATATCTCCTTTTACGCGTTATACATTTCATGACAAAGTTAAAATAGCCTCCAGAAGGGTATACACATAGTATAGAGTTTACATAGACTCTTGATCTTTGGTATATACACACTTTTGCAGGCTCGAAAATTTCATAAAGATCGGACTCTAAACACCGAAGTTAATGTAGAATGCATTTCTCAAAGGCTAAGACAAAGCAGAAAGAAGCAGCACAGCCGCCCTGTGTGTGTGTGTGTGTGTGTTTTTATTTGTATGTATGCGTATATGTAAGTATAAAGAAAGAAGCTAGAATATCTCTAGCATCAGCTGTTTTCGGGCTAGAAACTATCCGACAAGAGCTTAGCTACCTTTTAGTCGACTGTGAGCTAAAAACTCTGCCCAAACTTGACCGAGATCTATATAAATTCAGATCAGTTTATATTTTAGATTATTGTAAACACCTTTGTTGTTTTTTGAAGAATACCCATCATAAATACAATGTTTAATTAGTGTTATTTGCATTGGCTCTTAGCTAATGGGAAAACATTGACCAGAACTGGGATACAGGGGAAAACAATGGCAAAAGATTGACAAAAACCAACCCCTGAAATGGGAAAAGGGAACCGTTGACAGGCCGTGTTATTGGCATTGCCTGCCCTTCCAATCGAATGCCAATCGATAAACAATAATAACGGCAAACTCGATGCCGCCAGGCAGGCAACAGTTTGTCCAGTTTCAGAGCACGTTCCCCTCTCTCCACTCCCCCCCTTCATCCTTCACCCTTCCCCCCTTCAACAGAAAGCAGCCACCACGAAGCCCTGAAGCTGTGCCACCCCTGGGAAAAGCGAGCACAACAAAAAACAAAAAAAAAATGAATCACTAAAGAAAAGTGTTAAAAATGCAGCCCACAAAATTGCGAGCAAAATGCGCTGAACTAGCGGCTGCCTTTCCCGATTTGACGCGCTAGTTTTAGACTGTTTTGTTTTATCTGTAATACCCTGTAAAAAGTGTGTTAGAGTATGGTAAAAGTATTGCTTAGATCTCACAAAATATACTTGTCGATTTGAGGTTCTCTCTGAATACGGCTTCCTCAAAGACTATCAGGATTTGGGCTGACTTGAAATTTAGTTATTCTCAATTCTCATACTTATCGATAAATATCTCTCATCGATAATTATGATCGATATATGTATATATATATTAACCTTTGGGCGCTTTGGAATTTGAATTCAGTTGATCTTAATCCTCATCATTATCGATAAGAATCAATCTCCTCTCGTCGATATATATCAAAACCTATCAAGCCTTAGGCCCTTTGGAATTGGAATTCAGTTCTTTCTAATCCACATACTGATCGATAGAAATCAGTCTCATCTCATCGATATATGTCGGTTCTTTTACCCACCTATCATTTGACTGAACGGTATTAAGATTTCAGAAAGTATCGTTTTCATATATTTTGTATCGATAGCTTTTCTTTCCTTCAATAACCCAAAATCGATAAATATCGACAAAAGGCCGTCGACGTAGTTTGGATGTTTTTCAAAAGTAGGGGTATATAAGTACACGCAGCTCAAGAATAACAGGGCATGCACTAGTCGGGCATTTTGCGATGTTTTCTTACGACTTTTTTGCTGCCCTCTTTTTGCACGGTTGAGCCATAAAAATGAAGCAATAAAACGCTGCTGTGACACGTGGCCAGGCTGTTAACGGGCCTCGTTTTCAAATACAACAATTGCCAAATGAATCACAAACAAAATCGGAAGAAGAAAAATCAAAATGCGAGTCGGGCATTTAACACAATTGGCGCCTGAACGAGTTGCGAATTACAAACTGATTTCATTAAAGCGCAGCTGCCGCGAGCATAACAGTAACTGTCTCCCTCTCTCTCTTACTCTCACTCTCTCTGTCTCTCTCTAAAGTTGCGGCAAATTCAATTTGCTTGCGGCTTAAACTTGCCGTGCACTTCGGCACGTAGTCCTCGGCGCCCAGTAAACCGTAAACTGCACGCGGCCCAAGGACTAAAATGTTTATGCAAACAGTTTAAGAGCCAAGCGAAGTTGCGCCTCCTTTGGCCAGGGCAGGTATGCCAAGAAGTATGCGGCCATTTCTATGCTAAACGTTTGTTTACCGTCTAGTTTAATGCCTCAGGACCCCCCTCCCTCCCCCCCCCTCCCCTCCCCTCGCGGGCTGCACATGTAGCTTGTAACGAGCTTCGTGTGGATGCAACGTCATCTTCTGCCCGGACACGCTCGAGAAGGGTGCGGAACGTGGCTCAACTATGCACCGGGGAGTCATAAATTACAGGCACAGACACAGAGACACAGACTCAGACAGGCGAGCAGGCAAGGCATATAATTGCCCTACGGCAACAATATATATATTTATATACACACGCATATATATCTTCTTGTATATGAACAGACGTGCACTTGACAGCCGGATAAATTTGTATTTATAAACTGTGAAATACATAATGCGAAGTGCACATTACCTCAGCTGCCCGAAGGCGAAGGCAAGGCCCTGAGGGCGGCGTAGTCTATTTGAGTACGTAATCCCATCAAAGCGCTCTCCTTTGAATTGAATCTTATGTCATCAAAGACACATCAAAGACAAGTTACAAAGTAAAATTATCTTCGGAACTAGCAGACAAGCAAATGTGTCCTTCAAGAAATTAGAATATCTTCTGCAAGCGTCTTACAGTTACCTTCGCAATAGACTTTACAACCGAACTGTAAAGTCCATTGTAAAGTCCACAAGAGTCCATTCTTAAATTTGTTGTAAGTAATATTGCAAAGCCCATTGCAAACTCCATTTTAAATGTAAAATCCATACAAAGTTCATTGCAAAATCCATTGTAAATTATATTGTAAAAGCCATTGAAACCTTCATTGTGAGGTATTGTAAAGTCCATCAAAAAGTCCAGTGAAAAATTATTTGAAAGTTTATTGTAAAGTCCATTGTAAACTTCATTGTAAAGTCCATTGTAATATCTACTGAACAACAATGATCATTGTAAAGATCATTGTAAAGTCCATTATAAAGTCAATTTAAAGTATATCAAAACTCTTATTACAAATTATCTTAACTGGAAGTTGAATTTAATTGAATAAAAACCAAGTTCTGTTTTATCTATCTGTCTATCTAGTTGGGTAGCAAAAAACATCTGTTCTAAGATTTGTTATGTATATTTATCGTAATATCCATTAACTTTCTTTCTCCAGTGTTGCCAGCTTAGTTGATATGCACTCAATTTGAATCTTCCACAATCTTTTGCTTGATCTTTTTGAATTAATGTTCCCGCTCTTCAAATCTCATAAGTTTATTACTCAAATTTTCTCAAATTGTCTTTGTTTTTTTAATGTAGTTTAGATTTTGCCCCCATTTTTCGGCGAGTTGATTGAGTTACCGTTAGCTTTGAGGTTTCCGCCATCAGCGCACCAAGGTCAAGGTTAGCTGGAGGGGGGTATGCCAGTGGGTGGGGGGATGCGATCAAATGCAGGGCGGGTGGGTCGAGCGACGAGCTGAAACTGAAAGTCACCCCAGATGACTCGGAATCGGTCATTATGTGTACATGGCACGCATTTCCTGAGCTCGCCTCTAATTCCCGTTTCCCGTTTCCCACTCTCCATTTCCCTCCCACTTCCCATTTCCCAATCCCCCTTTCCCGTTCCCATTCACATTCCCCTTTCCCATTGCCGCACCCCGCCCGTTCGCAGCAGAAACTAATAATTAAAACTACAAATGAATTCACACCTTTCGAGCGAATGCCACCGAATGTTGTGATCGCGAGTGCGTGAATGAGTGTGAATGAATATATGTGTGGGTGTGTCTGTGAATGAGTGTGTGTGGGTGTGTGTGTGTGCGAGTGTGTGAATGAGTTTTAAGGGCTATAAGCATTTAACATTTGCCTAGACAAACAATTTGGGCAGCAAAAACGTTTTCATTTTGGGCTACAAATTGAAATGAATGCACTCGAATGCACATTCAAACGATTTAATCGCGTCTGCCCGACTAGAAGATACCCTGTAACTTCGGCTCTTATGATCCAATCTTTGCAACATTTTCAGGACTCAAAGCGCAAGGCTCTTGCAAGTTTAAAAAAGTTGTTTAATGAAATTGGAAGCACATATCGAAGATAAACTATAACTTATACCTGAAATTGATATAGAAGAATATACATATATATCAAATATCAAGGGCCTAGCTTTTATAGTTAACGAGATCAGATGGACCAATAAACGGACTGACGGTTGAAATAAGCCTGCCTAGGAATATATAAACTTAATGGAGTCGAAAATGCTTCTCTCTTCCTCATTTTATAAATTTCCAATGGGTTCAACACACTTGATGTCTACCCAAGAGCCTTGTTAAATGCATTATAGAAATTATAAACAATACTTGAAGCTAAGAATTCAATAAAATATCGAATTAATTGGAGTACTCGAGTGTTTTTTGAGTGTTATTCACATGTTTTTCACACGGCAGCAATGATTCAATCAATTCAATCAATAACTTAACATTGAGTAGTTCTCTCTCTCTCTCTCTTACTCCCACTCTCCCGCTCCGTCTCTCTGGTGAATACATGAGCTATTCATTCCAAGTCCATTTATACACTCACTCCCAACCAAGGCACTTACGCGCCCGAGCTGTCAACTACGCTGATTGACACTTGCAAGAAAAACAAGTAAGAGGTTCTAGTCGGGAGCTCCCGACTAGGGGATACCCTGAACCCTCATACTCCAACACCAAATGCAGCGCGCGCTTATAGATATAGAGTAGCGGGGAGGTGGCGATAGGTATAAAATGAAAGATAATCGATATATATATACTTTTCTAGAAGCAACATGTCAAGTTTGGTAACTCTAGCTCTTATTATTTACCAAAATTGCTTAAAAAACAGGATATCGATATACATTTTTATCGATTACTTGGAAACGGGGCAAGTTATCGATTATCGGAAACAAACTCGATCTGCGTAGGAACTAGGAGCATCTACATCTAAAATTTCAAGTCTCTAGCTCTTATAGGTTCTGAGATCCTTGCGTTCATACATACGGACGGACGGACGGACGGACGGACGGACGGACGGACGGACGGACGGACGGACAGACAGACGGACATGGCTAGATCGACTCGGCTATTAATGCTGATCAAGAATATATATACTTTATGGGGTCGGAGATGCTTCCTTCTGCCTGTTACATACATTTGGATTTTGCACAAAAACATAATACCCCTTTTACCCATTTTTAATGGGTTCAGGGTATAAAAAAAAACAAAATATATATAGAAGACGGAAAACTGGCTGACAGAAAAGTTTCCACAGGCAGGCAGCAGGTGTCAATCAGTCTGGCCACACTGGCAATTAGCGATGACACTCGCACATGACGTTTCGTACGTGCTCACGACTTCACTTCAATCGCCGCCAATGGCAAGCACAAGAAGCAAAAGGAGAAACTGGACAAGGTTTTGATTGACGTTTTGCCTGTCAGTCAGTCAATCATGTGACTGGTCACACTGGCTCTTGCTTTTGTGCTGCACTGTACTCATGCGCTCATCATTACACCACTAATTTAAATAATATATATAAAAGAAAATTACTTTTCCAGCTCTGCCCACACTCTTGTCCTTCTACTCGAGGAGTCAACACATTTGCGCCTTGGGCTGGTCACACTGGCACTTGATTGAGCTGCGCTCAGCGCTGGCCACATTTACATAGGCATTTTGCATTAGACTCTAGCAAAAGGGTCGCATTTTCTGGAAATTCCCTCAGGCCCCGCTTTGCTAGGAATCTAACGAAATCCGGACTGGTCACACTGGCATTTTGAAAAGCTCTGCGTGCGACTCACGCGCTTAACGCTAGATGCTCTTGTCACCATATAATCAAAAATGCATTGCTGCTGGTTTGATTCGCAGTTCGAACCAGCTTTCTGCAAGGTTCGACTTGGTTTGCAACTTTTTTACGCTTCAGTTTTTACTTTATAAATGATTTTCGACTGGTTCGGGTTTTGCTTCGGCTGTTTTTTTGGGCAGCTTGGTTCTCAGTGAAAAATAAATTTAAGTTCTACCTTTGAACCAGCGATTTTCCCAGTCTAACATAGTTCAAGTTGTAGACTGTAGTCTGTTCTTCAAGCTCCGACTCTTCTGGTCACACTGAAACGCACGCATTCGCCCCTTTGTGCTCGAGCCACGCCCATTTGGCCCTCGATAAAAAGGGCTGGGGGGGCGTGTGTTAAGTGCTTGATTAAAATGGCATTAAAAAAGTCTCAAACGGCGCCCACAAAACAATTCCAAACGGGAGGGAGAATGACCAAATGCAACCAGACAGCAGCCCAACGGGGGGGCCTATTGGCGAGGGTGCGACAAGGAGGGGGAGGGGAGGGAGCTGGTTCGGTCAGCTGCTGCTGCGGATAGGCAAATCAGAAATAATAAAGTCAAGGGGCAATATCCTGTAATCATAACATTCTCAGCACAGACGCTGCACTCGCCACCCGCCGAGGCGTGGGCAACAACACAACAACAACAACAACAACAACAAGAACAACAACAAACAAGCAACAACAACAACAACAACAATTGCAATGTGCACTCAATAAATTTCAATTAAGCAAACAGCAGCCTGTGCATTTTCCCACTACATGTTTATATTGTTTATAGTTTTTCTTTTGTCTCGACTTCTTTTCTTCCTCATAAATACCCTGTATAAAGGGCAGACGGAGTTGTATATTTCAATTGGGCAATCATGACAGCGAGAACTTTCGATCTCAAGTAGCTCGAGACTTATAATAGCAAGCCTTAGGAAACTTGGTTTGTATGTTTTTTCGTACAGTAAAACCTCGCTAAAAGTGAGCTGGGCAAAAAGAAAAATGTAGAGAGCGAGAGAGAGAAAGAGAGAGAGAGAGAGAGAGAGAGAGAGAAAGAGAGAGAGCTACTCAATAGACTAGTTGGTAAGAAAGAGAAAAGGAAAATAAGGGAAAGGTTTGGTAGAGAAATGCTCTCAATATTTATTCTCAAGCTAGAGGATTCCGAATAAGGTTTTTTTCCGGTAGTTAATAAAGAAAACTGAAACATGGGCAAAGACATATCTAGACATATATCTGGAGTTTCATGATGAACAATATTTCAAGAAAAACCATGAAACGTTTCACATTTCTTTACTATCTTCCAGTTCAGAATACTTCCAGTATAAATATATTCACCTTCCGTCTTTTTACAGCATATTAGCTAGTCGAGCATGCCTTGATTTAGTTTAGTTAGCGCTTGGTTATTCATTTTCGATGGTGCATAGCACATTGCACATGGTTTATGTTGCGTTGCATTGTGAAAATCGATTTTGAATTCAAGCCTTTCAATCGGCGCATTCGTGAGCAGTCAACTATTAATTGTTATTACGACTATTGTTAGCATAGCACATAGCTATTAACTAGCTAGAAAGGCAAGACGTGACGTAACAGAGGTAAAGTCGCTGGTTCAAATCGACTTGTTTGTTATGCACACAGAAAATAACGAGAACTTTAAGAGGAAACAAACAAAGCAATGCAAAGGCCTACGACAGCCACACTAGCAGGCGAAAAGTCGCTGGTTCAAATTCAGCAGCAATTTTACGTTTTAATGCTTGTTTATTTCATTTGTTATAAATCACAAAACAAATATTGAGAACTTTAGGAAGAAGCAAGCGAATTGCGCTGACTGCCAAGGCTAAGGCCAAAAACAGCCTGCGAGTTGAACCAGCAGCCTCTCCTTTAAGTAGCTTGAAGGACTCGCAGTTTCTGTTTTAATTTTTAGTTGTAGATCCTTGACTTTAATTGTAGCACACCTGAATATATACTTCAAACTTCTCTTCGTTTCAAGTTCTTGCCTCAAATATTTCCAGTATTCAGTTAGTTTTTAGACTTCGTAGAATCTACATCCATTTTTTAAACAACAACACAAGTTGTGTCTGTAAAATTTGAAGTGCTTGTTTTTATATATATAATTATTTTTAAAACATGTCCTTTTGTGAACTGGTAAGTTCGCTTCCTTCACCAGGAGCTCAGATACATTTGATATATTTCAGTGCATGGCTGATTTGAAGGCAGATGTGCGAAATGCTGGTTCCCCAGGGAACCCCAGGCAGACGAAGGAGGAGTCGAACCCAGAGAACTCCAGGCAGCAGCCCAAGTGGGACAACCGAAGGCCATTGCAAGGACAGGCAGCCAAGCCAGCTCAGGAAAGGAAACCAAGTCGAGTTAGACCAAAAACCCGTGATCAAGAATGCCAGACACCGCCCTACCCGAGCTTATACGACTATGCCAGATAGTTGTTCAACCAGCCCCTAAAAACTGGCCGCACGTTTATCAATGGACTATGTTGGAGATGGAGATGGTCTAACTAAATGTTAACTCTCCTTTTTAATTATTTTAAATGACAAAGCGACAGCTCGCTATAACGCATTGAATAAACTTTATAGACTGATATGATATCGTCCAAAAACATATTCGAGCCCTTTCACTTCTAGCTTCAACATGGGATTAGATCACTTTTAAAAGAGTCTGCAAGTCAAGTTTGAACTCGTGCCTGAACTGAAGAAAAGTGCTTAAATTGGTTCACGAGTTGAACTTTAGAGCAAGAGCTAGTTCGAACCAGGGCTTCTCCCTGGGCTTAAGAAAGTAAATAAATAGGTCCACCAACCAAACCTCAAGGCAAAAGCTAGTTGGAGCCGTAAACCAGGGCTTCCAAGTCGCAGTCAAGTCTTGACAACGTTCACGAACCAGCCTGATTGAGCCAGGGATGAAGAAAGTGAATAACCTGGTTCACGAACCGAACCTTAAGCCAAAAACTAGTTCGAATCGTGAGCTAGAGCTTTAGTCTGAGTCCACTTAACGTTTATGAACCGAGCTGAGCCTCAAAGGCAGAACTAGTTCGTGTCGTGATCCAGAGCTTCAGCCTAGCACCAAATTCACTAGCTGAACTTAGGAACAAAAAACTAGTTCAAGCCGTGAACAAATGCTTCTGCCAGCGCTAAAGGAAGTGCTTAAACAAGTTCACGAACCGAACGTCAAGGCAAAAGCTAGTTCGAGCCATAAACCAGGGCTGCTAAATCGCAGTCTAGTCTTCACAACGTTCACGAACCAGTCTAGTTGTGCCTTTGAAGTATAATATCAAACAAATTACGAGAACTTTGACTACCGCTTCACATGAAAAGCAGCTCTCATTTAAAGCATTTGCCTTTTATATGCATAAATATTTCGTGCTCGTAAAGATTTGCTCTCAAATCATCTGCTGCTTCGCATTTTGTTTCATTTAGCTCGCTTTGGTGCAGCGTCATTATGAATTTAGGCAAATTTTGTTCATGTTCTGTGCGCTCGCATTTTTGGCCATTAGACAGTTTCTGACAGCGACAATGTAATTAGGGAGTGAAAAGCGAAACTACACTCGCAGAAAAACTGGACGAGTTGAACAACCGACCGACTGATTGGGAATAAACCCGCGGCTCAAACTTTTACTGTAGCTTCTCTTCAGCTCGACCTTCAACTTCTAATTGGGGTAAAAAGCACGACGAAGTTGGTTTGAAAATCAGCAAAAAATAACGCAGCGTGACGCCTGCGTGGCTTAGGAGACTGGGCGTCGAACTTACAAGCGAGAAGTTGCTGGTTTAAGCTCAACAGAAACTACATATTCACAAGCAAAATGTCAAACTCAGCAGCAATGCGTCCCTCACAAACGAGAAGTTGCTGGTTCAAATTCAGCAGCATTTCTACTCACACGCGAGAAGTCGCTGGTTCAAATTCTGTAGCAATTGGAATCTCACAAGCGAGAAGTCGCTGGTTCAAGTTAAGCTGCAATTCTATACTCACAAGCGAGAGATCGCTGGTTAAAATTCAGTAGCAATGCCTCGCTCACGAACGAGAAGTCGCTGGTTCGAATTCAACAGCGATTCCACGCTCACAAGCGAGAATTCGCTGGTTCAAATTCAGCAGCATTTCCACACTCACACGCGAAAAGTCGCTGGTTCAAATTCAGCAGCATTTCCACACTCACACGCGAGAAATCGCTGTTTTAAATTCAGCAAGAATTAACCATGTAATTAACTGAGATCCAAGTTAATATCAAGGAAAATGACTTTTTCGCTTCAAATTTTGATTAGCAAACCATATAATAACAATTATATTGGAATGTCGGATTCTTCCTCTTTGTGCTAAAAGGTAACGGAATAGTAAACAGACGCATTTTTTGTGCAAGTGTATTATTATTTTGGGAACTTGTATTGTAACGACTCTTCGCTTGCATGACGTATTTGTGTGTGTGTGTATGTGTGTGTATGTGTGTGTGTGTCTGTATGTGTGTCTGTGTGTGTGTATCTAATGACTTTAATAACATTCAAGTGGGTGCAAAAACTAGCATCACGAGGGGTGACGCGAATCCCAAAGCACAACAGACCGACTGTAACAGGCGCGAGGAGAGGGGAGGTTAGCCAAGCGAGGGGTCACGAGGGGGGGAGGGGAGGTGTGTTAAAGGGCAGTTCACCCTCGGTGCCTTTGAGTCTGAGCTGCTCAGTCCAGTCCGAAACAGTTCATCATACGAAATGCATGATTCATGCTACACTTACAACATTCAACTAAATATTAAGCGACTTTCTATACACACCCGAATGCATGTATATACTACACACACACACATCACACACACACTCACACACACACACTCCAATGAGTGCACATCCAAAGTCACCCTCACTTTTGGGTGCGGGTGTGCGTGTGTGGGAGACAATGTTGTTGAGCAATTCGGGAGCATAAAATATTTCACGTTTAGTTCAAAATGCTTTGCTTTTGCTCTTCCTCTTGTTCACATTGGTTTCTTTGTATACCCTGTGCATAGGGTGAATGCCTGAAAAAGTAGGGTATACTCTGATTTCACATAGTTTTCCATCTATTAAGTTAAGCTTGCGTTTCGATAACCATTCCCCTTTACACAAAAGCTTCTACTATACTTTTCTCCATTCACTCAAAATCGATAAATATCGATTCCCAAACCTGCTAGAGATACAAAATTTGGTATGCAGACTCTCATAAGCTAAACTTGCAACTAGAATATGTAATTTATTTATGCAGAGGGTATCTGCCAGTCAAGCAGAGTACCCTAATTAGCTAGAGCTAGGCGAGGCATGAGGAGTGGCAGGGTTGGCGTTGTCTTTGCAATTGATTTGTGTCCGAAATACTTCCGCAATTGGTTCACAGAGCAGTTTATCTGGCTGTCAACACTTGAAAGCGAGTCGCAGCCCATAAAAGCATGCGATATGCCATGGATATATGCATATATACATATATATGTATATAGATGGGAAAGATTCGTTCAAGTGGCGTTTGCCATTTCCGATGTCTACTTCAAAGTCGTCTCGCTGCAAGTTTCATGTTTATCCTCTTCTTGTTTATCTCTCTCGACTCGTTTTTCGTTTTTCGCATTTGATGGCACATTTCCGGCAGCGTCTTGTTGATTTTTCGCTCTATTTTTGGTTTGTGGCGCACGCATCAACTGCATTCGCAGCTCCGCATTTGGCCCAAGACCTGAACTTGTTCCCGTGGCCTGCCACATGCCGCATGCCACACGCCACATGCCAGATGCTGCGAGTTGTCTAGTTCATGTAAGCTTTACATAAATCTTTAGCAGCGCATTCCTCTTGCATTCACATTCGCCCCTTGCACTGGTTCTTTGTTCTAGTTCTAGTTCCAGGTTCAGTTCCCTCTAGTTCACGTAAGCTTTGCATAAATCCTTAGCGGCGAATTCCTCTTGGATTCGCATTCGCCCCTTGCACTGGTTCTTTTTGCTAGTTCCAGTTCCAGTTCCTTTGAAGAGATCTGGTTCCAAGCAGACGCAAGCTTTCGGTCGCGCGTAGCTTTCAATGCAATTGACTCTCGGTTTTTCTTCCTTTTGACTCCTTCTCTTTACTCTTTGTTTCTTGCAGTCTTTCTACTTTCTTTTTTTTTAGTTCACACTTTCCCTCTCTTTCGCTCTCCACACACTCATGTCTCTCTCGCACTTGCTCATTCTTTATACTAAGCTCTCTATACTCTCCCGTTGTCTACTCTCTCTAGTCTCTCTCAAATCTATCTCTCCCTCTCTACTATCTATACACTGGATACATCTCTCTCTCTCTCTCTCTCCCCCTCTCTCTCTTTTCTCTTTACTTCCCTTCACTTTCTTTCTCTACAATTTAAGTACTGCCTCATCTGTCTGTCTACTGTCTCTCTCCCGCCCTCTTCTCTTTAATCTATCTGTCTCTCTGAGAGGCACTTACTCTCTCTCTTTCTCTCTCTCTGTCGCTCTTTCTCTCTCTCCGATTCTCACACGCATAATTAGCTAAACCGCTATAGGAATTGCTTAATTTATGCAAATTCGCGTCAAGTTGAATTTAATTTTTAACCATGCGTAACGCATTCGCCGGGTGTCAATTGCATTGCGGGGCAGCAGTCAGTCAGTCAGTCCGTCAGTCAGTCAGTCAGTCAGCCAGGCCAGGGTTGCATTTAATTGAAAAGCCCAGCCCCAGCCCCGTCTCGTGTGTGTTTGTGTGTGTGTGTGTGCAAAACAAATTGTAATCAGCGGCATTCGGAGTTTTTCAAGTGGTCTGCAGCAGACTTTGCAGCTGGAACTGGAACTGGGCGCTGCGTCTGTTTCAGTTGTTGGCTTTTATTATGCCCCGCACCCATTAAAAATGAATAGAAAGGGTATACTGACCTAGTGCAAATGTATGTGTAACAATAAATTTCTAACTAGTTGACATCTTTGGCTATCTCATTCGATTGATTTTAATATTCCCAAGCATAACTCGAGGATTATAAGAGCTAGATAAGCGAAATTTGTTACGTAGGTTCTTTAGAGGTTTATACAGATTGAGGGCATTTCAATTCTTTAATAGTTCCCTAAATTCCGCCTTCAAAACTGAAAAAGCTCGAGGATTATCAGAGGTATATACATACATCAAACTTGGTATGGAAGCTCTTGAATAATATATACATATTAAGAACATTTCACTTTCTTAACACTTCTCGAAATTCCCCCTTGACATTGACTACATTGTAAATGTAGAGCCTTGCGCTTGGGTATGCACACACTTTTATATGCCATATTTAAGCACTGAAAATTTCATAAAGATCGGACTATAAGCACCGAAGGTAAACCTAATTTCCCATACTTAAAGGCTAGAGGTAGAAGAAGCTCGTGGAAAAGAAGTCTCGAATGCTTGTAAGGCTAGCTCAGCGCTGAGTAGAGGGTATTTGCTGGTCGGATACACTGCCAAGCAGAACAACGCGTAATTGTTGACTGTTTCTTTGGGCCAGTTTGACACGTGCCATTGGACGCAGTGGGAGATTGGCGGGGGGGTGGGTCAAAGGGGGTGAAAGGGGGCCGCGCGCCGCGCTCTTATCTGCGACACGCATCTGCGGCCATGGCCTTTGTCTTTGGCGGCCGTGCATTTAATTGCCAAGTGCCACGCCCCAAAAAGACCAGACCAGACCTGAGCCGAGCCGAGCCCAATCGCCAAATACCAATTGCCAAAACCAAAGCCAAAAAATCCGCTGTCAAAATCCAAAGGCAAAATCCACATTCAAGCCCAAACGCATTTGTTGCTTTTGGCCTCGCTTTTGTCTGTTTAATTGTTTTTGTACTTTTTTTTTGTATTGTTTTTCATTTGTTGTTATTTTGTTGTTGTTGTTTTTCAGCTTCAAATTGGGCCGTGTTTTGAGCTTAATTTACCAGGCATCCGTTTCAGTCCACATATCCGCAGCTGTAGCCGCAGCTGTATCTGTATCTGTATCTGTATCTGTATCTTCGGCTGTATCTATATCTGTATCTTCGGCTGCGGCCATGTATCTGTATCTGTATCTGTATCTTTATCTGCATTGCGCCAGTTTTATCTTTGATTTTGGCGACATTCTTTTTCGTTAACCAGTTTCAGTTCTCAATGGTATTGGATTTCCTTCTCAATGATTTTACTATCGCCGACAAACTAAAGATTCGAGATATGAATCCACGACATAAGGTCGCGTATCTTGCGGATTCTATGCCTGACTGGTAGATACCCTGCACCTTCCGCTTGCCATGCACAAAAATAACAAAATCGATTTTATGGATAGGAGGAAAATGAAGGCAAATATCGAAAATGCGATTAACTTCATCTGCATGAAGTTTAGGAGAATAAGTATCGCTTATTTCAAGTCTCCAGATTCCTTATTTAAGAGTTTTTGTAGGTTATAAGAGAACACATATCGCTTATATCAAGTCACCAGCTTCTTTATTTAAGAGTTTTTGGCTTGGCAAGAAAAACATTTACACTTTGAGCCATGTTTTGAGCTGAATTTGTGCTTGATTTGAGTACATGATTCTTGGACACTTTTTCTAAGCGTGGGTTGTTTCTTTTTGAGAATGTTTTTAAGCACAACTATCAGCTACGCCCACAGTCGAGAGACAACACAATATTTCGGCCAGTTCGCTGAACCAGACGCGAGTGCAATGTTTTGCAGATGGTTAAAAAAAATATGTATTTCTATATATATATGTATATGGCTTATATGTGCTTAAGTTGGGGCTGTAAAAGCGCCGCGCGGCAGACGTGACTTTTGGGCCATGTCGTTGGCCACAATGCCAAGCCATTCCAGTTCCCATTCGTTGTATGTGACTAAATGGTAAATATTTGCGTTCATTTATCGAATAGACAAACGACTAAAAAAAAAAAGAGCAACAACAGCTCCAGCGATTGACCACAATGAACCAGATCAGGAACAAACGCAGCGGAAGTGTTAAAAACAAAGCAAAATCAAGCAAAATGAACCGCAAGCAACCAAAACGAACTAGTTCGCAGATTCATGACCTGATTGACTAACAGATAAACTGATTGACTGCCTGATGGACTGACTAACAAACTAACTGACTGACTGGCTGACTGACTGACTGATTGTCTGACTGATTGATGGACTGACTAACTGACTGACTGACTGACTGACTGACTGACTGACTGATTGATGGACTGTCTAACTAAAAGACTGTCTGATGGACTGACTGCTGGACTAACTAACTGACTGATGGACTGACTGACTGATTGATGGACTGACTGACTGACTGACTGACTAACTAACTAACTAACTGACTGACTAACTAAGTCCATCACTAACCGCAAATCTAAGCACTAAATGCAAAATACTAAACAAAATACTAAGCATGTTCGCCCATAATTTATTAGAATTACGTGACGTTCATTAGCCCGCTCCGAAACAAATAGTCATTAATTTGGTCGTGTGTTTTTTGTTTTTATGACTCGAGCTCACAAGTTCTTAATGGGAACATTCCATTGCGAAGCTTATATATCATCTGGTTATTTGCTTTTGGTGCAGTTTTATGCTCTTATTGTCATTTAACTAGTATACGAGGTGCTCGTAAATAAAGGTTAAAGAAAAATAGCTAAAAACTAGAAAAAACACACAAGAATTTATACATTTTTTCGTTAAATCTATCAAAAGCGGTTCCAGGGTTGATTAGCGTGCAAAGCCACGAGCCGAATCTAGTGTTTTTCGCCGTTTTTCAACACTGTGAGCCAAAAAATCGACAAATTCTTTGCTTTTCTTTGATCTTTTCTCAGTTATTTTCGAAGATTTTCAAGAATAAACTAAATTTAAGATTATTTGTGAGGTTATGTTGGGTTCAGCCCATTTGCAGCACTGTAAAAAGAAGATTCTAAGCGGCAAAAGCTCGAAATAAAACGGTTTTCAAGCGCAGCTTTTATGACGTTCAAGCTTTCAATTGATATGCAGGCATATATATACATAATGTTTATACATATAATGTTATACCTCAATCGTTATGCAATCGGCATCACGATCCAGCTATAAATCGATCAGGTCGTGTATCTGTGTGTCTTTTATCAACATGTATCTGTATCCGTATCCGAATCTGGCCAAATGCATATTCATTGCTTGACTGTTGCCATTTCAGTCGCTCCAATTGGCTGGCGCACTGCTCAAGGTCTCTCGCGAAAAGTGTAAAGCAGAGAAGAAGAGAAGAGATCGCACGCCGCTCACACACCTCCCCCCTTCTCCACACACACACACATGTAGCATAATAAGAAAAGCACACACAAACACAGCCAAAAAAAATATACAATGCGAAATAAATGAATTGAATTAACATGGGAAATGCGCGCTCCACTTGAAACAATGAGAGACTGCAGGAAAAACAACAACAGTGAGAAGAAGAAGAAGAAGAAGAAGAAGGCACCAGCATGAGAACGCAGCAAGTGCAGCTGTGATTTATGCGTCTCTTGTGTGCGTGCTGTTCTTGTTCCCAAACAATGTTGCTAGCGTCTGGGAGATGTTGCTAGCGCCTGGCAGATGTTGCTAAGAACAGACAATTAACCCTGAGTGCACAACTAATTATTTTGCAATGATTTTGCATAAATTACCAAAATCTGATTTCAACTCGTGGTGTTCTTTTGCGAATTTAATTATAATGCTTACATAATTTTACAGCAATAACAACAATTAACAGCAATAGAAGCAATGTTTTTTATATTAAGTATATGATAATTAGACACGACATTTAAGGGTTAATGATCGCATGTGTGCATAAGCATGTATATGTGGGACTAACTGTGTGTCGTCTGCATCTAAACAAAAAATGATGTTGCTTACCTGCGCGCAAAATGCAGCCAAAAATGTGAGGCTCCAAAGCCAACAATGTTGCTGAGCTGCTCCCGTTGTTGTTGTTTTTGGCTGTTGATGGCAATGTTGCCGCTGCCTTTTGAGTCGGATTCTTGTTGTTGCTTTGCTTAGCGTGTACAACATATTGTGGCCGTTTTGTTGCTGTTGCTGTTGTTGTTGTTGTTGTTGTATGTTGCTATCGGAACGTTGATTTTGCAGTTGTTTTTATTATTATTATTATTTTGCTTATATATTTTTATCTTTTGCGTTTGCTTTTTAACAAATGCTCTTTTACTAATTTCTTTTAATTTTCGACATTTTCGTTGAAAGCGAAGTTTTTGTTTTGTCCAAATGCATTGTTTTTTTTGTTTGTTGTAACTTGTTTGTTTTTTACAATTACAACTTAATTGTGGATTTTTGTATTATGAACTTTCCTCACGTCATTCTGCGAGAGAGTCGATTTGAGAGCGTGCGAGAGAGCGAGAGAGCGAAAGATTTATGCATTAGCAACGCGTACAAAATTTAGATAAGAGCGCGAGAGCAAAAACTAGGCAGGTAAACACTGGCGCGTGTATTGCAAGTGTGTGTGTGTGTCTGTGTGTTTGAGTTGGTATGAGCGCAGCTTTGAAGCCAAGCTCAGCTCACAGCTTTTGCTGCCGATCAATAGCGCTCGCTCACTCGCTCTCCCACGCTCGCTCTATCTGGCTCTCTCTCTCTTTCTCTCTTCCACTTTGCATTTTGGCCAGCGGCGCCTGCGCCAATGTTGTTTCTTTTTTCCTTTTTTTTTTGTTCAGGCCAAGCTTTCGATTTTTCGATATGTATTGCTTTAATTGTTATTGCATTAAAATGTTGTCAATTTCCTCAGCGTAGATGACGTCACGATGCAAAACATAAATATGTCCAACCAACAAAATTATGCATATTTGTGTGAGTATTTTAAATGCCAAAAAAAAAGAAATCAACAACTTTTACAAAAACCTGTTTTTGCTTGTTGTCGTTTGTTCATTAAAGCTGCCTAGGGTCGTTTTGTTGTTGTTGCTGCTTGTTAATAACATTGCCGTATGCAAAAAAGGCCTTCAACTTTGTTGCTGAGCTGCAGCTAAAAGAGAGCGCGAGAGTAAGCTGAAGTTGAAGAAGAAGCAGAGCGTGGATAAGCCATCAATGATGGCAGAGAGAGAGAGAGGCAGAGAGCGGCAGAGAGAATGTGAGCTCCAAGCGGAGCTTAAGCCATTGTTCTGTCATTTACTAGAAGTAGAAGAAGAAGAAGAAGAAGAACAACAACAACATCAGCAGCTAATCAACTTTAAAGCTTAAGAAACATAGCAGCAACAAAAACCATGCAAAGCTCATAAAACGAGTTTTCATATGAATTTTTTTTCAAGCAAATTTAGGACAAGTTTCTAACAACAATAAACATTCAAATAAAATTAATAAAAAACATTATTTGATTGTGCGCAGCAATTTCCGTGAATGTTTGTCAAATTCATTCACAAACACTGGAGAAATTAAAAAACATACATATGTATGTATATATGTATATACATATATTCAAATAAAACAGCGACAACAATAACAACAACAAGACAATTGCAAAACGGCGCCAACAGAGCGCGCCTTGGTGCGTTGTGCATTCATCTGCGAGAGGTGGGGGGTGGGGGGGTGGCCTGCGCCAGGAGGCGCGCTGCATGGGCACGCAAAAGAAAGCGACGGCATTTTAAGCGGCGGCGACGGCGGCGGCAATAAACAAAAAACAACTGAAAAAACGGTTGCTGCTGCCGCCGGTGTTGCCACTGTTGCGTAGGAGCTACTGTTGTTGTTGTTGTTGTTGTTTTTGTTGTTGCTGCTGCTGCGACAACACAAAAACAACTCTCAATTTCTGCTTTTACTTTGCTACGCTTTGCTGGGCATTTCTTGGCCAAAAAACAAAAGTGTATATGTGTGTGTGTGTTTGTTTGTGTGTGTTAATATATAGTAAAGACACGAACTTTTCTTATACAACATTAAAAACTTTTCATAAACATATGTATGTATGTGCTCTTATATATTCATAAATATATATATGTAGCTACGTTCAAAATGATTTTGCTAACCGTCGCCAAAAAAAAAATACAACAAAAAAACAACAAAAAACGTACACTCAGACGCAGACGCACACACACGTAAAAACACGACGCTAATGACGACGACGACGGCGGCGACGCGGACAAGCACAGCGGTAACAAAAATCGGACAACGCGCACCTGAACACGCTCACGGCCAAAACTCAACTGAGTAACGGGCTATGTAGCGGTGGCTGCGGCTGCGGCTGCGGCTCTGCTTGCATCTGCAAGTCGGCTGAGCAAGTGTCTGCGTGCGTCTGTGTGTGTTCGCTCCGGTGTTTTTGCGGGTGTATTTGTGTGGGAGACGGCTCCCAGTACTGGGTGGTTGTTTCTGTGCGAGAGTTGCCACCCTTAGCGCGTTATTTGAAATTGCCGAGTGGAAATGCTTGCTATTCGTTAAAATAATAATAGCTTGCACAGCAAGCAGATTTTCGTTGGTTTAAAATAATAAATGTACTCATTATAGAATCGTAGTTTGGCCATAATGCGCAATTTGCAACGCTCTTTTTTTAAATTAACTTTACCTGACAAATATTTAAGTGTTGGAAAATAAAATACATATAAACATTGTGACATCGATGACTCGCTTAACGATCGATATGAGAGCACAGCCTACCGGCAGGCCTAATCGATGTATCGTTTCAAGCACACAAATTCAGCTATCGATACGCAACTAACATCCCTAATTGCAGTGTTTCTTTTTTTTGTACATCACTAACAACAGCTACGGCTACACTGGTTTTTTTTTTGCAAATACATTCTGCATTTTTATATTTATTTACCCAATATATTAAAGAGTGTATTAAAGTTGAACGCGCCGCATCAGAGCGTATTGCAATTGAGTGCAATAAGGCGTGGCAATACAAAAATAAGAGGCAATAGCACACAAAAAAAAAGACCGGCAGCAGCAGCTTCCACACACACATACATACATATGTAGGTTAATCTATGAAAGTGTCGCTAAAAACAAGAATCATCTCCCATTGTGCGTGCAAAGAAGCAGAGAGTGAGAGTGAGAGCGAGAGAGAGAGAGAGGAGAAGTCGGTGTCATCATCAACACATTTAGGCCATGAAGAACGTTCTGATGGTGGCCGAGAAGCCCTCGCTGGCTGCCTCCCTGGCCGGCATACTCTCCAACGGACGCTGCACGGCCAAACGAGGTTAGAATCGAGGTTAACCAGAAAAGAACAGTTTATCCAGCCCAGCCCCGACTAATCCGTTAAATATCCTCACTCACATGTGCATTAATCTTTGACAGGCAACAACGGCTGCTCCACGCACGAGTGGACCGGCCACTTCCGGAACGAGGGCAGCGTTCACTTCCGGATGACATCCGTGTGCGGCCATGTAATGTCGCTGGACTTTACCAGCAAATATACCTCATGGGACAAGGTGGATCCGGTGGAGCTCTTTGGCTGTACCACGGAGAAAAAGGAATGCAATCCCAAGCAGCAGATGCGTTCGTTTCTCGCGCACGAGGCACGCGGCTGCGATTATCTTGTGCTGTGGCTCGATTGCGACAAGGAGGGGGAGAACATATGCTTTGAGGTGATGGACGCAGTGCAGCATGTCATACACAATGTATACAGTCACAATGTGACATATCGCGCCCATTTCTCGGCCATCACGGACAAGGATATTAAGGGCGCAATGGAAACTTTGGGTCATCCCAACGAGAACGAGGCCAAGTCTGTGGATGCACGCCAGGAGCTAGATTTGCGCATCGGCTGTGCCTTTACGCGCTTCCAAACGAAATTCTTCCAGGGCCGTTACGGCGATCTCGACTCATCCCTCATCTCGTACGGCCCCTGCCAGACGCCGACTCTCGGCTTCTGTGTGAAGCGTCACGATGATATACAGACCTTCAAGCCGGAGACCTTTTGGTATCTACAGCTGATGGCCGGGCAGCCGGAATATACGCTCGAATGGGCGCGTGGGCGTGTCTTCAAAAAGGACATTGCTATCATGCTGCTGAATCGCGTCAAGGAGCACAAGGAGGCCACGTAAGTGCAGCCGTCCTCCTTTACAGATCTCCCCCAATCTCATCTCTCACTTCCTCTCCCTCTCGCTCTGTCTTGCAGCGTGGAGAGCGTCAGCAGCAAGGAGTCGTTCAAGAGCAAGCCGCAGGCCTTGAACACGGTCGAGCTGATGCGTATCTGCAGCTCCGGTTTGGGCATTGGCCCATTTCAGGCAATGCAAATCGCCGAACGTCTGTATACGCAGGGCTATATCAGCTATCCGCGGACGGAGACCAATCAGTATCCGGAGAACTTTGATTTGCATGCGGTGCTGCGCGTGCTGCAGCCATCGGGCGAGTTTGGGGAGGAGGCGCGTGCCATTGCCGGCGATTTTCAGACGCCGCGCAAGGGCAAGGATGCCGGCGATCATCCGCCGATAACGCCCATGAAGCTGGGCCATCGCGGCGACTTCGATCGGGACACCTGGCGCATATACGAGTTCATTTGCCGCCATTTCATGGGCACCATATCACGCGATCTGAAGTATCGCACGACAACGGCCAAGCTGCGCGTCGGTCTCGAGTGCTTCACGTGCACGGCGAACGTGCTGCTGGACGCGGGCTTCACCAAGGTGATGACATGGCAGGCCTTTGGCAAGGACGAGCCGATGCCGCCCTTTATACAGGGCAGCCAGGTTGCCATCAATGATGTGCGCCTCGCCGAAAGCCAAACTGGACCGCCCGATTATCTAACCGAAGCGGAGCTGATCACGCTCATGGAACAGCACGGCATCGGCACGGATGCCTCCATACCGGTGCACATCAATAACATTTGCCAGCGCAACTATGTGCGCATCGAGACCGGACGCAAGCTGATACCCACCACGTTGGGCATTGTGTTGGTGCATGGCTATCAGAAGATCGATCCGGAACTGGTGCTGCCCACCATGCGCTCCGAGGTGGAGCGCATGCTCACACTCATCGCCAAGGGCTCGGCCGATTTCAACGATGTCCTGCGGCATGCCATCAAAATCTTCAAGCTGAAATTCATGTTCTTCGTACAGAACATCGCCAGCATGGACATGCTATTCGAGTCTTCCTTCTCGCCACTCGCCGAGTCCGGCAAGGCGCATTCCCGATGCGGTAAATGTCGCCGTTACATGAAGTATATACAGGTGCGATACGGATGAGAAAGTGGAGGATATATAGATGGAGACATAGATTTGGATGTAGTTATGGATGCAGATGAAGAATAGATATGGATGCAGATTGAGATGTAGATGTAGACTTGGTTATGGATGTAGATTATGATGTAGATTTGGATATGGATTTAGATTGAGATGAATGTAGACGTAGACTTGGCTACGGGTGTAGATGAAGAATGGATGTTTATGTAGATTAAGACTTAGATATGGATCTAGATTAAGATGTAGATGTTGAATGGATATGGATGTAGATTAAGATGTAGATGTAGGCTTGGATATGGATGTATATTAAGTCTTGGATATGAAAGTATATTAAGATGTAGATGTAGACTTGGATATGGATGTAGACTAAGATGGAGATGTTTATGTAGGTTTGGATATGGATGTAGAATGGATATGAATGTAGATTAAGATGTAGATGTAGACTAGGATGAAGATGTAGTTGTAGATTAAGAGTTAGACGTGGATGTAGATGATGTATATAGATTATGGCTGATTATGGGTTAACTTTAAAGCGATTTTTAGTCATTTTTGGAATTGTGTTAAATTGCAATTTGTGGTTTATACATGGATTAATCGTGTTATGTATTGCTGTCTCTTTCAGACGAAGCCGGCTCGGCTGTACTGCTCGCACTGCGACGAGAACTATACGCTGCCCAACGGCAATGTGAAGGTGTATCGGGAGTTCAAGTGTCCGCTGGATGATTTCGGCCTGTTGGCGTTCTCGACGGGCGTTAAGGGTCGCTCGTTTCCGTTCTGCCCGTACTGTTACAATCATCCGCCGTTCAGGGATATGCCCAAGTTTGGCGGCTGCAACTCCTGCACGCATCCCACCTGCCCGCACTCGCTCAACACGCTGGGCATCTCCGGCTGTGTGGAGTGCGAGACGGGCGTGCTTGTCCTGGACAGCACACTGTCGCCCACCTGGAAGCTGGGCTGCAATCGCTGCGATGTGATCATCAATTGCTTCAAGGGTGCCACCAAAATCACAGTCGAAGGTGAGTTCCCAATTTCTCGCACATATTTTTCAATTGCTAATCCTTGGGCTCCTCTTCTATAGAGAGCAAGTGCAGCGACTGTGGCGCTCAGCTGGTGAACGTCGTGTACAAATCGGACAAGTCCAAGTTCAAGGATGGCAGCGAGGAGAAAAGCGGCTGCATCTTCTGCTCCACGGAGTTCGCCCACCTGGTCGAAAAGCATCGAGCAGTCGCCTCCCGTCAGGTGCGCAGCGGTGCGCCTCGTGGCGGCGGACCTGCTGCTGCCGGACCGGGTGGTGCGGGCAATGCACGCGGCGGACGGCACGGCGGACGCCCGCCCAAGGATAAAATGGCACAATTGGCGGCATATTTCGTTTGATTTCAACTGCCACTGGCTTCCAAGCATATCGCTAACGACCAGCTCTAATTCTATATATATTGCATTTAACTATGTAAGACGTAACGCTAAATTAGTCTAGTCTGCGACACTTGGCAGTAATAAACGAAATTTGTATAAATCTAATTTTGCTTAAGTTTCCTTTTCACCCAAGCGACAACATAAGGGTTAACACTGATTCCCATGACAGAACATTGCCAACTGGCTAAAAGAGCCATCAATTATTGTATTCAACGCCTCGCTGGCGAAATGGTCCTTAAATGCATTCAATTATAAATATCTAAATATACGACATTACTTTCAAATTTAATTTCAGCTGCCATTTTCAAAATGGTATCGATATTATGAAGGCGGCAATAAATGCAAAAATCGCCTCATAAAACAGTGTTGAAAACCCAGGTTAAGCGATATTTTTGCAGCTGCTTGGGCATTAGGATACATCGATATTGCTGCTCGATATATCGATGGCGCTTGACGATAGGCTTGCTGTTGAAAATATCGACGTTTGGCACGTTATTCACATCCCTATTCAAAATGTTCAAATGGGAAAATAAAATTGCCGCAGCACGCAAGCGTGCAGCCTTTGCTTCCTCTTTGTTGAATTTGTGCTTAAAACTGTCTTTCCTATATAGACAAAGGTCCAAATTTCCCATTTCTTGGGTGTAACTATGCTTATAGATTAAAATCCATAATAAATGAAATCAAGTAATCTTTTCATTTTGTTTATTATTATTATAATATAGCATTGTTCGTTTGTTTGTTTTGTATTTGTTTTAAAATAATTATAGTTATGTAGATTTACGTATATATAAACTGTTTTTTTTTTTAACAGCAAGAAATAGTTTTTGTTTTTTACTTTATTTGTTGTTACAAAACTTTCTCCATCGAATACTGAGAGAAAGTTTGTCAATTATCAATTTTCTTCTGTTTCTTGTTCTTGTTGCTGTCCTCTTTAGTCCCGTTCGTCGTAACATGATAATGAAGACTCGGAAAATGTTTTCTTTTTGTTTTCAGTTTGGCAAATAATTTGTTCGAGTTCTCGAGTTTTGGGAGTGAGGTTAAATCTTGTTTTAAATTTGATTTAGATCGTATACATGTTTTCGTTTCTTTTGTTTAAACTTAACTGTTATACGGTGCGTATAACAGTGGCAAGCGCTGCGCTTGCTGGTATACAATTTGTTAGTTAATTGCGCAAATTACAATTTTGTTTATTTCTTCGTTTGCTTTCATTTATTATTAATTAATGAATTGTGTGGCATGTATGTACAGTGTTGCCAACTGTCGCAATGTTGAAAGTAGCTAAAAACAGCTAAAAGCAGCCAAAACAGCTGAATTAGCCGTTGGCAATAAACAGCCATAGAAAATGGCTAAATCTATTTAAACTTTCGGCTCTTTTCGGCTGTTGAGCTCTGAAAATAGCCAAATTTCGCTAGAAAGTAGCTAAATTGACAATACTGCATGCATTGCACAGTGGGCAAAAGCCTATTTGCTGCGGGCAAAAAAAAAATATTTAATATCTAATCAATTTTTGATTTAAATGTAATATTGAAATAAGAATAATGTCAGCTCGAAGAGCGTGTCCTTTTTGATTAAAATTCTATAATGACGCACATTTTCAGTCTCTTTTTTTTTAGGATAGAGATTGAAAATGTACCTCACATAACACTTGACGTAAAAAGCACGCAGATTTAAATAACATTTTTCTCATTTCCATAGCTTATTTGGCTACAAAGATTATTAGACTTTTAAATACATTCCATTTGATGCCTGCCAACAAATGGGCTGAGGCCCACTGTGCATGTATATGTGTATATTATGCATGTACAAGTATGTATATGTATGCATATGTGTGTGTTTCTTGTTGCTTTAGCTTAGCATAAAAATATACAGAGCTGTGCGCTGTGTGCGGTGTGCTTCTTTTGTTGTTTACACGTTAAGTTGTATTTCTTACATTTTGTTTGTTATTTATAATTAAGACATAATCGTATACATAATTGATTGTAGGCTACACACACACACACACACACTGACAGACACACGCAACCGTTCGTCAAGTCGCGCAGAGTTGCATTTTGGCGCTCACACATTTATCGATACATATTTTTGTGCACACATGTACTCGTTATTACAAGGATAAGAAAAAAAAATGGGGAAAAAAAAAATATAATAAACTTTCTACTTGTAGCTTTTTTTTTGGCAGCCTATCCTCAAGGGCTAAGATCCTGATGCAAATTGGGATCATAGCCGCCCATGGTGTTATCGTAGGGCGGCTGCTGATCGTAGCCGGCGGAGCCCATGGGATAGCCCATCGAGTCCTGTGGCGGTGCGGGCGACATCATGGGCGTGGTTGTGCCACTGGGCGGTCCGGCCATGGAGTAGGGCGAGGCGCCGGCCGCCTTTTTCGCCGCATACAAGTTGGCCTCCTCCTGGGCCTTGCCAATGTTCTTCTTATATCGAATGCGCTTGTTGCCAAACCAGTTGGATACCTGCGACACCTGCATAAGTCAACGAATTGACTATCGATAACGGTAATCGATTAATGTGATTCATCGATACTGACCGTTATGCCGCACTTGCGCGCCAGTTCCTCCTTGGCCTCTTCGGATGGATACGGATTGCTCAAATGACTGTAAAAATACTCATTGAGTATTTCGGATGCCTGTTTGCTGAAATTGCGACGCTTCCGGCGCGCATCCAAGAATCTAGAGCGCAATATCATGACGGCCTCGCAGGTCGATTGCTTCAGCTGCATCTGAATCGAGCTGAATTTCTTGTGGATTATCTGCACCATGCGCTCGATTTCTTTGGGTGTGATTGGTCTGCGGAAAAGGGGAAACCCCAAAAAGATGTATTGAGTCTCCATTCATAAGGCGTATATATATACATAGATAAGTCACAGGCGAAGGCTACTCCTGACTTATCGATATATCGATAAGTCGCAAAAGCAGGGTACTTCTTGAAGTCAATGTTGCCAGATGTTGTAGAAATGCATCGAAATTGCTTATGGTTAAATGGAATTAGAGAAATTGTAATCTCTATTGATCTAATAATCTCGTTTTGGAAGAGTTTGTTGAAGATTTGTTTATCTTTCCCAAAAAAGCTCATAGTTCGACCAAAGAGAATATAAACACTAAGATGAGTAACGAACATACATTTGAATGCGACGCGAAATTGCTAGCCTGGCTTTTCATCTGGCTTTTCGCTATTCAACCAACACACCAGCCGGCTGCCTTTTCGCTCTCCAAAAGCCCGACACGAGCAAGCTCTTATAATCTCCGATATGCGCAAGCAACACAAATCGATATTTATCGATATTAAATGGATTCTTGTTCAGCCTATATTCGAGCATATATACTTAAGCTCATAGATTAGATTAACTTCAAGATGTGTTTTAATATTCTGCTGTCACTTTCGTTAAGCTAATATTCGTTAAGTTTGCCTTCACAAATAGCGCATCTTTCGATAACTTTCAATTGACCATCTGGCAACTCTCCCCGTCTCTCTCTCGCTCTCACCTGGTGCGACTCTGCTCGCGCAGCAGATTCATGACATGCGTGGTAAACTCATTGCAGGCCTGCTCGTATTTCTCCAGCTCCTGGTGATAGATCTGTCGGATCTGGGCTAGCTTGGCGCGATAATCCGAGTGCTCGATGGCATTGTCGGCGCCGTCGATGGACAGCGAGCCGCCTTGGCTGGCGGCCGCTGCCGAGGCGGCTGCGGCGCCGCCGCCGCCCTTTTCGGGCCCGGCCACGCCCTCGGCAATGAGCATGTTGTCCAGGCGCATCAGTTGCGGATCTGGCGGCTCCTCCTCTTGCGTGTTGCGAATGGAAAGCACTGCAAAGACCGACATCAAATAGAAAATACAATCAGCAAAGCCATTTTTAGTTCTCAAAAAATTACAAAATGGCGCCGGCGTTGCCACCCCACGAAGCGTTGCCCCATCCGGGCTTATTGCATTGTCTTCGTGCTGACAAAGCTTAACGGGCTGTGAGAAAAGTACGTATCCAATTTTATTTTGCGTCGAAGTGGCAAAAGGATAACAAAAACAAGCGTAAAGTTTTCTCGACTGGGTTGCCATATTGTCTTGGGAAATACGTGTTGTTCTTTTCGTTCTGGCTTTGCATGAATTAGATTTCCAGCTTGAATCTGAAACATTTCGCAAATGCCAACAATTGTCTCCTACTTCACCCCTCCCCATTTAAGTCTTTGCTTCTGCTTCTTCTTCTGCTCATCAGCATTGCCAGAGCGTCCCGAACAAATATCCCTTGGCAGAGGGAAACAGAGAACTGTGCGAGGGGAATATTTGTTGTTCTTCCTCTTCTATGTATTATGCCAGCGAAAACAATTGCCCGGCACGGGATAAGCATCAGCACAAGACAAGTCCTGAAAACCAAACCCCCCTTCGCTTCCCACATTCCATTTACACCCATCACAGAGCTTAGCCAAAATGCAAGTTGTTCCCCTCTGAGCGACTGTTGCCTTGAATAGAACCTGTCGAGCTGTCGCATCTTAAATAGACTTCAATTTCAGACTGCGCAAATTCCAACAAGCTTTAAATTAAAGTTTTAAATAACATTAGCTGAACGATAGGAAAATGCCCTAATCACAGCTTTCTCAGGCTAACAAGGGGTGAGAGCCTCAGAGGAGCTTTAAGATTTAAAGCTTCAGAGTAGCTTCAAGATTAAGGCGAGCTAAAGGAAAGCTGAAGAGCTCTAAGTTTTAAGATTTAAGCAGCTTTAAGACTTAATCGAGACTGTAGAGTAAAGTAAAGCTATTGCAAGTCTAACATGAATTAAACTTAAAAAATTGAAGTTAAGTTAAGTCAAGTTAACTTTCACATTATTTGCGCGGCATGCCTAGCTCCATGTTAAGCAAGTTTGTCTTAAGGTAAGTCGCCTCTTAAATTGCAGGTTGCTTCAAGCTTCAATCCTTACAACTACAACGCTTTTGTGGGCAGGCAGTTGAGGATTGGGTTAACATTTGCGTATCTAACGAAGCATTTAACAGCAGCCAGCCAAATTGTAAATAGGCACATGGATATTCCATAGATAGCCGCTATCTAATGAAGCCCAAATACTCGTTTCTGCAACAGCTTTACCCTATCCGCAACCCTTCTACCATGCATAATGACCCCCTTCCCCCTCTGCTCGATGGCCCACTTTTGTCTGCTTGGCAAGTTGAATGCGTGTTTAATCTGTCGGCGCCTGCCTTCGATACAATGGGCTCTAGAAGTGTTATCGGCTTGTCCATGCGGATAGATAAAACATAAAATAAATTGCAAATATATATACATATGTAACAAGTGTGCACATATATATATGCACAATGTATTTTCATATGGCTTTAGTTCACCTTGTGCAACGGCTCTCGGGCAATTGGTCGGAATCTAGGGCCGCATTAAATAGTTCGTAATACCGACAGACCCTCCCCCTCCCCCTCCTTTTCTGCTGTGTTCGTCACCGGATCGGTACGCAAATAATAACAAGAAATTACATTCTTAAGTATCATCAGGCAATAACATTAGCAGAAAAAAAAACAAGATTGAAAACATATTTGTATACCCTGTAGTTAAGCAAAAGCGGGTATATCTATTTAGATGAGTTCCTTACCAAGACTGACAGCTTTGTTGTTGACTGAGAGTCTAAATTAGTTCGTTGATGTCTCTATCTCTCAATATTTATATATATTTCTCTATATATCTCTTTAACTCTCTATATCTCTCTCTTTCTCTATCTTTATCTCTATCTCGTTATCTTTATCTCTCTCTCTCTATCTCCCTATCTCTATCTCTATCTCCCTATCTCCATCTCTATCCTGATTTCCATCTCTAGCTCACTCTTTCTCAATCTTTCTCTCTCCTATTATCCTGATGAATCTTGTGTTAAACTAAGAAATCTTCTTTTCAAATGAAAACCAGAGACAATATTATCCATATATCTCCTGCACACCACAATTCACATGTTTCAGAACCTGCCCCATGGTGAAATTTGGAAAGAAACGGCATTTGGAAAACACATTCGAGGCGAGGCAAGTGTGTTTCATGGCTTTCGGTTGCCCAAAAAAGGCAATCTCACAGCGGGGATTTCCTTAAAGGGGGGGCAGGGGCAGGGCATCAATAAATGGGTGGTTTCATGTAGCTGAGAATGGCAAGCGATGGGAGGCGGGGAGAGGAAATAAGGCAATGACAGCGTCGGAGCCATTTAAAACATCTGGCCCACAATCAAAACACGCTGTTATTGCCCATTTCGTGTCTCTGCGTGGGCGTAATATTAAGAAAAGTAAAGGAAAAACACAAATAAAATGAAAGAAAACTCGATTTGAAATTCTCTACAAGGTGCGTGCAGGGATAATAATAACGTGTAAACGCGTGCAGACATTTAAAGAGCTTGAAACGGGAATACCCATATTAAATTTTCAGTGAATTCTTCTGCTTTCAAGTTTTTACAGTTTCTCGCAGAGAAGTGACCCAGTCATAAAGAGTCTCGATTCGTATCTCAGCTTATAATATTGTCTAAGCTGAGTTCAAATTTGTTTTGATATATTTTATAACTACATTAGGGGCTTTCCCTCGAAAATGTTGCTAGAGACTGCAAGAAAACTTAGAACCCCCCAAAACTGACATTTAGCTTATTTTTCGAATCAAATTGGAAATGTTTCTCAAAAATGCATATAATGCTCGTTATAATTATCACAGATGACCCTTAAAGGCATAATAACGATTCCATTAAATATATACATATATTTGTGAACAGCATCAAAAGACGAATCCAAAAATGGCCAAGTTCGTCTCTGAGTTTTAATAGAAAGCTTTTCGTAGTACTGGGAATTGTTCTGGCTTTTTGTAACAAGACATGATATTCAGGGTATTTAAACTTCGATGAGCCAAAGCTGGTTTTCTTATTATTTCTAGCTGGATTTTGCACTCACCGGTTTTCTCCTTGATCTCGCATAGAACGGAGAACAGCGCCGGCTTCATGCGATGACAGTTGAGTGTGTGCTTTCTGGCCTGGGCCTCGTCCAGGGATTGCTCCGAAATGCTCATGATCTGTTGCAGTATTTCGCCGATGTCCTTTTGCTTGCGCACCTCGTTCTCGTTGCCAGCATTTTGGCCATCATCCTGGCCGGGCAGGCCGTAGCCCTGGGGCGCCATCATGCCGCCAGTGTGGGCCATCATGCGATCCTCCATGCCTGGAGGATGTCGTCTCTGTCTGTCTCTGGCAGTGGCAACAGCCACAACAACAATAACAACAAAACTCGCAGCTCGCGCACTGCAATAATAATATGAAGAACAACAATCAAGAAACGCGTATACAACTTGGGACGTGTTGCAACAGGCAAAAAAAATATATATTTAAAAAAAATAACGCAGTTATGAACAACACTTAATCAAAGGATTTCATTCCTATCGCACCGTATTAAACTAAAATTATTTGGTATTTTAACTGGTATTTTAAGCGCGCACAGACGTCCGCACGCAACGTCGACGCGTCGCCAACTGACGAGTTGCCTGTCGCTCGCTTCGGCTGCTGCTGCAGCCTGTTGTTACCCAAAAGGATCGATAATTGTATTGTGCGCAGATGGCATCGATAGTCGATGTTTTCGCTGCAGCTTAGTATGCAGCTCTCTGAGAAGACAATTTGTATAACAATTTGTTATTTACAAGCATAACATGTAGAAATATATATTTTATAAAATGCCAGCGATTACTCACAAATTATAATTAAATCATTTAAGAGCTGTTTCTTATTTGCGACAAATTGGAAGGTGTTTCATTTTGAAACAAAACAACTTATCAAACAAATGGAAAGTGTTATCCCTGCACTGCTGCCAACTATCATTCCAGCTCAATGTAAGCTACAACAAAAATAGCTGAATTGGCAACGCTGCATCTTGCAAGAGCTTCGATATCGCACTGATAAATGCCGCATGCAGCTCTGTTCATATGCAAAGTGCGTGCGTGTGTGCTTGTGTGTGTATGCGTGTGGGTGGCTGAGAGTAAGGTACGATGGACAGCGGGCGGCTGACACACGCCAGGGGCACGGGCGAGGGTAAGGTACCTGCGCAGCAAGCACAACAACAACGCTCCATATGTGAGTGCATTCACATCTTGAAGTTAATTACTTTTTGTTCAAGTGGCCGGGGGCCATAAAAATGAAAGACAACCGTAATTATGTCTGCACAGTAGCCAAAAACAGCGGGAGAAAGCAGCGCTGACCTTCAGAGCCGGAATATGCACACACATATAGACTCATGTGCATGCGGACAAAGCGCGTCAAAGGCTCGCAAAAATAAAAACAAAAAAGCATACATACATGCACACACACACTCACACACATTTAGAGTTCTTGCAAATCAGAGACGACTTTTACAATTCTTTGCTGCAGTATTGTTTAAATAATATAAATAATTGTTAACTTACACTGCACGTCACTTAACGCTTTCAATTACGTTAAGGTATTTAGCGTTTTTTTCCCGCCAACTGCAATTAGAATTCAAAAAAAAAAAAAAACAAATGCACTTGCTATAAATATTTTTGGCGTATAACGGAGAGCACTTGGTATTCGTTTCGATGTGCTGCTTCCTCTTCTTTTCATACGCAGCAGCAAAAAGTCGCCACTTTTTTCATTGTACAAAACACTTATTTTCCTTTTAGCCAAGTTTGGTTAAAAATGCTGTTTAAACTTTATAATTGCACACTTGTTTAATGAATACAACGTTCGCTTACGTATACTTGTTTTGTTGACATTAATATGTGCACAATAAATCTGTGAAAATTATTTTACACCAAAAAAAAAAAATCTGCGGCTGACAAAAAAATGTATCTTATATGTGTGTTTACCAGGGGTGATACATCGATAAATTCAAACGTTATCGTTGCGCATTTTGCGTTGCTCACTTTTGCGTTTGCGTTACTCAGCTGACGTTTACGTTTTCTATGTTAAATTGATCGTGTTATTTTACATTGCATTAGGTAAATACGCAAACAATGGCGCACAATTTGTAAAAGTGAAATTCGTAAATTATTTTTTCATTATAATTGCGGTATTTCTTCGATTTAGTTAACCTAGGTAAATAACGTCCCAATGAGTTGGGGGCGTTGTATATTCCAATCCGTTTTGTACATGGATTTCATTTCTGACAGAGGAGCTAAACTTTGCCCGGCGCTTTTTAGCCCGTCTGATATTTTTGCATCTACTTGCACATTCGCTTAGTCCACCCAGGCTGGTTGGATTTGATTGCGAGCAGTATTTTGCTCGCATACATTTAGAATATATAAATGGTCTGCGCCAAATAAAGAGTTTCATATTTATAATAACTTGCCATCGATAATAAGCAGCCACAATTTGTTCATCTCCAACCGATAGCGATAGTTCCAAACTATTGGTAATTCATCGTCAAGCGATATCGTTGATGCACGACATTCGGCAATTATGCTGCCCTTATGTTATCGACAACTTTAAAATGATTCCATGTAAAAAAGCAAATAATAAAGTCACACTGTGCTACCAGAAAATCTCATTTGGGCGTTCTTGACTGGTAAAACGCACAATTATCCTATCGATACTTGGTTAACCGATGATTCGGCCGTTGCATATGCAAATTCATTGTGCGATAACACGCCGATAACAGCTGTTTGTGCCCGTCTGTTATTGTCGGACAGCTCCCATCACTAACACTGCTCTTGTCCAAAGAAATTTTTAAAGATTTCGACAGATAGGAAAAAGGGCCACAGACGTATTCAACAGCTCGCAGCAGGCAAGGCACACTGCGACCACAAACTATACGGCCAGTGTGTACAAATAGCTAACACGCGCGTGCTCTACACAGTCAGTTATTGTTTATATTTTCACAAATCCGATACTGCCAGCCGTGCCCCCACCTCGACCGAACGTCGCAATGGACAAACTCATCAAGATGACGAACCACCGTTCCGAGATTATCGTGGGCGAGAAATACAGAATAATACGCAAAATTGGTAAGTGGAGGGCGTCTAACGCCAAACCTAACCAGGGCTAGCACACACCTGACGCTCCTATGGCGCAGTTTGCCAGGGCCACAGCTCAAGGATTTGCATTTAGGATTTGTATTGCTTATCAAAATTAAAATGTGACTTTGTTTTGACCCCGTGCAGGCAGCGGCTCCTTCGGCGACATCTACCTGGGCATGAGCATGCAGTGCGGCGAGGAGGTGGCCATCAAAATGGAGGCAACCAATGCACGCCATCCCCAGCTACTCTACGAGTACAAGCTGTATCGCGTGCTGAGTGGAGGTGTGGGCATACCCCGCATACGCTACTATGGCAATGAGAAGAACTTCAATATACTGGTCATGGATCTGTTGGGTCCCTCGCTGGAGGATCTTTTCAACTTTTGCACGCGCCACTTTACCATCAAGACCGTGCTAATGCTGGTCGATCAGATGATCGGCCGCCTGGAGTATGTCCATATGAAGTGCTTCATTCATCGTGATATCAAGCCTGACAACTTTCTCATGGGCATCGGACGGCACTGCAATAAGCTGTTCCTCATCGATTTCGGGCTGGCCAAGAAGTATCGCGATCCGCACAGACGCATGCATATACCCTACCGCGAGGAGAAGAATCTGACGGGCACCGCACGCTATGCCTCGATCAATGCCCATGTCGGCATCGAGCAGTCCCGTCGCGACGACATGGAGTCCTTGGGCTATGTGATGATGTATTTCAATCGCGGCGTCTTGCCCTGGCAGGGCATGAAGGCGACCAACAAGAAGCAGAAATATGAGAAAATCTCCGAGAAGAAAATGTCCACGCCCATCGAGGTGCTCTGCAAAGGCTATCCGGCCGAGTTCTCCATGTACTTGAACTACTGCCGCAGTTTGCGCTTCGAGGAAGCGCCCGACTACATGTACTTGCGCCAGCTGTTCCGGTAAGTCGTCCGCCTGCCCAATCCGACTGTTTTCTTCAGTTTTCTTATGTGATTTAAATTCACGCTTTATTTCACAAGAAACTATTGAATGAAGCTTTTCGGCTTAGCCTCTGATAGGCCGCAAACGCAATAATCTATGCTCAGATTGACTTGAGACGTGTTTTGAACATAGGTGGAAAATGGGTGATTTGGTATCCGAAGCTTTAAGTTTTGTCCGTTTGGCCTCAAGCTTCTTTTCCCAGCTTAACATAAATATCGTATGTGTCGATTATAGCGTATATCGTATGTGTCGTACGCATCTGAGCGATTTGGGCAGTTCCACCTGCAGCTGTGGGAAATGGGCGGAAAAAGTTTGTTTAAACCGTTTTGTTTGCCAACCGATCGGCTCCAAATGGGCGGAAAACATTGATTATAAACTTTTAAACACAATTCAATGGACTTCCATTTAATATGAGATGTAAAGTTTGAAGATTGCTATCTTTCACACTAGGAATAAGGGTCCAGGCTAGGCCTAGGGGCAATACACCATAGAACACATATTTAAGCTACATTTATTTGCTTTCAGCATTCTGTTCCGCACGCTGAATCATCAGTACGATTATATCTATGACTGGACAATGCTGAAGCAGAAGACACACCAGAATCAACAGCAGAGCGCCGGCAATATGCTGGCGCCGGAGCAGCGCGCCGAGCGGGACAAGGAGAAGCAGAGCGGCAGCAAGCCAAACACATTGGCCGACTAGGCCGCGCAGCCGCTGGGCCAAATGACGGCGGCCCAGGGCCAGGGCCAGGGCATAAGCAAACGAATCGAATAGAAGGGCGGCAAGGAAAGAATAGGAAAGGAAGGAAAAGGAAAGGAAAGGAAAGGAAATATGGCACTGGCGGCTTTGCAGGACGAGCTAACCAGAATTAGATACGCATATATATACATGTGTATATATACATACATGCATACACATATATATATATATATATATATATATATATATATATGTAGTTTATTTTTATAACAAGTGCAAGCGCGAGAGCGACAGAGAGGGCAGCAGAAAGCACGTGCGAGCGAGCGAGCGAGCAGCTATAATTATGTATATAGAATTTAATGTTACACACACACACAGATTAATATCCTGCGAGCACAGACACAACACACACACACACACACACACACACACGTGTATATATATATGTGTACATGTATATATATACGCGCATATATATAGTTTGTTATCAATGCTTTAGTTGGGTTTGTTATCAGAGTCCAGACCCCGAGCTGCAGTGCATCGTTACACACACACACACACAGACACAGATATACATATATAGTATATATCGTATTGTAAGCACACAGCTGTCACACACATACACACACAAACACACACACTTGCACACAATTAGTTTTATTAGCTGACACAACAAATTTGAAGCGCGGAAAATGTGTTTTTCTTGCAACAAAAAAAAAAAAAAATGCATATTTAATATATATAAAATTGAAGGTGTCGCCAGAGGCAAACGTCGCGGCGACGTCTCAGACGACGGCTGCAGCGTCTATCAAATCAGGTGCACAATTACAATACACACACACACACACACACACACACACACAACACACACTCACACAGACACACATTTGATGACAATTTTTGCTTGGCGTTTAATTGGAGAATTGAAAGACGAGCACAAATTCTACGTTCATGCGAGCTAGCAACAAAATAACAAAAAAGAAAGTAAGAACAATTAAAAGAAAAGAAATGAAAAGAAAAGAACATGCAACAAATAAATAGAAATATTATTCATTTTTCTGTCGAATGTTAAACAATTGCGACAAAAATGTGCGCAACATTTTTTCTTTTTTTTTGGCGCTGTTTTTTTTTTTTTTGCGAACTGATGACGTTTTGCCAGGCGCAGAAAAAGGCCAGAACGCCAAAACAACAAGATCAATAACAACAACAAAATTTATGAATAAATCAAAAAGCAAAATGCAAAATGCAAAACCTATTCATTAAGCATAAAAGTATGTAATATAACAAACAATTGTAATATTGTGTAATCTATTATTATGAGAAACGTTTACAAATAAAAAAAAACAAATTACAACAAAATATAATACCCAGGCAGATATATATTCCTGTTCGCAAGGATGAGCTATGTGAATGCCAGGTTGAAATTTAGGGTATCTACTCTCGTTTACCTGTTTATCGGTTACATTTTCCGATATCTGCATAATATCGATAAATATCGATTTTGCGATATGCTTTTTTGAGCATAACTCGAGGATTATTGAAGCTAGCTGCAGCAAACTTTGTGTGTGGATGCTTTTTTGACAAATACAGCTGACGAATATTTCACAATTCTTAATTACTTCAGCCTTTCATCAAAATAGAAAATAAAAGGTGTTCTTAAGAGGCTAGAGTCTTGCGCTTTGGTATATGCACACGTTTTTATGCCAACTTTAAGCCCTGAAAATTTCATAAAGTTCGGACTATGAAAACCCGAGTTACTTTAGATAGTTTGTGCATAGTGTGGGGCTGAAGAGCTGAAGAAAAAAGCACAGCTTGTATAACATATATGTTTATATATTAGAATCTTTCTGTCTTTGCAGGGAACTGGGAACTTTCAGCATTTCTCGAGTTAAGTCGAGGAGAAAACCAAAGACCGAGCTAAGCCGGGCAACGGGCATCGGCTTGTTAGGGTCGAGCAGAGCAGAGGAGGAGGTGCTCTTCGCTGGTGCCAGACACCGGACACACTGGAACGTGTTCGGACTGCCCGTGTGACACATTCGAAGAAACCTTTGTTTTTCCATATACTCTTTTTACTATTCTTGCGATATATATGTACATATATATAAAGATATAGATATAGATTTTGTTGTTGTTATGTTCCTCGGGCCAACAGCTGGCGACGTTGCCGACTGATATCAGATAAGAGCTAGGCGAGGCGAGGCTAGGCGGGGCGGGGCGGGGCGGTCTACTTGAGCCCCCGTTTTGCCAATCTAATGAAAACAAACAGAAAGGCATTATAAACAAATTCGCATTTGTCATGCGACTAGATATTCCGGTCTGTTAATTGGTCGCTGGGGCTGTAAACGGAAAAGTTTTCCATCTGAATGAAACTTGGCTCAGATGTTTATTATTTTTTATATTGCGGCTGACTTGAAACAGTTCGAGATCCATTGAAGAACCACATTGAACAGGGGCAAAGTAGAGTATTCTGAATCCAACTCGTCGAGACTTGATATTTATAAATGCAATATCTATCCTTCGATATATAACAATCACAGGGTATCTCCTAGTCGGGCACACTTTTCTTCATCTATTTGTTCCATTGAAGAACCAAAATAACCAGGGGCTACTTAAAGTATTCCGAACCAAACTCTTCGAGACTTAAGATTTGCAATATCTATTCTTCTTTATATAGCAATCACAGGGTATCTCCTAGTCGTGCACACTTTACTTCATCTATTTGTTGCCAGCAATAGTTCGAGATCCATTGAAGAACCAGATTAACCAGGGGCAATGTAGAGTATTCCGAACCAAACTCGTCGAAACTTGAGATTTGCAATATCTATTCTTCATTATATACCTATCACAGGGTATCTCCTAGTCGGGCGCTCTTTGCGCTTCACTTGTTGCCTATCGTTTTTATATTTGCTTTGTTTACAGTACCAATTCCCGATTCCTAGGCACTTGATAAAGAAGCTAGCGCGTTTCCCATTAATTTCTGAGTTGATGCAAAAACATTCCATATTTATCCACAGGGTCTACCATAGATATAAGATATAAAAGATCCAGAAATAGGATCCATAAATGGAACAACGAACTCGGGAACTTTCCAAGTTGGAGACATCAAATTTGGTAAATAGACTCTCAGATACATTCCCAAATGCCATACACTTTGCTCAGCTATAACGACCTCTGCGAACTCGAAGAACATCTGTCGACAAATGTGAACCAAGTTAACTCGAGAACTAGCAGAGCTAAGGATACAAAATTTGGTATGTAGGCTCTTTGATCTGTTTACATACTACTAGAAAGGGTAGCCGAGAGATTTGTCGAGCATAAATTTAGGTATGTAGAACTTCGAATATATAACAATGTGTGATATGCGACCTCTCTGAAGGTTTACGACCTCTTCAAAGCGCAGCTCTTAACTCAAACATATTAATATCTGGGAACTAAGCTGATGAAATTTCCATTAGGTTCCATATTGGATCTTCGGATCTGATCTAACCCAACAAAACTTGGTATTTAGATGAATAACAGATGGATGGGGGTCTGATCCACCGGGTCTGATCTAACCTAAGCATAAAAAACTTGGTATACGGATAGTCAAGATTGGGAACTGGATGAACTAAGAGCAAAAGGGTTGCAGAAACTCAGATATATGACTATATATGTATGACTATGTTAACTATATATATGGCAATATATGACCATATACTCTATAGATGACTATATATATTATATTTCTCTAAAGGAACTAACTCTTGGGTAATGCTCGATATCTCGAGAACTGGGATATATATATATATATAGATCAATAATACAATAAGGTCGGTCTGGATCGCAGAATCTCAGATATATGACCATATACTCTATATTCCTCTAAAGGAACTCTTGGGTAATGCTCGATCTCTCGAGAACTGGGATATATATATATATATAGATCAATAATACAATAAGGTCGGTCTGGTTCGCATAATCTCAGATATATGACTATATACGACTATGTTAACTATATATATGGCAATATATGACCATATACTATATATTTCTCTAAAGGAAATCTTGGGTAATGCTCGATCTCTCTTGCATATATGCATATATAATTTAATCAGAAATTATAAATTGCATTCACAAAGCGAGAAACAAATAGAAGAAATTAGCTTTAATTTTAATTTCAACATATTTTTATTGATGTAATTCAAAAAATTAAATATAAGTTATGTTTATAATTATTACGGCTTACAATGCAAAATTACTTTGCAGTTTTGCGTTTTGTTTTTTGTTTTTGTTTGTTTTTTTTTAATGTTTTTGTTTTTAAATTTTTTTTTCTGTTTTTTTCTTTTTTTTTTATATACTCCTCTCCTCCCTCGCTTGGCCTTACTCGCATGTTTGTTTGTTTATTAATTAATTAGATTTTATTGCGTCGTTTTTTTTGTTGTTGTTGTTGTTGTTTAATTTTATTAATTTCGCATTTTAGTGTATTCAGTGTATATTATAATACATATATATATGTATATATATATATATATATATATATATATATATATATATATATAATATATGCATGCTTTTACACGCGAGCGACATTTTTGAATGTGTGTGTGTGTGTGTGTGGGTGTGTGTGTGTGTAGGTGTGTGTGTTTTGCTTTATATACATATACAATATATATTTGCTTTTATTTTATATATATATATATATATCTATCTAAATATATAGATATATATATATATATACATATATATATATACATATATATAGATATATATTTATATGTTGTTTTTATTCCTTTATGCTAAGTTTTGCTGTTGTGTGTGTGTGTGTGTGTGTGTGTATGAAAAGTGGCGTGTGTGTGTGTTTGTGTGTGAATTCCATTTAGATATTTGCTTCTTCTTTTTTTTTAGTTGCTTTTTTGTTGTTTTTCTTCTTCATCTTTCTTAAATGTTTAGTATTGTATTTAAATTAATATTAAGAAACATCCTAACTTCCATCTCTTTTGCTTCTCACTTCTGCTTCCTCTTCTTGTTCACCTTCTCTTTCTTCTCTCTGCTTCTCTCTGTGTTTTGCTGCTTTTTGTTTTTGTTTTTAACGCTTGCCACCCTTAGTTATCATATTTTCTTTATGCTCTTCTTATTTGCTTTCTTCTCATTTCTTTTCTTTTCTATTCTTATCTTTTTTTTTTTTTTAAATTTTTTATCTGATTTTTTTTTGTTAATTTTTTTTTGCAGTGCTGCTCTTCAGCTGAATTACTCGGTGATGGGAGGTTTGCAGTTCGGTTTCTCTTTCTCCTTTTCGCGATCGTTGCGCGGCTCCAACTGTTCCAGCAGCAGTGCGGGATTCGGCTGGCCCTGGTGGGTCTTCTGCTTCAGCATTGTCCAGTCATAGATGTAATCGTACTGATGGTTCAGCGTTCGGAACAAAATGCTGTAGGCAAATCAAAGGGAAACAACATTGAGAAACATTCGAGAAACGGTTCGTAAATCGAAAGGAAAATGATGTGTGTGTGCTCCCTTCCTCCCTGACTGACTGATTGACTGATTGATCGGCAAGTAAGCTTCGATCGATTCCATTTTCAATGATGAGCCTGGTTAGCCTAGTTGTCTGAGCGTTGAACCAGCAAGCGTAAAGTCGCTGGTTCAAATCTAGTTGACTTTTGCTTCAGCGCCTGCGTGGCAACAATCAAATGATGTGTGCTCCCTTCCTGACTGACTGAATGGTTGATTGATTGATTGATGAGCAAGTAAGCTTGGAAGAATTCAATTTCCAATCCAAGTGTGGGAAACAAGATGAAAAACATGAGCTGATGAGCCTGGGCAGCCTAGTTGTCTGAGCGTTGAACCAGCAAGCATAAAGTCGCTGATTCAAATCCGACTAACCCACAAAAGGCTGCCCAAAAGCAATCCAAGGTTTCGTTAGCTGAGAATATTTAATTCTTACCCAATCTAAATACATATTTACAACTCAAACTAGCCTTAAAGAATCTGTAAGACAGTCAAAGGCAAAAGTGCATTCCGCAACCCAACTGAAACTCAAATCCGAACGTATTTCACCCAAAATCCACGCAGTCGAGCGAAATGAAAAGCTAATTTGCCTGGGGCAAAGCCCCCATAAGATAACGAGCTAAGCTTGTCGAATGCATACTCACCGGAACAATTGACGTAGGTACATGTAGTCGGGCTGTTCCTCGAAACGCAAGCTACGACAATAGTTCAAGTACATGGAGAACTCGGCCGGTGAGCCCTTGCAGAGCACTTCGATGGGCGTGGACATTTTCTTCTCGGAGATTTTCTCATATTTCTGCTGCTTGTTGTTGGCCTTCATGCCCTGCCAGGGCAGGACGCCGCGATTGAAATACATCATCACATAGCCTAAGGACTCCATGTCATCACGACGCGACTGCTCGATGCCCAGATGGGCATTGATCGAGGCATAGCGTGCGGTGCCCGTCAAGTTCTTGTCCTCGCGATAGACGATGTGATGGCGCGTGCCGGGATCGCGAAACTTCTTGGCCAGACCGAAATCGATGAGGAACAGCTTATTGCAGTGCCGTCCGATGCCCATCAGAAAGTTGTCCGGCTTGATATCACGATGAATGAAGCACTTCAGATGTATATACTCCAGGCGGCCGATCATCTGATCGACCAGCATCAGCACGGTCTTGATGGTAAAGTGGCGCGTGCAAAAGTTGAACAAATCCTCCAGCGAGGGACCCAACAGATCCATCACGAGCGTATTAAAGTTCTTCTCCTTGCCATGATGACGGATACGGGGAAATCCGACGCCTCCGCTCAGCACGCGATACAGCTTCGCCTCGTACAGCAGCTGGGGATGGCGAGCGCTGGCGCTCTCCATCTTGATGGCCACCTCCTCGCCGCTCTGAATGCTCATGCCCAGATAGATGTCGCCGAAGGAGCCGCTGCCTGTAAATGGTTGAAGTTTAGTCACGCATCGAAATAGAGGAGGAAGAAGTGTGTTTGTGTGTGTGCTGCTAGTCGTGTGTGACCAACTGCGAGATATCCTGTATGTTCTTTTCGCCCCCACAGCATAAGAAATTGATTCCTTATTAACTTTGGCGCTTAAAGTACGAGCCATATTCAATTGCCAGAGCTTAGACCCGGCTTAGAAGTTGGGTTTTATACAAACGCAAGGCTAGTTACCCACAAAGTGAACATTTTGTAATCCCTGGTTTATCTAGCTCTTATATTTTGCGTGTTATGCTTTGAGAAATCAGTCGCAAAATCCATATTTATAGATCTTATAGAAACTGGACCAAATGATGAACTCCTTAGGCACATGTTCTCTCTATATGAAACTTTGGCCTGATTAACTGACTGATTGCCTAACTGATTGATGGACTGACTGACTCCATCACTAACCGCAAATCTAAGCACTTAATGCAAAATATTAAACATGCTCCCTCCCTCACTGACTGACTGATTGACTGATTGATTGGCTGAGTCCATCACCAACTGTTAATATAAGTCCTGAATGCAATACACTAAATATGCTACCTCCCTCCCTCCCTGAATGAACGACTGACTCACTAGCTGGTTGAATGACTGATTGACTGGCTGACTAACTGATTGACTGACTGATTGGTGATCGACGCACAGCCCAAACCGTAAGAGCTTCAAGGCAAGGCCGGGTAATGCCCGCTAGTCTAGATATATGTATAGAGAGGTACGTTTCTTCTATAGCCTATTAAAGAGATTCCCAGGGATAATATCCCTTGGCATGGAAAGCATCTGGACTTAAAACTGGAATATACATATATATATATATTTCTATATATATAGGCTTTCTGGGATCGAAAACAGCTCTACAAAGCGTAACATTCCCTAAGCCCATGTTGTTTTTTCTTTCAAAAAGCAGACGCACAAACACAATTGTCATATGTTCTGTGAATGATTCAACGGGAAAACAAAATGTAAACACATGCATATACATGTATATGTATATATATATATATATATATATATCTGTGTATATATGTCTGCTTACCGATCTTGCGTATCACCCGATATTTGCCGCCAATTATTATCTCGGAACGATGTTCCTTCATCAGCCGCATCTTGTCCATGTTGTTGGGATAATGGCTCCGCCGCGCGTTCGGTTAATTGGGCGACAAAAACAATATAAAAACAGTTTTTTATATATCAACTTCTTAGACGAGATCTGCAGAAAATGAAAAAGAAATAATAATCAAAATAAAAACTTGTCTTTTTTGTTGGTTTTTTGGTTTATTGGCGCCAACTTTGCACAGAAAAAAACACTTTCTTTTCGAGCTGTCGCCTTGTTATTTTTTTTTTCTCTTCTTTTATTATTTTTATTTCGTTTTGTTGCACACACACACACACAGGCACACACGTAGGCTTTGGTATATTGTTTTGTTATGGTTTTCGTTAGCCAACACTCTCTTTGGCATTTATGCTTTGGCCTGCGCTTCGGTTTTCAACAAAATTGTCTGCTAATATTGCGCATTTTCCATAACGAAATTAACATTTCGAATCGATAGTCGATATATTGAGTGCGTGCATGTGCATGTCTGTATGTGAGCGTGTGTGTGTGTGTGCGAGCGTATGTGTGTTGGACAAAAACAACAATTGCCTAGTGCAGTGCGGAGCAGTGTCAGGTGGCCCAGGAGAAGACATAAACAGACTGTGATCGATTATTTATTTTCACAATGGTCGATTTCTATATAAACATAGCCGCTGATAAAACGATAAACAACTGCGACAATGAGACACACACACACACACACACAATTACAATGACAGGTACAACGACACAACTACATGCTCCGCTTCTTTTACCCCGTTGGAATGCACATTACACACACACACACATACGCACACATATGCAAACGCAGCAGCACCAACACTTTAGCATTGACACATACACACACACACACACACACGAGCAGACGCACACAGCTGCAAGCAGTTGCTACTACTGCACCTTACATGTTTTTTTCATCGTCTTTTTTTTTTTTTTTTTGAGACACAAAAGAAAAAATTAGTCAAACGTTGGCCCGCATTTGCACGCATGTTTGCGATTTGTTTTTCACACAATTTGTATTAAAATTTTGATAGTTTAGCATCAAATCTTACCACGAAACGTTTGCGAGCAGTTTGAAACTGCTGTGCTGGGTGTTTCTCAAGGTTGGCTTTTTTTTTTTTTACTATTGTACGTTGGGGGGCCCAAAACGAGTGACAAAAAAAAAAAATTTTTTTTTTTATATATATATATGTATGCGTGTGTGAAATTTCTTAGGAAATCTGCGTCTGTGACTGCGAGTTGGCCCCGTTAATGCACTCGCAACTGTGGCGTGAACGTCTTTTTGCACTTTACGTACGCGCACAACGGAAAAAAAAGAGGAAATATGTGTATTTTATTAACTAAAATAAAATGGTTAGACTCCAGCAAAAATGCTTTTGCTAGTGCTGACAGCCAGCGATACACGCACGCACGCACGACTATCGATTGTACAATCGATAAACAATGGCCTGCCACTAGCCGCAGCAGTGCTGCATAACGACGCCCTAGTCGGAGCAGTCTGCGGCAGGAAATGTTGCCCCACTGCGTAAAGCAAAACAAATCAATATAAATAAACAAATTAGATGAGCATGTGTGCGTTTAGTCTCTACTAATATTATTGTATATTTTTATTTCCATGCCTGTCTCATGCTTGCCTGCTTTTGCAGTCTGATATTTGCACAAATATGAACAGGTGGCAGCACCAAAAACAAAAAGTAGACAAATAAAAGAATAACTAAACAAGGCTTTAAATCTCTTACAGTACATTGATTTCTCTATATTTATAGCATTTATGAAGGCAATGGCCAGATTTTTTATAGCAAATTTGTTTTGTTTAAACTGTATTCGTTTAGTTTTGGAATTCCTGAAAACTCGGACTATATATAAAGTCATATCCATATGGGATACTAAAGCTGGAAAATAGAAATCATAAAGTTCCTTGGTTACGCCCACCAAAATCGATATTTTTGTTTAGAATCAGTAATTTTGCGAGTCATTAGCTCATTTTCTTTATATAAGATGGAGCCATAAATATGGCCTGGACTTTGAGGTTAGAATGACAATTCCGTTAATATAGCCTACATATTTGAGCCTAGAATTTGAGGTAAGATTAACTTGCCCGATAATCAATAAAAATCTTCCTTTCGACGTTTAGAGTATGGCGCAGTCGGTTGCAACCGATTTCAACGTGCTCTTATTAGGCCTTGAACCCCTGAACCCTTTGGAAATGTGAAAGGAGGGTATATTGGTTTTATGGAAGCGTATGTAACAGGCAGAAGACTTCTCCAAGCCCATCAATTGTATATATATATGAAAGCAGAAACAATTGACTTTATTAAAACTTGCTATCGATCACGCAAAATCGATCAAATTCAAATATTGATGTTCTATTTAGCTAGAGATACCACATTTGGGCTGTGGGACTGTACATAGATCAAGAGTATTTCAATTTTTGAATGCCACTCATTCCACAAAAAAAAACACCTTATACTTAATAGCGCCTTGCGCCTTGGTATATAGACTCTATAGTATGTCAGATTTATGCCCTGAAAATTTCAAAGAGATCCGACAACAGGGAGCCAAGTTAAGCAAGATTGTTTGCCAGTATTGGGCAAAGCTGAGAAGGCAATCGTCTGTTTTTCGTGTTGGACAGTGTTGAGCTACATACCAAATTATTCGGCAGCCAGAGCTGGAAAGTTCGATGTTGTCCCTAAAGACGCGCTCACGGAGCTCCTTGCATAAAAGGATCTCTAGCTCCGATTCAGTTGCAATACATACCAAGCCCTGGACTATAGCTATATATATATATATATATATATATATTGTATATTTATATTTCGATTCCTTTTCTTTTGATCGTTAAATAAGTATTTATGTAGTTTTCGGTTTGTATCAAAACTGAAATGAAAATGATAGCAAAAGTTGCCTAGATACATATATAGATATTATGTGTTTTTTCTTTTTTTGGTCTATATATTTTTATTAAAAACAGTTTTTTTTTTCTTTTTATTTGGTTTTTTGTTGTTTTTTTTGTTGTTTTTTTTTGTTTGTTTTTGGTTGTTTTTGTAAATAACGTGACGACTTGAAAACAGAAATTAAATAAGTGTACTTTACTCGTAATGTAGTAGAAAGTGTTATAAAAGCAATATTACAATAACTGTGGTAGAATTGGCTCCTAAAATAGATATTTTACAACTGATACCACTTTTTGTCTTTATATTTAAGCATTAATTGATGCGCTGTACCGCTAAAATCTTGAGCCGTATTCGACATACGCTCCGCGCGCTCCTCCAGCATATTCAATTTCTCGCCCCGCTCCATCGCCAGCTGATGGGCCCGGCTAATTTCGGATGCGGCCGTCGAGGCACGTTGTCCCATCTGATCCAAATTTGTGCCGGGTATATGCCGTGCAACCGAACGATTTGCTTTCCCGCTCTGCTCACCAACTGTTCAATTACAGGGTATTAGTTGATCATATAGAAATGATTATTTATCTAGTCGATATCTTACACAACTCCTCGCGATCCAATTGCTTGGCGCCGCCGCCAAATAGACCCTTAAAGAAACCCTCCTTCGGCTGTTCGGGCATCTCGTGTACCGTGTATAACTCACCCATCATCTCCAAAATAAATTGACTAGAGCGAGAGATAGACATTAACATATATGTATATCAAATAGGTAATAGGTTTTTCGGGGGATCTCACCAAAATTCCGATGATATCGTGAATTTCTGAATTTCGGTGGGCGATGCCATGTACAATCCATGACCTTTATGACTAAAGCAAAATATTTTTGATATTCTGCAAGATCGGAAGAAAAAAAGAGAGATCAAATAAAAATCAGGCTCGACAAATTGGTTCTCTCAGCCTTACTGAGTTGTATCTTCATGAACAATGATCTGTTGACCCCATATCGATAGCATTGGATCCACAATTCCCTGTTTACATTTGGTTTGAAAACTGCAAGAAATACGAATATTCAGTTAAAAGATAAGATTAATGTATATATATATATATAGTTATGGGGCGCACCTTAACTCCATTAGCGGTAAGAAGTCAGTATCCAACAACAGTTTGAGACTAGGAAGACTATGTACCATTAGATGGCCATTCGAAAGATAGGTTGCTAAGCAAGTGCCATCTGTAAGCGACAAAATTTAGCAACAATTTAACAAACTTAACTTAAGCTAATTAAAATTTTAAGACCTCAATACATGTATATAGCCAGGCAGTTGCTTTATAAGCTCGAAGGGATGGGTATAATATGATATAGTATATAGTATAGTATATAGTATATCATGATGTAGAGCTGCCCTAAAAAGACCTGAGTTTTTGCACGATAGTTCCTATAGGCGCTATATGCTATAGTATTATCATATTGATACTATTTAAATGTTATAATAGGCCTCTAGAGTAGTCTGTACAAATTTGCATTTCATCTTTATCGATATCTTCCGTTTTTGAAAGTTCTATAAATATGGATTTGGGTTATTTCAAGCATAACTCGAGAACTTTACGAGTTAAATACAAAAAACTTGGTACATGGGTGCTCGTATAGTATCTAAAGCTTAGGAATACTTTAAATTTTGAATAGTTACAGCCACTTCCATTATAAACTAACGAAAATCCTGCCTTAACAGCTAGAGCCTTGTGCTTTGGTATATACATCTATTTGTGTGACATATTTAATTCCTGAATATTTCAAAAGAAACGATCCAAAGGCAACCGAGTTATGGAAGACTACATTTGCAGAAGCAGGGGCTGGGTTCCGACTACGTCTAACATATTTCCTATATACCAGCTATATACAGTATTTTGATTGGGCGTAACTGTCGGACCTTTCATCGTGATAGTTTCTGCCTTGACTGCAAAATCCATTTCCGATAATTGTATGCGATTGATGCAGCATTGATTTGCCACATCGAAGACTTTTGTTTGCTTTTCGCTAGCGATTACGATATATTGTCGATCGGTGAGTGTTTCCAGGCCGGTGCTGACGCTGCCGCTGATGCCGCTGCTGCTTGCGCTGCTGCTGCTGATGCCGGCGCCGCCAACGATGCTGCTGCCGACGCCGCCGCCGCCGCCGCCGCCGCTGACGCCGCTGGTGGCAGCGCTGCCGCTGCCACCGGGCGCAACGCCACCAGGCGCACCGCCGCCAGGGGGCGCTCCACCGCCACCAACAACATTGCCAACAACAACAGCGCTGCCAGCAGCAGCTGCGGCGCCGCTGCCGACGCCGCCACCGACGCTGCCGCCACCGACGCTGCCCGCGGCCGCTGCGCTGCCAGCAGCGGAAGCGTTTGATATTGTATTGGCAGTTGTTGGCGTAAATGTGGGGCTGGTGCGGCTGCTGCTCTTAGTGGGCGTGCCTGCAAATGAGTGAACATATATATATATATATATCAGATTGTTCAAATGGTAATTAAATTATATATATATAGATATAGTTACGATCTTTCTTGTCCCTGTTCTCGTCGCGCCAAGTCTCAAATGTGTAGGGTATGATCGAGCCGTAGGAGTCTAAAAAAGACATGGAAGTAATGGAGCCTTTGAGTCGTACCACGGGTCCGCCTGTGGTCAAAATGGTAGAGTTCGGTTATGTTATTATATAGTTGGATATATGTTCGATAGAGTTTACCGTTTATTGTAACCAAAACTGGCTGAGATTTGCGCACATCGCGCTCCGGCATTGTGATAAACAATGTCAATATTGAACCGAAACTAGTTCCAATCCATAAAGTAGGAACAAGCGTCAAAATATCTGAACAAATGCAAATATACATATATACATATCAATTGTCATATATCCATATATATCGAGTTATATATATTTTTCGAAAAGAGTTTTTCTCGACTGACTGAAGCTAATTGTTTTAAAATTTTATTGATTTTTCCTATTGATCGATAACTATCGATAAATTTATCGCTTTCAATCGATTACTTCATCAAATTTGTTTAGTTTGTTTCATTTCATTGATTTTTGCTTAACAAAATAACCAAAGAAAAGCTCCTCATGATCGATATTGATCGATAAATTAATCGCTTTCAATCGATAACTTTCTCAAATTAGTTTTTGTATGTTTTTTAATTTGATTTATTTGGTTGATTGATTGACAACAAATTGAGCACTATCATAAGTGATCGATATTTATCGATAAATTGATCACATTCAACCGATAACCTTCTTGATTTTATTGATTTTGGCTAATAGCTTTAAGAAAACATATATTACATTCAACCGATAACCTTCCCAAATTGTTTTTGTTTGTTAAATTTGATTGACTATTGCTTGATTGATCGATATTTATCGATAAGTTTATCGTATATTCTCGAGACCTTTCTGTCTGTAGCCTACTTTTCTGTTAGCCCAGCAGCACAATGTGTGGAAAAGTTCGAAACTTTCGTAAGCCCTAAAAAGTATGCTTTAAAAAATTTGAAATAGTTGTGGACGTCATACTATTACCCGGCTTTGCGCGGCCAATTAACTTTTCTTTAATTTACAAATAGATTTTAGCCTAGTCAGTCTTTGAACGAAGCGAAAGTAAATGTAGAATTGGGGGGTTTTTCGAGGTCGGGCAACTTACCATTGCGTTTTGCATAGCTCTCGATAAAAGCTAAACAGGTAACAGATTCAGAGGAAGACATATCAATGCTGGACATTGATGACGATCTGGATCTCGAGAAGGTTCCATCCAATTTATCTGCAAGTCAGTTTTTTGTTTTTTTTTTTAACGGAAGACAAGAAACGATTAATTCGATAAAAAAACGTTTGTAGGTAAATGCAAATATCGATATATAGATAACGGTACAGCAAAGAGAGTGGCAAACGATTACACAATACAATTGATATACGGAATTTAGAAAGAGTGAGAGACATAGAGAGAGAGAGAGTTTGAGAGAGAGAGAGTGAGAGAGAGTGAGAGAGAGAGGAGTAGGAAAGAGAGACAGAGAGAGTAAAAGCGGCGGGCGGTAGTAGGCATAACTTTTGCTTAATAATTATATATATATTTTTGTCGATTTTTGTTTTCATTTTTTATTTTCATTTGATTTTTTGCTGCACTATTTTCGCTAGGCTGCTAAATTGTTGTTCTTGTTGTTGTTCTATGTAGGTGTGTATGTGTGTGTGTGTGTGTGTGTATGTGTGTGTGTATGTGTGTGCGTGCGTGTGAGTGAGCCGCACACTCGTCTAGTTTTTGGGCCAATCACAGAAGGTCCTCAATGAAAATACAATTGTGTGTGTGCGTGTGCGTGTGTGTGTGCCAATACATTCGTTTATGCGTGTGCGCGTGTGTGTGTGTGTGTGTGTGTGTGAACTATGCAAAAATACTTTGCCAATGCAGAAGAATTTGCTGAGCTTTTGTTGTTGCAGTTAGTTGTTGCTGTTGCAGTTGTTGCTATTCTTATTAGTTGCTAATTAGAAGCGTGCACAAATACCGAGAGCGAGCGAGAGAGCGAGCGAGCGAGCGAGACAGAGTGTGTATGTGAACAAATACTTAAACATATTAAGACTAAGTCAGAGCGAGAGTAAAGAGAGTAAAAGAGAGAGAGAGAGAGGAAGAGAGAAAGAGAGAGAAGAGAGAGAGAGAGAGAGAGAGAGAGAGAGAGAGAGAGCGAGCGAGCGAGCGAGCGAGCGAACGAGCGAACGAGCGGTAGAGTGTGGAGCGAGCGAGCGAGCGAGTCAGACAAAGTCGTTGAAGTATATTTTATTTGAATTGAGTTTTTTTTCATTTTTTTTTTTTTTGATATTTGTTGTTGTGAGCGAAAAAGTGACGAAATGTGGGCGAGAAACGCGACATTCCTAGCACCTCCCCCACCAGCCCCCCTCATCAAAAATAGACAAAGATAAAAACAACGCAACTGCAGTCGCAAGAAAACAGAAGAAATCGAAATCAAAATCAAAACCAAAAACGAAATTGCAAAATGGACGCTGCAGCCGCTTGAGCGGGGCAGTCAAAGAGTGTGTGTGTGACAGAGAGAGAGAGACAGTGAGAGAGAGATATACAGACACAGAGAGAGAGAGCGTGAGAGAGAGAGAGAGAGAGAGTAGAGGCAAACCACAGGCAACGTGCTGCTGAGCGTGTGCGTGTGTGTGTGTAGGTGTGTGTGTGTGTGTGTGCATGTGCGTGTGAAGTGAGTGTCATAATATGTGTTATACAACAGTGTAGCACACAGAGAGAGAGAGAGAGAGAGAGACAGAGAGCAATGCTTTTTGTTGTGGTGCAAATTTTTTCATGTTGTTGCTGTTTGTTGTTTTAGCTGTTGTTGTTGTTGTTGTAGTTGTTGTTGTAGTTGTTGTAGTTGGTGCTCTGTTGTGCTCCCACCTTGTGATTTGGACTTTTTTAGGGACTCGTACGATGTCACCGACTGTTGTTGCTGTATAACGGATGTTTGATGCTGAAGCGGATGCGTATGCTGATATTGTAGTTGTTGTTGTTGCTGCGCACCTGCACCTGCCTCGCCAGTTTCTGCATCAAAGGAAGCCATCAATTGCTGTAGTTGCTGCTGCTGCTGCTGCTGCTGCTGATCAACGCCGCTGCCGCTGCCGACGCCACCGCCACCGCTGCCGCTGCCGCTGCCCGCACCTGATAGGCCACCAACACTACCAATACCACCAACACCAACACCGCCACTAGCAACACCCGCACCTGCATCGTCCGCACCATAAACGCCGGACGCCGACGTCGACGTCGCTGTCGCTGCATTTGCTGACGACGACGTCAACGCGGACAGAGGATCGCCCATCGTCTGCTGCTGTTGCTGCTGCTGCTGTTGTTGTAGCTGCTGCTGCTGCTGTTGCTGCTGCTGCTGCTGCTGTTGTTGTTGTTGTTGTTGTAGCTGCTGCTGCTGCTGTTGCTGCTGCTGTTGTAGCTGCTGCTGCTGCTGCTGCGCTGCATTCACGCTCGCATTAGCATTCGCATTGGCGCCGCTGGCTCCGCCGTTGATCTGGTCAATTGTAAATAAACAATAATAAGGGAGAGGAGAGATACACACAGAGAGAAGGAGAGAAAGAGAGAGATAAATGCACTAAATGATTGAATGGAGCAACAAATCAATTGTTGTTCTTCTTCTTGTTCTTGTTCTTGTGCGAGCACGTGTGCATGTGTGTGTGTGCGTGTGTGTATGTGTAAAGCATACTTTTTTTTGGTTAGTGATGGGAACTTGTGCGTGGAGAGGGGGAAGGGGGGGTTGGCGTTGGCGCATGGAACAACGATAAAACTTAACGAATGCATAACATGAATGTGTGCGGGTGCAAGTGTCAGCTTCGTTGGGTTTAGATGTGTGCGTGTGTGAGTGAGTAAGTGAGAGAGAGAGACAGAGAGAGAGAGTAGTTAACAGTTAACAGTAATGCCCGCTGCCCGGAGTTCGCATTGTGCCAGGCAAACAATAAAGTGTGTGTGGATGTGTGTGTGTGTGTGTGTGTGTGAAAAGCGTTTGCTGCAGTGAACAGTGTTGGTCAATGAGTGATATTTAACGCAGTTCAGAGTGTTGGTGAATCTCTCGTAGGTGCATATGAACAGAGATGAAACAACAAATCACAACACAGACGAGGGTGAGTGAAAGAGAGAGAGAGAGAGAAAACACAGCAATGGCGACTGTCGAGGGACGGAACAAAATATATAAATCTATATATAAATATATATATATATGAGACATAAAGCACGCGGAACGATCTGAACGATAACAAGATAATTAAATAGTACAAATAGTTAAATACATAAACATACGAATGTATGTAGATATGTGGTTAAGTAAGCAATAGGAAAAATTTGAACAGCTTAAATAGAGAAGCATTAGAGTATATGTGTGTGTGTATGTGCGTGTGTGTATGTATGTCGATGTGTGTTACGTTAAGACAAAGCAAAAATTATATCGATATTCATCGAACATGTATAATACATATGTGTGGGTGACGGAAATATAAAGCTTACGAATAGTTGTATTTCTTCTTGTTGTTGTATTATTTTACAGTGTTGTGTAGGCAAAAAAAAAGCAACGGTATTTATGCGTTGCAAGCGTCTTATCGATAACAAAATAATAAGCGTAAAAAGCCAGAACTGAATCAAACGAACTGAAACAATTATAAAGCTTAAAAAGCGCTAGTCACACAACACAATGTTAAGCGTCCGATAAACAGATCGATAGTTATCGATAACACCGATGAGCTTTTGCTGCTACAACAAGTATTTGAATGTGAATCGTTGCTCTTCAGACAGACATGTGACAAACACAGAGCGAACCCAAACAAACAAGACACATACATACACATACATAAGTATATTTATCGATAAACCATATCGGTATCGATACACAGTTATCGAAAGATGGTTCAGTACACATTTTGATATTCTTTTTGGTTATTGGCAGTTTGGTAGTTTGGATCAGGCTGGCCGGCGGAACGTTGCGTCCACGAGAAACGGGGCGTACTTAGTGGTAAAATATGACATTTATTTTCATGATGATGACGTTGATGAGCTTTGTTTCTTATGAGCTATGATGCAACATGGAGCTTACACAAACAAACGTGTAACGTACAACAGTCAAAAACAACCCATTTAGTATTTAATATATATGTAATGTTTTTTTGTTGGTATTTTTAGTATTTTTGTTTTTTTTTTATATATATATTTTGCACAGTGCATACACAGAGTACGATTGAGGGATTCTTTTTGGGTGATTTAGAATATATTTAGGTGGTTTGGTGTGGTTGGTATTTTTTGTGGTATTTTTCTTTTTGGTTACAACAGTTATGCGTACTATATTTATATTTATGGTAGTTATGTATAATCACACATACATATACATATATGTATAGATATCAAGAGACAGAGAGAGAGAGAGAGAGAGAGAGAGAGAGAGAGAGGGAGAGTGAGAGACAGAGAGAGATAGAATTAGAGAGATAAAGACAGTTTTTTTTTTATATAACATTTTCGTGTTTTTTTCTTTTTTGGTTGATTTTTAGATTATATTTGCCGCCATTTTATAAACCGTCGCAGGGTCGGGGGGGGTTTAGGGTACTGAGGGGCTTCACACTACTGAGCTAAGTATTGGATACATATACATATATATGCCTATATGTATACATACATATATATTTACGTATGTGTAGATATGTGAGCATGTATTGTGATTGTGCTAATTCTGCCTCTGCTTCCCAAACATCTTCTCCTCTTCTTCTTGCTCTGCTGCTTACTACATAGTATTGTTTGTGTCTGTGTCTGTGTGCGTGAGTTGTGCATGAGTGTATGTGTGTCTGTGTATGTGTGTGTAAGTGTGTGTGTGTTGTAGTTGTTGTTGTTAGAATGAATTACCAAAGAACTTCCATACAATCACATAAAGGCAGTTATATTGCAGCTCTTCTGCATCCGTTGCCTAGTTTCAGGAGAAAGAAGCATAGATAAGAATTTGATTTGCAATTGAAATTTGATTTGCATTGTTGTTGTTGCTGTTGTTGTTGTTGTTGTTGATTGGTGCAAAACGATTTGTTGTTGCTATTTGTTGTTATTATTACTATTATTATTTGTATTATTATCATTTAATATTACATTTGTTGTAGTTGTAGCTATTGAAAAACAAAGAAACTCTACGAAATTTTGTCGCTATACAAAATGCAATTCGATAAATCAAAATAATTTTGAAGCAGCCCCAACTTAACGAACCATTTCGTTCATTTACAGTTATTACACACGCTCTCTAAAGTTTGTTTTCACAAAGGGCGTTTGGAGGGGGAGGCGGGGGTGGGCTCAACTTGCATAACTACAATACAAATCTACAGCTTGCATACGAAACATACAAAAGCTTTTAGCAAAGAGAATGCGCGCCAGCCACAAAGAAAAGAGCAGCTAAAGAGCAACGTTAAGAACGGGTTATAGAGGGGAGGGGAGTTCGCTTGTGTGTTGCTTAACTGGGCACGTCCTAATATGCACACACACACACACATATAAACAGTGCACCGCATTGTTTGGCAACATGGTAAATCAGCAGCTGCAGCGCAGCAACAGCGCTTGCCCGTGTATTTGTGTCTGTCTGTGTGTGTGTACGATTTTCGATTTTCGGCTCTCTCGCGATCGCTCTCACTAAATGCAACTGCTACAACTACAATTCGGAGCCTTTTGTTATTGTTTTGTTGTTGTTCGTGTCTTCGTCTTTTTCGCTCACACGCTCACGCTCTCTGTGCGGGTGGGAGTGAGATAAACATATGGTGGACAGGCAATTTTGCACGCCTTTACGCTCTCGCTTTCTTAACGTACTGACTGCAGCAATGGGTGGGGTTGGGGGTGGGGGGGTAGGTGGTTTGGTGGGTTTTTGCTTAAAAATCTTTGACACACGCATACTTACGTATCTTTTTGGTTAGACTGCCGCTCATGAGGGGCGACACATCGTTCTTATTGGCCCGCCCAACGCCAGCTGCAATGCCAATGGCGCCCGAGCGCTGCTCTCGCGGCTGATACTTAATGTTCGGCACAGAGAGCAGGCGCTGATCGCGCGACTTCTCTTTGAACTTTTGGCGCGTCGGCTTTAATGGCGGCTGTCCCTGTCCCTGTCCCAGTTGTCCCTGCTGTGTCTCGCTGAGCGGCAGATTGTTTGGCCGCTCGCCGCTCTCTGGCGGCTGTTCAAAATCGACGCGCTTCTGCGTCGCCGTCGCCGTCGCAGCTGGCGTCGCTGCCGCAGCTGGCGTCTCGCCCGTATCACAATTGAGCATTGATGTGGCCGCCGCGAGGCCGACATCCTCCTCGCGGCACTCGAGCGCCTCGGCCGCAATTTCCTCGGCCGTCGCCCCCTCCGGCGAGCTCTCCTTGGGCGTATAAAATATGGCCGAGCTGTTGCGGATCGCGTCCAGCTCGGTATTGACATTGAGGCTGCTGCCGATTTTCATATTGACTTTCGATAATTGACGCTTCAAATTGAACGTTTTCCATGACATGGACTTGCGGCGATCCTGCAGCTCTTTCGGCGCCGCCGTCGCCTCGTCCCGCTGCGGGCTCTTGGCCGCTGCCAGCGCTGTTGCCGTCGCTGCGCTGGCGCTGCCCACCAGCGACTCTTTGGTGCTGTTAATAACATCCGACACGCCCACCGGCGATGTGGGCCGCGATACGCCCTGTACAGCCTCAGCCGCTGCCGGCGTTGCTGCCGCTGCCGCCGCCGTCGCCGCCGTAACATATGCCGACGTCGACGCCGTCAATGTCGTCTCATTCGCCTCCGGTATAAACTCAATCGACGGACTGTCCGGGCTGGTCGTATCGTTCAGCTATATATATATATATATATATGTAAATATGCGTCGAACGCGCGGTGGGTGGCAGAGGGGGAAGGGGGAAGTTGTGGTAAGTTTTGGGCGTGTCGCCACATGTTTTAATAATCATATTTTTCCGGCTTTAACAGTTAAGTTCGCTTTTTGACAGGGGCATTCGACATAACCGTTAACAACAAAAAAATGAGGCGTGCGCCAAGCAGGCAAAGCAAAAATCGTGGAGAGAGAGAGAGAGAGAGAGAGAGAGAGTGGGACAACAACAGCAGCTGTGAAGTGGGCAAAGAAGAAGCAGCAGCAGCAGCAAAAGGAGTGCAAGAATTATGTGAGAGTTATTTAAATCTTGAATCTTCCGGTTCTTAACCCATTTATTTTCCATGAGAACTCACTTGCGGCTAGGTAAAACTTCGTAAATTTCTCATTTTCGCTTATCTATGCTCAAAAAAAAACAGAAACAGAAAATGTTGAAAATGTTAAAGAAACGCTTTTTAATTCAATTTTTGACGATTTCTTCGCCGCGTTTACAGTTACATACACTCAGCGAAATATGAGTGAGAGTGCTTTGATCGAAAAGTGCTTATGCGAAAGCGGAAAAATCTATCTGGGGTGTTACGGTAGCAGGTATACAAATAGGGGAATTATTCCCAATATGCTTTAAGAGAATCTACATCGCAAGATTTGTGAGTCAAGCTCTTCCAATTGACGGAAGGTGGAATCCAAATAGGAAAACTTTTCTAATCTGCGAGATCCTACATCCAAAGTTTCGTAGAACTGACCCTCTTAGTTGTCGGGAGGTATACAAATAGGGAAACATTCCTAAACTGTGTTCACTCTATGAGAATCTACATCCCAAGTTTCATGGAACAAGCTCTTCCAATTGTCGGGAACAGGTATCCAAATAGGAAAACATTTCTAAGCTGTATTTGGACTAAGAGATCCTACATCCCAAGTTTCGTGTATCTAGCTCTCATAATCCTCGAGCTATGCTAAGGTAAGTATGTCTCATATCTCAAAGATAACATGAAAATGGGGGATTAGCTTCTCTCCTCGTCCCCTCAATCAGGCTTATACATATAAAGGGCTCATTTGCAATCAAGTGTAAAATGGTTGGGAAAAACCAATTGCATTTCTCAAATTGGGCTCTTTTTAGGAGCTGCTTCTCTCTTCTAAACTTCATCTGCTTATCCTTTTCTTTTGCTGTTGTTGTTTGTCTTTTCCTCGTTTACTTTTTCATCACGACTTTTGCTTTGCTTTGTTTTATTTTTGAGGCACAGAATTTTATGTTTTTTTTTTTGTATTGTATATATATATATAATTTACTTTGTATTCATATGGGGGTATATACTAGACTTATAAATATGCATGTTAAAAAGTGGAGCAGGGGGTGGGGATGGGTTGTTAAATGGAGTTTGAAAAAACTGTACACATACATAAATGAGGATACGGAATGTTACGGCACGTCGGAGAAAGTGTGAGAATACGAAAATAGATAATGTAGAGAATTTAAGGGTTATCCTTGCCTTCATTTATCCAAGTCATAATAAATACTTTTAAACTGAGTTTGAACCAGCGACCTCTAGCTTGTTTGTCCTACGCTCAGACACCCCAATTGACATTTGCCACTGAGTTTGAACCAGCGACCTCAAGCTTGTTTGTCCTACGCTCAGACACCCCAATTGACATTTGCCACTGAGTTTGAACCAGCGACCTCAAGCTTGTTTGTCCTACGCTCAGACATGAAATTGACGTTAGTCTCTTAGTTTGAACCAGCAATTTCTAACTTGTTCGTCCGACGCTCAGACACTCATATTTACATTTGCTGCTTTGTTTGAACCAGCGACCTCTCGCTTTTTTGTACGAAGCTCAGACACTAAATTGTCATATGGCGCTGAGTTTGAGCCACCGACTTCTCGCTTGTGCGTCCGACGCTCAGACACCCATATTGCCAATTGCCACTTAGTTAGAGCCAGCGATCTCTCATTCACATTTGACCCAAAAGGTTCTTTCTGTCAAAATTGCAGGTTTCTCGCTTTTACGGCTTGCCCTATGCTTTTGCTGATCAATCAGTCCGACAGTCAGGATAAACTTTCTTATATATTTAGCTAACCATTTCTTATCAACAAATTTTTAATAGACTTCTTTTTAAATATTCTCACGCTTTCCGCGACGTCATCTTCTGTCAAAGAAAATGCGGAATGTATATGAGGGCTACAGTTAACTGAAGTTTTAAGCTGTTATATTTCCTATACAGGGCGTATAACAGTTATAACAGTTATGTCACATACACACACACACACACACACACACACCTCTCAGGCGGAAATTAAGGAAAATTCATTTGGTTAAACATAATTTTAGGAGATATTTTGCATACTTCAATATGATTCTATATATATATATATAATAGATGTGGCATCAATCAATGTCAATCAATGGGCAAATATACATAATATTTAACAAATAGTAGAATTGGTTCACTTGTTTTTGGTAGAGCTTATGTTTTAGTTAAGTTTTAGTTTAGTTTTGTTAGGGGTTTAATTTTAGTTTAGTTTAGTTTGGTTTAAGTTAGTTTAATGGATAGGCAGAAATGTTACATCTTGGTGGATTTGGTAGAGGGTCGTACAGGTGGATAGCAGAAAAAATATTGTATGTGATAAACGCCAGGCCTCACAATTAAAAAAAAAAACAACTAACACACACATACATACATGTATACATACACTAAACACGCACATCAATCAATCAATCAAAAGAAACGTGTCTACTAAGTAGAGATTGGAGAAATAAATGCTAGTTGTTGTTGTTGTTAATTTATATTGGTTGTACGTTAAGGCTTCTCGTAGAAAGAGAGCGAGAGAGCGATAGACAAAGAGAGAGAGAGAGAGAGACAGGTAGAGGCAGAAAGAGAGAGAGAGAGAGAGAGAGAGAGAGAGAGAGAGACTCACAACATACAAACAATCAAAATCAATCAATCAACCAAATGGCATATCAATGATGTTTCGTGGCGAGATGCGAGCAGTGAGTTGTGACAGCGTGTGCAACAATCAAAAACCAATCAATCATCAATCAATGCTAATCAATCAATCGATGCAGCGTGCAAAGGAAAATTTATAAAAATACACAGACACGCTCACACACGTAGTTAGATTAAATGAAAGTCAACTTGTTATTAGCTTTTTTTTTTCTTGTTAAATGTTTTTGTTTGTTAAATCAATCAATCAATCAATTATGATTTACCATGCTGACAATTTGTGTGTGTTCTGTTAAAATGTTTTGAGTTTCAGGGCAAAATTAGTTAAGTTTTTCAATTCAAAAGAAAGAGAGACAGAGATATACATATATAGACGAAGAGAGAGAGAGAGAGAGAGAGAGAGAGAGAGAGAGAGAAAGAGCTCGCGCGCTTTTAAAGGTTTAAAGAAACCGAAATGGTTGCGCAACTGAAACTAGACTGCATTATTTAGTATACAAAATACCAAAAAAAATACCGATAATACTAAAAATATACCAAAAATATACTAAAAATATACTAAATTTCAAAAAATTTGCTTGTTTTATGCTTTGAAACTGTCTGTTAGCAAAATAAATCGAATTATTCGAGGGACAAAAAGAACTCAAAGCGCTTGGAAGCACATTAAGACAGACAGAGAGAGAGAGAGAGAGAGAGAGAGATATGTATATATATGTATATAGAGAAAGAGAGAGAGAGAGAGAGAGAGAGAGAGACGGATATTTGTATATATAGCTTTAGCTAGTTTTGGGCGCTGGCCAAGCGTCTAACGCAGTTTCAAAACGAACTAACAAAAAATAACCAAAAAAAAATTCGCATTAAATTTAGAACTATATTAAAAAAAATACTAAAAATACTACTAAAATTAGGTTTTTTCTGTTAACTACCAAATTGTTTAACTATATATATATATAAATATATTTATATACTGTTTTATATGCATAAATTACGTAGATGTTATTAAAAATGTGTAGCTAAATGTTGTTGTTTTTTTTTTTTTTGGGGGGGGAGGGGCTTTACAATTTTGTATGTCGCTTGCTTGCTTGTGTGAGTGTGTCTCTGTGTGTGTGTTTGTGTGTGTGTTTGTACTAAAAATGAGGGGAGCAAACTCAAAGGAAGTGTGTTCGAGTGTTCGAGTGTGTGTGTGTGTGTGTGTGTGAATATAAGAGTTAATTTTCATCAATCAAAATGCCAGACAAATGCAAATGGGTTAAGTTTTTTTTTGTTAGTTTCTTTTAGGTTTTCGGTTTAGGCTTATAAATAAAGTAGCTTAAATAACTTAAGAAAAAACAAAGAAATGCGTTTGCTACAATAAATTAGCTTGTTTCAATCTTAATCAATCAATGCATATATATATATATATATATAAATAAAATGAGTTTAGGTTTAAAATATAGTTGTATTCTTTTTTCATCAATCAATTTGGTATTTGTCTAACACTTGATGCGTGTGTGTGTCTGTCTGTCTGTGTGTGTGTGTGTGTGTGTGTGTGTGTGTGTGTGCGTGTATGTGTGTGTGTGTTCGTGTGCGTGTCACTGATTGAAGGCGGCAACAGCATTATCATTATTAACATCATCAATCATGATCAATCAACATCATCACCATCATTACATCAATCATGATCAATCAGTGATGATCAATAATCATTTATGAGCGTTGAGCTTTTAAGAGCCAACATCATCATCAATCGTTATCAATCTTTTTTTCTTGTATCATAATCATGATCAATCAGCACTTACCTGATCTGAACTGGGCGAACGGCTTTGCTCCTCTTTGCTCTCAATGCGTTTTGGACTTTTTGGTGTTCGCGAATAAGGATCGTGTGCGCCATACAGATCGGGACATGCAACACTCAATAGGCAAATTTTTTGGATTATATCAATTATGACAAGTCCATATTCGGTACCATAAGCCATTCTAAAAACAGAAAAAGAAAAGAACACGCCATCATGTCAACAAAAACAGCGGCATACAACAAAACCATAACAAATAAATAAATACAACGCAAAACTAACGAGTAAACAGAAAACTAAAACTTGATAATAAAAATAAAATCATTGTATATATATATATTTAATTCGCACACACACACACGCAGGCACTAGAGTCCGTTTGTCAATCAGTCTAAAGCTTGACTAAAACTAACTCTAACGAGTGGCGAGTAATGGGTCGTGAGTAACGAGTACCTGCTTGTACTCGCTCTGGCTACAATTGCAGAACGCAAAATCAAAGGAAAAACGTACTCTAAAACGGGTGGCGAGTAACAAGTAGCGAGTAACAAGTAACGAGCAGCTGCTTGTACTCGTTCTAGCTGGCAACTGTTGTAACTTCTCACGTTTACAGGGCTCAAAATCAAAGGCAATAAACGTACTCTAACGAGTGGCGAGTAACGAGTAGCAGTTTGCATTCATTCAAGCTGGCAACATTTGCAACTACTCGTGAGGAACTACTGTTTGTAAACGAATAGCTGCTGTACTCTAACGAGCGGCGAGTAGCGAGTAACGAGTAGCTATTTGTACTCAAAAACAAAAAAAAGTTCTCTAACTAGTGGCGAGTAACGAGTAGCAACTTTTGCAACCATTCAAGAGTTATTAACAACAGATGAAGAGTAGCTGCCTGTGACCTGTTGCAATTGCAGGACGCAAAAACAAAGGAAAAACGTACTCCAGCGAGTAGCGAGTAACTAGCTGCGAGTAGCGAGTAGCTTCTACTTAATCCACCTGGCAGCTTTAAACTAGTTGCTTAACGCACAATCAAATCAAAAAACTTACTCTAACGAGTGACGATTAGCGAGTAGCGAGTAACGAGCATCAGGCATCGAGCATTTGTTGCACTCGTTGCAGCTGCCACTACTTGCAAATGCACGCAAAATAAAACAAAAAAAAACTTACGCTAACAAGTGGCGAGTAGCGAGTAGCAGCCTGCACTCGCTCTAGCTGACAAGTGTTGCAACTACACAACAAGGCAAAAAACAAATCAACACAGTTAAGCGGGTGCGCGGGAATCGCGTTGCGTCCGTGTTATTGAAGGAGGGGGTTCAAGGGTAGCTTTTGCTCTAGGCTCTAAGTACTTTGTAGTCAGGCGCTTTCAGAGAACGTCATGCACAATATACGAATACAAACTACGAATACTCCACTAAATATTATGTTCTTTTTTTTTTTTTTGTTTGTCCGCGTGTCTGTGTGTGTGTGCGTGTGTGTTGAGTGTGTGTATGGGGTGAGTGGGGTGTGTGTGTGTGTGTGTGTGTGTGTTATGGGCTTGGCTAGGGGCTTGGAGCTAATGCTACTTACAGGCCATAGCTAGAGTTGATGCACAACGAGGTAACCTGTACGGTGCGACGATTCGGCCCCGTTGTGAGGCAAACCAATTGGGATTGAAAGCCCGGCGGCTTGCGCTGAGCACCAAAACGCACTTTAAGCGTGCACTCCGTCTAGGGAATAAAACAGATTTCAATAGTTATATATGGATTAAACATAATTCTTAAGGTTTTTATATATGGGCAATTCCAGTCGTAAAATTTTAAAATAAACAACTAAAATAAAGAAAAATTCGATATTTGGTTTCTTTAGAGGGTAAACCATATAGAAAATTAAATCGTTTGGCTTTGTTTTTCGGTGCCTTTCTATGCAATTCTCAACATGTTAAAGCTTCAAACGTGGCACAAGGTGTTTCTAGTATATAAGTAATGTATATCTAGAGTCGATCTAGACATGTCCGTCTGAAGGATGCCAAAGCTAAAGACTTGCAAGTCTAAAATTTATATTCTTCCAAGCAAAGCTTAAAGATTGAAAGCTTGGGATAAGGTTTGTCTCATAATAAACCCAGATTTGGCACCTGACACCTCTTGAAGACCTCTATCCCTTTAAACTGTTTAAAGTTATTTAAGTCTTGAGGTTTCTCTAAGAATCGGACGCACATAGAGAATTTCTAGGGAAAGAAAGAGCACAGTCTAGTATGTCTGACTTCATCTAGCTGCATCTGAAATAGGGCATATATCTAGTTATATAAGCAAATCCCACTCAATACGCACCTTATCCGAATCGCTGGATTCGGTCTTTTGCACCTGATGTCCGGTGAGGAAATCGCATTCGGGACTGGTGCCATAGATGTCATCAAAGTTCTCATAGAGTATTGGTATCTCCAGCACCAGCACCTCCGATGTGGACTCGACCTTGCGAAATTTGAACAACATTACCTGACCCATGGCGCCGGCAACGCACAAACGTCGCGACTCCGAGCATAGAAATATCAAATGCACCGCCAGCGGATTGTCGCTGTCCGCGTGGCTCACATGGCGCGGCTTCTCAAACATTTTCGCCGTCTTCAGTTTGTACAAAATCTGCCAAAGATTAGTTACATACCGAATAAATTGATGGAGTTAGTAAAGGACAAATCTCTATAGAGGCAGACCTGCAGTGTGCCAGCGCCCGAGTCCCAGAATTTGAGGCTGCCATCCTGATGGCCAGTGATGACAATTTCCGAGTAACTGCACGAGGCTGGTGACCATTCGCCGCCTGAAATGGGCCATTCGCGTTCCGAGAAGCCCGTCTTTTTACTTGTCGTTGTGCGACCAACCTACGGGAAAGAAAGAGAGAAAGGGAGAAAGGGAGAGAGGGGGAGAAACATTGGTGAATAGTTGTTGAGGGTATGGAGAAAAGCCTATTAAAAAAAGGAATCTATTTTTTAACCCCAAGTTAAACCTCATGTCAAGCTTCATGTTAGCTAAGCTGCTGCAAAATTGTGGGTAAAATCCAAAACAAACCTTCTGAAAACTAAAATAGACACCCACTTTTTAACCTCGTGTCAAACTTCATGTTAGCTAACAGCTAATTTGAGTGTATGTAGTCACAAGTCTAGGTTCATGTTTGCTAAACAGCAGTTTAATCGAATGTTAAGTCATTAGGTGAAACCTTAAGTTAGGGCCCATCCTCATGTCAAACTTAATGTTAGCTCTCCAGCAGCTACAGTGTGGGTAAGGTAAAAAACGATCCTACTGAAATCTCAATTAGAGACCCATTTTTAACTCGTGTTAGTTAACTAGAAGATAATTTGAGTGTTAAGTTAAAAGCTCTCGTACCTGAACCCTAAAGTTAATGCCAATATATGAAAAAACAAAAAGCTTAGTTTTTATCCTCATGTTAGCAATGCTAGCAGCTAGCTTTGTTATTTAACTCCTGCTCGAATACTTACAGAATAGAAAGCAGGAACCAAATCCGATGGGCAATCGGTTAAATATGTGCAACATGTAACAGGTGATTCGTGTAAGTCCATTGGATAAGGCGATTCAAAACATGGAAAACCGGGCGTTAATAAGTCTATTAATACTAAGTCATATTGAAGCAGCACAGCTATCGCATATGGCTCCTGGGTTTCTGCAGAGAGAAGAAGTTTAAGAAGTGTTCCAGTTTCTTTTGGATGTGGTTCGACTTACCGCAGGGCCAGGGATTCTCGCAGAGTGTAATGAAATCGCAAACGGCATGCTCCATTTCCAAAACGGTTGTGGTCTTGCCCACCATGACTGTGATGCAGTTTGACTTTGAGCCCTTCTCCGATGGCATGCCACCGGAGAAAATTGTAAAGGTTTCGCTAAAAATTCGAGAAAACCAAAGATGAAGTAGAGAGAGAGGCAGAGAGAGGGAGGGAGAGAGAGGGAGGGAGAGAGGTTGCGACTTACCCAGTTGCGCTTGACTTCAAGTCAACTTTATAAATCGGTTTACATTTTTCGGCGTTGCCCTCCTTGTTGATTTTCGCTGTGTCATCGAAAAGAGAACTCATCAATTATCGGGCCAAAGAGCGAATTGCGTTCAACTTACCATGCGGACAAACTTGAGACTGGGGCTTCGGCTGCGGCTTGGTCGGCCAGGAGCATATCGAGCCATCCGTGTGCGAGGATACAAAATATTTGCCCTCATAATGCCAGGCCAAGGATTTAACCGCCTCGGCTGCCTGCCATCGTATCTCCGCGCACTTCACCTTCAGATCCCACAGCACAAGCAGCCCGCACTCAAATGCAATAAGCAACTGTTTAGTTGATTCGGGATAGAAGGTTCATTAATAACTCATGTTTATCTAGAAATTTTATGGCTGGCACTTTACCTTGTTTGCATCCAATGGATTATCACATAACGCAATCACAGCACCTGGATGACTAGTTCTAACCCTGAAAGCAGACAGAAATGTCATTCAAATAAATCTGAAAACACTTTTCCAGCAAAATGTTTGCCCTATTTTCATTTCAAGCGAAAGAATTCGCATCGAAAATTAGCATATTTACAGAGCCTTAACAGTGCGCTGTTAGCGAAAAAGTTATCTGTTAAGTTTATATATCTGTTATGTTAAGTTGGAGCCTTAACAGTGCGCTGTTAGCAGAAATTCATTAGCTATTAACTTTATTTAGCTGTTATGTTAACTGTATGTAGCTGTTACTTTAAAGTAAAACTTTACCAGTATGCTGTTATGTTTATTTATCTGTTATGTTAAATAATAACTTTAACGGTGTAATTTTAGCAAAAGCTCTGTAACTGTTATGTTAAAAAAATCTTTAACAGTGCGCTGTTATCACAAAGCCGGTAACCTTAACTTTATTGAGCTGTAATGTGACTTTATGCTGTTAGCAGACACTATTTTATGTTTATGTTAAGTTTTAATTATGTTAAGGTATACTAAACGGCTCAAAAACGGGCCGATTCCTAGAGTCCTAACAGTGTGATGTTAGAACAAAACCATTAACTGTTAACGTTATGCAGCTGTTATGTAAATTTATAGCTTTAACAGTGTGCTGTGAGCAACAGCCACTTGCTGTTAATGCTTTTATTATGTTACTAATACAAGATAACATTTCGCTCTGTAAAGCATGTTAACTTATGCACGAACCAAAATGTTTACATCACAATTAACAGAGCGCCAGCATTGCGATTTAATGTAAACTTTAGATGTTCTTCTGATTTGCGAGAGTTCTATGTTAAAAGCCTATGTTAAAAGCTGAAATGTTAACAGCACAAGCTTACATTATGTTAATAGAAAGAAATTGTTTTTCAATAAATACTTCACACATTGCTTTAACAGCATGTTAGACTGTTACTGTTAATATTGCTCTAACAGCATGTTAGACTGTTACTGTTAATACTCACACTTCAATTGCTTTATTCCAGTTAATAATATATCCGCTAAGTGCAAATGTATCTATGTGAACGACGTGTATGTTACCCTTCTCGGTGCCCACGTACAGCCATTTGCTGCCGACGGGCAAATGTATGCAAGTGACGCTACGAATCAAAGAAGAAGGAGAAGAAATAGTTAGTGCTTGTAAGTTGATTGATTAATTGATTGAATTGGGCTTTAATTACCGCTCGCGCTGAAATTTGAGGCTCTGCACAATGAGCGGCGTCTTTTGGCGTATGCTCCACAAGTGTATGGTATCGTCGGCGGTCACGGTGACCAGGGCACCCTCATTGACCAGAAATTGGGCAAAGAGCACAGCGCACTCGGATTCGCCCTCGTGTTTGGCATGCGCATCGACGCCAGGTCGGCCCAAGCTAGTGAAAGGCATTGGGATAGATAAAAATTGATTACCAAAAGGAAATTCCAATTTAGATTCGAATTATGCCAAAACAGCTTTAAATGCTGTTAAAGTGATTTCAGGCGCAGCCAACTTAACGAGCATTTGATACGCGGCAACGTTGCCAGATCGTTTAGGTAACGTATAAGCATAAAAAATTTAAGTGTAGCTTAAGTCCCAAATTGAACGGCTTGGAAAGCTATAAAATATGTTATCGCAGCCAACTTTATGAGCATATAACATGTCTTGGTGCTGCCAGATCGTGAGAGTAACGATTAAGGCTCAAAACCAAATCTTTTGGATGAGTTAAAAGCATTTAAGATGCTTCAGAGCTACCAGATTACTTTCACAATTGAATTTTTAAGCTGCAGTCAATTGAATGCTGCCAGATTGTTTTGGTATTAGAGATTTAAAGCTAGAAAAACTTTAAGCGCAGCCAACTTAATGAGCACATAAAGTTTTCATGTTGCCAGATCTCTTAAATGACTATTAAATTGCATTTGTTAGCTTAAGAGCAGTAAAAATAAAATGCTTTTCAGTATGCAATAACTTACATGCGTATATAGCCAGATTTATCACCAATCGCTAATAGTTTTTGTACTGGATCGAAGGCAAAGGATGTGGGTGAGTATGGAAAGCCATGGCGAAAGGTCTGTAAAGAAAACATATGAAAAAGAATATATAGACAAATAAATGAAGTTCACTTGGGAGAGGGTTTAATTTGGCATTTGCAGAGGACGTTGCTTGTTGAACGGCACTGTTATAGCCGCGTGTGTCTTATGATAGATTTAATAAAGCGCAACTACCAAATAAAACATCCGCTGGCTACAACAGACGTCAGTTGTTCTATATAGTATTCACAGTAAACAAATGTATTAGGCCTAACCCTTGCAGAAGCCTAACATTATCTGGACATAACCAAACTTCCTCCCCACAAACTAGACTTGGCAACTAACCTAACCCAAAGCGAGCCTATTTAAAGAAATAGTTTGCTACCTTTCCAGATATTCCAAAATTAAATATAATATTAGGCTTTAACTATATATCTATATCATATATCTAACAACATATTTATATCGTAAATATATCACATAACTCCTCTAACTATCAAGAATTATGTTGAGTAACGCATTCAAAGTCTCACAGCTATGAAACGTTCAAGCGCAGCCAACTTAATAAGCCTACAAAGTGTGCCAGTGCTGCCAGATCGCGCAAGTAACGATTTACATTTACATTCAAGTGTTGCCAATTTAATAAGATATTGTCTGCAAGGGTTTTACGGGTTTCGGGATTACGGATTTCATAGTCTTAAATCTAATTCGATTCAATTTGTCGCTTACTTTTTTTAGTGTAAAATGATCGGCCTTCAATTGCTCGAGTATCTCCTGCTCCTGTCGTATGGCTTGCGGCTGTACGCTTTGTCGAAATCCATCCAGAACTCCTTTAAATGTGAACTTTTTCATTTTTCTAACATGAGTCTCCCTCCGCTAATGCCGCCGCTGCCGCTGCTGCTGCTGCTGCTGCTTCTATTTTATTGGATGCTTTAAATTGAGTTTATGGAGCAGCTTTTTTTCTGCTGCTTTTTCTTCTTCTCTTGTAGCGAGTATATGTTACTCTGGAGTTTCGGGACTTGGGAACGTCTTTAAAATCTTGCTCAAATTTGAGAGTTTTGTTTTGTTTCTCTTCTGCTTCGTTTGATTTATTTAGTTTTTGGGCTTTGTTTTTGTTGTTTGGGAAGTGAAACTAGGTTAGCAATAGTCGAATTAAGAGCTGTAATCAACGCGAGAGCGGGACAAAAAGTGAAATGCATTAGTTGAAAAACTTTTGTTGCATGTTGCACTCTAATGGTTGCACACACAAATACACACGCACACACACATACGGACACACACCACAAATAGTGTCTAACAATCTGATGATGCAATAGCAAAACTCACACACACTCACACACACACACACTTGCAAAACAATTGAACGGAATTGCGCTTCGCTCACAAAAAGCAAGCCACAAAAAATTCACAAAATCGTTAGCATAGTTTTTAGGGCGCATTAAGGTAGCGCATACAAAGTATAGCCCACTTTTCGGGGCGGCCCATCAAAATGCACTTTTCCACTTTTGCAATGTGTATACAGCGAAAGTAACTATTGCAAATAGTTGGAGAACTTTCTAATAGCTCGGACTTAGCTGCTTGCAAGCTTTTAGATTTATGGCTGAAATGTAAATTGATGGCATTTGAGAGAGATTAAATGATTGACTGATTGACGGGCTGATTGATGTTGTCTGTTGTCTGTGTTAATAACGTGATTTTGGAAGGCTAAGAAATAGTATGCAACTTACATAAAAGAAATCTTTGTGGAATCGGATTGAGTTGAGGTTTTCACGTGTTTCGAAAGATTCACTCCCCTTAGTGGAATATCTTGTTATTGGCTAGAAACAACAAACTTATTTTAAAGCGCTGAGTTGAGGCATTTCACGCGTTTCGAAAGATTCACTTGCCTAAGTGGAATATCGTGTTATTCCCCCACCAAAACCAAATATATTTTATAAACTAAAATTTCCTTTGACCCGGAAAGGTATTACAACCAGGTTATCTTTAACAGTTATTAATAACTGAAAATTGTTTTAATGCGAGCTTATTGCTTTAGGCAAAATAGTTAATTATACATACTCTTCGCATTGCGCTTCCAGATTTCGTCTTAAAATCTATGACTTGAAGTAATTTAGAAAGTTCTTCTCTTCTGAGTCATCTAAAGAGCTTATGAATAGTTAAAACAATGCACTGGTCTAGTTTATCTCAGCAATGAAAACAAAAGTGTTTCATCAAAATGGAAATAGGCAATTAATTAAATCGTCTAACGATCTGATAAGAACAATAACGTTAACGACGGCTTTGTCGCCTGGCACAAGCCGCGCTCAAGTGTCATCTTCATGTTCAATGCAATGGCCGTTGAAAAGGTGCTCGCTATAAAACGAGCAGCGTCGCTTGAGTCTTTAGCAAGTGCGAGCGAGCTGGCAATAAAGAAATGGCAATGAGGGATGGTAATGAGGTTACTGAGTGTATGTGTATGCGTGTGTGAGTGTGTGTGTAAATGCGATAAATGCGGCTGTGGGCAGTGTCAAGAGTCAAATGTTAAATGGATATAATTGAAAAACGTTGTTGCCCCATTATGTTGCACAACACACACACGCATGGGAGACCTATGGCAACATAAAAGCTCGGTATATGGGTTATATTTGTATATATGTATATATATATACATACATATATATATTGTATGTGTGTGTGTGTGTATGTATTTGCACTTATTTTTGGGATGGCACACAAATCGATTTTTCGCACACTCATCGCACGTCAACGCTGACGTCGACGTCGCCGTCGCTGCCTTTTCTTATTTGCAATTGTTTACGCTTTGTCAAACAAACGAATAATCACGCACACACACACACACATGCACAAAAGCGCTGACTGTGTATTGTGTATCGCCAGGACACACAAGCGCGCAACAGTAGAAGGAAAAAAAGTGAAAAGCAAATCGCTGGCATACTTTAAATTTAATTTGCGCAAACAAAAGAGCACAATCACACACACACACACACGCACACAAAGAAGCTGGACACAAGCAAGAACAACAACAACAACAACAAAACACACGGCGCCTGGCCGACGACAACGAGCCGCTGGTGTATGTGTATGTGTGTGTGTGTATAAGCTGCCTAATGATGATTAAAATGCCATCGCTTGTTGTTGGTTGTGTAAACAGCGCTTGGCGCTGGGAGGCTGAGCACACAAGCTCTCCCACTCTCGCCCACACTCTTCCACTCTTCCACTCTCTGCCTCTCTCTCTCTTTCTCTCTTATGTGTATGTAGATGTGTGCACGTATAGATAACCTCGATTTACAGATTTTTCGCACACATGCACACAAATAGCTGTACGTTGCCTTTTTTTTCTTGTTCTTTTGTTGGTGTCTTTCTGCTTGCTGCTTGCTTGTTGCTACTCACTTGGATTTACTCTACATTTTTATATTTTATTATTTATGCACGCTTTGGCGCCTGATGCCTGCACCCATCAAACTTGAACGCGCCCTTGTCGCGCGTTTTTTTTTATATTTATGTATTTGTTTCTGGCAAATAACAATAAAAAACAATTTAAAAAAATTAAACAGTCAATTTTGGTTTTCAGCCAATATTAGCGCAATTTAAATGTTTTTAGTATTGAGAGCAGTATTTTAGTGCTTTTTGCATGCACAAGTATTTGGTATATCTTTAGCAGATATTTAAGTATTTTTCGCACAAATAACAAAAATATGTGTATCAATTGATTTTTCACTAGAAAATGCCACACTCACACACACGCGCGCACGCACACACATGCAGGCAGAGACGAGACAACGACAATAACGGCACACACAAAAAAAAAAAAGAAGAAACAACGTAGTCGGAGTCAAAGTCGAAGTCGGATACACGGGGGATATGTAAGACGAGACAAAATGCTGCTGGTTAGCTGGTTAGTTGGCTACTGGAGCTGCTGCTGCTGCTGCTGCTGGCGCTTTGGCTGCTGCTAGCGCTGTCGCTGCTATTGCTGCTGCTGCTGCTGGCGCTGCTGCTGCTGCTGAAGCTGAGCTCTGTGGCGTCGCTTGTAAAGGCATTTTTTGCACCTTGCTTGGCGCACGCGAGGACAACGTGAGAGCGCACGAGCGCTGTCAACCCTGATGAAGCACGTTCGCTCTTTAACTTACGCTCTCTCCCTGTCTGTCACCCACAACAGCACACGCACACACACACACACACACACTCCAGCACTCTCGCTCTTTCTCTCTCGTTAACAATTGCGCGCTATTTGCTTGCGTTAAGACATAACGAAAAATTTACTGTTGCATAGCGCGGGGCGCGAAGCGCTTTTTACAGTTTGTTGCTGTTGTTGCAATCTTTGCTTGCAAATGGCACAATTTGCAAACGTTTTGCCACATTTTTGTAATTTATGTGCCATGCATATGCGAGTGTGTGTGTGTGTGTGTGTGTGTACGTGTGCGCGCACGTGTGTGCGAGAGTGTGAGTGTTCGTAGTAGCTGCGCATTGCGCATGCTTACGCTAAGAGGCGCCCCGTCGTGTCCTGCCAGGACGTTGGGTCGCACACAATGCGAATCGTGGTGAAACCGTTTTTTGCGCGCGCGGTCACATGACACGAATCCCATGCACACACACACATACACACAGACACACACACACACACATACACAGGGACACACAAATCTGTTGAGGTAGCAAGCAAAAAGCAAACATGCCCCTCCCCCACCCCCAGCTACTGGCAATAGGCTTTGATTTTGTTTAAATTATATATGAGCGTGTGTTGCTTTAGTTCACATATTTATTGCACGCACACACGCACGGACACGGAGACACACACACACACACACACAAGCACATGCAGAACAGTTATAAGCATTTACGTTAGCGAAACATTTGTGTAGAAGGAAACGTTGCACGTTATTTGGCCAAAAGGAAAGTCTAAACTGAACATCCGCGTTGCGCTCAACACTTTTGCTGCTGCTGCTGCTGCTGTGTGTATGTGTTAGTGTGTGTGTGTGTGTATGTGCCGCGCAGTTTAAACGTGTATGTATATGCCCAATTAGAGAGGAGCGCATGTCGCAAACGTTTGCAAACGTGACAAGTCACGAGTCTAGAAATCTAATTTGGGATATATACATATACAAGCAATTTATAATGTATATATAAATGTTATATATCAAATTTGAAAGTTCTATTGAAAATATAACAAAAACAGCGGATTTCCGAAACTCCGAATTTTGAAAATTTCGGTACAGAATGTTTTTAAGGGTTTTTTAAGAAGTTTTTATTCAAATGAAATAATAGAAAGAATTTTTCTAAACTAGAATATTTAAAATGAATGAAAATAAAACTCTTATAGGAAATTTTGGACTTTCCAAAATTTATAATATTTTAAAAATTTTAATAAACTCATGATCCTTATCAAAAAGCGAGCAAGCCCCAAGTAAAAAAAATTGTCCCATCTCTATGCCCAATACACACACACGTGCATACACACTTGGTCAGTTATATGAATATTCGTGTTCTTATTGAATTGAATCTTACCCATCTCTATGCCCAATACACACACACACACACACGCATACATACACACTTGGTCAGCTTGGCAGCAGTTATGCAAAGCAGCGTCGCTTTGGTGAGCGTCGCGTCGATTCAAGTCGCTTTAGGGTTGCCGCAGAGCAGAGCTTTGATTTGCTTTCGCCCTGTCTCTAGGCCTAGCGCGCAATTTGGGCCAAGCGGCAATCCTGAAGCCGTGGCCTGGAATCGATACTTGTTGTCCTCACACACACACACTCACACACAGGCACACACTCATCAAAAATTTAATCAACCCAAATGTAAATACACGCACACACGCATACAAACACGCGCACACATAATAGTAAAAAATTTGCATTGAAATTGTAATGAGTTATGCCGTTAAATGTGCTCCATTCCGCAGCCGCTCAGTCGCTTAACAGTTAGCCGAGGGCGGCCATATTAATAACAACTCTCTCCCCCATAGACAGCAATACACGCATACACGCCTGTATGTATACACTCGACCCATTAACACACAGAAAAGTATGCAATAAAAAAATGGCCAAGCTCTTGCGTCATATGCCCAGGAATCATCTTGGAATCGTGTTTGCAAATACGCACACACGCACACAATTTATCATCCCAATAAGAAACTTGTTGGGCAGGCACGCGCGCGTCAACCACCAGCAGCAGCGGCGGCAGCGGCAGGCGTTGTCGCCATCAGTTGGCGGTCTGTTGATAGCAATATGAGGGCGCCATAAACAACAAATGCGCTGGTGGTGGCGGCCCCCAACCACACCACAACCTCCATTGTTTGCGTGTGTGTGTGTGTGTGTGTGTGTGTGTGTGTGTTGAGTGAGATTACAAAAAGACTTCATCATTTTCGTTTAAGTGATTCATTGGTCAGTTAAATAGTTTTTATGATGCTGCGCGCAATGAAGCCGACGCTGACGTTGACGACGCAGCTGCTGCGCACACACACTACGCCAAAGCATGTTGTCATTTTTATCAGCATATGCATGTACCTATACACACACACGTACACATGTGCATGTATGTATTGTACAATTTGCAAACACAAAAAAAAAAAAAAAAGAGACGAAAAAAAGTAAAACGTTGACGCTGCAAACATAACATCATCAGCGAACAAAAACAACGACAACAACAACAATAAAAAAAACGTACAAATTCCATTTCACAAAATACATTCAGACACCCCCACAGAAAATGCGCCCACCTGTTTCATTGCGTTTGGCACTGCGTTGTATATATATATACACTTATATAGAGATATATATGTGTGTGTTGACATCTGCACGCGTGGCCAATTAGTTAATGCATTGCGTCGCAATTGTTGTTACGCGTATTGCAATTTTCGCACCTGGATTTCAACGCGCAGAACTTTTTCTCTTTTATACTTTTTTTTTTCTTGAATTTTTTTTTATTGCTTTTACGTTAACATTACTCGTGTCGTGTGAAGCAACTTCATCAAACTGAGCCACCAAGTAAACAAACGTAATTTGCGCAACGTGAAGCTAACATAGAGCTGTTAACGCTGACAGCGTCGTAAGCTGCAAAATCTGCACTGCTAACGCAAATCGGAGCACTTTTGCGTAAACTGGAAAACGTTCAAGTTAAATGCGTAACTTACGCACAAAAGGTGACAATATTTCTGTTAAATACAGTAAACAGCAACGCAAAAATGAGCCACGATTCTGTTAAAATTTGTAAAACTTTGAAAAAAGATTTGATTTTGAGAAAAAATGTTGGAAGACTATAAAAGAAAATTATTAAAAGAACATGATTGGAAAATTAATTAAATGTCAGTAACTCAATTCGATGAAAAGGGAGTTTTGAAATTTAGGGCATTTATTGGGGATTTGGGAAGTAAAGAAGTTATTTAATAGATGCCTTTCCCGTTTCTCTCCAAATTTAAAATAAGCTAATTTAGAGCCTTGCGCTTTGTCTATCACATTTGGTTGTCATAGTGTCGTGAAAATCTCATAACGATCGGATCATAAGCACCGAAGTTAACAAAGAATTTTCGTGCATATGTTTACCGAACCGAAAGAGAAGGCGATACAAAAGATTTCTATGCTCATTCAAAGTATTCAAAATATGAGAATAATTCGAGTACAATGCAGATTTATAAAACTTCGGTTAATACACACAATATGCTTATTTACATACGACATAATATAAATTGCTATATATATGAATATATATATACACATAAGAATATGTATATACGATTATAAAAAAGAGTACAATTAATGCGGTTTGAGCTTAAGCTAGAATTGGGAGGCAGCCCCAGGCGACTTGGCATTAACAGGAGCCACGCATAGCCCGATCAATTCGAGATGAGTATATTTGGCTCAATTGAGTGGAGGACATTGAAGCCCTTGTGTAGGATGCAGGTGCGCAGCACGCCGCAGGCGACCAAAAAGTGAGAGAACTGCAAAGACAAAGAAATTCGATTATTTACAGGTAAAAGTGCTCCTCTAGGCGGCAGTGCTCGACTAGGCGGTTAATATGTGCACATAAGCTGTACACTGAGAAAAATCAAATTCCGAATAAGTTCGGCTCTTATAGTCCGATCTTTGCCAGATTTGGCGAAGCTTAAAGCTCAAGGCTCTGCCTTTTGCAAATATGCGCAGCTATTCCATATTATCTAAAACTATATCTGCCCATCTATTATATCTACCATCAACTATATAAATTTCTATATCTTCATATCAAATGTGTCGCCTAGAACTTTCGAGTTGGCCAAAATATGATCAGCTCGTGCTGGGCATGATATATACAAGGGGTTCCGAGACCCACACGAGGAAACAGACGGACATAATATAGGATCAGGAACTTATATACTTTATGGAACTGGCTAAGTTTGCTTCTGCCTGCTCCTGCCTAAGCCCCCTTCCCATGCGTCCAGTTTATCTCTAAACTGACCTCGACGGCGTGCTGATGAATGTTGCTGACACAGACGACAATGCGTTGACGGAGCTGCGCCTCCAGCTGCGGCACTTGGAGCGCCTCGAGACGCTGCTCGCCCAGCTGGACCGTGGCAAAGGGTATATTGATGCTGTGCGGTACATGGACGCGTCCGTATTCGACAACGCTGCGCAAATCGATCAGGGCCAGCTGCTCGGGCTGCTGCATCAGCAGCTGATGCACATCCTTGGCGCTGATGCGTGGACACTGCTCCGCCTGCAGATGACGCAGCTCCACATCCGCCAGCCCAATGTCCAGCGCATGCGTCGGCTGAGGGCGCAGCGCGTGCTGGCGATGCGTGATGCTCTTCGGCGTGCACTCGTACATCTTCTGGGACTCGATCACACAGCTCTCCATGACAATGTCGGGCAGGTCGGAGAAGAGCAGGATGCACTCGTTGAACCCGGAGCTCAGCAGCGTGCTCTTCAGCTGCTTTAGTATTGCGACGCCAATGAACAGCGGATACGAGCTGTCGCCCAGCATCAGCTTGTCCCACAGATGCAATATCTTGTGCAGCGGAAATACATCTGCATAAATAAAGAGAATCCATTTAAATTCATGTATAATAATGCATAGATAACTGCATGTTCCGGCTGACTGACTGACTGACTGATTGACCGATTGACCGATTGACTGATTGATATATAACATAAATACGGCATTCCACCTGCAGCTGTGGAAAATTGGTGGAAAACTGTTGCGTGAAACTGTTTTGATTAATTCCCTTAACTCATTTGCAAAGTTCTTTAAGAAACATTAATTTCTGAGGTCTTTCACACTTTTCGCAAATCCACCCCTTTGGTGAAAGTGGGGTGAAAGTTGAGATGCTAGAAGTTTTGAGTTCAAACTCATTTTCAAAGATCTTTGTGAAAATTAATTTCACACGTGTTTCACATTTAACGCAAAACCATCTATTCTGGGTGGAAAATGTTGAAAATGTAATATCCACTTTTCCATCTGTGTAGAATATGTTACAAAAAGTTGCATTCTATCAACATTCCATTTGGATATTCAACCATTTCTTCTGCTTGAAATTTGTTGCAAAAAGTTCCATTCCACGCATATTCCACCATTTCATCTTGGTGGAATATTTTGGATTTTACTAACTTTTTTCGGCATTTCATCGGCTTTAAGTACATTGCAAAAAGTTGGATTCCATATTCCACCATTCCATCCCACCTATATTCCACCAAAGCAAGTGAAATTTCTGAAACCACGTATTAAGGCGTGAACTATTAAGGCGCCGTCCAACAGTCAATCAATCAGCTGGTGAATCAGTCAAACAAGGAGACAGGATCTACATACGTGAGAACATGGTCAGGAACCAGGGTATCGCGAACAGCTCCGGGATAAAGTTAATGCTGGCCAAGTGCTGTGCCAAGAGGGGCTCATGGAACGCGCTCAGCTGTGAGAATTTGCTCAGATATTCCTTAATAATAGCCGAGTTATCCTTGAGGAAAAACCACTGCAGATATTTCGGTATGAAACGGTACAGACTCAGAAATGCAAGCTCTGGAGAGGATTCCACAAGAGAGATTATCAGAAATATGGGCGAGAAAAGAATTCTATTTACCCTCATTGTTGAAATTGAGATAGAGAAAGGGCGCGGTCAGCGAGTCGAGTCCCTGCCAGTAGACATACTGCGGATGGGCCGTCACCCAGGCCTTGAGCAGACGCTTCAGCTTGCGATGTCCGTCCGGCGAGGAGAGCAGCTCGTCGTACTGATGACAGCGCGGTATGTCCACCTCGATCTGGCGATCCGTGCTTGTGGCCGTAAACTTGTCGATTTTCGCATAGCTCCCATTGGGCAGCACGCCCAGCAGGGCCGCCCAGATGGGGCCGCGCAGCAGCGGAGGTATATCAATGGCCGCCTCCCGCTGCAGCTGCTCGGCCGTGTGCGGATAGCCCAGCAGCAGGCGTGCAAAGAGTCGGACGCGCCGGAATTGATATTCAATATCGCGTTCGCGTATGACCAGCGGCAGTTCCTGTTCCTGTTGCTGCCGCTGCTGTTGCCGCTGCTGCTGCTGCGGCTGGAGGCGTTGCGTGTGCAGCAGCGGAAAGTAAACGCTGGCGGGCAGGCGGCTAAGTCGCTGCAGGAGGGGCTGCAGCTTGAGCAGCACCACGCGCTCGTCCATCAGATGCGATTGGCTGCGCGGCGGGCAGACGCTGGCGCCGCTTAGACGCACAATTTGCGGCAGCGACAAAATGGGCGCCTCGCTGCGTATAAGTCCCTCCTTTTTCAGTTCCGCCTGCACATCGCCGCCGGCCAGCTGCCACAGGTGATAGATCTGCGCCAGCGGACAGCGCAGCAGCAGCGGCAACGGCAACGACGACTCCGCGACGGTCGCTTGGCCATGCTCGCCCAACTGTGCGAAGCAGGCGTGCTGCAGCAGCTCGGCGGGCAGCGGCCGCTGTGCCGGCAGCACGCTCAGACAACGCTCGAGCAGCTGGCGCACGGGCAGCGGCAGCTGCTGATACCGCTCCCAGCGCTGATGCTCGCGGGCTATTTTCTCGACAACGCCGCCGGTGTTGGCGTTGCGTGCAAAGGCCAACAGCTTCCAGGCAATGTTGCTGAGCTTGAGCTTGGGCCAGAGCTCCGTTTGCAGCAGCTGCTCCAGCAGCAGCATGGCCCAGGCCCAAATGTCGCTCTTGATGTTGTCGTTGGCACCAAGCAAACGCTCCGGCGCCATATAGCGTATGTTGCCAATGGGAAAGGGCACATAGGCGCCGCCCTTGGTCATATAGTGCATGCCATAATTGAAGAGCTTGACGCGCACAGCTCCCTCGCGGCCCTCCACTAGTATGTGGCGCGGCTCCAGATTGTGCACGACCAGCTTGTGCCCGTGCAGCACATTCAGGCCGCTGGCCACCTGCTGGAAAATGCACAGCATCTGTGCGGGTGTCGTCGCCGTTTGCCGCTTCACGTGCTCCTCCAGCGTGCAGCCCACATACTCCGAGACCACAATGGTGCGCTCTAAAAATATAAGAAGGCACTGAAATAAATTGTATACATGGCAGGCGTGGGAATGCAGTTGGCCTTGTGACTGCCGTGTTTACCATGCTTGCTGCGCACCACATCCAAGTACTGACACAAATGCTCGTGCTGCAGCTCCTTGAGCCGCTGGGAACGCCCCAAAATTGCAATGGAATTCGGCGTCAGGGGCAGGCCATTGCTGCCGCAGACATCGCCCGGATGCAGTTTGGCAAAGAACGTGATGGCGCAGAGGCGTCGCGTCTCCGTTGTGCCGCCAGTGGCCATTTGGGGGGCGGGCGCTGATCAAAACACACAGCCACGGGCCTGTAGAGCCAAAGGGCAGCAACAATTATTTGCCACTCATCAGCGCAATCAGCTGTTACGTGCAGCGTTATCGTTATCGATAAACCGCATTCATTGTCAACACTGCTTGACCATTGCGCAACACTGCAACAAGTTTGTTTATGCTCATGCACTAACAGTGTGGCCACCACGACTTTCACAAGCTACATGTAACGCCCATTATTCATATTAATATATTTCGCAAAATTTATATTAACAAATTATTATTAATTAAATACATTTATATATTATTTAAATTATATTTGCAGTCAGTGCTTTACTTTTGTGTTTTTTCTTTCAGTTCTGAGTCTAGAATTATTTGCACTTGCCGCCATGTTGTAAGGGTATTCAATATTCGCCATGCTGCAGTTGGCTGCAGCTACTTGGTATATTTTTGTTGTTGTGTTTGTGTTTTGTTTTTATTGCGCACTCGAAATAGTTTCCATTTCGTTTTGTATATAAAAAAAAAGGCGTTGATATGGCAATTTTGCAGCAGCTTGAGCGCAGTTAGTCGTCAACGGCGCCATATCGAGTGCGGGCTCCGCACTGCCGAACTGGCAAACAATTGAGAATTGTCTGAATTGGACTTGAATTGCGCTTCGCAACGTTGTCACAAGAATGTCGTTTCTGGTGGAGTACACGGAGCCCCAATGGCGGGATTTGGATATGCGCGCCCTGGGCGCCGACGAGGCCTACATGTATTTGGAAACGCAGCATGCGGAGCCCAGCTATCTATATACCCTTTCCGATGAATGTTATACGGTATGTCAACACAATTTCCCGCCACATTGCAGTTAAAAAGCTTTAATTGCTGTTGTTGTTCTTGTTGTTTTCGCAGTGTCCGTTTACCAAAGTGAAAGCTCTGCCCGCCGCTGGCTCGCAGCCGCTGGAGCCGTTAAAGCTCAGCACCGCATACCCGTTGAGTTTCAAAATTTATGCACACGATCAGGGTCACTATGCCTACGAGAATGTGTATGTGTTGCAATCGGTGTGTGTGTGCGCACGTGTGTGTGTGTGTGTCTTACTAGGTTCTAGCGTTGAGCGCGATTCGTGTTTTTGTCGTGACACGAATAAGCAAAGGATTTGCGTGTTCAATTAAGAAGCAAGCGCGTGATCGTGTTCAGGAATATAGGATTTTTAAACTGATCTTATGCGCTTTTTGAATCATTTCGAGTTCAAATGCTGTTATTGCTTATTATCAAGCTTAGAAAATGAACGTACATAAAAATTACGCTAAATATTATCGGGTAATAACAAACTACAAAAGCTCATAAGATAATGATATATTTGCATTTTAACTAAATTATCTAGTCCGACTTTAAATTTGCCATATATGTATATATATATACCTAGTCTAGATCTAAGACCGTATTTCCAAATTTTGTCTTTTGTTGGTATCGTGTTGCTAAAAATGCGGCACGCGCCCATCTCTACTACGCTCATAAGCTATCTGCATATGCATATGTATATAGTATATGCATATTTATATATGTATGCATATAGCTCCAATTGCAATAATATTATCATGACATCTGTTTACACGCTAGTCTTATTAGTGTGGGCGTGTGTGTGTGTGTGTGTATTGGTGTGTTTGTGTGTACTTAAGCTTATTCACTTGATTTCTCTTTTATCCGCTCTTCTTCTCTTTCCTCACCCCCCCGCAGCTCATCTTTGTGCGCGCTGCGTCGCAGCGATCTTCAAGAATTTGGCGTGTATAACCTCACACTGCTGGCCAATGGCAGCTGCAGCTTTGCCGTTGACAAGCCCGGCGTTCCCATTAATTACGGTAAGTGCCGATTTCCTCCGTTAGCCAATCTAATCGACATTATCGTCAAAAATCATCTACTTATAATGTAAAAGCTTCGGCAGCATATTGAGGGTTTTTTTCGATGTTGTTGTTGCTTAGATCAAAAGTCGTACAGTATTCAGTCGATAATAAGAACTGTGAGAGTTAAGAATTGTTTAATGGCATTCTTAATCCTGTATATTCTTATTTTTAAGAAATGTTTTTAAAAGTGTTTTCTCTGCTTTTAGTATATATAGTATAGTATACTAATAGTATATTTTTTTATATGGGTTGCTAATTTGCGAGTGTCTACTGTAGCAGAAAGTTTTACAGAGTCAGCTATTCTGGGCTTAATTATGGGGGTTTTCTCTGGTTCTCGGAACGGGCTGTTGTTGGTTTGTACTTGTACTTGGATATAGAAAATACTCGCTCTCTCTCTCTCCTCCTTTCTCTCTTTCTGTCTCTCTCTACAAGGCATACGGAGCTACCTTTTAAAGCGAATTGTACTGGGAATGGGAGGAGGGACTTTAAAAGTGGGTTGTTTTTAATCTGTGCACATTATTCGGGAACATAAATACCAAGTTTGGCGTATCTAGCACTTCTGCCTGAAAGATCCAGGCTTAAAATCGATTTATATTGATAGGGAAATGGTCTGAGATGTGCTTTCTTCTGCCTGTGCCTGTTACATACATTATCAAGAAAACATTATACATTTTTTTTAACCTATTTTCAATGGGTTCAGGACTTAAATCTCCATCTCTCTGTCTATCCCCATTTCTCTCTATAGCTCTCTCCTCTATCGCTCTGTTTTTCTCTCCATATCTCTGTATCCTTCTTTACCGCTCTCTCTATCTCCCTCTCTTTGTTTGCCTATCTCTTTTTCTGTGTCAATCTTAGACTACTTTACAATTCTCTCTTGTGTTGTGTCCGTAAGCGTTTTACAAGCACATCCGGGTTTAGTTTAGGGACCTGTTTAGACGTGGGCATAAAATTGGTATGCTCGAAAGTTTTAACCGATAAGCGACAGATGGAGAATCCTATCGTAAACATTATACTAGCTGAGCTGGACGAGTAATTGGGCTTTTCTTATCATAATTCGACATTTCTCGATTCGTCACTCGCTATGATTCCTTAATTCGTAAACGTTTTACTCTCAGAGCTGCACACGTGCTAAGGCTGTCTTTATGGTATTTAAATATCTTGCTTTGTAAACGTTTTACTGGCAGCGCTGAATTCCTCGAATGGTCTCTTCCTTTAATATTTAAATCCCTCGATTCGTAAACGTTTTACTGGCAGATCGGCACACGTGCTGCGCCCGTCCTCATGGCATTTGAATTTCTGTACTCGTCTCTCCCTTAGATATTTAAAGTCCTCAAAACGTAAACGTTTTACTGGCAGCGCTTTCTCGATTCGTAAACGTTTTACTGGCAGCGCTGAGTTCCTCGATTCATCCCTCTTTATGATAATCGAATTCCTCGATTCCTTTCTCCTAATGATATTCGAATTCCTCGATTCGTCTCTTCCTATAATATATAAATTCATTGATTCGTAAACGTTTCACTGGCATCATTTGAATTGACATACTGTACTCACTCCTCCGCCAGCCTTCCTGTCCGTCTTTGTGCTGGTGGCCGCGCTGGTCATCCTGCTGAAGCTGGTCAGTTGCATCTGGAAGCGTTATCGCTACGATGAGGCTGCCGCCGCGGCGGACAGCATTGGGGATGCCGCGGCGAAGGCGACGCAGCGCAAGCGGCTGCGCAGCCTGGACACGTTCAGGGGGTAAGCGAATACCCTGTAATTGGAATACCCTATAATCTGAATACTCTCGTTTAACATACTTCCTTTGGCCTCTTTTACAGTCTGTCGATTGTGCTGATGATATTCGTGAACAGCGGCGGCGGCGGCTACAGCTGGATTGAGCACGCCGCCTGGAACGGCCTCCATCTGGCCGATCTGGTCTTTCCCAGCTTCCTCTGGATCATGGGCGTTTGCATACCCCTCTCGATAAAGGCGCAGCTGGGGCGTGGCATCAGCAAAACACGAATTTGCGGACGCATCGTTTGGCGTTCGTGCAAACTGTTTGCGATTGGACTGTGCCTCAATTCGACGAATGGCCCCCAGCTGGAGCAACTGCGTCTGATGGGCGTGCTGCAGCGCTTTGGCATCGCGTTCCTGGTTGTTGGCCTGCTGCACACGGTGTGCAGTCGGCGGGATCAGCTCAGTCCGCAGCGCGCCTGGCAGCGTGCCATCTATGACATCTGCCTGTTCAGCGGCGAGCTGGCCGTGCTCCTGGCCCTGATTGCCGCCTATTTGGGCCTGACGTTTGGCCTGCCCGTGCCGGGCTGTCCGCGCGGCTATCTCGGACCCGGCGGCAAGCACAACAATGCCGCCAATCCGAACTGCATTGGCGGCGCCGCCGGCTACATTGATCGCCAGGTGCTCGGCAATGCCCACATCTATCAGCATCCGACGGCCAAATATGTCTACGATGCAACCGCCTTCGATCCGGAGGGTGTCTTTGGTACGTTCAGGGAACCCTCCTTTCCGCATCACGCTTCTCACACTTTCTTCACCTTTCCTTTGCAGGCTGCCTGCTGAGCGTGGTGCAGTCGCTGTTGGGCGCCTTTGCCGGCGTCACGCTCCTGGTGCACGCCACGTGGCAGGCGCGTTTGAAGCGCTGGCTGCTGAGCGCCACGCTCCTGGGCCTGCTGGGCGGGGCTCTGTGCGGCTTCACCAGGGAGCAGGGCGTCATACCCGTGAACAAGAATCTGTGGTCGCTCTCGTTTGTGTTCGTGACCGTTGCCCTGGCCCTGGTGCTGCTCTCGCTGCTCTACTATGTGATCGATGTGCGCCAGCTGTGGTCCGGCTATCCGTTCACCGAGTGCGGCATGAATGCCATCATCATGTATGTGGGCCATACGATCATGCACAAAATGTTGCCCTGGCATTGGCGCATCGGTGCGATGAATACGCACTTTCTGCTGCTGCTGGAGGCCGTATGGAACACGCTCATCTGGGTGGGCATCGCTCTATACCTGGACGCGCGACAGTTCTACTATAGTCTCTAAACCACTTTGTCGAATTTGTCAATTAAATATGTTTCTCCAATCTGAACTTTATCTCATTTATGTGCAGAGCAAAGTAGATTAAATTCTAGGACAGCTATATGATATGGTGGTCCGATGTGCACAAGGATTTGCCTCTATATAAAGGGAAGCTTGTAAGAAACCTTGCAAAACCAAGCAAGTTTTTCAAGCGAGAGTTCTTCAACTTTGTGATGAGGCGTTCCAAGCGGCCCACTACGATTATTGCCTCCCATTTATAAAGGTCTGACCCCGAAAAGGCTGACCGAAGCATGCTTCGAACTAGCTTCCTGTCTTTAAGCGCGGTCCAGGCTCTCTACATTCAGGCATTGTTGTACATCCAACACAGGTCTTGGTTTAAGCATCTGAAAATATTTTATACATTTTAATTAGACAATTCTATGTGAATTGCAAGCCATACCATTTCCATCCGTTGGCATTTTCCCAAGAGGGCCCACTTTGTGGGTTTCGCTTCAGCTGTTTTTTGGGCTGCAATAAATAGTACAAAATTAATTGGAATTTCGGGTTTCAACCGGAACGCAAACTAAAATACCAGCAATTCGACTATGTCCAAACATTTATTTTGCTGGAAGCCAGCGTTGGAGTCCCGCAGAGCACCTAGAAAGCAACTCCAGGCAAAAAAGAAACGAGCTGAGCAATAGTCCGATCCGAACCAGGACAAATATCACATGCAGCTTCTGCAGGAACAGCATCCGATGGCTGCTCACCTGCAGAGCTCTCAAGTGGCTCTCGTCCAGCTCCCACGGAGCGCATCCACATGATGTCCTCGTTGAGCTCATCGATCAGAAAGGAGTGCTTCCTGAGGAACATGGTCAGCTGCAGGTCGATCACATCCTGTGCTATCAGCTCGAAATGATTTCCCGCCTGCTGCTGTTGAACTTGTCCACTCAAGCGATTGTACATCAGAAAGATTTCCAGCACAGTAGCGGCCACCTGCCTGGACGCTCCGCTAGGTAATGCAGGGGCTGCAGCAGGGTGCCATCGCCATCGAGCATGCGGAATCGCATCTGCTACACGGTGGGTATCTCGGAGAGCACATCGTGAATGCCAGCCGAGAGGACCACTGTGTAATTGTGGGCCACCAGCTCCTCGATGGACTGCGGCAGCTGATTCAGCTGCTGCGTGCGTATCAGATGGTAGAGCAGCCCCTGGTATATGGTGCGTATGAGTAATGTGTAGAGCATCAGCATGATGCAGTGCACACGCTTGGCGATCGAACGCGGCGTCTGCAGCATGGGCATGCCCACAAAGATTAGCTCCAGATTGAGCCAGACGGAGCCCTGCTCCCTAGGCAGCAGCAGCCGATCCATTGCCAGGTGCAGCAGGAGCAAGAGTGCGAGCACAAGGCCAATGGCCAGCCAAATCGAGGTTGGATACGCATAGAGCAGAATGTCCAGGGAGCTCAGCTCATATGTGATGCCCAAAACGCCGAAGCGGAGGCTCGTCTGATGATAGTTGTGGGTCGATGTGGCCAACAGGCTGTGTGCCACCGTCTGACGAATGCCACCTACACACAGGACCGCCTCGCCACGTTGCAACTGCAAGGAGAACCAAGAGAAGGGAGTCATTTGGGTGAAGGAGGAGGAGAAGAAGGAGGAGGAAACATGTCACTCACCATCTGCAGCATTCTATTGCCCAACAGTCCGGGTCCAGGCGGCGGCTCGCGCACCTGGATGGTCAGGTTGAGTCTCTGGATTAGCGTTTGCAAGAGGCGCCCCTCGAGGCCGCCAACGATGCGCGCATCGGATCCCGCTGTGTCTCCAGCTAGAGGAACGGCGGCATATGCCAGAGTGCGGCACGCAGAGGGCAGCCAAAGAAGTTGCCCAGTTTGTGGGCGAAGATCTGGGGATGGAGCATGTCACGCCATTGGCCCCCAGCTGGGGCTGGGCACCCAGCTGAGGTTATTGCATGCTCCAAGTTAATCTCTTATCTTTTACATTTATTGCCTGTAATTAGTTTATTATTAATGATACATTGGATAAGTGGTTGCAACATGGTCGATACCTGATATTTTGTTGTGGCTTCTCTGTGATTTATTGACTTTTTTTGTTTTATTGCATTTAATTTTGCATTTACTGATTTACAGTTAAGTTCGAATATTTGGTTTGTAATGAAGCGCAACCAACTTAACGTTCAGATAAAACGGTTGCAATGTTGCCAGATTGCTTGAAGGAAGTTGCCTAGCTTGTAAAAAATAACATAACATTTGTTTATATATTTCCGTCATCCTTTATAATAAGTCACATAAATGTATTTAATATATCAGTTAGTTGTGCTTTTTACAGGGTATCTGCCAGTCGATTCTAGCTTATTTTGTATGATTTTTGCTTGATTGAATTGTTGAATTTAAAAGGGCTCTGCTTTATTTTTATTGCCTGGCAACTTCATGACCTACCGCAACAGGGCGTGCCTTAGCTTCAGCCCAGCCATCACACACACATATACACGCGCAACGCGCTCACACACACAGACACACTAACTTTTCCCACAGTTTTCAAAGCTAATTATAATAACTGATACATATGTAGATAATAAAATGTAGTTTAGGTTTTACGTAATGTGGTCAAAAACTGAAGCCATGGCGGCCCATTTTGCGGGGTCGACCCGCCGGACCTGGCGGTATTCAATGGACTGTTAACAGAACGCACCAGAAAAACGCAAGCTGCTAACAATTTTGATGACCTGCAACTGGCAGAGTGTGGCTAATATATGCGACGAGCAGATGCCCTTCCCGTTATTGGAGTACCAATTAGCTTTAATCTACAACATTAGCAAGTTCATAGGCAACATAATTAAGCGCGGAAATTGATCGATATCATGAAGAGGGGTGTTTAAAATTGCAAGTCATTTCGTTTTTCTGGGCTCACAGTTGCGTTATTCTGCCTGTCACATAACACTGCACAAAGGCAATATACCCTTTAAGCCCATTTTCAATTGGCTTAGGGCATTAAAAGTGAATGTGAGGCCGTTGTGGCTGCGCTTTAACAACTAATAAATAACATTGTAAGTAAAATGAAATGTTACTTTCCTCTCTCTCCCTCTCTCTCTCTCTTCTTATGTTGCCTGGTCTTTTTTCGCCCAAGCAATAAGATGTTACAACTAGTAGATACCCTGTTCTCAGATTATTCGCATTCTTGAATAACTTTGGTTTTTCATATATATGTATGTATGTAGTTCTTTGCTTAACAAATCTGCTGAGCATAAATATGGCGTCGAAAAGTGTTTACATATCAAAGCTCAGAAAAATACCCTAAATATGGGTTTGTTTATATTTTGTGTAGAACGGGGTAGGTATCAAAAGAGTGAAATATTCTTCGTCAGTATATACTATATGAGAGCCTAGACAAACTAAAAAAAAAAATACCTATCGATATCGATATCAAGTTATCGATTGGAAATAAACTTGCGCTGCGCCTCGCTTAAAGCTGCCGAAGTATTTCTATTTCATGCTTTCTTCTGTCCGTTACATAAATGCACACATAATCAAGATACCCGCTTTCAAACGTTTCCAATGGCCGCACAGGGTACAGTTATTTAACACCTCTTTGTGCCTGTGCGTGGCCAGGTGCACGGCACAGGTCACAGATGCCACGAACTGTCAGGCTGGCGATCAAAATAGATTTGTTATCAACGCATATTCACAATAGATTCGATCGTATCGCGTACAATATGATTATACATACATATATCTATTTTATGCAGCTTTTGTTGCAGACGCATCTCACATCGAATCGACGCAAATTATCTAATTTATTGTTTCGGCCACGCATAAATTGGGCTGGGCGTGGCGAGCGACTTTCTTTTGCCTCAATCAGCTTGTTGACATACAAAAAATGTATAATATCTTTTCACATTTCTTTCTTTCTTTTTTATCTATAGTATATTATATTTGCCTTTTCTAAAAAACTGAAGAAAGATTAAGACTTTCAGCGCTGAAAAGTGGCGTAAGCGAACGCTGACGAAATCGAAACCATGTAATATAATATAATAATATACATATATAATATAATGGTCAAAACGCCCGCCTAACTGTTTGAACTCGGAAACTATGGAAGCTAGAGTTACCAACTTTGGTATTTAGTTTCTTGTATGTATAGGGAATATCTATGTATCAAAATAAAACAATCCAGTCAAATCCTGCCTGTCGGAACTCGGGAACTACAGAAGCTAGAACTATGAAATTTCATATATAGTTACTTGTAGCTCTATGAAGCATGTATAAGAAATATATATATACAAATAAAATGATCCAGCCAAATCCTGTCTGTCGGAACTCGGGAACTATAGAAGATGGAACTCCGAATTTTGGTATTTGGTTGCTTTTATACCTGTGAAGCAAGTATAAGGCATATATATTAAAAAAAAAACGATCCAGCCAAATCCTTCCTGTCGGAACTCAGGAACTATAGAAGCTAGAGCTATAAAATTTCGTATGTGGCCTTTTGTGCTTCTATAACAAACATATGTAAGCAATATTTTTATATATAAGCTCTTTTTTTTAACTTTGAAATAATCTACTACCAGCAAATTTGTGTGAGTTCTATGATATAAATATAATATTATAGCTAAGAAGTTAAAAAATTAATAAATTACTAAATTTTATATTATGTATACTATATTACAGGGTATTTGCTAACTGAGCACGCTCGTTTAACTAGTTTTATTTCAGTTTTTCGCTTCCAAATTAGTCGCACGCCTTGACGTAAATTGTTATTTAATTAAGCCCAAAAACAAAGGAAAAAAAAAATAAAAAGAAAATCAAATTAAATTCACGTAGTTAACAGAAGATTCTCGCATGGGTCGAAAACGTGGGCAAGGCCAAAGCCAAGTTATGGGGCATACTTTTTTCCCAAATAAATCTAAATAAAAGTTAACTAATGTTTAAAAGTTGTGAGTTTTTCCAACACTGGTCGTTGAACTTCTCGCATGGGTCGAAAACGTGGGCAAGGCCAAAGCAAAGCCAAGACCCTGAAACTGGATTAGTTAGGCATATTTGTTCCCAAATAAATCTGAATAAAGTTCACAAATTTTCAAAAGCTGTGAGTTTTTCCAACACTGGTCGTTGAATTTTTCGCATGGGTCGAAAACTGAAACTAGATTAGTTAGGCATATTTGTTCCCAGATAAATCTGAATAAAAGTTAACTAATTTTCAAAAGTTGTGACTTTTCCAACACTGGTCGCTGAACTTTTCGCATGGGTGGAAAACGTGGCCAAGGCCAAAGCTAAGCCAAGACCCAGAAACTAGATTAGTAATGGGGCATATTTGTTCCCAAATAAATCTGAATAAAGTTCACAATCTTTCAAAAGTTGTAAGTTTTTCCAACACTGGTCGTTGAACTGCCGTCTCGCTGGGCCAACTTGGTGCCAACTTTCGCACTTTTGTGCTGCTCTCCAATTGTCGCCAACCACCTGACCACCTGACCACCCGACTATCTGACCACCTGACCATCCGACTATCTGACCATCCGACTACCTGACTAGCTGACCACAGCAATGCCAGGCGAAGAGCGCGTCATGAAATTGAAGAGCTTGTAAATTAAATGTGAGACAGCTGGCTGACAAGTTCGTTGCCTAAGTCTTTCGTTTTTCGGGCAAACGCCAAGCGGACGCCCCTGCCCCCTCCCCGCCACTCCGCGCGCCCAACGGAAACAAACATTGCCAATTGTTCATCCTTTCACTTTCGGCGCTAATGTGGGTCAACGCTGGCCAGGATCAGGTCTTGCGTCTTGCATAAGCAAAAGAGATAAACATGATTTATAATCCCCCCACGAAGTGACATAATTTTACGCATTAATCACAAGATCATTGCCAAGATTATTGCGATGCGCGCTGAAGATGGCAACATGGCCATTAAAAGCCGCAAATGCTGGGAAACTCAAGCAGAACAATCCGAATTAACTCTTTAGATTTGAAACTGTTTTGAATACACTTCTTGGCTAAGGCTTTATTCCTTAATCTAACACTTCTTCCCATATTTCGCTTGGATTATAAGCGCATGTAAATGGCAAAAACTTGCAAATGTACTTGCAAGTACTCGAAATGAATGAATGTATAATTGAATACATTTAAGAATTCAGCTTGAAAGTGGTTTTGTTGAACTTTTGGCCGCGCCCTCGTGGAATCATTGAACCAATCAAGCGTTTGCAAATGAATTGAACTTTCAAATGTACTTGTAAGTACTTGAATTGAATGAATGCATTCATTCAGGTATAAAGCTCACATGGTGTATTTAATAAAAGTTTTATCATGTTCTTTTGCTGATAATAGGCCAGTTGAACTTTTGCAAGTGTTTTATGGCTTTCAAATGAAGTGCATTTGCAAATGTATTTCCAAGTACTCGAATTGAATGAATGCATTCATTCTAAAACTAAGCCAAATGGATTTGATGAACGTGTTGTCTTAATCTCTTGCAGTCATTAGACAAGTTCAATTCGTTACAAATGTATTTGCAAGTATTCTAATTGAATGAAAGCATTCATTTAAAAATGAGGGCTACATAGATGATTTACTAAACGTTTTATCATGTTATATGGCTTGTTTTCTCATGTCCTATTCCAGTTATTGAGCCAGTTATATTCCAGTAAATGCTTTCGCAATCGGACATGCCGTTAACTTGTAAATGTACTTGCAAGTACTCGAAATGAATGAATGAATACATGAATGCATTTTAAAATTCAGCTTATATGGTGAATTTAATGTACATTTTGCAATGCCCTTTGGCAATCATTGCCATAAAATCGAGTTAATTTGCAAATGTATTTGCAAGTACTTGTAAGACATGAATCGATTCACTCGAAAAATGAGCTAATTTGAGTCATTTGGTGAGTGTAAGTGGATTAGGGCACGGCCATGTCCGGCTGAATAATTAAACGCTTTAAGTATTCCCTTAACATATTTGAATGAGTTAGGTAAATCGTAAATCGTAAATCGTCTAATTGGCCATGCTGCGGGCGCACTTGCTCCAAATCCAACGACTTCACACGCTTTCAAAATAAAAGCGAAATTCGTAACGAAATTCCAATCGTATCGAATAAGAGAGAGAGAGAAAAAAAGCCCCCGCGAGTCCAAGTTGCGGGCGATGAGCTGCGCATGTTAAAGACGTGATCAATTGGCGACGTGATAATCCATCCGATTGAAAGTTCAACTCAAAAGTGAGAGGTGGGCGTGGCCGTGGCCGAATCTTCTGTGGCAATTTTGCTTTATTGGATTGGAACGGAGCTCAGAACGCTCCGATGCCGAAAATCTTAAAAAACTAGTTGAGTATACAATATATATATGGAAAAAAAATATATATATAGTTTAAAAATTCTTCCTTATCATAACAATAATTTAGTGATAGCCGTGCGTGGGCGTGGCTGGTGCTCCGTAGCTGCTCACAGGCGGCAGGTATGTGGATTCTGGCTCAAAAATGGGCGTGGCCGAGTCACCAGACTGACCGGGCGCACCGTAAAGCACCGCGGGCGCCGCATAATCATAGCCCGTCGATTGTGCGCTGGGCGTGGCAAAATCATAGCCAACGCCCGGCTCGTGCTTGGCGCCCAGAAAGGCGCTCGGCTTGAACGGCGTCTTGGACAGCTCAGCGAACAGGTCGTTGTGCTCCTGATGCGCGCCAGCCTGTTGAATGTCGGTGTTGAGGGCCAGCGGCTTGCTGGACGTATAGCTGAAGTGGCCGAGTCCCTTGTGGCCCAGCGCATAGGCGGGCGTCTGCTGATCCTGGTGCGACTTGTGCGTCTGCTGCTCCTCCTCGGCCAGCTCGTGCTGGCTGCTGTGCTCGTAGCCAGGCAGCAGGGGCACGCCATAGCTGCTCAGCGGCTGCTGCTTGTAGTGTATGGTGCTGGGCCCCTCATAGTGCTCCGGCTGCTCGAGGCCGTGACCCAAGCCGGAGGCAAAGTGCTGTGCGCCCAGATTCAGGCCATGACCCAAGCCGTGGCTGGCATGCTGGCCAAGCGAGAAGCCCGCTCCAGATCCATGACTTCCACTGCTGCTGCTGCTGCTGCTGCTGTAGGAGGGCGTGGCCAGCAAGTAGGTGCTGCCGCCGCCGCCGTGCTGCTTGTGTGCGCCGCCGAGCAGGCTCAGGTAGCCACCGCCATGTCCAGCGTATTTGTAGCCACCGCCAAAGCCATGACCCTGCTGTCCGTGACCAGGTCCATGACCAGGTCCATGTCCGTGTCCGGCGCCGCTGCTGGTCTGCACAATATACGTCTCCACCTTGGGCGCCTGTGGCCGATGATGATGATAGCCAGCCCCACCCGCGCTGGACGAGCTGATGTACACGGGTCGTCCGTGTCCATGATGCGAGGCCAGCGATTGATATGTGTGCGGCTGGTGGCTATAATGATGATGATACTGCTGCTGATGCTGGCTGTTGTCCGTGTCAAGGCTGGCAAAGTCGAAGCCGCTGCTGGAGGCCAAGCCATTGCCGTGCAGCGACGCGTAGGTGCTCTCATAGCCCCCCGCGGCGCCGGCGGCGGGCGGCAGGTATTTGTGTGAGGGTCCGTGATAGATGCCGCTGCCGAAGCTCAGGCCAGCGTCGCGCTTCGGCTTGGCGGGCGTCGCATTTGGCTGCACTTGTTTTTGCTGCTGCTGTTGCTTGGCGGCGGCAAAGGCCAAGCACGCGCAGATCAAAAGCGCGCGCGAAAACTGCATTAAGAAAATTGAAATAACGTTTGGGTTAATTGAATTTCGATAGCGCATATAGAAAATTTATCGCCAGTGTGGCACTTGCTATAAATTCATAAATACTTATTTAAGGATTATAATGCGCGTTAGTATTTATTTGGGTTTTAATTGTTATTTCACAACACTTACAGCGAACTGCATTTTGAAAGGTGCACGTCAAAAAATACCAATAAAAAAAAGATCAACTTGATGTTATTATCCTTTCGCTCTCACTCTCTCTCTCTCTCACTCTTTCTTTCTCTTATTTAAATTTTCTCTCGCGTTTATTCCACAAGTGCTGCGCGTCGAGTGTTGACGACCTCTGCGCCGGCCAACCCTTTTATACGCGGTCTCTGCAACAAACCGCTCGTCATTGCGCACGTCGACGCCGGCGTCGCAGCCAACTTGACGCAGCAGCGTCGGCGGCGATGCGAAAAGCGCCAACTCAACGCAGTTGGTATTTATCATGTTGTTGTTGTTGTTGGTGCCATTTTGCATATGATCCAAAGCGATTTTTGGTTTTGTTTCGCTTTTGGCTTACCGCTTGCTGTCTTTCTCACTCTCGCTCGCACTCACACTCACATTCCCTTTCGCATTCACACTCTCACTCTTGTTTGGGCTGGTTGGGCGCACGCTCTGGAGACATTAATCTGGAACGCGTTGCCTTGACACAGTGGAACAAGCATACGTGGTATTGTTGGATTAAGTTGGTGAGTGTACGAAGTTAGCTTTAATTAACATTTGTCAACAGTTTTTAGAAACAAAGAATATTTACTCATTACATATTATCCATACATCTATGTATGTCTATATCTGCCATTATCTTTATGCGCACATAACAACTGTTGGCTGTCTCAACTTCCATTTCAATACATTTTCCAGCGATCTTGCACCACGGTATATTGCGGCTGTTGCATTTACCGTTCGCCTCAAGTTCAAGTGACACTTTTGCCATATCGCATGTCTCAGTGCACAATTCTGCCTCCCCTCCCCCCTCTCTTTGGGTTGGTGCGTGTCTGCTTTTATTATGTTGTTTTTAATTTTTTTTTTTAGTTTTGGTTTTTTCCAAGCTTTCCCAGTCTTTCGCGGCAAGTCGATTTTGGCTTATGCGTAAATTGCAATTAATTCCAAGTAACATTTTGATGAATGTGAGTCCGGATGACGGGGCAAAACCCCGCAGCCCCCCCCTCGCAAACACAGTGCGAGCTCTCTACCCCCCCCTCCACCCTTCGTATTCTTGGCAGCGAGTAACGGTAACCTGGCCAAAAGACAATCCATTCACGGAACTGTGGAAACGTTTGTTGTTGTTGTTGCCGTTTGACTGATGATGTTTTCATTTGTTGTTGTTGTTGTTGTTGTTGCTTGCGAATCGTTTTGTCAGCTGTCGCAAATTTGTAACAGATTTTGTTTGTCTTCAACTTTTTCCACTCTACGTCTTTTTTTTTTTGGCTTCTCGTTTATCTACAACTTAGTTAGGATTGGGTGTAGCCGAGTCTTTCCCTTTTAATTAAACTCTTTGCCGCAATGCCGTAACAACATTTACCAAGGCCTCGTAATCCACTTGTCACATCTGCAAACGTTTCTATCAACCGTCACTTTTCGAGATCCCAAAATTTTGCTAATGACCCATCGCAGACTTAGTCAATCAATCAATCAATGAATCAATCAATCAATCAATCAATTGAGGTTTTGCATTTGCCACAAAATGTAACATTTAAAGATCGACTGGAAGAGAACCTGCTGCTTTCTTGTTTCTTCTTCTCATCTCAGCCTTAGTCAATCAATCAATCAATTAATCATTCAATCAATCAATCAATCAAATGAGGTTATGCATTTGCCACCAATCTAACTTTTTAAAATCGACTGGAAGATAACTTGCTGCCTGCTTGCTTCTTCATCTTTAAGCCTCACTCTAGATATGGGAAATGCATTCTTGATTAACTTGGAAGCTTTAAAACCGATCTATTAAATCGATATTTATCGATATTATCAAAATGAAAGGTATATAAGTATACGTTTTTTATGCCCTGCTTATACCCTTTAGGGTATACATTAACCTAATGAACTCATAAGCATTAGTCATTGATTTGCTTTTTGAGACTCTTCCAAATGGGGCAACTGTGCTGATTAAAAGCCCCACGGGGTCTTCTGTAGCCCGTAAGCCGTTTAACATTTTCAGGTTTGATAATTTCATTAAATGAGCTCATTATCGGCTAACGTAAATTAGCTTGCTCGGTATGTGCTACTACTTAAATAACTTATGAGCTACGGTATGGCACAGCACCCTCTCGACATTACCGAGGGCCTACTTCGCTAGGTTGATAAAACATTAAATCCATTTGTATTATCTAGTGTATACCCTTAAGTAGCCATATAAATAGAGCTCAGCCTTTATAGAGCAGCTACTGCCATTAAGGTACTGCCACTAGGTCCTGTACATGATCGGTACTACCATACAATAAATTAGGGTGGTGCTTTAGAGAGTGCCAAGAAAAGTTGAGTACTTAGTACTCGTTAAGGCTTAGGGTATATTATTCGGTACGGCACAAGGTACTAACTGCACTTGGGTAATACACTCGTGTACTAGCTCAAAACTGTATTGGAGTGATGCCCTACAGGCAGATCAGTAATTGTATGAGTTAATTTAAATATATATTAGAAAAAAAGACATGGTACAGCATCTTTGGATATCCTGGGGAGGTGCTGTATTAGGTGTATTTCTCGGTACGGCACAAGGTACTAACTAGACTTGGGCACTACACAACTTTGATTCGTCTTCGGACTAGGTTATTAGTGTCTTGGAATGGTGTCTTGCAGTTGGTATACTCAAATAAACATCTATGGCACTTAAAAGGTAGAGAAGGTAGAGTAACACCCTCTTGCATACATTTGAGTATGTAACTATATTATAGGTTAGGTTATTCGGAGTTCCATCCAATTTTAAGTTCGGTCTTTAGAGTATTTGTTGCTCTACCTTCGGGTATTCTGGGAATGTGCTGTACTAGGTGCATTATCTCGGTACGGCACAAGGTCCTAACTAGACTAGGCCGAGTTCGTCTTCGGACTAGGTTGGCATTGCCTTGGAACGATGTCTTACAGGTAGATAAGTTATACCATAAGTTGGTCTACTCAAATAAACATCCACAGTATTTAAAAGGTAGAGTATGGCACCCTCATTCCGCTTAGTTAGCGCATCGTTTGGTCGTCGTCGTATTTATGCAATTACCACAATTGCCGCCTGCTGTGGCTCCCCCCGCCCTCCTCCGAGCGGACTGTGTGGCGTCGATCGTTGACGTAATTGCCCGGGCCACTTGCGGTGCCATTCAGTCAATCTTCATATGGGAGCTCGTCTCGCCCCGAACTTGACGCAATGTGCTCAGCGCCCCGTTGCCAAGGTCATCCGCGGCAAGCCGAGCCAAGCCAACGGATAATTTCGCCAAATTTGCGGCATTTGGAAAGTAAATGGCAGCCGCGTCCCGCCCCCCTCGGTAAAAGTAAAGCCACATCCATTCGAAAAAAATAACAAAAATGTATTCGACAACGTAAACTTAGCTTCTAACTAATTGGTACAGATTGCCGGGTGACATGTAAAGAAAATGCGGCTCCACGTCCGACGGCGCGGGCTGAGCCTCAGCTGGGAGCTCCTCGATGGGCTTGCTGTGCGCCGTCGCCTGCGGATAGCCGGGCGCATGGAAGAGCGGCTCCTGCTCCTCGTGCTGCTTCTGCTCCTGCTGCTGCTCCTGCTGCTGCTGCTGCTCCTCCTGCTCATTGCTGTAGCCGGCAAAGGGCGAGGGTCGAAAGGGCAGCATAAACTGATGCCGCGCCGGGCGCACTAGACCCAACACCACGGGTCTTCTGGCCGCTGACTGTGCCTGCCCAGCTGCGCCCGGAAAGATCTGCGGGCCCGTATAGCCCAGGCTCAGCTGCTGGGTGCCCGGCGCCGGCAACAAGGGCCGCCAGGGCGTCGCATAAAACCAGCTTTGGTAGCGGAAGGGCGGCAATTGTTGCGCCTCGACGACCAGGAGCAGTGTCATCCAGATGTGGCCACGCATTTTGTGTGCGAGCTCGACGCGTCTCTGAGAGCCCAGCCGCCAGCCCAGCCCACTTTTATAGCCTATGGAGAGTAATGCGATCCATGTGGTTCCGTTGTAACCGATATGGGAAGTGGAAAATGGATATGGAAATGGAAATGCACTTGGCTAGGGCTAAGCACCTGGCATCTGGCATCTGGGTAGACGAGGGCGTGGCACCTCTTCCTTATTGTGATTACGTAAAACTGGACGGGCTTTTGGGCTAATTGAATTTCGGCTTTAACATAATTCTCGCAAATGGTTTTCGGCGCTTGCGCAAATCGTGTCGCAAGCAAAATCATTTTCAAGCCCAATGATAATGATTAGCCTAATGATAATAGTTGAGATAATAATGCCGCTTGCTGCTCAACAATCCATGTAACTGTGAGCTGAGCAAATGGGCGGGGCGGATGGGTCGCGCCCTTCGAAACGTGGGTATATACCCTGTGCGCGACCGGCAAAGGGTATATTGATAGACAGCGGGAGACCCCATGAAACATATCCAGTGTATTGGAGTATCTGCTTTTGTGCACACTAAATGGATACCATTTCAAATCGATAATTATCGATTTTTACTTATCTAATTTCAAATCGATAACTATTGACTTTTACTCTACTTATATGACATCGATCATTATCGATTTGTACTCATCTACTTCAAATCGATAATTATCGATAAATTTTGATTTTGACATGTTCAATTAAAAGTCAGCAACTATCGATTTTTACATAGCCTATTTATGATCAATAACTATCGATTTGTACATAGCCTTTTAAAGATCGATAACTATCGATTTTACTTATCCAATTTAAAATTGATAGCTATCCAGTTCTGCATTTTCAATGAAAGGTCGATAAGTCGATAACTTTTTTTATAACCAATTCCAAACCGATGACTTAAAAATGTTGTCAGCTTGTTTGTTAAGTTTATTTCAAGAGTTATAAAATGGAAAGGGATGGGAAATTATAGGGTATCTGCTCAGTCGGTCTCTCTCTCTCTCGATCAGCTGCCGATATTGGCATGACATAAGATCTATAAAGGCGTCAAGCAAATCACCGACAGGCTCCTCAGTGGACCACATTTTTATTGGGCTAAACATAACGCGTCAAGCGGCTGACTATAACAATTTGATTGGGTCTGGGCTTCCTGTTGGCAGCTGCCTGTTGCAGTTGCCCGTTGCCAGTTACCTTTTGCAGTTGCAGCTGTGGCAGGCATAATGAAAGTCGCAGCCAGAAGCGGAACAGGGGCTAGCTGGGCGCCCAAAAGAGGGCGCTTAATAAGAAGACAGAGAAGCATATTGCAGTTGGATGGGCTTGGAAATGAAATCCGTTTACATGTGACTTCTTAACTGTAAGCCTAGGACAGTGACTCTCAAACTTTGACTATTAAAGTATACATTTTGAGTTTGAGATCTTCTTGATCAGCACAACGAGCTGTGTCGATCTAGCCTTGTGTCTTCGTCTGATCTGAATGTGTAAAGCTGTGTGCTTTACATCTGAAATTCCTATATATACCTCATATACCATACGCAGAGAAGCTTTAGATATATATATCGATATCGAAGTTAATTGGGAATGCGTATCACATACATGAGTGTGGGGCAAGAAGAAAAAGACGAAGAAGTACAGTCGCTGCGTGTGTGTTTGTGCATGTATGTGCGCAGCTTGGCGCTGGGCTTAGGGTATCTGCTAGTCGGGCACTAAAGAACTCTAACTACTCGAATATTAAAGCTTGTAGGTCTTCATTCAAAGTGCAAAAAAAAAAATATGAACTACACAAAGCACTCGCTTGTTCTTCTCTCTTCTTCCTCTTCTCTCAAAGACCAACAACAGCATGTCTATTTTCTTTCTTGACGCCCCTTTCGCTTTCGGGCCCAATGGGCCTGATCCGCCACCGTGTCGCTCTGAATGTTTGTTATCATTTCTCTGGCTGTGGGTGTTTACGCCTTGATTTCTGTTTACTTTACCTTCACTTTTTCAGCTGGCCGCGTCGTCTGGTCACACTCTGCACATTACAAAGCACGTGCGATGGGAAGCAGAAATTGGATGTGATTTGCATAACGGAAGTAAAGCGTACGGCGCGTGAGTTTTTCAGCTTATTAAGCTGAAAATAAGAATTGAATTAACTTTAATTTGCGCATTTAAATAGATTTTAATTTACCACCCACCCGAAAAAGAAGCTGAAAACAAAACAAGTCTCAAGTTCAAATTACACAACTCGCGCAATTAGCGGCCAGAATTTGGCCAATGCGGAAACATGGACACAAATCTTGGGCCGGATCTGAGCCCAACAACAAGCATAATCAAATTAGCAGCGATTATTTATGGCTACTTTACACTCTGAACTGACTGCCAAGGTCACGAACTCCCCAACTCTGAGCTCATGCTGCCCGACTGACCACACATCAAAAATGTATTTGCCCCATTGACGCAGTCGAGCGCAGTCGAGTTGACCTTTTTGTCAGCGAGGGGCCCTTAAGCTGGCGCACGCCAAAACCGTTTGCGAATTCTAAATGAAATTTGCTGCAGCTGCTTAAGCTGCCATCTTCTTCAACATGTAAGGCGCCGCCTCCTCCACTTAAAGTGAAGCACATTATTTTTCTTTGAATTTATGAGAATCGAGTAGAAGGGCATAATTTAAGTATACGGTTTTTTTTTTAATTTGCAGAGTAATCGTGGTCTTGCATATAAACATGCAAGATATATAGATACTTCAGTTGAAATACACACATATACTGCATAGAGTATGCATAAATAAACACATCAATACAGACATACATACACACATAAATACCCATATACATACATACATACACACATGCATACATAAGGAACGTACATACATACAAACATAACTACACTAAAAAGTTCAGCTTCCTAGCTCTTACGGCGTTGATCGCCAATCAGTCATTCAATCAATCAGTCAATCAGTCAGTCAGTTCGGTCAGTCTATCAGTCAGCCAGGACAAACAGTTTTATCTATGTAAAGATAAAAACTTTCTTAAGCCCATATATACTTTGGTAAATGCTAAAACCATTTGGGAATTCTAAAAGAAATTTGGCGTGAGAATTGCTTTCTAAAACTGACTTTTGAGTAAAAACATTGAAAAACATTTAATTTGTAGCTTATAATTTAATTCATAAGAAAAATACAAATAAAAAGTGCATATTTTGTTAATAATTTAAACATTTATTTTAAATATCAAAAAAAATTCGTATATATAAACTATTTTTATCAAAAAAAAGTACACATATAATATATGTATGTTTATTAAGCTAAAAATGAAAAATAGATTTGAACCCGCTTGCTAAATACTAACTGCGTTTGCTGTGGACCCAAATGCAGATGTATCTGATGCTGGGGGGGATTGTAATGGGCAAAGCTCGAACTAAACTCGCTTGGGAGACGTAGAGCAGGGATTGTTGTGAATTGGGTTTGGGTTGGGAGGCAGGGACTTAGCAGAGATTGGGCTGGGATCGGGTTGGGATCGGGTTGGGATCTGGTTGGGATCTGGTGGAGATCGGGTTGGGGGGCAGGAACTTAGCAGGGATTGCTAGGATCGGGTTGGGAGCGAGTTCGTATCGGGTTGGGGGCAGGGACTTAGTAGTAGGGCGCCTGGAACTCGCGGCTGGGCGGCGGCAAGTAGGCGGTTTGTGTGCTGGGCGAGTGGACGTGGACTTGGAGTATGCTGGACTGCGGGTACTCGAGCTGCTGCTGCTGCTGCTGCTGCAGCTGGAACTGCTGCCCAAACTGGGCGTGGCCGTAGAACTGACCCTGCCCCGAATATTCAAAGTTTTGCTGCTGCTTGTGCGACTGCTCCGGCCACGCCCCGTGCATGCTGTAGATGGGTGGCAGCTCAAAGGAATTCGATTGCATTTGGACAAAGTTGGCGGCATCGCGATCCGGCTGGGGCGCAGCAAAGGGCTGGCGCTGATAGCGTTCGGGCAGCGCCTGGCCAATCAGCTGAGCACCTCGCTGACCAGACTCCAGACGGCGATCATGCTGCGAGCCAGCAAATAAATGCTGAGCTTGACCAGACTGAGCGCCTGCTGCAGCACCAGCAGCAGCTTGATGATTGGCGGCGTATTGAAATGTACTCAGCTGCTGCTGCTGCCGGGCGTCCTCCTGCTGCCACGAATCCCCGCTAGGTGCCTGCTCGTAATACTGCATGCTATATGGTCCATTGTAGCCCGTCTGTGGCCTGCTGCCAGAGCTGTGCTCATAGGGCAGCTGCTGCTCCGCCGGCGACTGGACGGGATTTGGCTCCCAGTGGCCGGTGGTGGTCACCGCCGAGGTGGTCAGCTCGCTGGCCGCCGGCAAATATTTGTGTGCCGGTCCAGTATAGCGATAGCCATGCCGATTGGCTGCGGTTGAATCGAAGTGTGCGCTCAGCGCGGGCTGAATGCCGTGTACGACGGCCAGGCTGGGCGCGCAGGCATAGAGTGCAGCCAATGCAATGTGTAGAATGCCCTGTAAGCAGTTGTTGTTAGCTGGGTCACACTTCATGTTCGTCGTTACTCACAGTGCTTTGTTTCATGCTGAAGCGTTTATCCTGATCGCCGTGTGTGCGTGAATGCTGCTGCTCAGACAATGGCCAGCCAAATGGTGGCTACAATACTTTTTATAGCGCTGATTCGTCTAATTCGTGCGAATTTATCATCAATGGTTAAGATCTGAGCGTGTGTGCGCGCGTTGGCAGCACTTGAATCACGCTTTTTGTTACTACAAAGTGTGCCACAATAATATTATAATTATATTACTTACAAATACGTTGATAAATAAACGGGCAAACACAACAATTGTCGCGTATCGCATAATCGCAATGAATGGCCCCAGAGATTTTGATGCGACAATTTGGCGTCTAGCTGGCCGTGACCGTGGCTGACATTGAACAATGCAGACAATGCAGACGTGTGAAATGACTTTCTTTTGCCATTCATTCATTTGTGGCCGGAAATGCAATTGCACTTGTCTGTTGTCAAGGGGCCCAGCATCTCGTGCCGTTAGAATTCAAAAATCGATAACGATAGCATTATGGATTTACAGGCATTTTGCAGCGTGGGCAGCACTTTTACTTTTCTGCTGCTGCTGCTGCTGTCTGTTGTTGTTGTTGTGTTGCACAATCGTAATCGATGAATTTGAATGATAGCCGCGTGGGCACCATCAATTATTTGTACTAGCTTAACAATAACAATATTTTAAGTGGACCAGCAAAAATTTCAATGCCAAACAAATTTTGACTGACAGCCAAAACAGCGCCTACTCGAATAGTCCGTTTGTATTTATAGAAAGTTCCTTAAACGGCACTAAGCGTTTGCACATGAACAAATCAATAAAATCAATAATCAGCATTGGCTATGCCTGTAAAATGTTATATGGTATTTTAATGCGACTATAAATGCCTATAATACAGTTATACGTTTGTCAATTATTATTTAAAGCCAATTTGACTTTGCCTAATTTCCCAAATAGCAAAAATTTCCTTTCTGTAGGTATTTTTTTGTTTGCATTTCGTTCACTTTCTTTCAGGTCAAATATCGAGTAGTGCGAAAATATCGATATATATGTTAGCGCACGAATTTGTCATCATGTTTTGGTATTTTTTATGCAAATAACTACAAATTTTTCCACGCAGTTATATACCCAATGCCATGCCTATATAACCTTTGCTGATCGAATTAGCAATTGTCCGCTGTGTAGAGAATATCAATTCAATCAAGCATACAGATACCATAATGCTACCAACAACAATCGATATGTTTTCTAGTATCGCAAACCAAACAACGATACCCGTAGCTAAAAGTATCGTGTTGAAGCTGTCGCTATGCTCGATGTATCGATGTATTTTTATTTTACATGGCCACTACATTGCTGTGAAGTCGCCGCTTTGAAAGCGTTTACGGGAGGAAAAGTGCAAAATAAAAAGTTTTATTTTAATTAGTGCAAGTGTATTTCCCATGTAAGTAGAAATATGAATATTGTTTAAAGCGCTGCTCAAAATGCAATGCGATGCATTTAATTTTTTTTTTCCTGTTGGCCACGGCTTTGCTATATACACATATATTTTCAATTTTTTCGCCCGTCAAAGACTAGCTGTGTATGTACGCGTTTGTGTCTGTGTGTGCGTGTGCGGTCAATTTTTGTGTTGGTATAGTTTTTTTTTTTTTTTGCTTCTTTTTTTCTGCCCGCTGCGGCGGCGGCTTTTACTGCCGCTTCCACGCAATAGTTTTGCATTTAGCGTTTGACGGCGCGGAGCGCCCCTTTTTGAGTGTGGTTGTGTCATAAATTTGTTAATTTAATGTTTTCACACGCCACAAGTGCACACACACACAGCCACAGAGTCATGCACACACACACACACACACACACACGCACACAGACGCTGTCCGTGCAGAAAAGCACGCATACAAACACAAAAGTGCAATCAAAGCCCGCAGCAGCCGAATTAGCTCCTTTTGCCTTGATTTTTTTTTTCTGCTTTTCGCTGCACTCGGGACAGTTCGTGCAACAATTTAGGTGCCTGGATCCGGGCCCGAGTCCCGGATGCCGAGCTCGAGCTCGAGCTAGCAACAGCAGCCGAAGCCGAAGCCTGCAAAACGCGCAGCAACATGTACATAAAATACGTGCATCGACAAAATCCTGTCACAGTGACGTCCGAAAGTTTGCGCACGGCGGACTGTGTCCGCTCGTTGCACTTGACAGATTTTGCAGAGCCAATTTTTCAGCTTGCTTTTTTTTTTTTTTCTTACATTTCTTTTCTCTGACACAAGAAATCGAAATTTATTCAACTTGCAGGCAACAAAAGGAAGCTAGAGCATAGTTGTATGAAAAATTAAATCCCAACCCAATCATGCCCAAGCCGGACAGTAAAAAGCAAAGGGCGAAATATAAAACGGAGGAAGACGAGGGCTCAGACGTTGATGACAAGGTAAAAATGCATTTTCCAAACCTCAAAGCCTAATATGAAAATTGTGTTTGCACTTTTTACTATTTTCTTATATTTTTCATCTTGTTTTTTTGCATCAAACAGAACTCGGACGATGCCGTAGAACAGGAGGTCGATAGCCAGGAAGGTGGCGAGGACATGGAGGCTGACAGCGATGATGACGATGATGACGACGACGATGATGACGACGATGACGACGACGACGACGAGGACAAATCAGAGGACGATGGCAATGACAACAAGAAAAGGACAACCGACAAAAAACAACAACAGCAACAGCAGCAGAAATCGCAACAGCAACTGGAACAATCTGATGATGACGACAGCGACGACTCCGAAGAGGACAACAACGTTGACAGCAACAGTGAACTGCAACAGCAACAGCAGCAGCTGCAGCAACCCCCACCCCAACAACAGCAGCAGCAACAACAGAACACACAGAGCAACGCCAGCGAAGGTGCGGTCGCTGGCGCTGCTGCCGTCGCTGCCGCCACCGCTGCTGAGGATCGTACGAGTGCAACGAATCTGATCATCAACTATTTACCACAGGATATGACAGATCGTGAGTTGTACAATTTGTTCAGCAGTTGTGGCTCCATCAATACATGCAAAATTATGCGAGACTATAAGGTAAGCAAGTAGTGGGTGGCGGGGTGTGCAAACGGGCGGGCGGACGATGAGGGGGAGTAGCTCGCACGCATTAACGTCTGCCTGTCCCTGTCGCACATTGTAATTAAATAGATACATACACACATAATGCAAGCGCATGTTATCAGCATGCATCTCGCTCTAATTTGCTAACACTTGTCATCTCTTTTTCGCAGACCGGATACAGCTTCGGCTACGGCTTTGTTGACTACAACTCGGAGGCGGACTCCGAGGACGCGATACTAAAACTCAATGGATTCTATGTGCGCAATAAGCGCTTGAAGGTGCGTCGACACACACACACACACAACAACAACAACAATAAAAAGAACAACAACAACGTTGCACAATTAAAACAAACACTTGTCACTTGAATTCAACTGGTGCCTACTTTATGCTCATATTTTTTTTTCTTTTTCGTGCGACAGGTATCTTATGCACGACCCGGCGGGCAATCGATCAAGGACACTAACCTGTACGTGATCAATTTATCCCGCAACATCAACGATGATCAGCTGGATCGGATATTCTCCCCATACGGCTTGATCGTCCAACGTAACATCTTGCGGGATAAGCTAACAGGACGCCCACGGGGCGTAGCATTTGTACGGTAAGCAAAAAAATGCAAATCAATTGAAAAATACTAGAATATATAACATATAACAACCTCAACACCATTTTAACTGTCAAGAAAAGTGATTTGTTTAAGAAAATGTTAAAATACGCACACTGTTAAGTGCAAATGTTATGCATTTTTATGTTTTCACAAATGTTAATGTGCATTCAGAGCGCTGTTAATTTAAGCTGTGTATACTAAGTTGGGTATGGAAAATACGGAGGAAGAGTAAAAAAAAAAAAAAAGTGTGACGACCGAAATGGTCAATTGTGCCTGGGGCTCTCTTTCAGACTAAGAGCTAGCTACCACTTGCTCAAGAAGGAGCCCCATTTCCAGATGCTTCCTCCTATTCGAAAGGTTAGCTGCACATTTACAGACATTGCGTTTCTCTATGAGCAGGACAGAGGAACATTTAGTGCAGATAAAGTTTGACTGTGTGTTGCCCTGAATCAATCTCAAGCCAACTCTTTGGAAATTTCTAGTGCCTTAGGGTAGTAGCAAGAGGGGTCGGTGGGCACCAGAGCTTCTCGAAGGTCTTTACTTAACTAGAAAATACTATTTGAATAAATTATAGTGCGCAGAATTAGACCTGTATCATACAAAAACTAAATTTTATTGTTCGTAAAAGAGCTACATGCTATGGCAAGTCGAAAAAAGTTCGTTTTTAGAAACAGAATCTTTCTTTAGATTATAGCCGAACGGTGTTAATCAGATTATGCTCCTATGAGTACAGAAGCATATCCAGAAGGAACTTTCGGGGAATATCTCAAAAAATAAAAGAAAATTTTTGAAAAATTTTTACTTTGGCTTTACCGATACAGACTAGACTTCAGCTATGGGATATATTGTTGTGATCCGTTTCGATTTCGACATATGGACATTTTTTCATGCAAACATTCACAACGATAGCTTTGAAACTTGAAGATAAGTTTGCAATAAGTGTCAAAGCAATATTACTTTAAGGACTCATCTGTTGATAGTGATTAGAAGCATATGAGGACGAGGATTAGTGTGGTTTTAGATACTGCATGGAGCAGAGGCCCTGCTAATAAAGGCGGGGCTGGGATAAGGAATAGTCAGCAATTTCAGAATTTCAGGCAGAATTTCTATAAATGTTGGCAGACCTATCAATTATTTATCCAAGTGTTTCGACCTGTTCTCATCAGTCATGCTTAAAAGTCAAAGACTAACTCATTTGTTGCCTTAAACCTATGTTAACTATATCTGATTGCGACTTAAAAGGACAATTCAAACTTTACAAATTATGTTTATGATAGACAGTGTCAAAAGATAGATGGAGAGTAATTTAAGATAGAAGCAGGAATTATCGAAAGTCTGATTTGTGATTTTGAGCAAATATAAATTATAATATCAAATAATCAAAGTCCATGTAATGCATTAAAAACCCTTGCTGAGAAATAAATAGATAGATAGATTTCAAGGATTTCATAGATTTTGTTCTCGAGATTTATTTATAAATTTCTTTAGAATGAATTGTGATATAGATATGCATAACATCTACCAACCCCAGCTACACATGGGGAAATGCATTCTTGATTAACTTCGGTGCTTATAGTCCGATTTTTATTCAATTTTTGGAGCCCAGATATGACTAAACGCTCTACCTTTGATAATAGTTTTTTCTCAGTCATCAATCTGAATTCAAATTTTTAAGAATTTAACAGAAATTATCCTAAATGACTTGTCTTGAATTAACCTTTTCATAATTTGCTTAAACCTTTTAATATTTAATATTATTTTCCTAATAAAGAAATTCGTATATTTAAAGGCATTTTTAATATCTTTACAATATGCTTGCATTAACAGGAAACTAACATTAACATTTTTAAGCCTAACATATCCTTAACATTTCAGATAATGTAAACTTGATGTTAATTGCTTTAGTTCATTGATATTTGTTTTTATTTCTTGCTTAAACCTTTTGATGTGCATTTAATTTAAACTCTCCTCCTCTCGTCTCGTTCCCTCTCTCTCTCTCTCTCTCTCGCTCTCTTCTTCTCTCTCTCTCTCCGTGCAGTTACAACAAGCGCGAAGAGGCGCAGGAAGCAATCAGGGCCCTCAACAATACGGTGCCCGAGGGCGGCTCGCAGCCAATCTGGGTGCGGCTGGCGGAGGAGCACGGCAAGGCGAAGGCCGCGCAATTTATGTCACAAATTGCCGGCGGGCCGCACATGGGCCCACCGCAGCAACAACCGCCGCCGCACCACATGAATCCCCACATGCAGCAGCAGCAGCAGCAGGCGCACCAGCATCATTCTCACCACCAGCAGCAGCAGCAGCAGCAGATGCATCATCAGCACCATCAGCAGCAGCAGCACCAACAGCAACAACAGCAGCAGCAGCATCATCAACATCATCATCATCACAGTTTGCCACCACCGCCACCGCATCACATGCAACAGTTGCATCATCATCCGCATGGAGGAGGAGGAGGTGGCGGCGGGATCGGTGTCGGTGTCGGCGTCGGTCTGCCACAGCCGATGCACGGCGGTGGCGGGGGCGGCGGCGTCGGCTATCACCATATGGCACATAGAGGTAGATCAAATAGAACAACACGATCTCAAAAACCGCATCCATATAACCATGCACAGAAATTTATTTAAAACAAAATTAATTTCTTTACACAATATTAGCTGCATCTCACAGGTGAAGTGTTCATGCTGCCATTGCCTATCAGAATATTGCCAATGCCCCGACCACAAGCACAGCTGCAGCGGCAGCAGCAGCAGCAGCACCGGCTGTGCGACGGCAAAAGCGTTGCAGCTGCAACTGCAGCGGCGCCCACGGCAGCCACAACGGCGGCGGCGGCGGCAATGGCCTACAGCAACAACAACAGCACAACAGCAACGGCAGCATTAACAACAGTAACAGCAAATACAGTAATTCAACCACAACAGCAACAGCAACAACATCAGCAGCAGCAGAAGCAACAGTCATTAATGCAACTGCAACAACATCAGCAGCAGCAGCAGCAACAGTCATTAATGCAACTGCAACAACAACAACAACAACTTTAGCTGCAGCGATAGACAGCGACAGCAACAATGCTGCAACAGACACAGCAACTGCAACAGCAGCAGCAACAGCTCTGGCAGCAGCAACAACCCTTGCAGCGACTGCAATTGAAACAGCAGCAGCAGCAGCAACAACAACAGCAACATCAGCATTGACAGTTGCAACAACTTTAGCTGAAACCACTTTGGCAGCAATACCCGCAACGACAACAACAACAACGAGCTATATTACAAATGCAAACAGAGTTGCCACCGCCAATGCGTCTGCAAATGCAACAGCATCAGCAGAAACAACGGCAACACTGCTGCAACAGCAGCGATTGCTACGACCGCTGCAAATGCCACGACCTCAGCAACTCCAACAACGACCACAGCAGCAGCAACAGCTGCAACAACAAATGCCACAACGGCCCCAACAGCAGCAACAACAGGCACAGCGGCAGCAACAGTTGCCCCAACAGATGCATCATCGGCCTCAACAACGGCCACAGCAGCAGCAAAGGCCACAGCAGCAGCAGCAGCAAAGGCCACAGCAGCAGCAAAGGCCACATCAGCAGCAACAAAGGCCACAGCAGCAGCAGCAAAGGCCACATCAGCAGCAACAAAGGCCACAGCAGCAGCAACAACGGCCCCAACATATGCAACAACGGCCTCAGCTGCACCAACAACGGTCACAGCAGCAACAACGGCCACAGCTGCAACAACGGCCACAGCAGCAGCAACAACAACGGCCCCAACAGATGCAACAACGGCCCCAACAGATGCAACAACGGCCCCAACAGATGCAACAACGGCCCCAACATATGCAACAACGGCCGCAGCAAAGCCAACAATTGCCACAAAGGCCCCAACATATGCAACAAAGAACCCAACATATGCGACAATGGCCCCAACAGCATCAACAAAGGCCGCAGCTGCACCAACAACGGCCGCAGTGGCAGCAACAACGGCCGCAGTGGCAGCAACAACGGCCGCAGGGGCAGCAACAACGGCCGCAGTGGCAGCAACAGAGGCCACAGCAGCAACAACAAAGGCTGCAGCTGCCCCAACAACGGCTGCAGCTGCCCCAACAACGGCCGCAGTGGCAGCAACAACGGCCACAGCAACAGCAACAAAGGCCACAGCAGCAGCAACAACGCCCGCGTTTTCATCAACAACGGCCGCAGTTGCATCAACAACGGCCGCAGTTGCATCAACAACGGCCGCAGTTGCATCAACAACGGCCACAACAGCAGCAGCCGCAAATGCCACAATTTCAACAGGAAATGCCACAATTTCAACAGGAAATGCCACAATTTCAGCAGGAAATGCCACAATTTCAGCAGGAAATGCCACAATTTCAGCAGGAATTGCCACAATTTCAACAGGAAATGCCACAATTTGAGCAGGAATTGCCACAATTTCAACAGGAAATGCCACAATTTCAGCAGGAAATGCCACAATATCCACCGCAAATGCCACAATTTCCACCACAAATGCCACAATTTGAGCCACAAATGCCACAACAACAACAACCCCAACAACAACAACCCCAACAACAACAACCACCACCGCAACAACCGATAAACATGCAACCTTTGCCGTTGTCGGGCTTGCAACAAATTTATGCCTATGATAGCAATGGCTTTTTAACGCCCACCCCGTACGCTTTGGCCCCCGCCCTTTACGCGGCGCTGCCCTATGCTGTGGTACCGTATGGGATAACAACGACGACAACAACAACAACGACATCGGTTAATGGTGGCAGCTGCGTCTATTATCATTATGCGAATGCCAGCTATGTGAATAGCATTAACTATTACGATCAGAATACGGCCCAGATGTCCATCATGGGCGTGGTCTGTGTCGCATACAAGAGCAGCAACAGTCTCGAGGCGGCGGCAGCAATTGCACGGGCGCATGCCCAGGCCCAGGCTTTTGCCATGGCCCAGGCGGCGGCAGCAGCAGCCGCGGCTGCAGCGGAGGAGGAAGAAGAATATGAGGAATATGAGGAGTATGTGGAGGAGGAGGAGGAGCAGTATGTGGTGGAAGAGGAGGAAGAGGAGGAGGAGGAGGAAGAGCAGGAAGAGCAGTATGTGGTGGAAGAGGAGCAGGAGGAGGAGGCGCAGTATGTGGTGCAAGAGGAGGAGGAGGAGGAGCAGTATGTGGTGCAAGAGCAGGAAGAGGAGCAGTATGTGGTGCAAGAGCAGGAAGAGGAGCAGTATGTGGTGCAAGAGCAGGAAGAGGAGCAGTATGTGGTGCAAGAGGAGGAGGAAGAGGAGCATGATGATGAGCAGGAGGAGACGGAGGAGGAGTTGTTGCAGACGCAAAGCGGACGCAGCGGCGGTGGCAGCTCGTAAAAGGCATCGAAAGAAAGAAAAAAAAGAGAAGATGAAAATACAAAACGAAAGAAAACTAAAACTACAACTTTTTTACCTATTTAATATATAAGAATTGTTGTTGTTGTTGTTGTTGTGTGTTTAAAACCCCTTTTCCCCCCCGAAAAAACAAAAAAAAAAAACTGAATCTATGTGCTGAATGTAAAACAAAGAGAACCCCAAAACATATGTATAGATATACGATAAATGCTATAGATCCTATATTTATATATATTATATATATGTGTGTATATATATATATATGCAGGCGCAGCCAACCCAAAAAAATATTTACATATATGCCAAACACGGAAAGAAAAACAAAAGCACGCAAAAATTATATATATGTATATATATATATTCGAAAAAGAAACGGAAAACGTTTTAGAAACATGTGGATACAGTTAATGAAAAGGCTAACTAAAAATACGTTTTTTGGGTAACGGCATTAAAAATTACCACAAGAAACTAAACAAATAATATATATATATGTGTATATGTATGTATATTAATATATATTTTTAAAAAAAAAACAAGAAACTGAACTCGAAAGCAATTGGCAGCAAGAAGAAGAAGAGTAGAAGAATTCGCAAAGAGCAGCAAAATGCAAAATGCAAAATGCAAATGAAAGCGAACCGAACACAAAAGAAACAACAAGAGAAAACAACTTGCAAATATGTAAGACACACATACATGCACACACACGCACACAAAGATACATACACATACATACATCCACACACACATACATACACACACTTGCATTTGTTTAGCAATAATTGATTTAAATTTTTAATTGTTCAATTTTTGACCAACTGAAACGAATTTTTAATTTTTGCCCAGGCACACACACACTCACACACACACACACACACACTCACACACACACACACACACACCTAACACACACTCACACTCCAATTGCTATGAATTTGTATAGAAAAAAAAGGCAAAATAAACATTGATAAAATGCAAAAATTGTAGACTACGAAATTCTATGAATTTAAAAATATATATATTTAAGTATATATATACATATATTCATATAAATCGGATTACATTATATATATATATATATGCATACTGATAATATTTGTATTGATGTACAGCTAACTATGTGTCGTGTGTGTGTATGTGTGTGTTTTTACAAATGTGTCAATCAATGCTGATTGATGGAATCTACGAATTTGTTATGTGAGAAAAAAAAAACAAAGAGCAAACCAAGCGAAAGAAAAACAAAGTGAAAAGAGGAGCTAAAAGGCAAGAGAGTAAAAATTTAACTTTAAAACAGAATCGATTTGATATACGGACATTTTTTTGAATAACTTTTAAAAACTAGTCTTATAGCATTATAATAGTTAAGACATTTTTTTGCGCAACAAAAAAGAAAACAAAAACAAAAGATCTAAATTTAAAGAAATGAAAAATATAAAAAATACATGTACTAAAAATAATAATAAAACAAACTACAAAACACACAAACACTAAATATTAGAGACTATGCTAAAAACTTGTATATAGAAAAACCATTTTTGTACCAGTACGAAAAAGAAAGAGATAGAGCGAGCTAGAGAGAGAGAGAGTGATAGAGCCAGAACAGTTACAATAAAAACAAAATGGCGTCCGCGCAGCATGAAACATTTAGGAGCTAGTGCGTTTTTTGCACATGCTTATGAGCGAGATGGCAAGCATTGAAGGAAAGAGACAGATATATACATATTTATATATATATATAGTTAATGACAGGCCAGGTACAGTCAGACAAGAAATGGGGGCTTATAAAACTAAGTTTTAAGTATGCGTGTACTCTAAGTAAATTGTACTATGTAAAATGTAATGGATAATAATGTTTTTTTTGTTCTTTTCGAATAGTTAAAATTGTACATTAGCAGCAGCTGCATAGAACAAGATGAACTTTCTACAGGTTATATATTATATTTTCGTCGCAACTGAAGCGTAACTGAAATCCATATAAATATATATATATATACATATACCTTTATATATATATATATATATATATATATATACCTTTATATATATCTACATAAATGTATACAATACACGTGAAGATTGTTTATTTACAAGCAAAACTTCTAGTGTACTAAAAAGAAAAAACTGAATCAAGGTTTATAAATGGCAAATTGATGTATGTATTATTTTGCATGTGTCAAACCGAAACTACTACAAGTATGTGTAATAAATGTGTTTCAAACCAACAACAAAACGCATTTTGATGTTCATTTTGAAACTCTACTTTTGCCTGGGACACATTCAAATTGCGCGCCCTTTGAGCTATGTTAATGGGACTGTTAATAACATGGGCGGTGCTGTTATTAACATGCCAGTGTTAGCAATACCAGTGACAGGCATGTGGCCACACTGGCTGACATTGGAAAATACCGTGTGGAAAAATACCATCAGAGATTCCAATAAAGGCAATTAACGCAAAGAAATAAAGAAAACTAACGCAACAGAAAAACAATATCAGGACGACACAAATCCGACACCAGAAACGTGAGTTCGATTTTGATGATATACAAGTGCTGAGCCAGCAGCAGCAGAGTGCACACAGACGGAACGAGTGCGTGCAATCGGAGACAACGCAACGCAGAGACTGGCAGACGACGACAACGACGACGGCCAATTTATTTAGCCAATGCCTTGAAACGGAATACGCAATAAAGTGTTCAACGGCGACGACCTTGCCCATTGCGATTGTTGAGGCGGGCATTGCGTGGCGCGCCAAGCGCCAGACTCCCAAGCCACAAAAGCAAAGGACAATTCCCAGACAAATTGCATCGGGCAGGCAACAACAACAACAACAACAACAAGAAAAACAGCAGCAACAATAACAAGTGGGAGCAACAGCAGCAACGATAACGATAACGCTTCCGATTAACGATAACAGCAGCTGCTGCATCCGAAGATGCCACAGTTGAGGGCCGCTGCCGCTGAGGCGGCCGCTGCTGGCGGCGTCGGCGCCCAGCCGCTGGTCAAGATTGGCCACTATCTGCTCGGCGCGACACTGGGCACCGGCACCTTTGGCAAGGTGAAGATCGGCGAGCATCAGATCACACGGCTGAAGGTCGCCGTCAAGATACTCAATCGCCAGAAGATCAAGAGTCTTGATGTTGTCTCCAAAATCAAGCGGGAGATACAAAATCTGAAGCTCTTCCGCCATCCGCACATCATCAAGCTATACCAGGTGAGTAAATCCGGCGCCAACACACACACCCCCATCCCCATCCCGCCCCGCCCCGCCCCTCAGCTAGCCAATGTTGGGCGCGTGTCGCCGTGTCACGTAGCCGCAAACATGAAACTCGACGAACCCTAAATAAGCACATTTATGCATTCCATTTTATTTACTTAGCCTCCATAAGTTGTGCGTAAACAAGTGCCAAATGCAGCAATGCGGCTCGACCGACTGCCAGATACCCTGCACGTTGGCTGGTTGCTCAGAAAGGTCTGCAAAGAGCTGGCATGAGCGTGGTCACTGTGATTCCAAAACTGTGGGAATTATAGCTGATTGTAAAGAATGCGTCCAACTTCCCAAACTTGGCAGCACTCTGCAGCTGTGGCTTTCAAACTGTGGCACATAACAGTTTCTGCAACTGAAGAGGAGGCTAGAGTTGACCTTCCAGGCCTTTTTCTGGCTTGATTCATAAGGCAGCTCATATCATATTCATTGATTCTAAAGCTGTTACTCTGAAACTGAAATGAGAACGTAGAAGAAGGCCTAGAGTGGACCTCCTTGAATGCAGTTCTTATCCAATTAGGTGACCCCTAAACTGTAACTTAAACTGTTGAAGCCATAGATTCTAGTAATTGCTGTGGTTTCAGCATTCAACCCAAAACTGTAACATCCTAAACTTGGCAGCGCTCTAAAAGCGATGGCTCTTAAGCTGTGGCAAACAATAGTTTATGCCATTGAGGAGGCTAGAGGTGACCAGATGGGCTAATCTTTAACTGAAACTGCAACTTCTTAAAATTGGCAGCACTCCAAAGCTATAGCCTTCAAACTATGCCATAAACAATTTATGCGAATCGAGGAGAGAACTAGAGTGGACCTTCTTGGCTCTCTGTCTTTTATTTCTCAGTTTTTGAAACAGCTCAAACTCAATTTGGTGACTGTATAACTGTATATCTGGTCCATGCTAGCTTTCAAACATGGTGGCTTTCAAACTGTGGCATTTTTGTGAAGATCTACAGTTAAACAAGAAACTAATCAGCTGAATAACATTTCACTTGAACCGTAAAAGCGATCATGAGTAATCAAAAAGAGTTCACACAATGGCTTTCAAACTGTGAACATAAAAGGTGAGCCTTTGAAACTGGCATTTTTATGAATGAGGTTCCACAATAGCTTAACATAATATTTCTCTTTCTTCTTAAAATAGAATCATGAGCAGTCAGCAAAAAAGTACAAGGGCACAATGGCTCTCAAACTGTGGATCTAAAGCAGGCTTTTTTCTACACTAGTTCAAGAAATCGACTCCAAAACTGTGGGATACAAAGCAATGCAAGAAATCGCTAGACTAAATGAACCGATCTACCCTATTTTGCTTCAAACCAGGCACAGGGTATTCGAACTAATCGCCCATTATTGTGAGAAACTGCTGTAAAACAAGAAATAGAGCTGGGACTGTGCAGCACATGGAGATGCAACAGAAATCGTTGAGACTATCGAAATGCATATACCCTGTTTTTTTTTTTTTTTTTTCGTTGTTGCCCCTTGGCACAGGGCATATACTAAGCCAATACTTTGTTGTCAACGGAATCCGCTCTCAAATGGCAACCGATACGCATCTGTGCGAGCAATTGCGATCGTTTATTTTTCATCGAATCAATTTGTAATCAATTCCGGAGAGACGTCGTCCCGCACACACGCCTAGGTGTAGAACCGTAGGGAAGCTATTAAATGCATATTTAACCTACTTAAATGTTTATAAACAACAATAAACATAAGCAGCCCAGTCTCAGGTCGCTTCGGTTTACACCTGGATGCCCTTCTGAATGCACTTTCTTCGGGCCCATCACAGAACTATCTCAGGCAGGCAAAAGCTTTGAATAGGCTCCCATTGAAGATAAGACTTGGTTTTCATTGAAGATATGACTAAGACTCTTATGTCATAGGCTGGTGCTTTTTTTTCCCCCTATGTAAACTTTTCTATGCCTTGAATTTCTTTTCGGAGATAGCTTTGCTTTAATGCTTCTTTGTCCAAACCTTAGCTAATTAAGTAGTAATAAATGTAAACTAAGATAGATTGTTAGTCTAATCTAAATTGAGAAAGGGATAGATAAGACTCTGCAATGTCGGCATTGACCGGCTTTGTTCGGTCGATACATTTTATACCTTATGTTTATAATTGTTCTGTGCACATTCTTCCCGATTTATATATATTCCTGATCAAGGCATAAGCCGTTATACAGCAGAAAACAACATTTGATATAGCCTCTGAAAAGCCAGATGGTTATCAATTATTATGGAATAAAGATGGACATCAAATTGAGAACTCGCAAATATTTGAGGAAAATTATTTTTGCGCTATGTTCAAACTAGAATTAACCTCAATTTGGGGCTGTCAAGCAGACAATTCCCTATTATTCTAGCAGATAATTCCCGTTATTCTAGCAGAGAATTTCCCTTTATTTTAGCAGATAATTCTGTTTATTTTACCAGACAAATACCCTTATTCTCACAGATAATTCCCTTTATTCCAGCAGACAAATCCCCTTTTCTGGCAGACAATTCCCCTTATTTAAGCAGATTTTTCTGAAAATTCCCATTTTAAATCCCCTTATTCTAGCAAATAATTCCCCTCATTCCTGCCGACAGTTCCCCTTATTCTAGCAAATAATTCCCTTCATTCTAGCAGACAAATTTCCTTTATTCTAGCAGACAATTCCCCCTATTCCAGCAGACAATTCCCACTATTCTAGCCCCTTATTCGATTAAAACACTTGCTAATCGCCAATTCTGTCTTTTATTCTTGCCAGGTCATCTCGACGCCCTCGGACATATTCATGATCATGGAGTATGTGAGCGGCGGGGAGCTGTTCGATTACATTGTGAAGCATGGCAAGCTGCAGGAGCATCAGGCACGACGCTTCTTCCAGCAGATCATATCGGGCGTGGACTATTGCCACAGGCATATGATCGTCCATCGGGATCTGAAGCCGGAGAATCTGCTGCTCGATCACAATATGCACGTGAAGATCGCCGACTTTGGGCTGTCGAACATGATGCTCGACGGTGAATTCTTGCGCACATCGTGCGGCTCACCCAACTATGCGGCGCCCGAGGTGATATCCGGCAAATTGTATGCCGGACCCGAGGTGGACATCTGGTCGTGCGGCGTCATACTGTATGCCCTGCTCTGCGGCACCCTGCCGTTCGATGATGAGCATGTGCCTTCGCTGTTTCGCAAAATCAAATCGGGCATCTTTCCCATACCGGAGTATCTGAACAAGCAGGTCGTTAATTTGGTGTGCCAGATGCTGCAGGTGGATCCGCTGAAGCGCGCCACCATTGACGAGATCAAGAAGCACGAGTGGTTCCAGAAGGATCTGCCCGCCTATTTGTTTCCATCGTCCATCGAGCAGGACTCCAATGTCATCGATACGTACGCCGTGGCCGAGGTCTGCACCAAGTTCGGCGTCAAGGAGTCCGAGGTGCACAATTCCCTGCTCAGCGGCGATCCGCACGATCAGCTGGCCATTGCCTATCATCTGATCATTGACAACAAACGCTTCGCGGACGATGCAGCCACACAGATCACCGAGATCAACAATTTCTTTGTCGCCGGCTCACCGCCGCCGCCCATGTCCCATTCGCCGCACGAGCCCCGCTCCAGCGGCGCCGAGCCCTCCGCCACGGTTGCTGTCGGTGCCGGTGCAGGCGCTTCTGGCGCTGGCGGCGGGGGCGGCGGTAGCGGAGGCACTGCAGCCAGCTCGGGCAGTGCCACGCCCAGCGGCGCGGCGAGCAGCGCTGCGCCCAGCATACGACCACATCCGGAGCGCATAGCGCCGATGCGCGAACGCCAGCTGGCCATGTCCGTGCAGAATACGGGCGGGGCCGCCTTTCCCGAGAAGACGGCGCGCGGCGGCACGCCCATCAAGCGGGCCAAATGGCATCTGGGCATACGATCGCAGAGCAAGCCGAACGACATCATGCTGGAGGTATATCGGGCCATGAAGGCGCTCAACTACGAGTGGAAGATCATCAATCCGTATCATGTGCGCGTTCGTCGCCAGAATGTCAAGACCGGCAAATTCTCGAAAATGTCGCTGCAGCTCTACCAGGTCGATCCGAAGAGCTATCTGCTCGACTTCAAATCGCTGACCAACGACGAGGTCGAACAGGGCGACGATGTCATCATGGAGAGCCTAACACCGCCCCCATTGAGCGTCAGCGGGGCCATGCCCCAGCAGCCCACGGGCCATCATACGATGGAGTTCTTTGAGATGTGCGCGGCGCTCATCATACAGCTGGCGCGCTAAGGCCACGCCTCAACCAAAATAACGCCCCCTCCACCCCTTTTCAATTCTGCATACGCACGCCCATGGCATGGCGCGTCCAAATGGGGCACATCAAGTGGACGCTCTAACGCTCTGTTAATATTATTCTTATTGCTATTAACTCTATTCCTATTCTTATTACTATTATTATTATTATATATATACCCTCTCCACCCCCCCCCCCCTCCACCTCTGCACTTCCCCCTCCCGTAACTAGCAAAGATTTGTTTTCCTCTAGTTGTTTAACGATTTCTGAAGGTCCTTTGTGTGCGTGTGTGTTTTGAATCCTTGCTATTGATTTGTTTACATTTTTATGTTTCCCCCCCCCCCATTATTTTATATTATTGATAATTATTGTGTATTTTTTGCCAAAACGCAAGTCAAAACAAATTGTATTTAATATGATAACATGAAGTTGCAATAATTTCCCAATTTACTTTTGAACCCTCCTCAATATATATATATCTATATATATATATATTTTTTTACAGGCCCGTTGCTTTTTACGCCTCTTGTTGAAACATTTTTAATTTTTACTTTTTGTTTTCCATTTTTTTTTTTGTTTTTATTTATATGGTATAAGGCATAGCTAAATTACAAAGCTTACGGCAAGAAAAAAAAAGTACGTTATTTTAACTGTAACAAAACATAAATTGGAGCTAAATATACAAAATATCCATAGATACATATGAATATATATCTATATATAATATCGGGTTGCCGGCAAAAATGTTGAACATACCCTAAACGCAGCTAAGCAAAGGGGTATAATGGCCTCTCAATCAGCACGAGAATCTGACTCAAGCTAAACATGTTCGACTTGGAGAACTTTAAAAGCTAAAGACTTGAAATTCTAGATATATGTATATTCACCATAGACCGTAATATACCTTCTTTTTTTTCATAATACATAAATTCGAAAAATAAAGCAGCTAGATAACTTTAACTTTGTATATAGTTTCTTGTGAAGATAGATTTCAACTAATTCACTTTTCACATATTTCCAGTTAAAACCTATCCAAATTAAACAAATATGATAAGATAATTCCTGAAGGCCCTAAAGGGTTTATAAATATGCTACTAGAAAAATCAAAGTCACAGAAACATAAAACGTAAGCTCTATAAATATTTGGCATATAATTGCAATATTTGAATATGTTTAATAACAATCAATTTCTTTGCTAACGACATTTTATTATTACAATTATACAGAATCGACTAACAACTATTCAAAGATAAAACAATACTAAGGCCTTCGATATATGAAATTTAAAGTTCTAATTCAGAGTCTTACGGCATTAGATGGTTAACTAACTGTGTCCATCCAATGTTAGTTCAACTAGATAGTATTTTTAAAGGGTTTAGTTATTGCCATAGCTTACAGACTGAACGTGACTCGAGGAAGCGAGCCGCAATCTTTATTGAGCAATATGCTATAGGCCAATATATATATTATCAATCAATCAATCAATCAATTGACGAATCATTATCATAAACATCATTACTATGCGTACGCGTACAAATATGTTGAGCACCCGCCCCGCCTAACCCCGCTGTGCCGTGCACCAATTAAATTCTTAAGGCCGCAAAATACAATAATATCTAAGTAAGAGGAGCTATCGCTACTTCTCCTCCTCCTGCTACTTGTCCTCCTCCTCCTCCTCCTCCTGCTGCTACTTCTCCTCCTCCTCCTCCTGGAGCTACTGATTCTGCTGCTGCTTGCGCTTGAGCTTGTCGATGAGGGTCTCTATGCTGTTGGCATCCACCAGGCCGATGAACTTGTCGACAACGACGCCGTTGCGAAAGGCCAGCACGGCGGGCACGGCCTTAACCTCAAACGTTTCCACCAAATCCAGATTGGCCTCCACATCGATGATCGCCAAATCGATTTCATTCGAATTCTCCAATAGCTCCAACATTTTGGGCGTGAGTATTTTGCAGGGATCGCACCATTCTGCATGAAAGTTAACAATCACCGGATTGTCGCTGTTTATGACCTACGGGAGAAAAACCAATCGCAATTTAATAAAGAAAAAAAAACCATTATCTCTATGTATTTTGGATAGTGAAGCCGAACGATTCTAGCTTATTTGCATACACGCGCATACGCACAAACAACTTAGTCAAGTGTTGATAGTCGGCTAGTGGATACCCTGTACTTAGTTATGCACTTTTGTTAACTAATAAATGAATTTTAAAAATTTGCAATTCAAGTTGCAGTTTTGTAAACATGTTTTCTTGTTCTCCATATTTGTTTTTGAAAAAGAATAAGAAGAAGAAAGGAACCAGTGTTCCTTCAAATAAATAGAGTACCACTTTTGGTATATTTATGCCCGATTTGGCAACGTACAGTTAGTCGCGACTCAGCTGTTTAATCCAATCGAGTGGTGTATACACTGTTTTTTTTATATTCTGTTATTTGTTTACAGGGTATCAGATGAGCCGCCAAATACGTACTCGCCATTACCGAAATGCGTCATTGGTTACGGCCGGAACCGCTCACGTAGGCCAAACGGCCAACAACCAGTCGGATAGCCGCATGCCAAGCGCATTGCATAATGCTACGCCACTTGCATCCGTGTGTGAGTAAGTGCAAGTGCGTTCCACATTTAAGTACAGGTAATTATGGTTGCTGATGCTGCTCACCTTCTGATCGAAATCGTAGTGATCCTTGATCACCAGCTTCTTGTGGAGCATGTGGGATTGTGAGAGGCACTTCTGTGTGGCTTTTGCCGCCTGTGGCGCCACTCGCTGGCAGCTGCTCTGGGCGCTGCTATTGATAAGGCAACAGGCCGCCAGACGTGGAGCGATGCCTTCCGCTGCGATTTTCAGCATTGTTGTGGGCAGCTACGAGTGCAAGGCAGAATCCTAATAGAGCGTCGACCGTAAACGGATTCGCGTGCTGGACGTGGTCAGAAGTGCTGAAGACGCGACGATAAGATAAATAAATGTGTACAAATATTCACTGCTGTTTTCTTTAAAGTACGATGGCGGAGCGGAGCGGGTGTCTGTGCGTTTATCTGGCAAGGCTGTTCTTAAATTGAGTGTTGCCAGCTTTCTTAAATATGCTCTTGCAGTTTACATGGCAGCGCTGACTATAAGCGCCATTTTTGAATGCGAAATAACAATAACAGCAATTACTTTAATAAATAGCTCAAATTATGCTCTCCTCTTTTTTCTTACTAAAAATTAATTCATAATAGTTAAATGTAACAGTAGCCGCAAAAGGCTGGCTACAGAACAGAAAGAGATTTATTTTGTAAAACAAAATGTGGCCACCCGAAATTTGTGCATATGACTTGCCATCTCTTTTGAATTCGAGCAGCGCCGAACAATGCCTAATTTGTTTGTTTACTTCAGTCATATGTGTGCTCATTAAATTTGATTGACATGCAAACAAAAGTTATGGTCGACACAAGGATAGTATAAGCTATTATGTTATTGTTGAAAAACACTGAAAGTTTGAGTTCAAAATATGAACGTAATAGCAATATGTGTACAGTCAGTGTTGCCAATTGCCGCTGAATTCAATTTAAAAAAATATCTGTAAGATATCTTTTGAACAGATGTGGTACAAATGTACCTAAATATAATTTGTTCAATGGTACACTGAATATAAAAAGCTTGAATTTGGGTTAAATGTAATTGTTGCAAATTAAAATTTAAAACTTCAACAAGTTTGATTCGTTTTTATTTATCAACGTTGTGAGCAGACATATATGGTACTTTTAAAGAAAAAGGTACATTTCATGTGTACCTACGGGTACAATTCCTTATGAACAACATGAACTTGTAACGGCAATGTTTGTGTTTAATTAACTTTACATAAACATTAACCTACTGATCTTATCTTGCCGGGAATACGCAGCTCATCTGGCTGCGAAGTAGTCCGGTCTGAGCAGTTGCCGATGCATGTTGTACGGAATGAACGTGAGCGGAATCTACGCCAGCTATGTGGATAGCAAGCTTATTGGCATCCAGGCGGAGGAGGCAAATTTGTATGTGGTCCGCGCGCTGCGGCATGTCATCCAGGATGTGTTCGCTCAGCTGAGTGCGACGCTGGTGATTACCGTGGCCACCGGCAGCTGGACAATTGGCAAATGGTTTGAGCATGTCCTCGGCGATCTGGTCAGCACATGGAGCGCTGTCTCAGTGCAAATGCTGCACATCAATCATTCGCCCCATGTGCCCGGACGCAAATACTGCAATCTGTTGCTGGTCGATTCCTACGAGGGCCTGCGGTAATAATACCCATCGAAATTGTGCAAAAAGGGTATATTGCGTGGACAGTAGCAAGCACCTTGATGAGATCCGTGTCCCTCTGTGTAAACACGTCCAAGAGCTAGAAATATGTATCTTTATCATTTCTTGTCTAGTAGAAGGAAGATTCAATGTTTGTTACGACAACTTGGCGGAATAGTCGGAATATCCCGACTAGAGCACTCTTATCGGCAACTCTTAAAGCATGATCCATTTTCTTCCTGCTTATTGTCATCTCGCACAGCTCCACGAAGATTGCCGAGGACAATGCGGGCTACGACGATCACGAGTATTATTTCATATTCTTGCAGGCGCGCGACGCGCTCATCCAGCGCGAACTGCAGCTGATACTGGACCACTGCCTGCACCACTACTGGCTGCACTGCAACGTGATGGTGCAGACGGCCCAGGTGGAGGTGCTCATCTATACCTATTATCCGTATACGGCGCAACGCTGCCAGGCGGCACAGCCGCAGCTGGTGAATCGGTTCGATGGCCAGCGCATGCTGCACGCGCCCATGTTTCCGCACAAGCTGCAGCAGCTGCATCAATGCCCGCTCAGCGTGGTCGTCTGGCACTCGCCGCCCTTTGTGGAGCTCAACTGGGATGCGCGGGCAGCGAAAATGCGCGCCGCCGGCTTTGAGATTCGGCTTATTGAGCATCTGGCGCAGCGTCTCAATTTTAGCCTGCTGCTGCACAATGTCACGCTCGAGACGGTGGCCAGCTACCAGCAGAACTGGGCTAATGGCCGACCCATGGGACCCTTAGAGCTGGTGAGTAGCCTGTAGCTCGCCTCCTGGGTAACTTTTTTGTGTTTCTTCTCAGTTTTGTGAAAGGCAATTTTCTTGGGCGTTACGTCATTTGGGTCATCTACAGTTGCCTGAAAAAGGTAAATTAAGTAGACTGATATAATCTAGTGTGCATCAGCTTTAACATAGGAGTATAAGACTAGAGATAAACCTTTCCCTCTTGTTTTCTGTTGTTTATCGTGTCAAATTGAGTCTCTGGCGAAATTTTTAAATGGCGCCTCTTTCATTTTTACCGTTCACTTAGTATTTTTTGTAGCAAACTGCCCAACAAAATATCAAAATACAATTTAGGTGCTGGAAATCACGAAAGGAGTTGCGTATTTTCCAACACGATCTTTGCAAGTCTACACACTAGGATCTGGGCTGTAGAAAATTAGAGTAGATAGTGGAGAATCATGTCGGAAAGGAGTTGCGTATTTTCCAACACGATCTTTGCAAGTCTACACACTAGGATCTGGGCTGCAGAAAATAAGAGAGTAGATAGTTGGAAATCATTTTAGATTGAAGTCTATTTTATGCAGCTTTGCAGGCAACTATGAATATCCCAGATATATATTCTGTCTTTGGTGTGACTAACGATTCTGCCCTTGCAGCTGATGAAGCAGCGCGCCAATCTGAGCGTGGGCAATTTCCGCAAAACAGCTGGACGCAATCGCATCCTGACCTCGCCCGTGGCCCATTACTATGCGCCCCTGGTGGCCACTGTGGCTATCGAACACTTTCGCTTTGGCCGCCTCACCCTGCTCCATTTCCCTTTCCAGTGGTGCGTTTGGCGCACGCTGCTCGCCGCGCTGATCCTGCATTGGCTCATCTATATGTGGCGCTGGCGGCACCTGGGTCTGCAGGTGCTGGAGCTTCTGCTGGGCGTGACCCTGGTGCGTTTGCCGCGCTGCTGGCTGCAGCGCATCATCTATGCGCATTGGCTCTACGGGAGCATTCCGCTGCGCGTGGTCTATCAGTCGCTGCTGTTCCATTTCATAAGGCTGCAGCTGTTCGGAACGCTGCCGCAATCCTTTGAGCAGCTGCTGGAGCGCAATTTTCGAGGCCTGTGCACAACCAACATACTGAGCATGCTGCGCGAGATGCCTCAGGTGGCGCGCAACTATGACAGCTTTGTGGGCATCGCATCGCCGTTCGATGAGGCTGTGCTCGATGCACTGCATCGGTGCGGCAACAGTCGCTACTTTGCCATTACCGGCATTGACTCGGCCCATGCCCATCTGAGCGCCACAAACCGTCTGAAGCAGCTACCATATCCTGACGCAATACATCAATCTGCAGCAGGTGGTCATCTATATGCCCAAGCACTCGTATTTCCTGGAGCAGTTCAACGATCTGCTGCGCCGTCTCGATGCCAGCGGCTTTATTGACCATTGGCGACGTGCCGCCTTCGCCGAGTACAGCCACAGGAACACGCAGCTGCTGCAGCTGGAGCAACAGCAGGAGCAGCAAAACGAACAGCTCAGCCAGCTGGACGGCATCTACACGCTGATGGGCGCTCTCTATGCCCTGGCCATATTGATTTTTTGCGCCGAGCTCCTATGCCATCGACTGACCAAGCCAGCAACGGTCAAGGATTGATTTCAGTTTGGCTTCTCCGGACACCAAAAAACGTGTGGAAATTCTATAGAAATCAATATATAATGCACGAAGGGTGAGCTACCCTTGGAAGCTGCCTTAATTACGATAAAATAATAAAAAAAAGGTGCTTGGGGCAAGAGTGCACGACTAGAAGATACCCTAAACTCAGTGTCGAATTGCCGTTACACATATATATCTTAACCTTTATGCTGAATTTTTTCTCTGGGTTAAGTGGCTTCTTATTTTCGCGATATGGCAGCGCTGCATTTAAGTACGAATTAACGTACGTCAAGTTGGCTGCGCTTGCAGCTAACGGAATGTGCTATATTTAACTGTAGCTCAAAAAGGGCATTCGTTTCATTTAATGTGATAGTAAAATGTTTGCCAGTGCCACATAAAAACCTTGGCAACTGCTTTCAAATGATCTGGCAACTCTGCGAACTTTTTTTTATAAACGTTAAGTTGGTAACGCTTGAGTAAAAACACAATTTCGAATTTAACTGTAAATCAATAAGAACAAAAGTTACTGCGACACAACAAAAAAAAGCATATAAAAAAAGGTAGGCCACAACAAACAAAACCAAGTATCGATTATGTTGCAGCCACTTATCCAATGCATCATTAATCATAAACTACTTACAGCGGGCAATTAATGTAAAAGATAAACAAAAGTTGGCGCATGGTTGGGCCCCAGCTAGGTGTCCAGCACCAGCTGGGGGTCAATGGCGGGCACATTTGGCAGTTAAAAGCGGGCACAGAATGAACATATCGCAGCTGGTGCAGTCGTATCATGATCTGTCCGGAGAGCAGATGAACCACATCAATGAGTACGTGGCGCAGGCCCTGCTGCACGTGGTCCACAGCTATATAATGAGCGTGACGCCGTCGCTGGTGCTGACCCTCTGCTGCCGTAACAATCACACGTGCAACTTCTACAACGAGATGATGAGCATACTCTTTCGCAGCTGGGGCATAGCTCCGCTCCAGATTGTCATTGTGCAGGAGGGAATGTTGCGCCGGCTTATCCCTGGTCGCAGGCATTACAATCTCATATTCACGGACTCGTATGCGGCCTTTGCAGAGATCGAGGTGGAGTCCTATTCCCGTGACTACAACTACAACGAGCACTATTACATCTTTCTGCAGGCGCGCGATCGTCTGCTGTTCGGCGAGATGCGCCGCATCTTTGCGCACTGCTGGCGCCACCAGCTCATCAATTGCAATGTCCAGGTGCAGAGGGCCAACGGGGAGATTCTGCTGTACACGTATCTGCCGTTTGGTCCGCAGAGCTGTGCTGATATGAGTCCACAGCTGATCAATCGCTACAATGGCAGCCACATGCTCCATCCCCAGATCTTCCCCCGCAAACTGGGCAACTTCTTTGGCTGCCCTCTGCGTGCCGCACTCTGACATATACCGCCGTTCCTCTAGCTGGAGGCCACAGCGGGATCCGTTGCGCGCATCGTTGGCGGCCTCGAGGGGCGGCTCTTGCAAACGCTAATCCAGAGACTCAACCTGACCATCCAGGTGCGCGAGCCGCCGCCTGGACCCGGACTATTGGGCAATAGAATGCTGCAGATGGTGAGTGACTTGTTTTTTCCTTCTTCTCCTCCTCCTTCACCCAAATGAAACCTTCTTCTCTTGGTACTCCTTGCAGTTGCAACGTGGCGAGGCGGACCTGTGTGTAGGCGGAATTCGTCAGACGGTGGCACACAGCCTGTTGGCCACATCGACCCACAACTATCATCAGACGAGTCTCCGGTTCGGCGTTTTGGGCATCACATATGAGCTGAGCTCCCTGGACATTCTGCTCTATCCGTATCCAACTACGATTTGGCTGGCCATTGGCCTTGTGCTCACACTTTCGCTCCTGCTGCACCTGGCAATGGACTGGCTGCTGCTGCCTAGGGAGCAGGGCTCCGTCTGGCTCAATCTGGAGCTGATCTTTGTGGGCATGCCCATGCTGCAGACGCCGCGTTCGATCGCCAAGCGTGTGCACTGCATCATGCTGATGCTCTACACATTACTCATACGCACCATATACCAGGGGCTGCTCTACCATCTGATACGCACGCAGCAGCTGAATCGGCTGCCGCAGTCCATCGAGGAGCTGGTGGCCCACAATTACACAGTGGTCCTCTCGGCTGGCATTCACGATGTGCTCTCCGAGATACCCACCGTGCAGCAGATGCGATTCCGCATGCTCGATGGCGACGGCACCCTGCTGCAGCCCCTGCACTACCTAGCGGAGCGTCCACGCGACAAACGGCAGGTGGCCGCCACTGTGCTGGAAATCTTCTTGATGTACAATCGCTTGAGTGCACAAGTTCAACAGCAGCAGGCGGGGAATCATTTCGAGCTGATACCACAGGATGTGATCGACCTGCAGCTGACCATGTACCTCAGGAAGCACTCCTTTCTGATCGATGAGCTCAACGAGGAGATCATGTGGATGCGCTCCGTGGGACTGCTGGCCATTTGGGCGCGCTGGGAGCTAGACGAAAACAACTTAAGAGCTCTACAGGCGAGCAGTTACCGAATGCTGGGCCTGCAGGAGTTGCATGTGATATTCGTCCTAGTCCTGATCGGACTGTTGCTCAGCTCCCTTTTCTTTTGCCTGGAGTTGCTTTCTCCGCGCTCTGCGCGACTCCAGCGATGGTTTCTATCAAAATAAAAGATTACAAATAGTCAGATTGCCGGAATTTCAGTTGCATTACAATTTATTTTTTTAATTGCGGTAAGTGGCCACACTGAACAATGTTTAAAATCAGGCAGTTTTACACAAATAACAGCTTTAGAAGTGTTGCCATATGCGATAAATTTACTAAAAACCAAAACATGTTTACAGATGGTAAACAATGGTCACACTGAACAATGTTTGAAACCGGGCAGTTTAACACAAATAAAAGCTACTCAAGTGTTGCCATATGCGATAAATTTACTAAAAACCAAAACTTGTATACAGGTGGTGACAATTGGTCACACTGTGTATGTAAATGGTACAAAACAAGAACAGAACATTTTAAACGCAACGTGTATATAAAAAAAATCGTATTTTTAAAAGTTGCCAAGGACGAATGGTTCATCAACTTGTTGTTTTCGTAAATAGCGTTTCAGTTTCTTAACACTTCGCCCTGAACTCGCCGAGTACTTCAGAAGTATGGTCTCAATTGTCGTAAGCTTATCCTGCAACAGCACGATCTGACGGCGTACGTCCCAAATATGATCGTCCTTCTCGTCCTCAGAGTCCGAATCCGATGGCAATGCGACACAACCGCTCTCCTCACAATAAGCACGGACCACGGTGTGGCCGACTTTCAATGGCTTTGACAAATCGAGCTTTGAAGGAAGTGGTCCATCATCAGCATGTGAAGATTCCGGAGCAATTTCTCGTGATGGGAATGAATTATAACCAAAACGCTCTGATGGTGGGTCTGCAAGAGGAGGCTCTGGTTCCGACTGATGTGGTTCCTGATCAGCCTTTCGACCTATTTCTCTGAATGCCGACGGCTTGGGTTTATTGCCAACCCGCTGTTCTAGTGGATCAGGAAGAGGCTCTGCTTTCCACTTAAGTTGTTCATCATCAGCTTGTGGTAATTTCCCAGCTATTTCTCGGGATGAGGAGGGGATTGGTTTAATATGAGCACGCTGAGATGGCGGGTCAGGAAGGGGCTCAAAATCAGCCCGTGATGATTTCGAAGCTATTTCTCGGTAAGTCAACGCGATTGGTGGATCAGGAAGGGGATTTCGTTCCGCCTGAAGTGGTTCATGACCAGCTTCGGATGTTTTTGGACCTTTTTCTCGGGGCGCTGACGAGATTGGCTTAGAATTAAGACGCTGTGTTGGTTGGGCAGGATGTTGGTCTGATGTCGACTCACGTTCAGAGCCAGCCTGTGGCAGTTCCGGGGAAACTGCTTTAGCCGGCGACTGTATACGCTTAACAATGACACGCTTTGAAGCTACGGCAGAGATGGGCTTCGGCGTCGGCTCAACTGGTCTACGACTAGCTTCCAACGGAACTATTGATCGGCCCGGCGACTGAATTCGTTTATAATTAACACGCTTTAAGGGCTCCAGCGTCGATTCCTCCAGGTGTATTGGTTGGGTGGGCGCTGGTTCGACTGGTTCATTGGAAAGTCTAGCTAGTTCACAAGATAGTTTGACTGATTTTCCGACAGAAGTTCGATCCGATTCCGACTGCCGTGGTGCATAACTAGGCTGTGATGCTTTTGGAGCTACCTCTTGGGTTGGTTTACAATTCACACGTCGAGGCGGTAGGGCAGAAAGAGGCTCTGGTTCTGATAGAAGTCGGTCGTGCGATTCCGTAACTAGTTCTGGAACTTTACGCCGAGATGCTACGGTCGAAAGTGGCTCTGGTTTCGACTGAAGGTGTTCCTGATCGGTTTGTAATGTTTTCTGAGCTACTTTGGCTTTGGACTGAATTCGTTTATCTTTAACACGCTTTAATGGTACGGATGTGGGATGTGGGTCCGGTGTCGAAGCTGGTTCGTAACGGAGTTCCGGGGCTATTTCTCGGGCTGGCTCATAGCGAGCCTCTGGTGTTTCCGAATGGACAGTTTTAGCTGGCGACTGAACTCGTTTATAATTAATGCGCTTTAAAGTCGAAGCAGGCGTCGACTCCGAACATCGAGCTTGTGATGGTTCCGGGACTGTTTCTCGATTGTAATTAACGAACTTTAAAGGTACGGAAGAAACTGGTGTCGACTTAAGCGGTTCGAACCAAGCCTGTAAAGACTCCGGAGCTTTGTCGCGAGTTGCGGACCGAATGGATTTATGCTTGACACGTTTTAAGAGTTCAGGCTGTAGCTCCGGGGAAATTTCCCGCGCTGGCTCATAACCGGAATGTGGTGGTTCCGAGGCAACAGTTTTAGCCGGCGACTGTACGCGTTTATAATGAACTCGCCTGGCTGGCACGGGAGGTACCGACTCTAGGGTCAGTTCACATAGTTGACAACAAGATTCGTACGGTTCCGGGCCACTTTCCCGGACTGGCGACTGAATTCGTTTATAGTCAACACACTTATAATTAATTCGCTTGGGTACGGCCGTGGGTACTGATTTCGGGGAAGGTTCTTCTGGCGACTTATTTTTCTTGTAGCTAACACGTGTTGATGGTATGGGAGAAAGTGGCTCCGCTGTGCTCTCAAGTGGTTCAAACCAAGCGTGAAGCTCTGTCAGAGCTATTCCTCGAGTTGCTGAAGGTTTTGGTTTATGACCAACACGCTTTGGTAGCGCTGTGGGATGGGATTCCCGAGTTGATTCCGGGTTAGCTAAATCAGTTGTCGCCCGGTTTTGTTTATAGTTGGTTTGTTTTGGGTCCGGCTCAACAGTTTTCGGGGATATCGATCTGTCTGGCGACTGAATTCGTCTATAATTAACACGCTTTAATGGCGACTCGAGTGGTGCAAACCAAGCGTCCAGTGCTTCCAGAGATAATTCCCGGTAAGGTGATTGATTCCGTTTATAGCTAGCACGCTTCGATGGCACGGCCGAGATTCGCTCTGGCGTCGAGTAAAGTGATTCATTGCACGCCTGTGTTGGTACGGGAGGAACTCGTTTGGCTGTCGAATGGGAACGTTTATAGCTAAGACGCTTTGATGATACGGCAGGATGTGGCTCCGAGGTCGATGATTCCGGGTCTGTTTCGCGGGCTGGCGACTGGATTCGTTTGTAATAAACTTGTTTTAATGGTACGCTAGGCAGAGACTCTGGTGTCGACTGACATGATTCGTCCGATCGATCTGGTTGCGTTGGCGATGGTTCAACTCGTTCATTGGAAGTCGTAACTAGTTCACAAATTGGTTTAACTGATTTACCGGCTGGCTGGGCAGGTCTTCGGCCGGGTACGGACTGCGTCGATCCTTTCGTTTTGGCTTTAGACTTGTCTGGCGCTGGGTTAATTTTCCAGGACGCAAGACTATTCGGCCTCTCCGAGATGCCGAGCAGGCTGTGTGCGCGGGGCACAAGCTCGACTGGCTTCCGGGGATGCACGGATGCGACTATCGTGCTGCTCCGTCGCAAATAGGCGGCATAATTGAAACGTCTTTCAACTTCTACGATTTTTTTCAGTCCGACCGGTTTACCCCGGCGCTCTTTGCTCGCATCGTAGGCGCGGCCATTATAGTTCATCTTGTGGAATTTGTGCAGCCAATTGAGGAACTCATAATGGCCGCGACCTTTAGACAGCTCGCGGATCGGCACATCCTTGCGGATGTTGAGCTTGGCAAAGGTGTTGCGCAGCAGCTTAAAGTTCGCCTCAATCTCGTAGTTGGCGTTCGTGTACAGATACACCTTGGTCAGCGATATTTCAGACGGGAACAGCTTGTGCACAAATTGACAATAAACGCCGCCCGTCTTTAGCTCGGACAGCTCCCGCACTTCGCACTGCATCTCCGCGTTCACCCAGTTAAGCAGCTCGCGCACCGAGCACGTGTCCTTCTTCATCACCATCACGTTCTTCACAAACTGCTTGGAGCCCGACCTGTGCGCCAGCGCCATTTTCCTGGCGAGCCGTGGCGCTGGCCAATCAGAAGCTGGGAAGAAAAACGTTTAGCTTTATATAAATACCAAATAAATACCAGATACTAGAAATATATGCATTCGGACTATAAATGTAATATGGTAACATTTTGGCGGTTTTTCGAAAGCCCTAAGGAATAAAACAATTAATGAGATCGGTTTAAAAAATAGAGATTCTTTTTGGATTTGCTTTGTATATTTACTTTCAAATAATTTCGATTCGGAACCTGTAGCCTATCCCTGATTTAAATGCGATGCGAGCCGTGGCGCTGACCAATCAGAAACTGGGAAGAAAAATGTTTAACCTTATATAAATACCAAATAAATACTAGATACTAGAAAAATATGCTTAGGCTGGCCATACAGCATTCGGACTATAAATGTAATATGGTAACATTTTGGCCGTTATTTTTTCTTTACTTTTGTTGGGTTTCTGTTAATATCGTTTGCAAATGAGGCCTTTCTCTTAATTCAAATTTGTATTCAAAGTTTGAGATAGTGTTAAGATTAGCCCGCATGAAACCCAATTTCAAAGCTCTAAGTCCATCTCTTGTACATAAGAGCGAGAGAAAGGCGACATTTTTAAATTACCATATGCATTAGGTTTATTGAGGGAACTAACTTTGTTGGATTTTGCTGTTCCCTGATATTTACAAACACTGTACGAAAAACAAAAAGAAACCTTTGATCATGAATAATAATAAACTAACGTCCCTTCTACTTACCCTTTGCCAAACTCCGAATTCTGGTGAGAACCCTTTATTACACGGCCAAGTCTCGATGTCTACGCTTTCTTCTGGCTTTTGTGTTGAAAACGCGTTGAAAGGAAAGAGTATTAAATGTATTGAACATAGGTCTTATAAATTTGGCAAATACTTTTGAACACTTACATTTATATATATTTATATTTTTCAAATATTGAATGCTGCCGCCTTTGTTCGAAGTTCGGATGACGCAAATTTCTTTATACATTTTTTTATTAGATCCGTCGTCCTTTCGACAAACTGACTTGGGTGTAGGTACAGTTTTGAGATAATGAGTGCCACACAATCAATCACAGCAATTAGATTAAGTAATTTCTAAATGCATTAAATTCAATTACCCAATATTATCAAGGGACGCGAAACATTACGGGGGGGTTGGTTTGGACTGAAGTATATATGTATAAGGTATTATATCATATTCAACTTTTATACAAGGTTTTTTTAAGCAAATCTCGAGAATTATGAGAGCTAAGTGCGGCAAACTTGGAATATAGCTTCAGACATGCTATGTTTAGATAAAAAATAAATTACTTTTTGGATGCCTGCCCCACGTAACGCCCATAAGGCAGAAGAACTCATTCTTAAAGCTAGAACCTTGCGCTTAGGTATATAAACACTTTTGTTTGCCAAATACAAGCTTTACAAATTTCATAAGGATCGGACTATAAGGAACGAAGTTAGGCCAGAACGGACGCCTCATGGAACGAGGCAAAAGGCAAGAAGAGGCACAGGGGGGAGAGGGAGGGGGGGGGGGGTTGTGTCTGGCTAGGCTAGCCTCCCAGCTGAGTTGGAAGTGCATTAATGCAGGATTTCTCCAGGGTGCCGGGCCACAATCGATATGCAATCAATTCAATTGGAATATAAAGCGCGAGCCTCGACTGGAGTTTAGTTCAGTATGGAGCTGGCCGCCGCACACTGGCTGCTGCTCGGACTGTGCCTTGGTCGCGCGCTGGCCTGGCCGCCGCTGGAGCAGGAGACAATTGTTGTCAGGCTGTCGAACGTGCTGCAGGCGATATTCAATGCGAGCTGCTCGGCGCACAATCTGAGCATCTCGGTGAGCAGCGTCTATCGGGAGCAACTGCCGCCGACGCAGCGGCGTCTGGTGGAGCGCGTGCTGGAGCGGAGCTGGCGGCGGGCGGAATTGGTGCCCGCCGTGCTGGACAGGCAGCTGCAGCCGGAGCTCAGCTTGCGCGTCCAGCTGCTGCTCTTCTTTGTCCTGGACGCGACGCAGCTGATTGACGCAGCCGGACTCAATCCTCGTGTGAGTGTCACCCACAATTACAAGTACCTGATTGTGTTGCTAGCCACACGCGGGCAGGCGAAAGCCTGGCAGCGAGCGCAGATGCGCCAGATCTTTGGCTATCTGCTGCGGCAGCGCTACAATGTCGACGTGCTGCTGCTCCTGGTGGAGCTGGAGCCGGACGGCATCGTGGCCAGCTACAGCTATGCGCCGTATGGCTCGGCGCGGCGCTGCGACTCGACGGAGCCGCTGGCCTGGCCGCTGGGGCAGGCGCGGCTGGAGCAGCTGTATCCGGGCGACAAGCTGGCCAATTTGCACGGCTGCCCGCTGCGCGTCATTGTCTGGCAGATCTTGCCGTATATGGAACTGCATGGGAACGGCCGCATTTCCGGCCTGGACGCGGACATCCTGCAGCTGCTGGCGGCGCGGCTCAACTTTAGCCTGGCGCTGCTGGCAAACGAGCCGCCGCAGCTGATCGGCGGCGCCAGCTATATGAACGGGACCATGACCGGCGCCTTTCGCATGCTCCTGGAGCAGCGGGCCAATCTGACGCTGGGCTTTACCGCCTGCCTGGCCGCACGGTACAAGTATTTGGCCAGCACGCTGCCCTATGGCCAGGTGGAGTATGTTTTGGTGCTGCGCCGGGCGCGTCCCTTTAGCCTGTACGAGGTTATGATGTTGCCCTTCGATCGCTCCGTTTGGCTGCTGCTCTTCGTGCTGGCTGCAGTGCGTCCGTGGTGCCGGCTGCCGGCGCAGCTTCAGCTGGCCTGGGTGTTCTTCCTCTTTCTGCTGCGTGTCAGCTACGAGAGCTGCGTTTTTGTGCTCGTGCACAATGCGCCGCGCCGGCCGCTGCCGCACAGCCTGGAGCAGGCCCTGCAGCTGGACTATAGCTTCATTGTGGACCATGCCACGTATCGGATGACGGAGCTGCTGCCGGTTTTGAAGGCGCGCACACGCATCCTGCCCGGCCAGCCGGTGGACATGTTCGAGCAGCTGCTGGCCCAGCCACCGGACAAGCGGGTCGCCGCCATCAGCACTCCACATTTTCTGGCCCACTATCTGAGCGGGCGACGGGAGCAGCAGCCGCTGTTCGTCCTCGCCAGCCGCAAGATCATGGACAGCATGGCCTGCGTGCACTTTCCGCTTGGCTCCTATCTGACCGCCACCGTTGACCGGGTGCTCTTCCATATGCGCAGCTCCGGCATCAATCAGCATATCGCCAATCGTCTCACCGCCATCGCTGCCCGGCTGCACCACAGGCGAGGCCACACCTCCTCCTCCTCCTCCTCCGCCACCATCTCCGAGGATCATGCGGCACGGTATAAGGAGTCCATGCGTTTCATCTACGCCGCTCTCAATTGCCTGCTCATCGCCGAATCCCTCACGTTCATCATATTCGCCTTGGAGCTGCTTAGCCCGCGTCTGCCCAGGCTCGCCAGGATTTTCCAGCGTCTCTGAGCAGCTGGGATTGCTATTAAGAGCTGGAATATATCACGATCAATATTTAATTTATATTTATTAATGCTATAAATTACTAATTTGCTATGCATATTATAAAGTGATCCAACATTTGAAAGTATCTGTTGAACAATAATTTAGACACTTGATGTGTTCAAAGATGCCCACAGCAAGTGCTTACAAATGTTGTATAGAAGCTTATGTGGATAAGGACAAAGCGAGCCAGAAAAACTAGGCAATAAATAACTTCTACCCAAGTCTCAATTACAATGTGGTTGAGTTACAAAGAAGTTAGCATAAGTAAGGGGTTTCGCAATCGACCAGGTTGATGTCGCTTTAGACCACATAACGATTGGCCGCATTCATGAGCCGCCGGAGACGTGGTCGCTGTGGCTGGGCAGCGCGCAGCTCGAGCATGAACACGATGCTGGCGAGCAGATGCATTAGCCCCAAGCTGGCAAAGAGGCCGGCGAGCAGCCAGAGGCTGAGTTTGGTTGGTGCATGGCTGCGCTGGGCGGCCATATGCTCGATCCGGTCGAGGTACATGCGACGATAGCGATGCACCAAGCCGGAGGACATCATGTTGATCAGCAGCTTGTTGATGCGCTGCTTCAGATACGAATGTGGACGCATGTAGAGCGCCAGCGGGGCGGTGAGCAATGGATAGGGCAGCGCAGTGAGACGCTGCTTTTCAGGACCGGAGTCCATGTCGAATCTGGCCACGGTCGGCTGCAGCACTGGCACCACAAATTGCGCCTCGGGTTCATCGCGTAGCTGTCGCAGCCAATCCTCCAGAGCAGACACCACCACGATACGCTGACGGGGCACCATGTCCTTGAACACCGGCTGCAGTGCGGGCAGCATCTTAAACGTATACTTCCTATCCAGCACCTCGGACAGGGAGCGCAACGGTGTACGCACACGCCCATCCTGCAGCAGAATGTACAGCTCGCCGGTGTAGGCGGCGCGCAGCACCAGAGTCTGAAGCAGCCAGAGTGCGAGCAGGTAACGGGCGAAATTGCGACGCGGCGGATGCAAATGCAGGCCGCCGAGCAATGTGCTCCACAGCTCCGTGCCGGGCAGCCGATTGTTCTCGCCGAGCACAAAGCGACGCAGCCGCGGACCGCTGAGCAACTGCAGCCAGGCAATCAGGCCCAGGCCGAGCAGCACGCACGTCAACAGGCACAGCCAGGTGATGTAGCCCAGCGGCTTGGTCAGGCGCTGCAGCGGCGACAGCGGATAGCCCCCAGGTATGCAGAGCACTATCGGAAAGCTTGTGTACGAGATGCTCGGCAGCATGTGCGTAGCGCGCTCCATGTTGTACATAAACGAGACGAAGGTTATGTTCGCCACACCGTCAACGATCTGCAAGGAGAGCATGAGGTAAACGATAATCAGTTCAAGATAAATCAAGTAAAGTGGGCGAAGGAAGTTATCAACTATCTATCGATCCATCGATTAATCAGCTATCAAGTTGATCCTTTATGGAATGACTTACCATTTTCATGGCGCCCGTTATGGTGCCATTGGGCAAGACTTCGCCTCGATTATAATTTGGCTCCTTTATGATTTTAATGCCAAAGTTCATGCGCTCCGCCAGCAGGCGATAGATCATGCCCTCGATGCCATGCATGCGCTGGGCATCGGGCAGGCTGGCATCGTCATCGAAGAAGACAAAGGGGCGACTCTCGAAGGTGACGGTGACCAGCTGGCAGCCATGCATGTCATGCAGCTTGGAGTCAAAGAATTGAACGCTGTTCTCCACATGGATTATGGGCGGTGCACCGAGGCCGCCCTGGAAGGTGGCATAGTGCACCGGCTCCGAGGACTGACAGCGATGCCGCCGATATGGATAATAATTGTAGACCCGAACGGTGCCAGTCTGACGCCCCACCAGCAGCACATTCACATTGATCACATAGATGGCGAGCAGGCGTTGAAAGATTTCGCCAATGGTGCGCAGACGTCCCGTCTCCTTGCCCGTGTACACAATGCAATAGAAGCCGTTGCGCTTAAACAAGCTGCCCGGCTGCAGCAGATGCCGCTCCAGACGCATATAGGCTCGCCAGCTGTCCAGCATCAATATGGCCGTTTCGCGTCCCACAAAGCCGCTGGCCAGGCCATTGTACTCTGCTGTGCCCGCCGGCGGCTCGTCGCCGTCGATGCGCTCGTGCTCCAGCAGAAACTTAATGCGCCCGGCGCCAGACGCCAAGCGCAGCACAGAATCAATCAGATCGTTGTGGAGACCACGACTTGAGTCGCGCGTGGCGAAGTGCATGATGGACAACGGTTTGCTGGAGTCGCTTGCATAGTGACTGTTAATCGTCCAGACGACGGCGTACATCAGTGTTATGTTATAAATCGCCTGCACCGGCGCGCTGGACAACATGTTGGGGGCAAGTGAAGAGTCGTCCAGTAACTGCTGTGCGCGGCAATTGCCGAAGCTTTTAGTGGTTGCATGTGAGCTTGCAGCTTATCGCGGCTCGTTATCTGGCAAATTGTATTTAAATGGATGCGCCATCAGTTAACAAGTCGTTCGTCACATTGCCTGCCGCATGCCACATGCCACATCTGCAAAAATAAAAAAAACCAATATCTATACTTAAACCGTTTATTTTATAAATCAAGTTAATTTTGCAAACGGCTCGTTGGCTTTGAACTGCCGTTGACAGTGTGACCAATATACGTTTTTGCTAGCTTAAACCAAGTTTGTTAGCCGAAGAAGAAGAAGACCACATTAAGATGGGCAGACATTTGGCTTCTTTGGATGTTAGTAATTGGCCAAGAAACAGCTGTGTATAGTATTCAAATAGATGCCACATGCCACGCGGCGCTTGGCAAATTTGTATACTTACAAAATATTTGAAAACACAACTATTCAAATATGTTGATTTTGCGAACTGTTCGTTAACTTTGAATTGCGGCTGCCGGTGTGGCCATTATGTGTTTTCGCCTGTTTTTACAGCATTCGCAAGTCAGTGTGACCCCAAAATGCAGCACACTAAATGGCGAATAAGCATTTTATTTGGTTTAAGTTTTTGCTTTTTATCTTGAAATGACTAATTGACAAAGAAATTGCAACAGATGCAGCAACAGCTCGTGTCGCAACACAATTTACAGATCGCTGACCGTATTTTATGTGTTCATTTACAATACAAACAACTATGTATGCTTTGCTAAATCTTTTTGCTGACCTAAGCAGCCACCCGCAAATTAATAAAAAAAAAATATAATATGATAATTTATGTTCCTACATATTTCGTGTAATATTTTATTCTTATTTTGTACAACAGTCGACGTTGGAGTTAAAAGTCCATTGCACAGCTTAGCTCAGCATTGATGCACCTCGCTGGTGACACACATTCGCGATAAGGCGGTCTACGCTGCGAGAATTTTTTGGTCACTAAAAATGGGCAGACACTCATTTATTGGAGATGGACCACGAATACCCCAATCACGATAATGCATATTGATATAAAATATGTCAAATATTATAACATATATTACAGCATATGAAGTGTATGTGTAAAACGATCAAGGGAATTAAATGTATTCTTATTGTCTTTATTTATATTTTAATTTAGTAATTGAGGACGTTTAAGAAGACTTAAGCTAAAAATAATCATATGTTTTAAATAAAAGACAAGAATTCAAAAACTTATTGTATACTGAGAGTCGAGTTAATAATTTAAATTTAAACGGTGTAATAACAGCCTTACCAAGTTTCGAGAAAAAATACTAATTACTCATTAGTAAAGAAATATTTGTTCATCTTATTGCTGAAAAATATGAGTATGTAAATTGCTTTTTCGTGCTTCTCGCGGGCCCCCTACTGTCATCTCTATGGACAATTTGATATGAGCACGTAGCGGCTGCTGTTCAAAATAAAAATGTAATATTTAGGGTCACACTTTTGGAAACGGTTATAAGACAAAAAGAGACAAAGCGGAAAAGAAGTCGTGCTTAGCTTCCGGATTGTCGCGAATCGTAGACAAAACAATTCCAAGACACAGATAAGACGAAAGAATTGGAAACTATTTGGAACTGTGGATTTGTTTTCAGTGCAACATTTTGCACTGATTCCATGAAAAATTGCCCATCAGCAAATTGTTAAGTCAAGGTTTTTTTTGTTCTTGTTTTTATTTATTTATTGTGCTGCGCCGGCTGCTGCAGCAGCTGCAGTCTTCACTGGCTATTTCTTTAATTTCTTTTACTTTTACTGACCCGTACCCATCGAAAAAGCCTGAAACGGGGTAGATATGGGTAGATTGGTTATGGGCAAATGAGCGAGGCATCTCGGATCCCACAAAGCTGTTTCGATCTGCTGATGTCTGCCTGTCTGTAAAGACACACCAGCTTTTCTTCAAGTTGATTTTATATTAAAATGTTAACATTAAAAATCGTTAAGCCTCTGTGTTTTGGCATATTGTATGTATCCAGATTTTATAGCGCCATCAAATTTGGTATTTGTTCTCGTTAAGTATCGTAGAAGTTGATATCATATAATCGCAAGTCACATTGTATTTATACAATAAATATCAGTCTACCATTAAGCTTTTTGCTTACACATATATTAAATTATTAGCTATGTCCTGCAATTTCCTAGTACAATTTTCATTTAATATTTTATTTTATAAAGCACACAATAATGTGGGATGTATCTTTTTTATAATATATTTTTTGTTATATGTACACACTGAAAATTCGTTAACAATTGGAAAACAAATGTGGCGGTTATTTCATATATGAGAGACAAAATAAGCACACAGGCTAGCTAAAGGGTCGCTGATTAAAGGGTATTTGCCAGTCGATCAGTCTCAACTAGAGCAGTTTGGGTTGCTGTTAGTTGGCTTTTTGTGGCACACACACGGAAACGAAATTGAAATGCAATGTCAATTTTTTGGTGTCACCGCGGCAGGGCGTTGCGGGACGGGGCGTGGCCGCTCAACTCGCAGTGCGTGCAATTTGCAGCGCAGCTCTTTGGCACGATTTAGCGGCGTCGACACTTTTTCGACCAGTGCTGCCGCTGCCGCCGCCGCCGCCACCGCTGGCAGAGTTCTATATGGGCCAGCGTCTGAGCGCTTGGAGCGTCAGTCGCCGTTCGACGCTCAACAAACGGCTAGTTCCAGCGAAAGCGCTCGAGAAAAGTGATACAGGGTACATATATATAGATACATATATTAAGGATGCGATTGATTTGTGTAACGCTGCTGCTGCTTGGCGGCGCACTGTGCAGCGCCCAGGATGCGTCGGCGGGTGCCAGCGTTGTCAGCGGCCCAGAGGCAGCTGCCGCCGTGGATGGCCTAACGCCTGCCAATGGCAATAACACCGCCGAGGAGAGGCCGCGCATACCCAGCCAGGAAGAGGTGAGCATCCGTAAAGGTGACCTGAGCCCGCCTCAAAAGTTAATCCTTTGCCTCTCTTCTATCTCCGTGCGCAGTTACTCGCCCAGATGCCGCCGTTGCAGCCGCTACACAGTGGAATACCCTCACTGGATGCGTTCTATTTGATGTTCCCGGCGCTGAGCAGCCTCTTGCGCTGGGGCAGCCTCTTTCCAGCACAGTCGCTGCTCGGCGCCGTGCCGGACACACTGCAGCCGGCCGCCTCGAAGGTGGTGCTCGTGCTAGCGGACGAAGCCAATGGACACAAGTCGCGTGTTACGCGTCAGGATGCAACCGCGCAACCGGCGCCAGCTCCAGCTCCAGCAGCACCCACAGCAATGAACGGAGCCGCGATGCTGCAGCAAATGCAGCAGATGCTTGGCCAGATGCCGCCTCCGAATCTGGGCCAGATGATGCCACAAGTGCCCGCCGGCTGGCTGCCGGATGGCTTTACGCTAGGCCAAATGCCGCCGCTGCCGGAAAACTTCAACCTGGGTCAAATGCCGCCACTGCCGGATGGTTTCAACCTCGGCCAAATGGCGCCCGTTATGCCCAACTTTGGTCTGCGTCCGCTGGAGGGTCTGCTCGGCCAGGCGCCCGCTGCGCCCGCCACCACAGCCGCGCCGCCGGCAGCCAAGCCAGCGAGCGATTCGGAGCCGGCGCCAGCGCCAGCGGTGGGTCAAGCGCCACCAGCAGGAGCTGGTTTTGGCGCACTCTTCGATGGCAGCAACAATCTGCTGGGCCAGGCCTTCAGCGGCATGCCCGCAGCGCCCACGCCGGACGCCTTTATGGCTGGCCTGCGCCAGTTCTGGCCGGGCGCAGCGCCGCCCACGGGCGACAGAAGCGCCCAGGCCTCCGATATATCGGAGGTGCGAGTCAAGCCGGACAGCCAGGACACGATCGGCTATCGGGCGCCGCAGCAGGCGCACGCACAGCTGGCCCAAATGAAGATCAAGTCTGCGCTGCAGCTGGAGCAGGAGAAGCAGCGCGTGCCGCTGCTCTGGTTCCGCATGCCCAGCTCCGAGACGCCACAGTCCAAGTCGACGGAACGCGTGCAGATCGAGTCCAAGCTGCAGGCCTTCGAGCAGCAGGTCATTGCCGAGCTGCAGCAGCTCCAGCAGATCGAGCGGCTGGCGCGCGAGATGCGCGCGAATGCCCAGGGTGAAACGCCCGCCTATAAGCTGCGCTATCCTCTGAGCCGGACACCCGTACACAAGATCACCCGGGCAGACATTGAGCGCGCCCTGCGCGACGACTATGTGCGCCGCCTGCTGCAGAAGGAGGCGCAGCGCAAGACGAACTTCAAGCGGCAGACACAGCAGCCGGAGCAGCTGCTCACCAAGGAGGACATCGTCAAGGTCATGGCCTATGCCTATCGCATGGCCAGCGAAAACGCCGAACGCAAGGCCAAGGAACAGCAGTGGGAGCAGCGCCAGTGGACGGAGGATCAGGCTAAGGCGCAGCAGCAGCAGGCAAAGGATCAGCAGAATGACATGATGATGCGTCAGTGGACGGAGGAGAAGGCCAAGGCGCAGCAGCAGGAGATGATGCAACAGCAGCCAAATCCCATGATGATGCGTCAGTGGACCGAGGAACAGATCAAGGCCCAGCAGCAGCAGAACACCATGATGATGCAGCAGCAGAATCCCATGATGATGCGTCAGTGGACGGAGGATCAGGCCAAGACACAGCAGGCCCAGCAGCAGCAGAACACCATGATGATGCAGCAGCAGAATCCCATGATGATGCGTCAGTGGACGGAGGATCAGGCCAAGACACAGCAGGCCCAGGAGCAGCAGGCACAGCAGCAGAAGTCCATGATGATGCGCCAGTGGACAGAGAAACAGGCCAAGGCACAGCAAGCGATGCAGCAGCAGAAGCCCATGATGATGCGCCAGTGGACAGAGGATCAGGCCAAGGCACAGCGGGAGCCGCAGCAGTTCCAGCAGCAGATGCCCATGATGATCCAGCAACAGAATCCCATGATGATGCGCCAATGGACAGAGGATCAAGCCAAGGCACAGCAGGCAAAGGCGCAGCAGGAGATGCAACAGCGTCAATGGACAGAGGAGCAGGCCAAGGCCCAGCAGCAGGCCCAGGAGCAGCAGCGTCAGTGGACCGAGGATCAAGCCAAGCCGCAGCAGCCGCAACAGATGTCCGAGAAGTCCATGGAACAGGCAGCCGAACGCCAGTGGGCGGATGAGAAGATGCGCGCCATGCAACAGCAGCAGCAGGAGCCGCAGGAGCCGCAACAGAACATGGAGCAGCCGGATGAGGAGTCGGTGCTGGGCGAGGCCAAGCCGCAGATGCCCGAAAACGCTGGACAGGCACGGCACAAAGGTAATCTTTATGGTGTATTCCGCAGTACCGATCCTAATCTCTTGCCGCAAACAGTGGACGCGCTTGGCCTCGGCGGCGATCATCGCAAGAAATCCAAATCCCATTCCTCGCCCACCGTCATCAACTATTACCACAGCGCGCCAGTGCCCAGCTATGGTCAGGGCTACGGCCAGAGCTACGGCCAGGGCTACGGGCAGAACTATGCCCAGACCTCTGGACAGGGCTACGGCCAGGGTTACGGCCAGACCTATGGCCAGACCTATGGCCAGAGCTGGCCAGAGCTCTGGACAGGGCTATAGACCCAGCTATGGCACCAGCTATGGCGGCGGCGGCCAAGGATCCAATGCATATGGCGGATATCGTGCGGCTATTGGGAACGACGAGATCGACTCCATGCTGCGACAGCATCAGGTCATGGCGGTAAGTTTAACCAAACCCAAGACAATCTATAGATGGAACAAGCCTTTAAACCCCTCAAGATTAGCTCTAAACCCATAAGGAATACAAGTGCTAGATCAACTGATCTGCCCACTGGAAAGGGGTTAAAGGGTATTCCCGCTTACTCCAAGGGTATATAACAGGCAAAAGAAGGCATCCTCCCATTTGTAAAATATCGATAAATATCGACTGAAAGGCAGACCGACTGGAAGATAGACTGAAAGACAATTGGAAGACAGAGTGGAAGACAGACTAGAAGACAGAATGGAAGACAGACAGCACACAGACTGGAAGACAGACTGGGTGACAGAGTGGAAGACAGAGTGAAACACAAACTGGAAAACTGACTGGAAGATAGACTGGAAGACAGACTGGAAGACAGACTGGAAGACAGACTTACAAACAGGCGATTTTGAAACCTGGCTTTTTAAGCATAACTTGAGGAATTTAATAGCTAGATACACCAAGTTTCATATGGATAACACAGGCGTATAATCTACGCATATTATAGATATTTCATTTTTCGAATACCTCCCTCTCGTACCCTTCATCAAATGAAAAAGAAGCGAAAGCATTGCGCTTTGGTATAGCACATACTTTAGCATGCCAGATTTAAGCGCCGATTCAATGAAGATCGGGCCATAAATACCGAAGTTAATCAAGAATAAATACCTCAAGCATTGGGGGCAAAGGAAAAAAGTAGCACAGCAAAAACTAGATTTATTGTAAGTCCAGGGTATCTGCCAGTCGGGCACTCCGGACTAAAACACTTTTACTTGGTTTTTTTATTGTCTGGTTCCATCTATATATTTTTTATATATTCTGTTAAGACACGCACACTCACACACATGCGCACACACACACAGCCACACACGCCCACATACACACAGCCACACCTACACACACACAGCCACACCCACGCACACACACACCCGAGTAGCTGGCTTCATATCATTCACATTTTTGCATCTTCTCCTCGCCCGCTGTTCCTCATGTCATTAACAGGCGACGCATTTCAGACAATAAAACCCAACAACAACAACGACAACAAGGATGAGCAGCTGACCAGCGGGAACAGCAGCTCCTCCGCATCCCCCCCAACCCCGTCCGCGCCCAGCAGTCATCACATTGAGAAAAGGTTAGCAAATTTTTTTAGCAAATCCTCGCCAGCATCGCGGCCAGGCGGTAGCTGCGGCTGCGGCAGCGCTCACTGCGTCTGCGGCAGCAGTTGCCGTTGCGCCCAAATCAAGGGCCAATCCCAAACCCAATCCCAGGGCCAATGTCCGTGCCAGCAGCAGGGTGGGCAGGCTGGCCGGCGTAGACGCAGCGCGGAGTATGGCACACTGGAGACCATTGACGAGGGCTCGCTGAATGCGCTGAGAAAGGAGTACAAGCTGGGCCTGAAGGAGATCACGCTCAGTCCGGATGAGGATCCGGCCGAGGCGCTAATGCGCTACAATGCCGCCTCCATACGCGAGGCACTGGAGCGCGCCAGCCAGGAGCCGCTGGAGATTAACGGCGATCAGCTGACCTCCGGCGAAATGGCCGCCCACCAGGAGGAGGAGCTGCAGTATGCCACCGAGCCGCCGTTGGTGACTAGTACCGCCGCACCCCGGCCCACAGTCAGCAGCAGCACGGAGCGCGCCCAGCAGGATGCGCCCAGCAGCGAGCGGGCTGCAATAACCGCAGAGCTGGCCGCGACACGCGCCGAATTCAAGCAGCTGTACGGTCTGATCGAGAGCCTCAAGGAGCAGCTGACCAAGGCGGAGCAGCGGCTGCGGGATTGCAGGCAGCCGGAGACGGCCACAACGAGCAGCACAAGCACAAGCACGAGCTCCAGCACGAGCACGACGAGCACGAGCACGAGCACGACTGAGGTGCCGATGCCGTGGGCGCATCTGCTGGCCAGCAAGGGATACGATACCAACTATCTGTCCAAGACGCACGAGCACCAGTATGCCCAGGGCGGGCAGCCGGAGTCGACGGGCTCCGGTGATTATAGCTACCAGGAGCTGCAGCCCTACGAGCCGGACAACAAGCCCAAGCGTGCCACGGACGTCAATAACAGCACCACGTCGACGACGGAGCATTCCACTGCGGCACTGCAGCAGGCGCAGCAGCTGAATGCAGCGCTCCACAACAATGCCATAGCCGATAATGGAGCTGCCGATGATGATCTGGGCAGTACAAGCAGCAGCACGGCCACGCCGTATGCGCTGCGTGGTAAATTTGTGCGCAGGCGGAGCACCGCCCGGCTGGGATTGCGGACGACGCGCCAAGCGAAGGTAACGAAGGCATCCAGCGAGAATCCGAATGCGGAGCTGTCGCTGTTGCGTGCGCGCAGCACGAAGCTTGATCAACTGATCGATGTCTTACACCAACTCCTACGTTTGCAGCTCCAGCGGGAAAATGCGCTCGCCAAGATAAACAGCTCCAGCGCCAGCGCCAGCTCCACCCGGCGTCCCAGCAAAGCCTCGAAGCGTTTGCGCCGGCGACGCAAGCAGCGTCCAAGCGGCAGCCCCAAAAACATTAATTCATCCATTTAAATCAACAACAATTTACCATTAACTTTAACATTAACTTTACCATTAACTTTAACATTAACTTTAACATGAACATAACTAATGTTGCCTCATTCATGCTATTCACTCTCATTGCATATGTTGACATCCAATCAGTCAGTCATCAGCAACCGCACCCGCATCCGCATCAGCATCCGCATCCTTATCAGCATCAACATCCGCATCCATATCCGACGTCGACGTCGACGACGCCAACGTGGGCGCTCCGCTTGGCTTGAAGGAGGGCCTGCTGCGGCCCTACATGGGCCTCCTGCCGATCGAGCAGCCGAACGATCCCTGGACACAGAAGGCCTATAATCCGCATTATCCTTTGTATGGCGGCGGCGGCAGCTATGAGACGTATCTGCGGCCACGCCGGGACACGCACATTATGACTCGCAGCCAGCCGCTGCTCACGCCCGGCATGCTGGAGCGCCTGCTGCGCATCAAGGCGGAGTTTCAGAAACGTTTTCCCCATCTCTACCAGAGCATGCTCAATCATCATACGAATCAGACGCGTGTCGTGGTTAAGCCGCCGCTGCTGGTCCGTCTGTCCAGCAATCGGGCGAAGCATATCGACGAGCCGCTCCTTGAGCTTGGCGCCGCCGAGCGCGGCCTCTTTGACGAGGAGCAGGCGGAGCAGGAGGAGGAAGCCAGTGCCGAGCAGCCGGCTACCGAGAAGAAAGAGTCCAGCGAGCTTTTTGATAAAAAGGATGACCTTGATGGCGATGTCGACTATTTTCATTTCGAGGATAACGATGACAATGATGATAACGATAACGATAACGATACTGATATTATTGACGATTAGATAATGGTTATTTTAATTATGTAAATCCCCTTGAACAGAATCACTAAAAATGTAAAAAAGAAAACAGTTGCGTTTCAGTTATATTTATCGATATATATATATATATCGATAGGCACAGTTCGCTAGGCCTTAGAGATGAGAATTTAGCACATCGATCAAATATCTATGTTTACATTCTCCGATAATTCACAGATAAGCGGATCGGCCTGGGAGAGCTAGGTAACATCTGATAGTATTATATAAATATATCCATACACAGATGTCATTCTCAATCACACTTCCACACAGCTTGAGAGCTTTGCCGCTGTACTCCCTGCTGAACGTAAAGTGTCTGGCAGCGTGACATCTCCGTAAGATGCACGGGCTACAGCCAGCGCCAAAGTGACCAGCCTTGAGGTAGTCGTCGTTGTCGTCGTCGCCGTCGTCAGCTGCAGCAGCAGCACCTAGTACACAATATGTTGCATGCCTTGCCTCATGATTTGTAACTGACAGCAATTGGGTTTGCTTTGTTCTTGACTTGGGTCCAACCCTCACACGCACACTCCGGGGAAATCTGTTTAATGCGTGCTTAATAAGCATATTGTTGCATAACAATCCGAATACCTGATATCCAATACCCTAGAGTCTCGTCGTCTCCATTGTCTTAGTCAATTAATGGGTGACTGTCGTTAAATTTGAAATCTGTGAGAAAAGGTGTGCACCTATTGACGAAACTTGCATAAAATGTGCCAGCGGTAACAATCGATATTTGGTATTTAAATCAAATACATGTGGTATTTATTTTCCTTAAATGTTGCAATTATTTAAAATGAAACGCATTCGATTCGCCGAGGAGCTTAATAAATATAAGTAAAAGATGGTCATTCCGTTTTAATAATTAAATATTTATCCTTAAATACGCTGCATTTTCTCTCGATCCAGTGCCGTGCTGGTATTTTCAGTATTATTTAATACCAAATATCTATTGTCGCTGGCACCATTTATGCTTTAAGTTTCGTCAATGGGTGCACACTTTTTCTCACAGATTTCAAATTTAACGACAGCCGCCCATTAATTGACCAAGACAATGGAGACGACGAGACTCTAGGGTATTGGATATGGGATATCAGGTATTCGGATTACTATGCACCAATATGCTTAATAAGCACGCATTATACAGATTTCCCAGGGGCGTGCGTGTGAGGGTTGGAGCCAAGTCAAGAACAAGGCAAACCCAATTGATGTCAGTTGCAAATCATGAGGCAAGGCATGCGGCATATTGTGTGCCAGGTGCTGCTGCTGCAGCTGACGACGACGACGACGACGTGGACAACTACCTCAACGTTGGACACCTTGGCTCTGGCTGGGGCCCAGGTGCTGCACCAGTCGGAGATGTCACGCTGCCAGACACTATACGTCCACATGGAGTACAGCGCGCAGTCGGCGCGGCCGCAGCTGCTGGAGCTGCTGGCACGCCTGTTGCACGCGCTGCCGGCCGCAGCAATGCAGCCGCGCTGCCTGTTCCTGCAACGCCCCATGGAGTACAGGCCGTACGGGCATGCTGTGCTGCTGCTGGTGGATGACATGCGTGCACTGCGACGGCTCTACGCTGAGCTGGGGGCCACCAGCGATCTGGCTTATACGCTCGTCTACATGCTGGAGCCGCAGCCCATGCTGGTGATGCAGTTGATGTGGAGCCGGAGCGTGTTGAATGTTGGCTTGCTGCTGCCGGACAGCCAGCAGCTGTTGCTGCTCAGCTACTTTCCGTACGCTGCTGGCGCTGATGGCTGTCGCCGGATACGCGCCAGTGTTGTGAATCGTTTTGTGACTGCTCGGGGACGCTGGGCGAGCGATGTGTATTTTCCCGCCAAACTGGACAATTTCTTTGGCTGCACTTTGACCTGCGCCACGTGGCCGGACATGCCGTATCTGGTGCGGCGCGCGGATGGCTCCTTCCTGGGCATCGAGGGGGCACTGCTCCAGTTTATGGCCGACAATTTGAACTTCAGCGTGGGCCTCTACTGGCTGAACGAGTCCCAGGTGCGCGATACCTTCAATGAGTCCGGCTGGGTGTTCGAACAGGTGCGTATAAAGGCCCTTTAACTTATTGTTAAAGTATAGATTAATTGAAAACCAGTGTTGGTTAGCCTTTTGGGAATACTTGTGAGGTTATTTTTGCGATATATTGTTATGTTAATACAGTTAAAGAACTGTAAATATATTCAATAGTTAATTTTTAGTTTTGTATTTTGATTAGTCCTGTTAATCGTTTAACTTCTTGTTAAATTATAGGTTATTTAAAAACCAGTGTTGCGAAACTTTTTTTTCTTATTGAGTATGATTAAGTACGATCAATTCTTATAGTATATTTATTTTTATAAGTTTTTCTCTTAACAGATCTTTAGTATGGCGGAGTATGCCTTGGGCGGCTTCCACTACAAGCCCAACGAGCGGGGCGAGGTGCCCTATTCCCAGTCGACGTACTACTTCATGAGCCACATCATGTTGGTCACAAATCTGCCCATCGCTTACTCGGCCTACGAGAAATTGGCCTTTCCCTTTCATCCGCTAGTCTGGCAGGCCATTTGCCTGGTGTTGGCGCTGGTCTGCCTCTCGCTCTGGCTGCTGCAGCGATTCTGGAAACAGTTGCCACAGGTAAATACTAGAGAGAGTTAGGTTTTGTTAGTTAGGTTTTGCAGGAAAACATCGTACTGTAGCAAAGCATTATTATATATTACAAATCAGTTAGGGTATTCAGGCTTTGGCAACATAAATAAAACAGGTTTTTCTTATGAATTGAGGTTAAGTTGCAAAGTTGATGAGGTTAGGTTGAAATGAAGTTGCATAAAAAGGGTTTGATACAAGAATTGAGGTTAAGTTGTAAATTTAGAGAGTTTGAATCGAGGTTAGGTTAAGGAATTGTGAGGTTAAGTTGAATTAAACTCTATGCAATTTACCCTTTAATTTTTGAATATTATAATAATTAAGGTTAAGTTAGGTTTTCATATACGAATTGAGGTTAAGCTAAGGATTTCTGAGGTTAAGTTGAATTAAACTGTCAAATATTCGATTTTTGGAAATTCTTGAGGTTAGATTAAGGATTTGTGAGGTTAAGTTGAATTAGGCTCCATGAATTGTACGCTATAATTATTTAATAAGTATATTGAAGGATTTTGAATAACATTTTGTTATGTCTTACGCACATATTTGTCCAATTTAGCATCCTTATTACCAGCTGCTGGTGCTGACCATGGGCGGGAATCTGTTGCCCAGAGAGCTGCCGCAGCGCAACTCATGCCGCTTGCTGTTGATCACCTGGCTGCTGTGTACCTGGATACTGCGCAGCGCCTACCAGTCGGGCATGTACCAGCTGCTGCGCCAGGACACGCAACGCGATCCGCCCCAGACAATCGCCGAGGTGCTGGCCCAGCGCTATACGATCCAGCTGGTGGCGGGCAGCGCCGAACGCTGGCTGGAAAGCTTGCCGGAGCTGCGCTCCCAGCCGCTGCGCCAGCTGGAGGCCAGCGAGCTGCAATCGTTCGCCGCCCTGGCCGCGCGCAGCGGCAGCGATGAGCGCGTGGCCATCATCACGCCCTACGAGTACTTTGGCTACTTTCGCAAGGTGCATCCGATGAGTCGGCGTCTGCACTTGGTGCGGGAACGCATCTTCACCCAGCAGCTGGCCTTCAACGTGCGCCGTCACTCGCATCTCGTCGGCGTGCTCAACAGGCAGATAATGCGTGCCCATGCCCATGGCTTCCTGGAGCACTGGACGCGTCAATATGTCAGCGCCGTCGATGAATCGGACGAGAGCATAGCCCGGATTGCCGCGATACCCTACGAAACTGTCAACGGCCAACAGCCGGAGGGCGAACTGGGCGGTGGGGGGAGGGAGGATGAGCCAGTGTCGGCCAAATTGTTGGTGCTCTCCTTCAAGGAGCTGGCCGCCCTCTTTTGGCTAAAACTGTGGGCCCTGCTGTGCGCGATTCTTGTCTTTGGCCTCGAACTGTTGCTGCATAAATAATGCCAACATTTATTCTGTGCTAAAGCGTTTTAATTAAATTACTTCATAATCCCGCAGCAGCCAGAAAACAAAGCACTTGCCACAGCCCAAACACACACACACACACGCACACACACACACACACTCGCATACACACACACAGCCCGGCTGGAGAGCTGCTCCTGCTGATAGTTGCCAGCGTTTGCTGCTCGTATCGTAAAAACGCAAAACGTTTTATCTAAAAGCGATAAATTTGCAAAACCAAAAAAAAAAAAAGCAACCACACCAAATCTTCCCTCAGCAGAAACCCCAGCTCCGACCCACAAAAAGCACACAACCCACCACATGGACATCAATTTTCTGTGTGTGTGTGTGCGAGTGTGTGGGGGTGTGTGTGTGTGACAATCGTTTGCCGGAAAACGCTGCTTAATGCCGTTGGCTAGCCACATTCTCGGATACCCTTCCCGATGCAACAGAATTTCCCTAAAATAGATAAAACTATTTGTTCTGACTGATTGATTGACTCAGTTTGATTGACTGACTGAACGAATGATTGACCGACTGCTTGATTGACTGGCTTAATTGACTAATAAAACGACTGATTGATTGGCTGACCAAAGGTTTGTTAGACTAAATAACTGGCTGACTGACTGCCTGAGTAATTGGCTGATTGATTGAGAGATATTGGCTAACAAAATGATTGATTGACTGCTTGATTAGCCGACTTACTTAACTGATTGATTTACTGCTTGACTGTATTACTGGTTAAATCTTTGATTGATTGGTGACTAAAGGACTGGCTGACTGCTTGATTGATTCAGAGATTGGCTAACAGAATGTTTGATTGACTGCTTGATTGGCCGACTGACTGACTGATTGATTTACTGACTGACTCAATGGTTGATTGAATAACTGGTTGACTGGCTGACTATGACATTAATTGGCAAGCTGACTAATCGCTTGACTGGCTAATTGGATAACTGACTGATTGAGAATTTTTGATTGGCTGACTGACTAGACTGATTGACTAATGCATTAATTGGCTGACTTATTTGCGCATTGACTGATTGACGGATCAACTTCATACTCATATTAAAAGTTCTTTGTGAACGTGTTTCACACTTTTCGCAATTTCCACCATTCCAGGTGGATTTGGACAGATTTAGATTTGAACTTAATCTATGAAGCACATTAATAAAAATCAATAAATACGTATTAAAACACATCAACTTTAAATAAACACTTTAATATTATTTAAAAAACTAGAGCCAACAATTGTGTGCATATGACATGGCTGTGGAAAAGGACTCGAGAGGCGCCCAACTTGACTTGGTACCACGAAAACCCAATTGTCCCTCCCAAGGCGCCTTTGAGTGGAGCTGCTGCTGCTGTGGCTGCTTTGCTTATCGCCTCGCACATTTGCGCTTTTCCGAAATTTTTTGCCACACTGCGCCACAAAACTGCTGTAATGGGCGCGACGTTGCCCCAGCATTCAGCATATCCAGTCGCAGTCGCAGTCGCCAAGTAGTCAACGACATCGTCATCGTAGCTGGAAATTCAAGTAAATGTATTGAACTTAAGCTCATTGCCTTTGCCTGCATTGTCCTCCCATCTCCTATCAGCATCCTTTTCCCATACAGAAGCTGGGCTGGGCTGGGCTAAAATATCAGGCTCCATGTCGCGCTTCCTCTTTAATACTCTACGCTGGTAGAAAAAACTTTATGCAATTCTTTTTATAAAATGTCTCCTACTTTTGTTTTTTTTTTTTTCATGTACGCCTGGCCTGCATCATTCATGGCACGACAACGAGCTGGGATAACGGGCGAGTGAAAGCCGAATTGTAGCGAGTGGGAGACTAGCGAGTAAAATAAGCCAGCGAGTGGAGCGCGGAAAGCAATAGCTTATTTTATATGGGTAACTGGGTAACTAGCGCAGGAAAAGTAACGAGTGTATATTTTCATCGATTAGCAGCGAGCGGAAGATTAGCGAGTAAAAAAAGCCAAGCAACTGGGATTCAGCGAGAGTGAGACGCCAGCGAGTGGAGCGCGCGAAGCAAAAGCCTATTTTTTAAGGGTAACTGGGTAACGAGAGCAGAAAAAGTAACGAGTGTATATTTCAACGAATGCCTAAAAAGAATTGAGAGTAAGAAACGAGCGAGTGGTGCTATGAATGCAGCGAGTGGAGGAAGAGTTTATATGTATGCAACGTATATCTGTTGCCAGGGACATTTATAAGCTGTACTCGCTGTTATTTATCACTATGCGTGACAGCAACCAACGAGTTAAGCAGCAGCGAGTACTGCGGCGACTGTTAAGTAAAAGGCAAGATAAAAGAGCCTTTGATGCCAGTTACTGTGAAAAAAACTAAAACAAAAAGCTGGCGAGTGTGGCATCAAGGAAACGAATAGAAATAGTTTTGAAAGAAATTATTGGCTGAAAATTTCAGATGCCAAAAAGCTATGCATTTCAGTTTTACATGGCTTAAAGCACAGCGAACGAGACGCTCATTAAGATCGAAGAGTAACGAGTAGGCCAGCGAGTAGAGGGAGGAGTAACGAGTAGCTTGATTAATGAGCTGATTGACAACGAGAGTAAAAGTGCAGCAAGTACAGTCTCCAAAGCAGCGAGCAAATAAACGGATTAGCGACGAGTACGCAAATAGCGAGTAATCCTATTTCAACGAGTGAATGATGTACGGAATAGAGGGCATGCCCAGTGCTGCTTGAAGCCCGCTGCTTAACTTTTATGGCCACGACTAGCTTGACGGAGCCTTGAGTCAACTCGTCCGGACTACGCCCGGCGATTGGCAGTGGCTGTGGCAATACTTTGGCTCGTTTGGCAATGAATTTTTATGGCGTCAGCCGAAACGACGAGACAAGGCAACAAAAAACAAATATATTCATGACAAGATTATGTGCGAGTGCACTTAAAAATTAGAGCATGGGGCGAGGACCAGGAGCAGGAGGAGAGGGAGGAGGAGGAATTTTATCAGCTGCGACGTCGGCGTCGCCTGCCGCACAAACTGGCAATTTCCGGCCGCGGAATTGCAGCTAATTAGCTAATCAACACAATTATGGGCCAGAGACATGGCCAGAACAGAAGCCAAGCAGTTGGCCAAATGCAACGGAAGTTAACCAGACACACAGCCCAGTTCTCGACCTAGCCCCGCTTCCCGCTCAAGTCCGCCAACCGAGCGCAACGACACATCCGCCATTTTGGGGCCATGTTACTGCAGCTGCATCCACATTGGCCAAGCAGCTGGAGCGGACCACGTGGCGTATGAGCTATCTGGCATCCACTTGAAGCCCGGATAGTTTTTATGGCATGAATTTATCAGCGGAACGTAATGCCTTCTAGTCCATCTACCATATTGGCTGCAAGTAATCGAAATGTGAAGAGGGAAATATTCAGCTTCAGCTGAAGATGTGCATTGTATAGAAGAGACTGCTCTAGTTTGGACTGGAAGATACCCTGTAAGGTATATTAAAAGTGTGTTTCTGTTTTCTTATCGATCTTTACAAACAGTTGTAGGGCCTTATCATGGCACCCAAGGGTGTGCGCAAGTCCAAGACTCTACCTTGAAAAAAAAATATTTAGTTAAGCAGCTAAAAGTAAAAAGTGAAGTGCGATAAACCGGAAGCTACATGCCAAGTTTGGTAACGATAGCTCATAAGACCTGGAAGATATGCGCAAAAAACAGACGGTTGTTATCGATTTTTATCGATTACAAGCTATCGGTGATTCGATATAAAACCTAGGAGCTTTAATGGATGCACCCGGCCGATGGGCGAGGAGAAGCTTCCTTTGCTCGTAAGACCTGGAAGATATGCGTAAAAAACAGAAGGTTGATATCGATTTTTATCGATTACATGCAAAAGGGGCAAGTTATCGGCGATTTGATATGAAATATCGGAGCTCCAACTCTTACGTTCCCCGAGAACGACCCGTTCATAAGGACTTGGCTGGATGGACCCGGCCGATGGGCGAGGAGGAGCCTCCTTCGCTCATAAGACCTGGGAGATATGCCTAGAAAACAGAAGTTTGTTATCGATTTTTATCGATTACATGAAATCGTTGCATGTTATCGGCGATGTGATGTAAAATTTATCTCTTCGTGACAGGAATTACATAAAAACTGTCAGGAACCTCTTGCCTTAATTGTCTACGTCTACGACCCGTCTAAACTTGGGACTTGGCTGAAAGGACCCGGCTGATGGGCTCGGAGAAACCTCCTTCCATCTGTTACACATGTTTGCTCAAAGCCCTTTAAGGGGTTCTACTTCCGAGAGAAATTTATGCATTTATTCTACGTATTTGTATTTCAATTGAATTAGTTCGATATGGATGGATCCAATAATTAGTTCTTGTACTCCCAGGCCCGATAATCCAATGGACAGACCTCGCGCCTGCGCAGCCAGCGCGAAATGCAATGGAAATGATAAACGTGCTGGCAAATGCCGCTGGCCTCGGGACACGGCTCCTCGGGATCCTCCGGACACTGGTCCTCGCTCTGGTTCGACTGACATTCGATGCATGGATCCTTAATCAGGTTGCGGCAAATGGCGCACGTATCAACCTGTACATCTAGATTCCATTTATGAATATAGCTGAACATTGTGTGTACGGCATGGACTTACCCCAGGACCAGAGCGCATTCGCATTCCACTGTTGCGGAAATGTCGAAAGAAAGAAGGGAAAAAAGGGAGAAAAGGGGAAAAAAGATAGATAATTAATTTGAATTTTGAATTTTTTCTTTTACCCGGCGAATTGGTTTTCTTTTAAGGCTCTCACATTCATAATCTCGAAACGCTTGCGTTCCTCCTGGTTTGGGTCTTTCTTCTTGTTCTCAATTTCTTTCATATTTGTTTTTTTTTTTTGTTGAGCAAAATTAAGAAATTCAAGTAAACGTCTAAATTTTTCTTGTGACTTGTGATTCGATACGACGGAAAGGCAATACTACGGCAAACATCAGAGTTGTTTTGAAAAAAAAAACGCAGTGTTAAAAGCTGTCAGCTTGTGAGTGTTGTAAAATGGCGCAAGCAGCACGCATAACCTCCAAATGCAACTGGGCTTGAATGAATGTTGTAAAGTTTCCGCTTTTATTTATTTATAAACTAATGTATGTATTGTATAATAATATTTCTGGAAATCCCAGGCGCGATTGACCAAGGGACACACCTGACGCACGCCGTTATGTTTGGCAAAATGGCGCCGAAAGCTGTCAGGGAACTAAGTCTGAACTAGTTCAAGTGCATTGTTCAATTGACTAGCTCAACTATTGCTAAACGTGAACTGGTTCAAAAGCGAGTACCATTTGAACAAAAAAATGTACTCTGATCGTTGGAGAAATACAAATTTTGAAATTAATATGCATGTAACGTATGAAAATCTTAAAGCATGCCACATAATACCACATATTTACATACCACATATTAATTAATTTTATATCTTAAGCGGTTCATTTGCTCCACATGTTCATCGCCATGGTTCACGTGAGCTTTTGTGCACTTTTGCAATTAGCCAACACTAAGAACGGGCTGCTGGTTCATTGAACTTGCGATGGGGGATCTCCAGCTGAGCGTGCTTGAAATTCATTAGCTTCAGTGCACAAGGAAGAAGAAGAGAAAACAAAATGGCAACTTTTATAAGGGTTCTACATCATTATGATCTTCATCATCATCATCATCATCATCATTGGCAACAACATTATTATCATGCTTAATATCCTGTGTCAACTGTTGTCCATTCCATTTGCATTTTTGCAATTATTTCAATTAAATTGACAAAAGAAACGTCTGGCCGCGGGCCCAAGGCACGACGCCAGCAGCTCAGCCGCCGTCTGAGGGATGTGGAAGGGGGGGTGGGGGAGGCGGGCTGCGTTTGGCGAATATAATTTCCTCGTGCCGGATGTGACAATGAATACGCATTAATAAGTACACACATGTGTGTGTGTGTGTGTGTGTGTGTATGCATGTTTACAATTTTTGCGTTCACCGAGCGGCCGGTCATTTCGTTGCTTTGTCTGTGTGTGTGTGTGTGTGCGTGTGCGTGTGCCTTCCGGTGTGTAAATTGATACGCCCGTTCATTTATCCAACTGTTCACCGACCGCCCCATCCAACTCTCGCACTCTCTCACTCCCACTCAGGCACTCTCGCAGCCAGTGTGCACCCACTTACCGACAGACTTAACCGCACAGCGAGCGCATGAATGAATGAATGGCTGGCTAATTTTGTAGAGAGGCGCGCGCGCACGGCACGCGCTTTTAACAATATTAATATGCACAATAATAAAAATGCAATGACAGCAGCGGGACAAATGAAGGATAAGCCGCAGCGAAGGGGTCTCCGCTGCGTCTCGCACAGCAAGACAAAGGCGCAAAATGAAAGAAGCAAAGCAAATAAATTTCATTGTAGGCATCACCAGGCACAACGCACAACACTCTGCTCGCGCGTGACACTGTCGCCGGCGCTGCCAGCAGGCAGTCGGCCTGCTTGGCGGCATTTCCAATTGGATTTGACAGCGAGAGCAGGTCCTTTTCGAGCGAGTCTCTTATTCGCATGTCCTTCTGTCTTATTGTTGTGCTTCAGCGCAACTGTGTTGCCCGAATTGGAAGCGAATTCCAGAAAAAAAGCTAGAAATAGCTCCAGTTATAGACATGGGTAGAAAAAACTAGGAGTAACAAGATATAAATGGCATTTTTATATATTTAAAAGCTGTTTTATTTCACCTTTATCTCAGCACTTGACCAGGGTAAAGGGGCGAATAGCGCCAAGGAGTAAAATAGGTTGCTCAACCAGCGACAAAAGTGGTGACAAAAGAACGTAAATGCGAATGCCTTGGAACAATTATATTATAGCCAATGGCAGCTATAAATTGGCCAAAGTGGCAACATTGTCGCGTGTTTGTCAAGCACAACCTCGTACATGTGCGTAATATGATTATTTACATGCTGCCAGTGCTGCCATGTATATTTTTTTGTAATCTATTTTTTTTTTGCCCCGCCGTGCGCGTGCTGTAAAGATGAAATTATATGATTTGAATAATAATTGAATTAGAAAATCATAGTCAAAGCCATGCGCCACTCAGTTGTTGGCTTGCGGCGCAAACAAATAGCCGCCGTCAGCAGCGTATGCCCCACCCAACCGCCAGCAAATTATTGTCACATACGCAAATTGACATGCATGCACATACATTGCGCCCGCTGCTGCATTTATGCAGCTCAAGTCGTCGCTATGCCCTAACATGCTATGCATTTTAAGGGGTAAAAATTTTAATTTGCAGCCGGCGGCGTAAATTAGGGCTTTTTGTGAATTAACTTGCTGGCAACACATGTGCACACACTGGCAGCGCTGCCAGCTTATTGGCCGATCGACAGCTGATCGCTGCGCGCTTTAAAACGAACGGGTTCTGAAAGAGAGTTGTGAAATTTGTGTTTTATTTTCTGTGCGCGACAAATTTGTTAGATTTAACGCGTGGAATTCATTTAAACGGCAACGATGCCAACGAGCGCGTTTGTAACATGGCAAAAGTTGCATGCTAAAGAGTGTCGTGAAGCGTGCGGGTCGAGCGGTCGGTTGGCCAGAGGTGTAGCCGGGGGGCGGGGGCGGGGCAACTTAAAGCGGCTGCCAAATGGCGTCGTCCTTATAACTTGGCTCTAATGCGCACGACATTTGTCGCCTTCAAATGGTTAACAAGTTTCTGCAAACAGCGGCAGACAGACATCATTTACTGCACACACACACACATACGCGTGTGTCTGTATGCAAGTGTGTGCGCCTTGTAATCATGTGAATCCGTTTAAACTGTCGAAGTGTATTGTGCGTCATTATTCTCTTTCGTGCCATTAGACTTGAATAGTTTTTTCAATATAGAAAAAAAAAAGACGAATGCAAATCGCAGCGGCGACGGCGCTGCTTATCGATGTACGTGTGTGTGCGTGTTTGTGCTTGCACTTGCTCGCCTTTGCCAGGCGGCGTATGCAGCTCATCAGCAGGCAAAATGGCGACCGTTCAAAGTATCTATTGCTTGGCCATTAAATACCAATAATACCAAAAAACGTGAATAAGCTGCAGTTTGATTTTGCTTAGCTCGCAGCGTACCAAGCGCGTTCCAGTTAGAGCCCTTGGAATGCAACGTTGTCACTTGACTGCGTTTCCACTTAAGTGCGCGTCTTCTTTTTTGTCTCTTTTATCCACTTAACTGGCGCTGCGGAATTTTGAGCATCAATCTTTTTGGTAGCAGCAACACATTTTGGACTCTAAAGTTTGCCTTTTCGTTTATAATTGCGGCCAATTGCGTTCAATTGCAACAAAGCGCTTAAATAAATCATTTTAAAAATTTTATTGAGCCCCGCAAATTGCATTTTAAATGCACATAAAATTCTGTGTGTGCGTTCGCCTCATTACAAAGATCGATGGCAAAGCGAGTAAAAGTGTTGCCAGCCAAAAGTGCTTGACTAACAGATACCCTGTAAATGCGTAAAGTGAGCCCTCTGTAAAGGGCACAGGTAAATATTGTACATAAATTTACTTTATTTCCAATTTTCTTTTATATTTTATCAAAAGTTTAAAATGTGCAAGAAACCAGTGTTTGAAAACGTCTTCATTTTGGTGCATGCTTCTTTTTGTCTACTTGTAACAAAAACTTAACTAAATTTAAACCTCATATCCCAAATCGTTCAATTGTAGCTTCAAAAGTTCCCAAGTTACGAGGGGTTGAACCATCGGTTAGCCCCTTTTCGGTCATGCTCTGGCTACAGGGTATTCGAAAATAGAAGCAAATGGGCAGCTGGCCAAACAATTTGAATGTAAATTGTTGCGCTTTTGATAATAAGGCATGAGCCGAAACGGCAAAAATGAAAGAAAGAAAAAATAAATACAAAATAAAACAATTAAAATCCATTTCTATGCACTGGACCATTTGTTTATTTATAATTCTCTATAAACGCTTAAATACCTTTAATTTATATTTGCCAAAAGATTAAATTTAATTCAATTTCGCACGTTAATTTTCGCCATTTATTATTGCAATTCAATGAACCCAATTCCCAAATCGAGGAGATGTTTTGGTACCCTTTTCTACTTCGAAAGGATTTCTGTCGAATCCCTCGCTGAACTATCTCGTGATTAGGCTCATAGTTTGAACCATCTTGCTGGTTCAGTTCACGGTTTGAACCAATGTTTTCACAGGTTTAAAGACTCTAACCCATGCTTTTTACATTCCTTTCACTTTCTTAAAAGAAAAACTAAACGATATCCACACTGAAGTTACAATTTTTTCTCAAATCAGATTTGTCCTTAACCCTTCCTTCCCTCCCAGCATTAAGAGAATAATTGTTTATGCCAAAACTCTCATTTTTATTTTTAATTACAATTAAAGCCGCAATTCTTATTTGTCTCAAGACAAATTTAGTTTCAATTTGATTCAGTTTTTGGTTGATTTTACGACTAGTATTTTTGTAGTTAGGAGTTATCCAGCTGTTAAAATTGAATTTATTTAGAGCAGATTTTCCGCTTCGAGAGATGCTTAGCCTTACCTTCTTCCGTGACGATGTGAGCCATGTTAATATAAGCTTGACAATTTCCTGAAGAAAAGGCGGATAATTGGTAAAGAAGAAGAGGAGAGGCAAGATCCAAGGTTTACCTCGAGTGTGGCGATAATTGTGGTCCCCTTCATAGCCTTTTAAAATGTGAAGCTCGAATTTGAGCTTAGAAAACTTCTTTTTGTAGTTAAATTTTGAATTTCTCATTTATATTTTGGGTGTTAATTGTAGAAAAAAAAACAAAAACATCTTTCTATCATCAGAATATAACTGCAATAGGTCGTATTACATATACCGATAAGATCATGATTATATAGCTCGTATAATACCTTGCGACACACATTATTTGAGAGTCTTGCAATTGTAAAGAACAAATACCTGCTCAGAATGAGAAGTATTACCAGATGGAGGAGAGATCACTCGAGTGAGATCTGTCTGCACTTACCTCTTGGTAATTCCCTGGGCGAATATACATTCAAAAGTTACGAATCATGAAATAAACAATCACATCAAATCCTGCACGAGATCGTATATATATATATATATATATGTGAGTATATCTGAAGGGGGAACTTTGGTTCTCACTCACCCTTCTTGGTTACGAAAAACGATATTTAGTTGGAAATAAATAGAATCGCGTAAAACTTGATCTGGACTTCTGTTTGAGCATTTAAAATTTAGCGCCGTGTACAAATAGCATCTGTGACGACTGGAGAATGGTGAGGAATGGGGGGAGGGGGAAAGAAAGGGGTTGGGATGAGTCCTTGATGGGTTTATGCGAATCCCTTTTTGGGTACTCACCATCATTGTGTACACACCCATTCACACGAACACACAAACCGCTTCGGAACGTAATTTCGCAACACAAACTGAATTTGTAGACTTTTTGATTTTATTTGTTTCTTTCAACAGAAATAAACAAAGGGAAAAAGTAGATCAAATTTTGCAATTTATACAAGAATTTTGAAAACTAGAGCTGCTGGCTCCAGCTGAGCTCCACCTGAAATGAATCTGAATCTGCCTTTCGCCTGGGCTCATTCATGTTTATGTCGATCTCGATTTCAAGGGCTGCTCAGGCTTTACAAACTCAAATTCGATTCACATGGCTATCTGTGACGGATTGAGAAAGTTATAATACCCTATCTAAGGCTTAACTGAAAGGTAGCTAAGCAGGTGCCCAATTTTGGCACAAGCTAGTCAAAGGTTAAATAAAAATAATATTCTTTTTGCAAGGATGTTTTGCGAGTTATATAAAAAATCATCGGACGTTGGCCTCAGGTACCAGGTACCTCAGTACCCAAAAGTAAGGAGTAGCCAAATGTAGCGAGTAAACAAAAGTAACTAGTAAACAAAAGTAACGAGTACCCAAATGTAAAGAGTACCCAAATGTAAAGAGTACCCAAATGTAAAGAGTACCCAAAAGTAAAAAGTACCCAAAAGTAAAAAGTACCCAAAAGTAACGAGTCACCACAAGTAACGAGTAGCTAAATAAATTGGGGTGAAAGTATCAGTCAGAGCGACGAGAAGTCAAAACTAAAGCGCAACCTAATGGAGTAGAGCACTCAGAGTAACTAGTACCTAGAGTAGAGTTCTGTAAAGTAACGAGTACCCAAATGTAATGAGTTCCCAAAAGTAACGAGTAGCACAATAAACTGTGGTAAAAGCAATTAGAGCAGTCGAGGGTCGACACTTCTGCCAAATATTATGTACTCGCCTTCCCCTAACTCATTTAAGACAAAACAAAACCTTTACCAGGTCGGCTGAAATCATAAAACTTTATTTTAAATTGATTTTGGCTGTGACTTTCCGCTTAAAGTACTCCCTGCACCCATTGAAACAAGTCATACTGAAGGAAATAGGATGACGACATATACATATATATATCCTGAACAAATTGACAACGAGTATAATGTTTTTCTGTAACAGGCAGAAGGAAGCATCTCCGGCCCCAGAAAGTCCATATATTCTTGATCAGTATCAATAGCCGAGTCGATCTAGCAATGTTCCTAGTACGAGCCCGCGCAGTACGAGTTTGTTTCCGATAATCGATAGCTTGCCCCTTTTCCACGCAATCTATATCGAAATCCTGGTTTGAGAAATTTTGGTAAACAAGAGATCGAGCCACCTAACTTGATGCTCTAATATATTATAATTAAGTATATTTCATTTAATAGCTATCGCAACCTCGTCGCCACAAGCTTTAAATCAAATAAATATACCAATTCGTATTGCCCACCAATATGAGCGATAATTTTAATGCAATTAACTGAGAATATACAAATATTCTATAGCACAAGGTCTACTGCTGTAGATAATTTCATCAAGATTGCTCAAGAAACAGGGTTATTGAAGAAAACTGTGTTTTGGCTGGCCACGAGTTTAAGGCAGCTGCGTAAATTGCAAGAATTTCTGTATACATGTACACACACACATTCACCCGCGTCTTCACTACGACCCAATTATTGGTGTGGCTGTTTAGTAGAGGCAGCGGCAAGTAGTGCGGTCTGTTGCGAGCTCGAACCCATAGTCCTTCAGAGAATGCACGAACATACATTCTGTCTACAATCAAGTATCCAAACAAACATAGCTTGGCCATATTGCCAGTGTTTTTGATTTATTAATTGTAAAAAATCAAGAAATTTTTTTTGTTGCATCTGTGATTTTATTTTGATAGACGATTAATAGAACAAAAAAATATCAGCTTGTGACGCGCAACCCTCATTATTCTGTTCAACTGGATTCCGTGCAAAAACTGTATTTAACTACGAGAAAAGGAATTCATATTAAAAGCAATCTGGAATGAGATCCCATTCAGGGTACAGCTTACCCCCATTATGGCGATGCACGAGGCGATTGCGTCCAAAATATTATTCCAAATGTGTCCGCAGCCCTTGCACACAGATATAATGTATTTTCGATTTGTTTGGCGGGCAGACCTTTTTGGAAACCAACCGCGACAATGTAAATGAATGAAGCTTACTTCCTGATGTGATGCGACAACGACGATATGGGCGAACACAAAAAAAAGTAAGTTTAAGTGTAACAAAAAAAAAAACACGATTTTTTTTTTACGTTTTGCTGCAGTTTGGTTTTTTTTTTTGGGGGGCTTTTTGGGTTTGTTTTGTTCTGTTTTTTTAATGTTATCTAGGTGCGTTTTCCTAATACATATATCTATGTACAGAGCGAGCATAAAAGATGCATAAATAAGCTAAAAGATGAAATGAAAGATTAAATTGTTGAATTTATTCAAATATTTACCATCGACGAAGTAATCGAAACGTCTGAGAATTTTGAGTATGTGAGTGTGCTGTGTTTGTGTGTGTAAACACTGGAGGTTTTTTTTAAGTGTTGGTTAACTAGAAAAAGTGACGATTCATAAAACTGGCCTCATTTAAGGTTTTCCAACACTTACGTTCTATTTTCTTTTTTTTTTACTGTATACTACAGATGGGAGGATGAATTTGTGCCACAAACAGTTTATACATATTGCCTTTGATCGACTAATCCAGCAAACTGGAAAGATTTGAATAAAAAATTTAAGATTAATTTTATCTAATTTATCTCGTACTTACCCCTATGGAAACTCTGGTCTGTGGTACCGTCGCATCAAAGATGTTAAGTCAGCTAAAACGCAAATACACCAAGCAGATCGCCATTTATCAGGGTTTGATTATTGTGTGCTCTTGTGTGTAACATTGTAGACTTAACTGGAAAAATCAAGAGCAAATACCCGACCATATTTGTGATTATAATGGAAGGAAGGTCTGCTTTACGACAGAGCTTCATTGGCAGCTCTATGGGTAATATCTCGAGGAGGGTTGCAAGCAGAAGTCCCATCTTATTGGCCTAAGCTTTGCTTTGTAATTGAGAAATAGCTCAAGGTCGGGAGTGCTCGACTAGGGGTTACCCTGAACCCTCTAACAAAACCAAATCACGCAAATGAGAAAGCTTCCGATAGTCAGGAATGTTTACTAGCCCTTAAAGCCCAAGAGTTTTGGTCAAACAGGATTTCGATATCGATTGCCTGGAAACGGGGCAAGTTATCGATTATCGGAAAAAAAAATCAAGTATCCACCTCTTTTAGGTTCCGAGATCTTTGCGTTCGTAAATACAGACAGACGGACGGGTAGACAGATGGATGAGGCTAGATGGGTTCAGAGCAATTCAGAGAAATTGAAGCCAAGGCGTGAACCAAAACCTGGGCTTACGCACCGAACCAATGCACCCTTTTTGCGCACTTACATCGTTTACTTACACGTTTTTTTTGAGTGTATTTTCATATAGCATTTCTAAGTAGCACACTTCCTGACATTGACATTGACATTCGAACGAAATTTGGTACGAACTAAACAAAAAATTTACATATATATTTTCTTCTTCTCGCAATTCTAAATTCTTCTTTTTAAAACAATTCTCCAGCGTAGAAAATTCACAACGCGTAATTTAACCACAAAACGTATTTTTCTCACATTTTTTCTTATTTTTTTTTTGTACAACAAATAATTTCAGAAAGTTGGAGCTCCTGACTGTAAGAGAGCTCGAACTGTAATGAGAATTGCGAAGATGTGAGCCAGTGCCTAGATCCGTTACCAAAGCCTACTCCGATATTTTCTCGCAATGTGCCTGCTCCGTTCTCAGAAATTCAATTGGATTTCGATTTTGTATGCATTAATAATTAGTTGGGGCCAGGCTCACGAATGTCGCATGTCTACAAAATGTGCAAAAATTGAGAACATATTCAATTTTATTTAGGATATGCGTGCTGGTATTTTATTAGTATGTTTGGTGTTAGTGTTGGAAAATGTCGAAGGCATGGCTGGCGTTTATGAGTTGACAAATAATGTATAGACATTAAGTGTTGGAAAAAACTGCGTTGCATTGTCTGAAATTAATTTTGAGAAAATCTGTAATAAAATTGTATTAAATTCAGAATTTTCTCATTCTATTAGTTTTCTCTATAAGCCAGTGTTGGACAACTCAGCTATTTTCTGGCTAAATTTGGCTATTTTCAGCGGTTGTCAGCTGCATTATTTTGAAATTTGCTTTGCCAGCTATTTTAAACAGTTTTGGCTACTTTTTCTAGATATTTGAACAAATATTTTAGTAGTATATTAATATACCCTAAGCTCTTGGGTAATGTGTAAAAGGGGTATATTGGTATCAAGCTCAGCAATTACGAGCTGCACAATTACTTTCACATATCCGTAAAAACGTAAATTTTAACAAGGGTATTTCATATTCGAGCCTCTTATTTGATTGTATCAGGATTCAGACTCGATGAACTATCAAAACTTAGCTGGAGAATATTTGAATCTGGACTGTCAAATGAAACGCGATGCTTGATTTCTGTGTATACCCTGTTGTATATTGGATTATTATTTATTTCGTTAAACTCTAATTTAATTTATTTTTATTTTTTGGGTTTTTTTTTTATGTCAATAAACAACTATTGCGAACAAACTGTTCTGTTCGAGCAGCCTCAGAGACAGAATAATATATATACACACACAGTTTACGGCTCAATGGCTTAAGCTCGATTTGCTTTTGCTGTTGGGGATACAGATTGGGTGTCTTTGATAGCCTCTTGCAGTTTATTTTGCAGCTCACGATCGATGCGTTCCTTGGCCCGAAAGACTTTCGATTGTATATAGAAGGAGCCACCGGTTGTCTTTTCGTTGGCCCGAAACAGATGCTCAAAATTGCCACGGATCTCTTCGACGTTGGATAGATCCTTAACATTGAGTATCTGTTGGGCCTCGTGCAGGGTCATGCCCTTGACAGCCAGATCTGGACACTTCGATTTGCTATTTACGTTCGATCGATGCTGGTTCGCCGCCGCCCGCGATGCCTCGATCTCCTGTCGAACTGCCTTGACAAAGGCTCGTCCCACAGACTGGGCACCGTAGACAATGATCCTCGCAAAATGTTTGGCCATGTTCTCCCGCTCACTAGCTCCCCCTTCTGTCTGGGAGTGTGCCTCGAATCGATCCAAAGAATTTTACGCGTATGTTTTTAAACATTAATGTACAGAATTTTCTATGTAAAAATATCAAAAAGTATGTGCTCCCGATTTATTTTCATTTGAGATGTGACAGAAATTGAAAAGTATTAATAAGTGAAATCAAACCTTCATGTTGCTTAATATCTATATCTGCATAGACAACTCTTCGTCTTGACGGACTGATCAGGTGTAGAAACTAAAAAACTACACAATGTTGATCTTTTCGGCGCCCAACGTGGGTACATACCTCTAAAGCATTTCTTTAAATATCTGGGAATAAGTAAAATTTATTTATATTAATTATGATTGAAAACATCCTATTAAAAATGTCAGACTGCCCTAAACGTTAAATATATATATTGGCGCCCAACGTGGGTCGTTCACTTAAGAATAACCTTGGCAAATACTCAAAATGAGTTTTTGCCTATTCGGAAAGAACTTCTTATTTACGACAAATGTATTTTGAGTTCATATTAAATGATCCCAGGGATAGATGTAAACCTAGAGGGGAACTATTGACAAACGAGAGTTAATGTGGCGAAAGTGAAGACAATATTTCTGGTTTCATCTCTGGAGGCGGTCACTTATAATCTACCTAAAGTGAAGTCTAAGTTTTCAGGTGAACGTCGCTTATTCTGATCTGGAATGTATATGCACTTCCTAGTTTGGAAGAACTTCCAAGTACTCATTAGAACTTTAAAATACTCCTTTTCTTTGTGGGGCATAAGAACAGCTCGGTTTTGGGGACATTTTCGAGGTTGTGCGTGTGTGTAAAGCCCGTAAAGAAATTATGCGCAAATTGACTTATTTCCGGAGAAAGCGATGCGCAAGCTTACAATGTGATAGTCGCCCTCTGGGCACGTAGCTAGACAGAGAGGGAAAGGGAGAGGGAGAGGCACAGAGGCAGTGACAATCAGATAAAGAGGGAGAGATGCGATATGATGCCATGTGATGTGATGTGTGCCGGGTATTAACATAATTACAATAATGACTTGTTGCCGGTCAATGTCAGAACGGGGCCGACAAAATGGAAATTGTAACTCCGGACACCGGACGCCGGACGCCAGACTCCGGAATTTGTGGCCATAATTTCGAGAGTCAAGTTGTCAGCAGTTGCGGCCCCGCATTTGCATAAGCTCAACATGCACTTGGGTCTTTTTAAAGCACAACCAACCGAATCGAATCTAACCTCATATAATGTAACCAAACCCAGTCACAGTGCTTCGACACGCCCTTTGCCGCACGCGTCCACATTGGCAATTTACGCAGTGTGCCCAGCCTAGCCGCAAATGCACAACAATGCTCAATGCAATTGCAGTGCCGCACAGTGGTTCGCATGTGATTGAAATCAGCAACAAAAGTTAGCTTGATGAAATCCACATAAAATGTATAGAATATTATACAAACGTTTTTCTTCAACTTTCAACCCTTTCGGATCACCTTTATTCTTTCCAAAACTTCTCCAAACACTGAAGTTATTTATATCGATAGCAGTAATCGATAACAGCAATCGATAACAGCTATTTAAACATTTATTCAGAGGTTAAAGCTCAATATGTGCGGACCTCGAGTTGTTACAAAATAAGTTAAAGCCCATTTTAATCTCTTTAACCGAATATATCGATACACAGCAATCGATAACATTTGTTGCAAGCTTTTTAATTCAATCAATCAGCATAAAAAGCTTAATATGCATGTTATTTTTAAAATACAATAAGAGCGTAACTAATCTTTAAAGCCGTCCGTATCGATAACAGCAATCGATAACTTTATGCTAACTGTTAGTTTTAACATATTTTTGCCCAGTGTGCGCCGCCTTTCCCATTTGACGCTGAAATCCACAAACTGTAATTGATCACATTTGCGTTTGTCGTTTGATTTCATTGTCTTGTGCGTGAAACGACACGAGACGACGGGGTTCTTTTGGAGCTTGGGAATTTGAGGTTAGGTGCGTGTAGCGGCGGGAGAGGGAGAAATGAAGGGGGTTCGGGCGCTTCCAATTCCGAAAAAAGCCACAGCCTGATGGTTGTTATTGTTGCTGGCGCGCAAGCTCATTCATTATGCAAACACCTCCACCTGACTGTGGCCCATGGTGCGCCTCCAGCTCATCAACTCGCTCACGCTGCCTCCCTTCCTCCTTTCCGTTCCCCCTCTTTCACTCTCTCTCACTCTCTCTAACTACATTTTGCGATTAGTTGCCATTTAAACTGCTGTTACCCCTCGTCCCCTCTCTCGCCCTCGTCTACGGTCGGACTCCTGCTCTGATCTGTCGCTGTTGGCCGCCAAAGCATTTTGATTTCCGCACTGCATCCGGCTATTTTAATCCCTGGACATCAGCTGCCTCCCCAAAAAAACTGAGCAACTAAGTGTTGCAAGTCGCGAGTGCTCGAATCGCAGATACCCTTTAGTCAGCAACGAGTGAGTGCTATACACGCACACACCTTTGCAATATGGGATTTTATTTCCCTTTAAGTTAATTTTTGTTGTTTGTTTTGTTTAGAAATTTCCAGGGTATACATAAGGCTTTCAAATATTTACATATACCCAGCCGTAATCCCCTCTGAGATTGACTTAACAATCGACTTGAATTGGCTAACAGCTTCGACGATGCTTTTTTCACTCTGTTACATATATTCTTTGTACTCGTTATACCCATTTGCAATGGCTACAGGGTATACAAACACAACGTTAAAGTGCAAATGCACCAAGAATTGAGTATCAATCACAACAAACCGACAGCTAGCATATCCTACAGGAACTTTGCTATTAATCTACAATTAATAAGTCATTTAAGCAATTGAATTATGGAAATAAATGAAGACTTCTATAAATTTTCCCAGTGTGGCAACGCTCAGAGTTTTCAATTTCCCAAAAAATGGGAAAAGGGCTGCCATCTCTTTAAAATCTTACATTTGGCATACCTAAATGGCAACATTTTTGGTAGAGCTATTTTTTAGGCATTTTCAAGGATACAATCACTTTGACAACATGTTAAAGTGCCTGTTAACTTTGACATGTTAAAGTGCCTGTTAACTTTGACAAAAGCTTGAATACTTAAAAGGTAGATGAACTGCCTGTTTGATTTTCAAACGTTGCTAAAAGTTACGGACATAGAACATATATTTTGACAACATGTTAAACTGTCTGAGAGAATGTTGTAAAATAAAAATATAAGTTGACAGAATGTTAAAGAGTCTGACTAATTTGACACAAGCATAAGCTGTTAATATGCTTTAGAAGATTTTGTATGCAAGTTTGACAGCATGTTATCTGCTGTAAGTTTTGACAGGTGTATAAGGGACTAAAATGCCAGACAGTCCTGTTAAATTTAAAAGTGGGTGTTAGCTTCGACAGGAAGTAGAGAATGTTAGCTTATAAATTTGATAGCGCGCTTGTTAGCATTAAAGTGCCTGTCAACTTTGATAAGAAGTCAGTAGCAGTATATGTCAAATGGCAGCGAAGAAATGGAACCAAAATTTGACTACAAGTTAAATTGACAAGCGCATCACATTGACAGCTGCTCAAATGCTATTAGATTGCATTTAATGTTGACCACATGTTAAAGTGGCTGCCAATTTCGATTGGCAAATCAAATGACTGAAGAGCTAATTAATGCTTATTTTTGTGAGAGTTTCTTTCGATTGAGTTAGTTCATATAACCGCTTGGTTAGGGTATACAAATTGACAAATGGAATGAAGGGGCGACAGAAGCGAGTGGAGACAGAGTTATAGAGAGGGAGAGAGGGGCGTGGAGTTGGCAACGAATGCGAACGCAGTTCACTATTTACCACACATGAACGTGGGATCTGAACGAGAACGTGAACGTGAATGTGAACGTGAATGTGAATGTGAATGTGAACGTGGGTGATGCATGGCGCTGAAAATGTTTAGGCCTAGTGTCTGGTGTCGCATTCATTGCCATTCATTCGGTTGCTGCCGTTTCGTGGTTGCCTATTGCCATTGCCTGTTGGCTGTGATACCCTAGACGCATTCAAAATGTGTGCATAGGGTATGATGCTTTTGTGCGAATGCATAAACTTTAGGCCGAGTCAAAGTCATGCTCTGGTAGAACTCGAAAACTTTAAGAGCTAGTTGCCCATACCATACGCAGCTCGATAATTTCATTCATTTTTATAATATCGATATATATCGATTTTGAGATATGGCATTTCAAGCATATTTCAGAAACCTTGAGAACTTGAGACTTGAGTTTTGGAACATATATTTACCTATACCAGCAGCTCGATTATATCATTCAATTTCATAATATCGATAAATATCGATTTTAAGATTCGGTTTCTGAAGCATAACTCGAAGATTTTAAGTGCTAGATTCACCAAGCTTGGTATGAAGGGAACTTGAAGCAGAAGTTTGTGTGTATTGAAGCTAGATGCAGGGTATATTTTGTTCGAGCCCTCCCGACTGAAGCACTCTTATTGTTGTTGTTGCTTGTGGCTAACATGCAAGCTTAGGATTTGGAAAACAATTTCACTGCTAGTGGAATGTCAACGTCAGGCCCGTGCCCGTGCCCGTGCCCGTCCCCGTGCCCCCGCCCGTGTACGGTTCCAACACTGGAGCGCTTGCATTTGGTGACCCTCCAGACACACGGACTTCCTCCGCCTGCCATCCCCGCAATCTATTCGTGCCGAAACGTAAAATTTAAGCGCGCGCGCGGCGCTCACATCACTAATTAGTGATGTGCAATAATCGTGCGGGAACTGCATGATGCCCAGGCGGCTGGATTGCTGGATTTGGGGGGAGGGGCATTTGGTGTACATTGTTCCCCTTTGGCTGTTCCAGAGATTTGCACTGGACATCGCCCAAACCAAACCCATCGATGCGTTAGCTCGGTGCAGAAATTGCAACATTGTTAATCAACTGTGCGTGTCGCATAAGTTCCTTTTGGTCGCCGTTTCGGGATTGGGTCTTGGGGACTGGCTACCGATTACGATTCGCAATTGCAATTCGGTATTTCAAATTTACTGGGCCCGTTTGGGTAGCTCATTTGACAAATATCTGAAAAATTGTTATAGTTTACTCAAAAATACAAGAAAAAATGTAAAGTGGTAGATGGGAGGGAAATAGAGAAATATTGTGTTCGAAGAGTTCTTCAATTCGCTTCGTTTTGCTTAAAATCATATTAATTTAAAGCACATTCGAACACTGTTTTTGATTAGCTCAGCACGTTGGAACTATTTTCTATTTGTCTTTAACCATTGTTGAACACTGTTTTCATCAGCTTTAGACTTCAAGCATGTTTATAAACTTATTTTGTTATTTTGGTTCACTTGGACTATTTGCTTAAAATTTTAAACCATTTTCGAACACTGTTTGGCTAACCTTTAAAGCAGAATTTCGTATATATTACTGTTAATTTAAAGCTCCTTCCAACACTGGCTTGTTTAACATTGCTCACTTAAGCTTTTATGCTTTCAATTGTACCACTTTTCAACACTATTTTGTTTCATAAATCGCTGCGTCACACCGTGTGATCCGTTATGCTTTGAACTTAAACTTGTCAAACGTTTCCCAACACTGTATTTGACGGCACAGAAATGCGCTTCTAGACCGAATTAATACCCTCTATAAATATCGGGTTTTCTGATGCGATTTTTCCAGTGTTGTTGTTGACTTCACATGCAATTTGCAGCGGCGTGTAAATAAAAAGAGCTGAACTTGCAACTCATACACATTGGATGTGTGTGTGTGTGTGTGTGTGTGCAGCTGACAATATGGTTGCATTTAATTGACCAGAAAAACAGCATAGAGTAAAATTGCCTAATTGAAATTTCATGTTCGGCAATAAGTGGCAAAATGGTGACAAGAGACAACAGGGGCGACCGGCTTCTCAAAGTGGGCCGCGTTTCGCCAAAACCCGTCAATTCTGGGCAGAGCGTAGCTGTGGAGGGGGAGGGGGGTGGGGGGAAGCGGGGGCTCAGCGGATGGGCGGTCACTCCAGCTGCTTAGGCCATTGATCTTTGGGCTTTAAAGTAAAGTATGGACAGGCAACATGCGAAATAAATATAAATCAAATACCTTGCAAAACAAATAAAATATCAGCTAAAAGTCTTTTAATGTTGCGTTGTACGAAAATCGAGCTCAAGTCAATTAAAGTTAATAAACGAATTGAAGGAAATGTCACGTGTTGGGTGAATTTTGTGCGAAATCAAGACAAAACGAAGACAATATTGGATGACAGGAAACAGGGAACATGAACAGGCTCGAGTTGCCAGAAAAAAGCTAAATCAGCTCAAGCTTTCAACACTTTACGCCAAATTTAGCCAGAAAAGAGCTGAATTGCTAACGTTAAATATAAATATGTATATATAAAACGAGAAAGAAAGGCTTTCTGCGGCACGCCGAAGATCTAATACCCTTGCCGACCCAACCTTTTCATAATGCTCATAGTGCTTTGTACGTATCTAAGAAGCACAGGGAAAATAGTTAATGCCAAGTTTGGTTAAGATATCTTGATAAACAAAAAAGGTTTTTAATCAAAAACATAGTTTTGGACCGATCGTTCCTATGACAGCTATATGATATTGTGTTCCGATCCAGCTGGTTTTCACCTGCATGCTGTGTGCAACAGAAATAGGGACTTCTGCAAAGTTTCATAAAGATAGCTTTAAAACTGAGAAACTAGTTCGCTTAGAAACAGACAGACAGAGGGACATGGCTATATCGACTCGGCTGTTGATACTGATCAAGAATATATATACTTTATGGGGTCTGAGATGTCTCCTTCTATGCGTTACACATTACATACAGCACAGCAATCCATCAGGCAGTCATATCAGCCATAAGTTTATATATAGTTTTATATACATATGTGAAGAGAGAAAGTCAGCCTTGTGGGCTTTGTCAGGGCGTTTGCTAGCCTTTGCTGGAGCCTCAGTTTGTTTCAGCCCGAGCGGAGCAGTTAGAACAAGTCGAGACGAAATCGTCGAATCGAAATTAAATTGTGATTGGACGCGATTCGAACAGAAGCCAAGCGAAATGCAGAGTCGTCGTGAGCTTGTATTGGAGGGTATCTATGCGTCAGCCGGCGACGACGACGGTGACGTCGAAGCGGCGGCGGCGGCGGCGGCGGGGGTTGTGCAGCGTCTCGAGGGGGGCGTGGCAACGCTAGATGAGCAACAGACGAGCGAGGAGAGCGGCAATGAGGCCGAACAGCAGCAACAGCAGGAGCAGTTGACGGAAGCGGAGCACCTGGAAGCTGAAACCGATTGGGATAATCAGCTGGACAAACCGAATGACTTTTTGCGCTTCTTTTTACGGATGGGCTTCGGGGCCGTCATGCATCCGTACGAGTATGCCAAGGTGCTGATGCAGCTGGGCTATGAGCCGCTGCCGGCTGTGGCATCCACCAGCTGGCTGGGCCGCTCGACGCTGTTTCTGCCGAGCGTGCATCAGTATATACGGTATATCCGGCACACGGATGGCTTTGCCGGACTCTATCGTGGGTTGGGGCCGCGCATCGTCAGCAGCGCCAGCTCGGCTCTGTTCTCGGAGAGTCTCGTTCATCTGGTTGGCTGGAAGCCGCTGGAGAAGCCGGCGCATCCGTTTCGTGAGTACGTCTCGAATATGCTGCGAGATGGGGTTATTATTGCCACCGGTTTGGCCATATCGCATCCGTTCTATGTGATCTCTGTGCGCCAGATGGCACAGTTTGTTGGCCGCGAGGTTGTCTATTCGACAATCCGGGGTAGCGTGCTCGAGATTCTTGCCCAGGAAGGGCCGCTCGGCTTCTATGCGGGCTTTGTGCCGCGCCTACTCAGCGATCTGGGCGTGCTCTTCTGCACCAGCACCCTGAGCGCCATCTGCAATCGCGTCTTCATGCTCAAGTCCGATCAGCGGGAGTACAACTCGGCTCTGCTCCAGTTTGGGGCCATCATGCTGCTCTATCCACTTCAGGTTGTCGGCGCCTGCATGGCCTGCTCCGGCTCGGGCGTGGCAGCCGGCGCACCGCCCTTTATGCCCATCTATTGCCAGTGGATCGATTGTCTCACGGATTTGATTGCTCGCGGGGATCATTATCGCGGCGCCTTCATCTTTCGCCGCACATTGCCCAAAATGCAAGCGCAGCGTGTCTACGATCCGTATACTGTTTCGCGCATGATTTAAATGTCCCGAGTTGTAGGAAATTTCTTTGTTCATTTGTTAAACCATTAAAAATTAGTGTTGCGTTTAATCTACAAACATTTTCCAGCATAAATATTTCCCAGTATAAATATTTCCGTTTCTAATTATCCGTAAATGTATAAATCTTTAATCTTCCATCTTCAATTCCATTACCATTTTGAATCTTCTTTTCATCTTTCATCTTGAATTCTTTAACATTTCTTCTTTGCCTTCTATATATCTCTACATATATATACCCATTAGACTATACGTCTAGAAATCTATATATCCTTATATCTGTACATCCTTATATCTATGCACAAGAACAATGTTGCCAGAGTTAGATGTTAAATTTGTCTAGACGATGGAAAAACAAGTAAGAGGTTCTAGTCGGGAGCTCCCGACTGAGGGGATACCTCTGACACCTCTCATATTCCAACATCCAAATTGCATGCGCGCGCTTATAGATCTAGAGAGTAGCGGGCAGGTGGCGATAGGTATAAAATGAAAGATAATCGATATATATATACTTTTCTAGAAGCAACATGTCAAGTTTGGTAACTCTAGCTCTTATTATCTTACCAAAATTGCTTAAAAAACAGGATATCGATATACATTTTCTATCTTTTATCTTGGAAACGGGGCAAGTTATCGATCTATCGGAAACAAACTTCTATCTGCGTAGGAACTAGGAGCACCTATCATCTAAAATCTTCAAGTCTTCTAGCTCTTATAGGTTCTGAGATCCTATGCGTTCTATACATACGGACGGACGGACGGACGGACGGACGGACGGACAGACAGACGGACATGGCTAGATCGACTCGGCTATCTAATGCTGATCAAGAATATATATACTTCTATGGGGTCGGAGATGCTTCCTTCTGCCTGTTACATACATTTGGATTTTGCACAAAAACATAATACCCCTTTTACCTATTTTTAATGGGTTCAGGGTATAAAAAGGCAAACCTTATGAAAACCGGATGAGATTTGACCATCTTCCATCTCGCATCTTCTATCTTCCATCTTTCATGTTATTTCCTTGATCTCCCACCTTCTATCTTTGGTGCCTGATCTTCTATCTTCTTTTATCTTCTATCTTCTATCTTCTATCATCTATCTCCTATCTCCTATCTCCTATCTCCTATCTCCTATCTCCTATCTCCTATCTCCTTCTTCTATCTCCTATCTTCTATCTTCTATCTTCTTTCTTTTACGTTCTATCTTCTATCTTCTATCTTTTTTATATCTTTGTCGTTTTTTTCCAAGTATATAAATTAAATAGATTTTTTGCATATATGTATGTATGCTCATAAAATTATAATTATTGCTTTGTATTTGCCATCATTTAATTTTTGTCAAATTTTTGGACAAATATTCAAGTACATTTTCATGTTTTGCATTTTATGAAAAGCTCAACTGGGCAATGAAAGTAGGTGCCATTGTTTGCTGCAGTTGCTTTTGCTCGGGCAGCTTGTACTAATTTGAATTATTTAGCTTGACGCACGAGACACAGGAATCTAGGCACACACACTCACACACACACTCACACACACACACACACACACACACGGTCACACACACATATTTTGTGGTCTCTATTGGGCGGCCTGTTTTAATTCATAAGCAAGGGGAACGCTTGGGAATGAGTTGGAACGTGTGGAAAATGGGGTTTGTTGTTGGAAGCGTTACGTTCTGGCCGTTTTTCTTGGCTGCTACACAAAATGTCAGCAGAGATTAAGCGATTGAAATCTGTTCATGTACAAGATTTTATAAACCAAGCAGAGAGCAACACACACACAGTACACACACACACACAAAGCACACACACACACACAGCACACACACATACAGAATGATGCTTAGCTGGCAGCTGCACGTAATGAAAATATCAAAAATCTTTAACGAATTGTGCCGACGGCTTTATGTGGACATTGTGTGTGCTTTCCGGGGGCGGGCGGACAAGTGTGTGAGGGGCGCGGTCTGTTTCGGTGCATTTGAATGCGACACATTCGTGTGGGTGTGTGTGTGTGTGTGTGAGTGTGTGTGTGAGTGTGTGTGTGTGTGTTGTTGGTCTGGTTCATTTAGGCCAGAGAAATCAAAAGTCAAAAGTTAGTCCGTAGCCCGCAGAGACTTGAGCTCTTGAAATAAACGACTAGTTATTACATGTGGGTCTGTATATGGGTGCGAGAGTGTGTGTGTGTGTGTGGGTGTGTGCGTGCGTGCCTGTTAGGTGTGCCATGCACATGCACATGATGACAATGGCAATGACAGTGGCTGGCCACACTGGTCGCCCAAAACAAGTCAAACTGCTTCAGACAGAAGGTAAACGACTAGAAGATACCCTATGTACAGCTCCACCAACCACCTTCATGCCAAATTTGCTGGCCCTTAGCTATAAAAATCTTAGCGATACGCTTAAGTAATGCTTATCGATATTTATCGATATCGATATCGATTAACTAGCCAAATGCCAACTTTGATGCTCTTAACGCTTTTACGCTTTGATAGCTGCTCAAAGAGACAAGTCTATAAATCGATATTTATCGACTTTGGCGAGCTGGCAAAAGTTATCGATCAGCAATCGAATAGCAAACTACATTAGAGTAGCCACCAGAAAATATGGCTTCTTCAGCCCCTCAAGTTCAATATACCCGTTTCCATGAGCTTTCCATGGGGACAGGGTACATGCTGGGGCGTACAGACTTAATAGCCAAAAAATGCAATCAGCAACTATGTGACCAGAGTCGACTGACCAACTGGAACCAGCTACAGTCACACTCGCTGCGGACAGCCCTGTGACATACACGCACGCATACAGCATCATCATCAAGCCTCTTCCTGTATACCCTTTCCCCCATGCGTATGCCCTGCCGCACCCTTTGCTCGGTTTTCTTGTCTTGTCTTGTCTTTCTTGCTGTTGTTTCGTTCTGGAAAATGCAATTAGGCTAACGATGCAACACAATTTTGTATTTAACTACAACGTGGGTGCGAGCGAGATGGCTGCAATAGGGCGAAAAATCATCTTCCTCCCGCAGGCAGGCAGCAGGGCAGGGCATATTAGTTGCGAGGTGCGCCTCAAGTCTTTGCCAACGCTCAAGCTCTCTGATGTCCTCCATGTTCATACCCAGTAATGATTTTTTTCGCATTTGCAAGAGTTTTATAAGCACTGTTCATAATAATTTATTAATATATATTGTTTGCGTTAATATGATCTTGATTGATGATTGACTGATTGATGGGTTACATTATGTCCTCCATGTTTACTTGACTGGAGAGCAAAATGTCCATTCAAAGTCTTGTTTCCTTTTTGCAACATATTGATGTTAAACTTAATTAATAAGTTCTATATTTAGTAAGATATCTTGATTGACTGATTGACTGATTGATGGGCAACGCACAGCCTAAACCGTAAGCCCTAAAACAATGAGTTTTTTTTTCAAAAAGTTCATACTTAGACTGAAAAATTGTTAAAAGAAACTTTCTTTTTTATTTTTCCGATCGGCGTTTTATTTATTTTAAGGAAAATTTTTAGAAAATTTCCATAAGATGTGTTTTAAAGCTTGGGCAAAAGTTATGCTAAATAAATATGCAGAAAAGGGTCGCGTAAAGCCGCTTAATATATATGTATCTTTTTATAAGTTATTTTAAATGCTCCGCAATTAAGTGAACTGTGATTTTCTAAAACTTTCCTCGCACAAGACACAAGCACAAGTATTTTCTATAATGCTTTAAACTTGAACTTATGGGCATATCATGAGTTTAACATTTTGTGTGTGTGCGTGTGAGTGTGCGTGTGTGTGTGCGTGCCGGAAATGTCGAACAAATGATGCACTCTCTGCCTATTGAATTAACTCGAGCTGTCAAGACATCGGTTCAGCAAGTTTTGTGCCCAGGTCTTATAATATATATATAGTATATATATTATGCTGTGCGTGTTTGTGTTGTCTGCGCTCTGCGACGACTGAGTTAATTCCCATCAAATTATGAATTATTATTGCAACTCAATCTAATTAAACAACAAATACCTCAAAATTGAACAACGTTTACAGCTCCTGTCTTTGACCCACAGCTTACTCATATATCATAATTAAAATTTGCCAGCCAAAAGCAACTCTCTGCATGTGGTCTGAAAAAAAGTCAACATATTATAATTAATCACGTGTGATTACATCAAACCGATTCGCTACGATTTCTCTGCGATTTCGCCTTCTTGAAATCAGTTTCAATCTCTTGAATTATATATCTGTATAGACGGACTTACTGATTGACTAGTTTGATGACAAATGTTTACTGTGCACACGTTATTTGTCGAAATTCCACCTGTAAGGGTGGAAAATACGCGGAAACGTGTCAAGCTTCGTTACGATTTCTCTGCAATTTCGCCTTCTGTTGGTCGCAGGAAAATATGTACTATCTGATTCCTTAATCTCCTAAACTTTCTATCTCTATATGGAAAACTATTTGACTGATTGATTACCTTACCGACAATTGCAATTCCACCCGCAATTGTGAAAATTAAATTTGGGAAATGTTGCAAACTTTTCGCAAAAGTCACATATCCCTAGCTAAAATATGTGGGCAAAAAGTCAAGTTTCGTCAAATTTATGTTCAGAGCTCAAGAGAAAAACGTAATGTATGCATGTTTCAGCCATTTTTGCACTTTCACCCGCAACAGTGGAAAATTAGCGGAAACTGGCAGCTTAAAACTTTTGTCCTATTTCTGATTCGATTTGAGTTGAATTTGTAATATCTGAAGTAGATTTTAAATAATAATTTAAATGGAATAATTTGTCTCAAATTTGAAGAAATAACATGGCCCCAAGCAAGGCCGGGCAATACACGCTGGTGTCAACTTGAAATCCATTTAGTTGGCCATGTGAATCGAATTTGAGTTTGTAAAGCCTGAGCAGCCCTTGAAATCGAGATCGACATAAACATGAATGAGCCCAGGCGAAAGGCAGATTCAGATTCATTTCAGGTGGAGCTCAGCTGGAGCCAGCAGCTCTAGTTTTCAAAATTCTTGTATAAATTGCAAAATTTGATCTACTTTTTCCCTTTGTTTATTTCTGTTGAGAGAAACAAATAAAATCAAAAAGTCTACAAATTCAGTTTGTGTTGCGAAATTACGTTCCGAAGCGGTTTGTGTGTTCGTGTGAATGGGTGTGTACACAATGATGGTGAGTACCCAAAAAGGGGTTCGCATAAACCCATCGAGGACTCATCCTAACCCCTTTCTCTCCCCCTCCCCCCATTCCTCAACATTCTCCAGTCGTCACAGATGCTCTTTGTACACGGCGCAAAATTTTAAATGCTCAAACAGAAGTCCAGATCATAAGTTTTACGCGATTCTATTTATTTCCAACTAAATATCGTTTTTCGTAACCAAGAAGGGTGAGTGAGAACCAAAGTTCCCCCTTCAGATATACTCACATATATATATATAAATATACGATCTCGTGCAGGATTTGATGTGATTGTTTATTTCATGATTCGTAACTTTTGAATGTATATTCGCCCAGGGAATTACCAAGGGGTAAGTGCAGACAGATCTCACTCGAGTGATCTCTCCTCCATCTGGTAATACTTCCCATTTTGAGCAGGTATTTGTTCTTTACAATTGCAAGACTCTCAAATAATGTGTGTCGCAAGGTATTATACGAGCTATATAATCATGATCTTATCGGTATATGTAATACGACCTATTGCAGTTATATTCTGATGATAGAAAGATGTTTTTGTTTTTTTTTCTACAATTAACACCCAAAAAATAAATGAGAAATTCAAAATTTAACTACAAAAAGAAGTTTTCTAGGCTCAAATTCGAGCTTCACATTTTAAAAGGCTATGAAGGGGACCACAATCATCGCCACACTCGAGGTAAACCTTGGATCTTGCCTCTCCTCTTCTTCTTTACCAATTATCCGCCTTTTCTTCAGGAAATTGTCAAGCTTTAATTTAACATGGCTCACATCGTCACGGAAGAAGGTAAGGCTAAGCATCTCTCGAAGCGGAAAATCTGCTCTAAATAAATTCAATTTTAACAGCTGGATAACTCCTAACTACAAAAATACTAGTCGTAAAATCAACCAAAAACTGAATCAAATTTAAACTAAATTGGTCTTGAGACAAATAAGAATTGCGGCTTTAATTGTAATGAAAAATAAAAATGAGAGTTTTGGCAAAAACAATTATTCTCTTAATGCTGGGAGGGAAGAAGGGTTAATTGGATGACAAAGGCTAAAGCCAGATCTGTTTTGAGAAAAAATTGTAACTTCAGTGTGGATATCGTTTAGTTTTTCTTTTAAGTGGAAGGAATGTAAAAAGCATAGTCTTTAAACCTGCAAAAACATTGGTTCAAACCGTGAACTGAACCAGCAAGATGGTTCAAACTGAGCCTAAACAGAATTGTGTTTTGCTTTGCAGCCATGTGCTCTTAAATACCATAAGCAGAACGTGCTGATGATCGATAACAGTTCTTAATTTTGTAATATCGATAAATATCTATTTTCAGACAAGGTCGACGATTCTTAAGGCTATCTACACAAAACCCGGTAGGTAGGTTGTGTTATAGCAATATGATAGGGTGTGCGGCAGGTTGAGTTAAAAAGTTTCTTACTGTGTGCAGGGAATCTTCTAGTTGCGTACTCCCCTCTAGAGTGCTCATAACTGTTATTTGGTGTTAACGCTTTTGGGAACACTTTGAATGAACAAAAAAATAAGTTATGTTAATAATACGCATACGCCGCATAGGCGGGCGACTTCCGCTGATGGCAGCCGCGATGGCGGTTTCAATATTATACGATAAATCCAATTAACATGGTTTTATGCCACAAACAACACACACACAGGCGCACACACAAGCACACGCACACGCACACGGCAGAGGTGTTAATCGACGTCATTTTGATGTAAAACGGGCGTTGAGAATGATATTTTGTATATTTTATGACCGCATATGCGATGCGTAATTAACAGCAACAACAACAACAACAGCAACAACAACAATTGTCAGGCAGGTTAATGAGGCATCATTGATTATGCATATGAGTGGCGGTTGGGTGTGCGTGTGTGTGTGTGTGTTCATTCGCTTTTCACACATCAAATTAAATTGTTACATATGCTAATGAAATCAACCAAAATTATGAGCAATTATGAATAGCTTAATGGGATTTACCAAAGCCACACACACACACACACACACACACACAATCTAAAACTATGTGCGTGTGTCTTTAAAGCCAAGACTTTTGCATTAAGTCGCAAGTCGCAAGTTTCTCACTCAGCACTGATCGACTTTGTAATACCCTAAACACGAAGTTCTGCTTTCTCCCGCTACACAATAATTGAAAGGCATTCTTTTTGAACTTGAATGCTTACAGTGCGATTCTTGTAAAACTATCAAGTCTTAAATATGGCATACAAAAGTGTGCACATACCAAAGCACAAGGCTTGTTCCTCTTAAGGGAAATGTTTTTCAATTCTAGAGCGAAAGGGGCGTGGCATCCGAAAGAAGAAATATTCCTTGTATGTGTATACTAAAATATAACCTACATTCTAAGTTTGGTTTAACCAGCTCTCAGAATCCTCGAGTTATGCTTAAGAAACCATCTCTCAAAATCGATATATATCGATATTGAAAAATATCGATTATTATCACGTTCTGTTTATGGTGTAGACAAATATAAATTTTAAATTTTATGCTCAAAGTTCTTCAGTTTTCAAGATCGACAAGTTTCTCTCTAAAAATCGATATTTATCGATGTTACAGAAATGGAAAAAGATATCGATTGCAAATTATGAATGCCTTCTGCGTTGGGCATAATACATACATATATAGTACATACATATTCAATTGTAAGCCTCCAGCTTTGACAGTTGCCGAGTTCTTTGGGTTCATTTGGATGGCCTCAGCCTCAGCTCTTCGCCCTGATTAAGAGGCATTAGTAGGCGAAGCTGCCTCCTGCCTGTTACATATGCTTGCACAGAAACAAGTTACCCGTTGTAGCTTGGGCTTTTTCAATGGGTTCAGCGTATGAAAATTCAGCTGCCCCTGGCAAGGCAAGGCAAGGCTGGCCAAGCATGGCTGCCAGGCAGTTAAAAAACGCAGCCAGGTGTAAATTACAAACTTGTAAGATTTTTGCCTGGCATTTCCGGCCCCCGCCTCCTTCCTTCTAAATGCCCAAACCCCCCTTCACTCTCTCCACTCTGTTCCAGGTCTGTTCGTTCCCCGGGCTTGTTGTCTCCTGCCTGTGGCTGAGCGCAGCTTCTGGGAATGGGCCTACATTTAGCTTAGCTAAGGCGCTTTGCTGCTGCTTTGCTTCTGGTTATGCTTCCTCTTGCTTAACTTCGCGTAATGCCAACAATTACGCAGCTGAATATTTTATGAGCCAAGCAGATTAATATGAATATTTTATTATCATGTTAGATTCCGAATTTCTTTGTTGGACCGCGGCGCCCTCTTCGCCTGGCTTTATCTCGCCTCGACGGCTGTGCCCCCAATTTGAGCCTTTGCCACGCCCCCCGGCGCCGCCGCCGCTGCCCCGCCCCTTGGTCATGTCAGCCTTTGCTTAGCCAAGCCAAACTCAAGGCGAAAGCATGTCCAAAAATATGCTTTATATGCCTTTGCGTTTGAGTGTTTGTTTTTTTTTTTTTGTTGATTTTTTTTCATTTTTTCATTCGTGCCCTAATAACAGGCTCCTAAACGTCGGGTAGATTCGCTTGGACGTGAAGTTTGTCAGCGATTGCAAGAGAAATTGGTTCAAAGAATAAAGCTGAGCGTCAAAACAACAAAAGCAAACATTTATGAATCATAAACTAACAAGATGAACTTAAGCATTTCAATTGGGTTTGAACCGGCGACCTTTCGCTTGCTGGTTCGACGCAGGCTTGCAACGTTCAGTTTGACAAAGCACACTTTTGTGGCTGCGTTCTTCTTGTTGGACTTATCTTAAGCTCAGCTTGATTATCTTTTGGTCTAAATGGATTCTTAAGCCCAAGTGGAAGATTTTCCTTGTATTACACCAACAAATTGAACTAAGCAATCAAATTTCTTCTATTATTTAATATTTATATAGATTTTTAACTAACTAAAAGATAATATTTCCCTAGAAAGAAGACATTCCCCATTTCTAAATGTAGTCAATAATCAACAATCTTTTAAACTTGTTTCCCAAGCGACCTTGGCAGAAGTTTTCGGCAAAATAACTTCTTTCAAACCTTATCCTTAGCTTCTTCCTGTTCTTAGCCGAATTCTTTGGCAGCTTTAAGCACATCAAATCTTTAAGGAGACTTCCTCAGCGTCTAATCCTATTCTTACTCCTGACTCTCTTAAGGAAATCCTTAAAAAAAACTCTTTAAGCCTCCAACTTTTCTCAGACTAAAGTCTAAAGTTGAATTGACTTTAGAGTATTTCAAATTCGTTGCTTGCATTTGAAACTAAACGCGTTGCCGTTTCGTTGCCCACAGCTTTTTTTGCACCTTTTGGTGAAGTCAAAAATGCTTTTTGCTGCTGGCCAAAAACACACACACACACACACACACAAACACACCAAAAGAAGGAAGGCCAAAAAAGTGACTCGACTGAGGGGCAGGTCGAAAGGAAGGAGAGAAAATGTGGTGAGAACGGAATTTATGACCACGAGCCTTCAAAGGGCCAAGCAGCCTAAATGTTTTGCGCCAGGCAGCGTCTGTCCCAGACATGCCAAATAAAAACTGGAAGCCAACCGGCAGGGATCGGTAGACTCCGGAGTAGGGGGTAGAAGGTAGTGCAGCGGTACGTGGGTTGCCTCAGTCAAAGTTAGCAAATAAAAAAGCCAAAGTGAAACAAAAATATTTTCATTTGTTGCGTTGAAAATTTCATGAGCTGCGAGCACGGCAATTATAGTGCGCCCCTCCCCCCGTCCCACTTGAGCACCCTCTGGTAGTCCCTAAGCAAACTATGTGAAATTGTCGTAATATGCTCATCATCTCAGCTCGTGCCCAATAAATTTGGTCAATAAATGCGCCAGCCACGCCCACGATACGCGGGTGTGCGGTAGCATGGTAGGGCGGTACGGCTGTTGGTACCCTCTGATTTATGCAGTGCCATAAAACAGGCCTTAAAGCTTACAACAAACAAACATGAAAAAGTGCCAAAAATTTAAAAAAAAAAAAAACAAAAAAAAAAACACGAATAAGATAGTTGCTTGAGCAAAGAAATATGCCCGAAGGCACCAACAGGAGCTGGCCCTACCGGAGCCAGAAATGCCCGCCGATTGCGAGTCTGAGCTCTGCCTGCTGCGTTCTGGGCTCTCGGCCCAACGCTGAGCCTCGGCCTGGGCTGGCTTAGCGTGTGTGGCGCCCCAAGTGGCAGCAGCTCAACGTGTTGCCCAACGTGCGCGCCTGTCAAGGCGACGCAGCGAAGCGCATCGAGTTGGCAGCTCCGCCCGGCACTGACAGTGATGCAAAGCGGCGTGGAGTTAGTTGCGAAAAAGGGAACAAAAAAATGCTTGCACTTTCGCTAAGGCGTCTGAGATGCTTTAAGGCGAGTTTGGAGTGCGTTTATGTAAAACACATGATTACTGTTAGTGTTAAAGTGACGCTGTTAAAGGCAGTCTTAACAGTGCTTAACAACTGTTATGTATGTATCCCCTAGTCGGAAGCTCCTGACTAGAACCTCATACTTGTTAATTAGGTTAACAAGCAGAGGCTGGTTAACAGACTGTAAACTTTAACAGAGAAATGTAAATAAAAGCTTGCCACAGCTGTTAAGTCTGCCTAATACGCTTATCTTTAATTTTCAGCTTGAATTTCGCATATATATATTTGCGGAGCTAAAAAATACAACTGATTATCAGAGGTTTTTGTTTTATGCGGCAGCAAGTCACGTAGCTTTCAATGGATTCTCTGGAGTCCTCAGCGTTATAATGCACCTTTTCTCATATTTCTCTCGGTCTATCTTTCTTCTTGGTCTCTCTCTCTCTTTCTCTCTCGCTCTCTGTTGTATTTGTGTATTTTGGCCTTTGGTGGCACTCATTATGGGGCAGGCGCCTGCTGGCTGGTTGTGTGGTTGCATTGTGTGTAGCCCATGCAACAGGCAGCAAAATTGACGCTTCGCATTTTTGTTGTCTCGTATAAATTCAGTTCAGGTCTCGTGCGATTTTTCCGGCCACATGCCTGGCTGCACTTCAATCAAAATCAAATATTACAAGCCGTGGCAATGGGGCGCCTGTTTCTGTTCCTGCTGCTGCTTCTTTTGAGTTATGGCCAGGCAGCAGCAGCAACAGCAGCAACAGCAGCCATGTGGCATGCGGCAAGTGGCATTCGACCCTGCACACCAGGCACATCCATCCATATGCATTTTGCAATTCTTATGGCCTTTTGTTGTGCTTCGATAGATGCAACTGGGCAACTCTGGCAACGGCTTGATTACGCACGTTTATTACTGGTTGCGGCTTCGATTCCGAACTCTTGGCCCATGGCTTACGGTTACGGATGCCGGATACGCTACGCCACGCCATTCCATGGTACGGCAGGGCAGAGCAGGGTACGGCAGGGCAAGGTAGGGCATATTGTCTGTTCGGCTGGGCTGTGGGCTGTGCTCATCAATATGCGACGTGTGAGCTGCAAATGTACAACATGATTACTTGCAAATCACGTGATTGTGATTGGGATTATTGCACACAGACACACACACACACTTATACACATACATACACCCTTTACAATCTGCACACCCTTCGTACCTAGCACATGTTGTGGGCGGTTCCATTTTGTTGTTGCTGCTTCACCAATTGTCGGACATGCTCAAAAATGCATGCAAGCATGTAGTTCTTTTCTTTTTCCATTTTACTACATTCTTTTCCATTTTTAGTGCAAGGAAAGAGGGCATGTTAGTTCGTCCAAAGTCAGCATAAAATTTTTATTCAGATATATTCATAATATGTTCCTACTTGCATGCAATGTGCATATGTATAGACATTTTTTTTTTGCAATTTAAGATAGGAAAGCGATAAAAAAGCGATACTAGGCAAATGAAGGAAACGCTTTTTGGCAGTCAAATGAATACAATCAATTGAATGTCGCCTGGAAGATACGTTTTCTATGGATAAGATGCTAAATTATATCATTTTGCTAAAGCATTATATATTACTGAATTGCCAAAATATCCTCCTTTTGGGGATCGGAGCATTAGATACTATAGAAAACTCTTTCGCTTTTTCTAAACATTGCCAACAGGGTATTTGCTAGTCGGTCAGTCTTAGCACACATTTAAAGTTGGAATTCTGCATTTTTTGATAACTTCTTTTGTATCTCTGTGTGCTGCAAGTAATTAAAAGTTGTGCCGTCAGGAGATTCATTTGGCATATTTCTGACCAGGTTCCGGATTAAAATATTGCATATTTTTAGCAGAAGCTTTTGAATAGAAATATAAAAACATATTTTTGGCCCAAGAAATAAATTTTCTGCAAGAGCTTAACAGAAGTAAGCAATAAAAAAAAAAAACGTAACAATAGCCTTGCCGCACTTTGAGAATCCGAATTATTTACAAACTGTTAGCAAATTTCAACGAATAGTTCGTCAGATTAAATAAAACCCCTTTTCATTAAATAATAATAATGTTGTGCTTCGCCTCGCCTTTGTTTTCTTCAAATGCCCTAGTGGGAACCAAACCAAATGGTATTTACAATAGCTCGGGCCAGCTAATCAGTTTGCATACTTCTTTACAGCGAGAAGTTCCCACTCGTTATTTATTTAACGAGTACAAGTATTGGCCCAGCAAGTATGCTGCTCCACTCGCTATATTTATATCTTACAACTTACTTACAATGGGCCATTGGCTTTCGATCGTGTTGATTCAGCGACTGTTTGCCCCGAAGCTACTCGTTAGTTTTTCCATTCGTTGTACATGTTCTCCAACACAGCGACAAGTTGGCAGGTCTATGGACATTCGGTTAAGCTTTTTTGGCGAGTGTTTGCTGCCAACTTCTCGTTACTTTGACCATTCGTTGCATATCTTTAGCAAGTATTTTCACTCGCTATGTCCATTAACGAGTATAAATCTTGTATACTCCTTGCACGGCAACGAGCTGGCAGGCCTATTGACATTCGTTAAAGCTTATTTAGAAAGTAGTTGCCACTCGCTACTTCTTTCAGCGAGTGCAAGCTACGATCCAGCGAGTTTTTGCCAGTCGCTGTTTACTTTTAGCAAGTTAAAGCCTCACCTAGTTCTTTGACTACAATAGGTTGGCAAGCGTTTTTCAAATGCCACTCGCTACTCGTTAGTTTCTCCATTCGTTGCATATCTTCAGCGAGTATTTTCATTCGCTACTTGCGCTTTGGTAACTCATTGCGCAGCAACAAGTTGTCTGGCCCTGCGGCTATGGGCATGCATTTGTCTTATATTTAATACTAATCAAAGTTCCGTTTTTGCACTTGTCGAGGTTAACGCTGACCTCGGCGCAGACGCGACGTCGCCGTCGGCGTTGCGCTCGCTGTCGAATTGCGCTATGAATATTAATTCGGTTTTTTGAGGCCGCAACAATGCAAACTTAAACCTGAATTACAACTAAATATTTATAACTCATTTTGTGTGTGCACACACACATGTCTATGCACGTCTATAAATAATAGAAAAACTGCAGACACACACACACACACACACACACATTCGCACACTCGCACACACACGCACGCAAATGCGCTGGAAATGCCAACAGTTTTTGGGCATAAAATATACAATTGGATATTTTTGGGCGTTTGTTGTTGTGTGTCGCGTGAAAATACACAAAATTAACTTGTATTTAAAATTTAATTAAAACTTTTGCTGTTATTTACACATACGATATGCACGCGTGCATGTGTGTGTGTGTGTGTGTCTCTCTCTGTGTGTGTGTGTGTGTGTGTGCGTGCGCCCTTTGCCCGTGCGCTGTTAAGTAGGCAACACTTTTTGTGCGTCCCTCAACTTTCGCTCTTTGTGGCGGCTGGTCACGAAGGGCGTGGCTGGCATTGCATACACTGGGCTTTAAATTAAATCATATTGTATTACACACACACTCTGTGCGTGTGTGTGCGTGTGTGTGCGTGCGTGCCTGCGTGTGTGTGCGTAAATTTAATTGAAAATGCGCGCACAAGTTTTGGTTTATCGCCAAAAAACAAAACAATAAGTACAAAATGGCCCTAGTCAAGCGTGCTCGACTAGAAGATACCCTAAACCCGGCGCCCAGCTGCCTTTACAAATATTCTAGCTACCTTTTACACACACACACACTCACACTCTCTCACAAAGCTCCAGCTCATTTTGCCTCAGTTTCATTGAGAAACGCAGAAGGTATCTAAAAAGTGAAATATTCCCGATCTGTTGATGCCACACGAGAAGATGTCTACCAAATGTGATGTATGCAGCTGCTTTATTACTAGAGCCGGAAGAAAGCGTGTCTCAGAATCGATATTTATCGATAACATGAAAGTGCAAAGAGATATCGGCGTATGTGAATCTATAAATCGAAGCAAGTGGTTGCAACTCCAACTAAAATCAGAGAAATGCTGCTAAGAGAACATTGTGTTATCGATAAATATTTATATCGATTAAATATGAATTGGATAGAGTTATCGATAGTTGCTTCTATTTGCTTGATTCAGTTGTGTCAACTGAAATATACCCTGTTTCACGCACGCTTCAATAAGCGCAGGGTATAGATCAGGTTGCGTGTGGGCGTGGCACAGGGCGAGGCTGGGCTGGGCAACAGCAAACAGCATTGACCGTCGACCGTCGACGGTCGAGCATCGACCCAACATTGGCCCATTCGCTCTATCGGCCATGGCTAAGTGGTTGTTGCGGTTTTACGCTGTTTAGCATAATTAGTCCATTTGACCGCGTTTCGCGAAATGCGGTTTCAGCTTTAAAACATAACCCTAAAATGCATTCAATGCCGGCAGCCAGCGCCAACATTTACCCACGCCCAAATCGGCAAAAATTATTCAAAATATGCAAAAATTACAATTTATTTACAGTCAAGACCAACTAAGGCGAACCATGAGGACGTGCTTTTGGGCACAGCAGACAGAGCAGCTGGAGAAAGTTAATGCCCGATTGAAGCATATCCTGTAATAAGTTTAAAGGTAAGTTAAATGTATTTTCTATTTGAGCTTTTATCATTTCGAGTATTGTTGGGAAATGTGTAAAAAATCTCGAAAAATCATTAAGGGTACAGGGTATATACAAAACACAGCATTGCCGAACTAAAAGTTACCCTTGTCCAAATTATTATCGTGGAAGTGGGAATATTTATCGAAGAACTAGGCTTTAAGATACTCTTTAAGATTTCATTATAAAAAAAAAATCGTTTGCTTTTAGCTATTTATCTTCGCTCTTTCTCTCTCTCTCTCTCTCTCTCTCTCTCTCTCTCTCTCTCTCTCTCTCTCTCTCTCTCTCTTTCTCTCTCTCTCTCTCTCTCTCTCTCTCTCTCTCTCTCTCTCTCTCTCTCTCTCTCTCTCTCTCGTGGCAGCTGCGTTCTGTTGCGCGAGTGTGCACTGTACTCAAAGCCTCTTGATTGCCAGTGCATTTGCCTTCCTCACCCAAAGCTCCCTCGGCTAGCTATAAAGCCAATGTTAGCTTTCTGTACTGTTCCGTTCGATCTTGCGAAGCCGCACTGTACTTTGTAGCGATTTGTGGTGCTAATGAACAGGCGCCCCCCATAGCCCCCCCACCGTGTATAATACCCCATTATTGGGCAAACTTTTGGGGGGAACCACTTGACTGACCGACGGGACGCGACGGGACGCGACGCGACAGGACTCGACTCCTTTGGCCGCCTGCTGAGCGCAATTTCAATTTATGGTAAATTAATTTGTAATTAATTTTACGTGCGAAACACAAAACGAGACGAGACGGGACAGGCGAAAACGGTTTGGAATGGAACGTGAAATGAAATGAATTTCCATTACCATATTATGCGAAACGCGGGACGAGCTGAATTTTGTTTTTTTTTTTATTTTGTTTTTGGGATTTGTGTGTGCGTGTTTTTATTTCGATTTTACGCTAGTTTAGTTTCAATTGCGTCCAATTAAACATGCGGTTGCCCATTTCCGATTACGACTAGTCGTTAGCTAACACTGGTCCCTGACCGATCCCCCCCACCCCGCTTCATGCACGCACAGCTGAGTGAGCTTGTGTGTTTGTATTTTTCGGAAATTGAAATTGCATATTAAAATAGGGCGCAGCTGGCATCAAGGTGCAGCCCCTTAAAAATGCAAAAAAGTAAATCAAACAGATGTTTATTTGTTCGAATGTGCCCAAAGAATTTCATAATTCCTGCTGTTCCCCCTTTCCACATCCGGCTCCTCCTCCTCCTCCTCCTCCTCCTCCTCCTGGCCAGCCGCTTGATTAGCTTCACGCATTCCGAATTTGATTTGTGTTTCGAGTTGTTTCGGTGATTAGCAAACCGGATATTGAGTGGCTTTTAACATTTGCCCTCATGATAGCCTATTTGCTGGAATCAGAAAATCAATTCATTTCATCATAGACCTCAGAAGTCGATAACGGAACTGTGGCTAGCCACAGTTCTTCATACTACTAAATTTGCTGTTTCATTTCGGCGTTTCACTAAATGGAAACTTCACTATATTGTAGAATATGTTGACGGTATAATTATTGAAAGTCTCAAGATAAGATTGTTGTTTCATTCGAACTTTCCGTGCGAATTTCCAAGTGAGTTTCTGTTTCATTCCAGCGTTTCGCAGAGAGCTAACTAAACAATATAAATTGTCAACTAATTGACAAAAAGGCAGGCCTACTTAAATAGCTTCATTGAAACACTCTTTCTAATATAGAGTGTTCCATTCCATCATTCCCCTGAGAAAGTATCACAGAAGTCTCTATCAAAAGTGGGCTGAAACTAAGCGAAATCTGTAAGATTAAGTTCAACGTTTCATTCCATCATTCCGCTGAAAAATTGCAAGGCATAAAGATACCGTGATGCCCAGATAATCTGTATTATTCCAACATTCCCCTTGTCAGATTTAGAGAATTCTTAACAAGTTTCTTTGTGTTCCATTCCAACGTATCCCTCAGATTTAAGAGTTTTGACTTGCTGGGGAACTACCCAAACCTAAAACAGTTCCAATAGTTCCACTTCCCATACAATGAACTAGTTCGGGAACCAGTTCAAAGAGTCTTTTTTGGCTGTGAGCTCGCTGACAAAATGTTTGAGACTTGATTAAAAATGCGCATTTAATTGTATTTGTTTATTTTTCATCTTTATTTTTCTTTTGTCACATAGTAGGTTTTTTTTTGTTGTTGTTATTTTTATATATTTTATTTATTTTTTATTTTTGTGTGATTTTGTGTTCTTTGTATTAATTTGCATTCCATTTTCAATTTGTTACTCATAATATTTGTTGTTGTCGTTATGTTATGCATGGCAGCAAAATAATAGACAGATGCATTTATAATTGTTTGCTCGAAAGTTTTGTCAATTTGTTGTTTCGCCTTTGCATTTTGTTGTAATCGTTTATTTGCATTTGTCTCTTGATATTCCAATTGTTTGCTCTACATATTCTGCATTTTTATATGGTATATATGTATATATATATATGTCTGTGTATGTATTATAGTTAGTCGTATATGGCAACACAATAGTAACTTACAGTCAATCGCATTTTATACAAATAGACAATTTGTTCTCTAGCACGCCTAGTTCAAGTTGAGGGGATTTCTCTTTCTTTAACGTTTACTTTCTTGGGGATAACTTATGATAATTGCACGAATTTCAATCAACAACAGAATAACATATGTTACAAACACAAAAGCTAATTGCTATGAAACTAAGCGCTATGCATTACTTGTCCGCTGTCCAGCACACTTACTTACTTATACATATGTCGATATATATCGAAGCGTCTATCGATATCGATATTGACGATATTGACAAAAAAAAAAATTACTATTATTTAGTTAGTTTTTGCTTAGTTTTGCTTTTGCGTCTACTTAAGTTAAGCCTAATTTAGTTTATGCATTCAACACGTTTAACTAGAGTTGGTTTCGAGTACGATTTATCGATTAGTTATCGATAGCAATATCGCTGACAATCGCTGATGCGCACATTTAACTGGTGGCCTACCCTTTTGCCTCTGCCGTATACCGACTATTTAACGTGTGTATATGTATATATATATATATATATATATATATATATCTATTATATGTGTGTATATATCGTATGCATTTATCGATTATGCGTGTCTGGTATTTGCTTATCGGCTGGCTCTTAACTGTTTTTCTTTCCTCATCTTGCTTAGTGTACACACATATTTTCGCTATATAACTAGTTATTTCAATTTCACACCTATATATTATATTATTTTATAGTTAGTTTTCTATGCTATGCCCAACTTTTTCAACTTTCTGCTGCATTGCTTAGTAGTTATTATTTTTCCTTTACGGAGGGGCTTTCATTTAGTTTTTATGTTTGCTTTTCATATAGTTATATGCCTTTTAGTTGTATATCGTATTCATATATAGCTATATACTTAGTTACTTTTTTTCTTGTATTTTCTTTTCTTCTGCTTTGTTTTTCGTTCTATATATATATATATATATGTATATATATGTGTTTTAATTTACCTTTTGGTTTCTTTAGTTATTGTCCACCCATCCAGTTTACGGAAATTCTTATTTCATTTGTTGTTTTTGTGTATGTTTTATCTTCCTCTTCTTCCTATACCCTTGCAGCGCATTTTTATCATAGAATTCTTCAACATTCTTGCACCAGTCTACATGAACTAGGCTCCGCATCAAGCTGGGCTCTTGATCAAAGGAAACTCGAGTGATATCTATTGGCGTCTGGTAAGAAGGGTTTAATACTCCTGTGCAAAGCTATGTGAGAAACAGAAGAACGCACCTGCGAACCCTTCAGGTATATATATTCTTGATCAGTCGATCGATTAGTCGATCAGTCGAGCAGTCGATCTGGCCGTGTTCGTCTGTCTGTCGGAAGGCGTGAATCTTACAAATCCAAAAAACCAACTAGCTGCTATTTTGCACACATATTCTCCGATAAGAGAATCAGTTTGTCTATTTAACTATATTTCCTCTCCATGCTCTTTGTTTCGATAAAAATCGATATTCAGATTCGATAAATTGATTACTTTAAGAGCTGTACGCAGCAGATTTGGCTTAGAAGGTCTCGTTGCGGAATAGTTCACTTTTTGAGCTCAAATCTCCTCTCCATACTCTTAGTTTCGATAAAAATCGATTTCTAGACTCGATAACTTGAAAATTATACGATCTAAATGCATTAAACCTGGTTTAGTACACAGATATTCGGGTTTGTGCAGTCTGCAAAAATATCGGACAATAAGCTACGAAGTTATTCAAGAACGTGGTGTAAAGGGAAGAAGAAGCGTAGTCGCAGCATGTTTATGTGTGTTTGAGTGTGTGTGTGTGTGTGTGAGTGTGTGTGTGGGTGTGTGTGTGAGTGTGTGTGTGAGTGTGTGTGTGAGTGTGTGTGAGTGTGTGTGAGTGTGTGTGTGTGAGTGTGTGTGTGTGTGTGTGTGTGTGTGTGTGTGTGGGTGTGTGTATGGGTGTGTGTGTGTGGGTGTGTGTGGGTGTGTGTGTGTGAGTGTGTGTGTGTGAGTGTGTGTGTGTGTGTGTGTGAGTGTGTGTGTGTGTGTGTGTGTGTATAGGAGGCAGGAGAGAATGAGTGCAACAGCAGCTCGTTGCTGGATGCAGGGTATTTTCTAGTCGGGCACCTCCGACTCGCGCACTCTTACTTAATTTGTATTCAGCTGCAAGGGTATTTGAGATTCGGCTTGCCGAATTCGTCGAATGTCAAATGATAAATTAAAGCAAAAGCCAAAAAAAATGTATTGTATATAAATAAATACAAATAAATGCCACAAATAAAGCTCAAATAATCAATAATAGGCCATTAAATATAAAAAAAAAGAAAAAATTTGAACAAAAATAATAAAAAAATGTGTTTGAACTAATATTGAACGCAGTTTTATTATTTCACAAATATGAAAAGGCAGCAATTAATTTGTGGCCCAAATTCAATTTTTGCTTATTTCTAGGCTCTGTTTATATTTATATTTCAATATTATTTATTTAACTATTTTAGCTAGCTTCATGACATTAACTGTTTTTGTTTGTTATTTGTTCATAAATACTTTTGGGCTCTAGTAGGGCATGTCCTTGCAGAGAGAACGAGAGAGAAAGAGAGTACTTTGACTTTCTCACATGAGATAGCCTCAACCAAAAGGAACTCTGAATCTGATTTTAAAGCCTTGTCGTGCCGAACATATCCTTACTTTCTCTATAAGATTCTGTCCTTGTTCTTAATTTTTAATATGAGCACCTTTTTATGCCATATTCAAAGCTTGTAAATTTCAGAAAGATCGGACTATAAACACCGAAGTTATTCAGGAATGCAGTTCACATAAAAAGTTGTTGGGGGCAAAGGGAAGAGGAAGAAGCAGATGTGAATATGAGTGTATGTGTGTGTGTGTGTATAGAAGGAAGCTAGAGTTATTTGAAGGCTAGCTCGGCATTAGTTTCAGGCAGAGAACTCTGCAAGGGCATTAGACATTCGGCTAGCCGAAGTCAAACTCTTTTTATACCTTGTTGCTATTAATGAAACGATATACATTTATATATATATTTTGTGTGTGTGTGTATGTATTTATATATGTATATGCGATGTTTGTTGTTGTTTGTAATAGTTGTTGTTGTTAGGAATTTAGCAAGCCAAACGAATCCTGAGCTCGTTTTAAAAACGTGAATATCAAATTTGAATGCGGCATCAAAAATGCGAAATGCGTTGCCAGACTCAGTTCCAGTTCCAGTTCCAGTTCCAGTTCCAGTTCTAGTTCCAGTTGTTGTTGTTGTTCTGTTTGTTGTTGTTGTTGTCGTCAACGTATCAGAAGTCCCGTGTCTGGCGACCAGCGATTCGCTCGATAATACATGTCCTTGTACATGGAAGGGCATGCGTTTTGATTCTATTTCAGATTTAAAGCATGAAATAAAGCATAAATAGTTAAAGATAAATAATTGAGAACTTTTTTCAAGGCCAGTGTTGTATAGCGACAGCTTTCCTGAAATATTTCCATTTAAATAGACAAGCGGACATTACCCAGCTATGCCCGGCCCAAGTTTTTGCTCTAAACACATTTTTGACAACACTTTTCCACTCATTTTCCACCTATATGAGCATTAGGTGAATTACATTTTCGCCCATTTCCACACTTTCCGTTAAAGAGACGTGAATTCTCTGAAGAGTGTGAAAAATGTCTCAAATGCATTTGCGCAGCAAATTTGCGAAACTAAGTTTCAGCAAGCCAAAAAGTTTCACACAAGCGTATTCCACCAATTTTTCACAATTGCAGGTGGAATTATGCAAGAAATCGGTCTTGGGCTTCATAACACAGTAAAATTACCATCATAAGGTCAGTTTGTCTGTCTATCAGTTAATGTTGTATTCAATATTTATAACCTATCGATTGTTATCGCTAGCACACATTTAGATATCTTTAAAGGAGGAGACTCACCTTATGACGCTTAAAATCTATGTTCGTCCTTACGGTTCTATGGTGTAAACTTTGCACGGGTCGCGCATTATTACCTAATGGAGCTTTCGGTGTACTCTCGGAGCCTTGCATCAGTCGTCGGAGTTGATATAACTGCAAAATATAAAGAAAGGGGAGAGAGTTAAAGCGATAAACTGGCATTGCCAATGGCTAGACAAGGCTGGGGTTAATTACGCTGAGCTTGGTCACAAAATAGAACTGCTTTCCGTCCATTTTCCACAGTTTTGCGTGGAATTTCGAAAATAGCTGAAAAACGTATTCGTTCGTACGAAAAGAGCTTCGCAAATGGGCTTGAAGCCGATCGAAGAAAACCCGCAACCTTTGATCTCTAATAACTAGCCAGAGCATAAGTTTTTACGAAAAGTGTCAAACTAAATATTCACTACGATCTATGAATATGAGTTTAATTGTTGTTTTTATCGCGGTTTCGTATAGATTTCTTTTATGTAACTTGTCCGTTCTCCACATCATTCAAGACTCTCAGTCAAATCAGCTCAGATTGACGTATAGTCACTGCTGTCAGTGTTGTACAGTACTGCTAACAGTGCTGTACAGAGACGCTAGCTTTGCGCGTTGTACAACACTACACTACAGTATGATTTATCCCAGCTCTGACATATCTCTCTCTATATTTAACTAGCAAAAAAAAAACATATTCATATATACTTTGTTTAATTTGATTTATTTTGAAATCTTGTCATTTCCTGTAGTTTCCATTGGGGTTAGCTTCTTTTTTTTTTTTGTTAATCTCCCAGCTGAACCAATTAGACGATTTCCTTTTCCCCCTGTCCCCCGCATTCATTTTGATCTATTCAATTGCGTTTGATTAACGCATTGTTTTTGATTAAGCTCTATTATAAACCAATTGCTTTGTTGCCGCATTTTATTTGATTTCCCTACGCTTTTTTTTTTCCTCTCCCCTCAATTGTTGTCTAGTTACATAGCTACCCCCCTCCCTCTCTCCCTCTCGCGCTGTGTTGATGTGTATGCAAATTGATTAAACTAACCAAATATTGTTTTTTAATTATGCGCTGAGCATCGCATTGACCGCAACTGAACCGCGTTGCGACCGTCGCCCAATTGATGAGAAATTTTATAATTGCATATATGCGATTTTCAACAATTAAAAAAAAAAAAAAAAAATAAAAAAAGAAATACAAATAAATAATAAAAAAAATGCCTTTCTAATTGCAATTGCAAAACCCAAATGCATTTCATTATTTGCGGTCGCAATGCGCAAAAAAAAAAGCTACCTATAGCCGGAGTGGGGTGATGAGCGGGGGAAGGGGGGGCCCTATGGAGGCTTACCTCTTGTTTGGTGATATAGATGGGTTTATTAACTATTATCCAGACGGTGCTCTCCCAGCAGCCCGGATGCGTGGTGGATCCCTCGTACGTAATATAATGATCCGTATTCGGCAGCAGCGATCGCACCGATATGTGCCGAATGGGCGTCGAGAAGCCTGCGAAAAGAAAAGTAAAAGAGTAGAGAAGTGAAGAAAAGGGAAGAGAAGAGAAGAAGCAAAAAATTTAGATGCTTGAAAAGGCAATTCAAACAATACGAGACTTAGATATCAAAGCGGAAAGTTAAAATAAAACAATTTGCATTCTTTCGGTTCACTGTTTGAACTAGTGTGGGGACTGCTAGTTCCAAATGGTGAACAAGTTCAAAAGTTAATTTGCAAGCTATGCCCTGAGATGGTCATTAAATCAGTTATGAACAATTCATTCTGTTCAGGCTGCAAACCAAACACTTTTGGTGGTTCGGTTCACGATTCGAACTAGCGTAGAATTTCTAGTTCAATTTGGTGAACTTGTTCAATCTTTAATTTGCGCAACGTGAACTAAATCGGTCATTCAGTAGTGAATGATTCTTTTTTGTTCGAACTGCAAGCCTACAAACTATTTTAGTGGTTCGGTTCACGATTCGAACTAGTGTGGGGACTGCTAGTTTCATATGGTGAACAAGTTCAATTGTGCCTTTGCGAGTCATGCGTTGAGGCGGTCATTCAATCGGTTATACACTTTTGGTGGTTCGGTTCACGATTCGAACTAGTGTGAGGACTACTAGTTCCATATGTTGAACAAGTTCAATCGCTTATTTGTGAGTCGTGATCTAAATCGTCTATTCAGTCCTAAGTGATTCGCTTTGCTCAGAAGACAAGTTCTCGGTTGAAACTGGTATAGAATCTTATAGTTCAATTTGGTGAACAGTTTGTTGATTCGGTTCATGGGACGAACTAGTGCGGAAGCTTCTGGTTATCGATTTGATTGTAATACAGAAGATGATTCATAATAAATTTAAGAATAATACAAATTAAACTAGACCTTAAAAGTTGGGCAATTATATGCCATACGTACTAGAACTTTTCGCTAAGTGTAAATATCAAATATGTTGACCCTAGCTTTTATACCCGTCGAGTTCCTTGGGAAAGGCAAACGCAAGTTTTTAGAACCGGAGATAGATAGCTATCGAAGCGTATTTGATTGACGGATGCACGTGCAAAATTTTCCAGCCTCAACATTTTTTACAGGGTATACGAAGCAAAGTTCAAGGTGCATCTGCCATTTAAATGTCGGCGCACATTTCGCTATGTCTCGCTATTTATGCGCTTGGAATGTGAATGCAAAACGTCGACGATACGAAAAGACCTAATGAATAATTCAGACTAGCCCCAGAGGGCAGCAGCAGCGGGGCGAAGAGGGGCTCACGGGTTAATAGGGTGGTGTTGGATGAAGCGGAAGCGGGAAGGGATGAAAGGAGGGAGGGGTGGGTCTGATTTGTTGGTTGCCTTCTTGTTGGTCACTTGAACGACGGCGCTCGACTTCATTCATACAAATCATTATGCCCAGCCGGAAATGAAGCGCCTCGCGGTTTATGAGACGGCGGCAAATGGAACTAAAAAACGCGAACGGAATGCGGGGGGGCGAGTGTGGGCTGGTGAGGGCTAGGGAGGAGCTGAGGATAAGGGCTGGTGAGAGGCAAGGAATTCCGAAAAATTATTTGCAGCACAATTGTAAGTTCGTGTCCGACGTGCAACGACGGGCATTTACACTAGGTGAGGAACAAAATATCGATAGAAAAGTATCGATAAAAAGGTTAGAAAGGGAAATAAGCATTATAAATGCTTGACCTTATTGTAAATATGAAAGCGTGAAAAGTCGCTGAAAGTGCTTTAAGCTATCGATATAAACGAAATTATCGAACGGTGTTTTTATCGATAGGCCGAAAAAACTAAGTTTCTGACAATCGGTTGGACAAAGTAGAGAAAACGAACATAAATCGATAACAAATCGATACTATCGATAATAATAAATGAGAATACAAGTAAGAATTGCAAATGGCGAGCTTTGCAAGTGACTCAAGCAACCGATAGCAAATGATCGATAGTTTTATTGTTATCGATAGAGAAAACTGATAAGTGAAATTATGTTCATGTTTTTCATTTGGTCAATCAAAATAAATGTTCTTCATTTGTAGTCCGCATAGCATAGTTTTTGAGATTTGATATACTCGAAGTCTCGGAATCGATAACTTTTTCGATAACTTTATTTAAGTTTCCCCTGCATAACTGAAATTCTCATTTGCTGCGAGTTTATGAAAAGTGCAATTCCCTTTCGTTGTGTCCATTTTCGCTTTCTGATTTCGATTCTTCTTTTACAATAGGTTTGAGCGCTTTGTTAGTGTATTTCGCATTCGTTGGTCGGACTTTGCTTTTGGCGCAGTTAAACTTTCAAGTTGTTTTGCCAGCTGGTTCACAGAAATTGGCCGCATATTTTGAGTCGTTTTACAAGTCCAAAACCAAGGCGAACGGGCTAAAGGAAACTTCGTGAGAGGGGGGAAGAAGCTTCTTTTTTTTTCTCCCGTTTTTGTAGTTTTTCCGTTTGATGGAGCTACATAAAGTTGTACGACCTGTAAAAAGGCTATTAAACTGGGTCGGCCAGAGGTTGGGCCGGGAATTATTAAGTGTCGGTTTAGTGTAATTCGAGGTTTCATTTTCGTCACTTTGCACGGCGCAGCGCGGCGCGGCGCCAATTTCGCGGCCAACGGCTGTCGAGCAATTTTTATGGCTCACTTTAGGACGTTGCCGCACATAATTATGCAGCTTGTTGTTGCCAACACAATTGTTGCAGTCGCAGTTGCAGTTTCTGCTGCGGAATGACATCATAAAAGAGCTCGCCGCAAAGCCACGAGCCGCGAGCCGTGAGCCCCGAGCCGTGAGCCCCGAGCCGCGAGCCATGAGCCAGGCAAACGTTGCAACATTTCCGGTGCATTTTGCGTAACGGAAATGATGTTGCCCCACCCCATGCCTCGCCCTGCCAGCTGATGCCCAACTAGAGAATTCATCAAACGCAATTCAACTGAACTGTACGTGAAAGAATGCTGACAACTTATGCCAAAGTGCAGCTAGAGATGGGCGTGAGTCTCGTCGTGACACGAGATGTAGCAAAAGAATGCATTTTAATGGATTCATCGCATTGCAATTAAAGACTGAGCTAGAGAAGGGAACACTGCGCGCAAAGCTCATGTCAAATTGCAGCTAGAGGTGCGCGTGAGTCGTGCCGTGACACGAGTTGTAGGAAAAGAGCGCAGGGATTGATTGGATTGCAATTAGAGCATCAACGAGAGAAGGGAACTCTGCACGGAAAACTCATGCCAAAGTGCCTCTAGAGATACGCGTGAGTCGGGTCGTGACACGAGGTGTGGTAAAAAAAAAACGTTTAACTGGATCGAGTGGATTCCTATTAAAGTCTGAACTATAGAAGGGAACACTGCACGGAAAACTCATGCCAAAGTGCAGCTGAGTCGTATCGTGACACGATATCAGAGATGGGTGTGGTACGTGACAAAGATGTGCTTACGTGCCTATTAAAAAAGTTAAAAGATTAACAGGAAAAAGCCTCCGGTTAAGCGAGGAAATTTTATTTATAAAAGATAAAACCAACAAAAGTAATTTATCAAGAAATAAGCAAGACCCTTGACACGAGATGTCATCGTGCTCACGAAAGAGATGGAACACGCAAAGACTTCATGATGATATAAAAATGAATACAAAAATCAAAAATTAATTTGGAACATGAAGAGTTGTAGGGATCAGAGTTGCTTTTGGAGTGCGAAATTGATGCGCTTGAATAACTCGTGCCGATACTATCGGTTAGGGGTGGGTACTCACCTTTATAGAGCACCTTGTTGAATGTGCTTGTTATGATGCGCAGCTCGGGATTGGGCGTTTCGCCAATTTGCACCATCAACGAGAGCCCGACAATGCCCTGTGATTTATGCTGCGCCTCGGACATGTTGTGGTACAGCTCCTTGTTGAAGCCATATATTTGTATCTGTATGCGTATGTCCGTGTGTGTCCGCGCGTGTGTGTGTGTGTGTGTGTGTGTGTGTGCATTGTGGAATATGTTACAACATTAATATTGCTGCTGGTTGCTCTGGCGGGAACGGCCCGACGCTGATTGACTTACCTCGCCCGGGAAACTGTAGCCCTGGATGAAGTGCTCGGAGCCGCGACTGTTCTCGGTGCCGTAGTGTATGTAAATCTCCTCGAATTGGTAGCGATAGGCCAAAGGACCTCCGGATATGTTCACGTGCTGCTTTGTGTCCTTGTCCACGCGAAAGACGAGTGATTGACCCGTGTTGTGCAGCGTGCCGGAAACCTGTTGACGACACTCGGTGTTAGTCAAACAGAGAGCGAGAGAGAGGGGTGGGGTTGGGCTTACCTTGTGCTTATCAATGTGCAGCGGTCGCAGGTACGGATCGAAGAGCAGCTTGTCGGGCACCACATCAATGGGCGACTGGCGGCGTCCTTTGTTGCACATATTCCACTGCGGATTGATGAGGCCCCAGAAGCTGGGACCTGCAAGTAACAGATGTCGAAACAAAAATAGATCAAAAAAATAATAAATAATTAAATCAGCAGGCAGTAGTCGACTAGCTAGATGCTCTATGTGAAAGAAGACTAAGCTGAAGTCAGAAATTAAATAGACATATTGCTGACAAAATCCAACCAATTCAAAAATTCCCAGCTCTAGCTCGTATAATCCCTGAGTTTAGATAGGCTTGGGCCTCGGACTGGAACCTGGCTGTTATATATATGATAAAAAGTTGCATAGCAGCCAGCTTTTGCCAATTCTCGGGAACTCCCGAAAGCAGCTACTTTATTTGTACAGGGTATACAAGGTCAATCGTAACTTTCGAGAGAAGATACATTCGAGACTTGCCAAAGATCTTGGCCAACTTGTGTGCACTTTATTTGTACAGGGTATACAAAGGACCTGAATAATAGCTGCCAGTTTGACGGTCTGTCAATCGGTTGTCCCCGCAGCAGCGCTGTGCAAATTGAAATCGAGTCCTCGACCCCTCACATTCAGCCGAATTGTAAACAACGAGTCGACAGTTCAAACATCAAATGAAATTTCATAAGCTCCTCCTTCTCGCACCGTTCGGCTCGCTGTCCGTCAGTTTAAATAGCAATTAAATGATACCAAATGGGAGTTGCCACGCCCTCAAACTACACTTAACTCGGAGCTGCCCCCTGCCCCCTGACCTCAGCCTAGGTAAGCGATAGTTGGCGCTGTGCTGCGAATGTTGTTTTGCCCGAGCTGCGAAATGTTCAATTTGATGTGACAGACAGAAACTGTCGAAACTTTTCAAAACAACAAACTGTTCCCCCGTAAGTCCGATATAAGGGTTGGGAGAAGGGGTAGGGGGGTCGGCGGGGTGTGTGCAGTTGCCGTATGGAAAAATTAAATATTTTCTGCTGTTGCATTTTTCGCAATTAAAAAAAAAAGCAAGAAAAAAAATGAAGAGTGCGCTTGTCGGGCGTACACGACTGGGAGATACCCTGGGCCCCGTGCTTCTTTTTTCGTATAAACTAATTATTACTAATATTATAAAAACTATTATAATTATATAGTTCAAATAGCACTTCAAGTCTCAGAGGTAGTAGAGAGTAGTAGAGGTAATATTTATACTCTTAGGGTTCGGTAATGCTACCTTCTCACATTTTCAAAGGGTACAAAGAGAAAGCCTGACAAATTTAATGAGGTACACAGAAACCCAAAGCGAAATGTATTTTCGCCGATTTTCGTTATGAGTGGGTTCCGAGGTAGCCCCGGTAGAGCTCATTTTAGAGGGTGCTCGTAGGAAGTACCTCAGGAAGCTGGCAAGGTGAGAGAGAGGGAGAGAGTAGCTGTGCTGTGTGTATATATTGATGATATGGGACACAACATACACACACTATACACACGCACATATACAGGCAGGCTCGCACACCCCCTCACCGGCACACCCTGCTCCTAGGCATTAAATAGCAAAGTTTAAAAAGCGCCGCATGTCAGCGCAACTTTTGTGGCTCCCTGCCCCATTTCCCCCTATGCTGCATGCTCATTTTGTGTTTGCATTCATTTACTCACTCACTCATTTACTCACTCATTCATTTATTCACTTATTCATTCGTTTTGTTGCCTGTTTTGTTTTTGCTTTGTCTGTCGCCTGGCTCTACCTCTACCCGTACCTCTAGCCTTGCCGCTGCCCTGTCCCTGCCTTTGCTCCTGGTGCATAAATAAAACTGCGTCATGTTGCAACCTGGAACAAAAATGGCCGCTTGTGGCACCGACCCGGTCGGCGGAGGCCATTCACAGCCCATTCACAGCCCACGCACAACTCGTTGCAACTCGGGAGCATTATCCACAAATATTTTGCCGTTTATTTTATTTATTTTCCTCACTTTCATATTTAATTTGCACAAACCAATTCAATCGGATCAAATGACAGCTCTCTCTCTCTCTCACTCTCTCTCTCTCTCTCTCTCTCTCTCTCTCTCTCTCTCTTTCTCTCTCTCTCTTTCCTCTCTCTCTCTCTTTCCTCTCTCTCTCTCTCTCTCTCTCTCAATCCATCTATATCTATCTATCTTTAGGTCTATCTCTATCTCTATGTCTATCTCTATCTCCATCCTCATCTTCATCTTCATCTTCATCTTCATCTTCATCTTCATCTTCATCTTCATCTTCATCTTCATCTTCATCTTCATCTCCATCTCCATCTCTCTATCTCTATTCTCTATATATATCTATATCTGTATCTGTATCTTCTCCATCTTCTGTTAGCTTCTATCTCTTATTTTCTCTCCCATAATTTGCTTTGCATCTCGCTATTATATTTCTGTCCATAAATCTCTTTCGCTTTTCACTTACCACTCCATTTCCAAATCAAATACTTGTACCTCTTTTGAATACATTCGAATATCCACGAATGTTTCGAATGTTAAAAACATATGAAAGCATTTGTGAATTAGTTAAGCTTGAAAGAGTTACATTTAACTTTGATACACCAAGTCGAGCTTTATTCGGTTGTTAACTCTGTTCATTTGCATTTGTTTGCTCAGGCATTTGAAATATTCGCTTGAGCTTAAACCAAGCTCGGCCAAACTCGGTATTTACAAAGGGCGGGCGTGACAAATTTATTCGCTCTATCGACTGAGTGCAACGAGTATTTGCCACTCGTTACATTTGTTAACGAGTGAATGAATCGAGTGCCGCTCGCCAATGTCTGCAGAGTGTTTGTTCTTTCTACATTTTACGCACACTTTAAATTCAATTGGAATTTACTTCTGGATTCGAATTAATATGTAACTTACCGGAAATGCCATCGTATGTCCACCATTCCTCCCAGCTAGACAGGACTTCTGCGAATGGGAAAATAGAAGGAAAAATATTTCAGTCGAGAGACAAAAACAGAACGAGAAATGCATTAATGTGCCAGGGCTTTAAGCCAAGCAAAACTCTATGCTGTGACGGGGGGAAAAAAAAACACTTTCTTACCCCCGTTGAAGAAATTTGTCTAGCAAAGTCTCATTTTACACGCTGGAGCCCCGTTAAGAGATGCAAAATGCAAAAAATGCTCGTCAATGACACCCGGATATAGGAACTAGGCTGGCAGGCCGTAGACCCCGTTTAGCTTTAGCTTTAGCGGGAGGAAGGGAGGGAGAAGCGGCAAAGCAGTTGGCAGCCAAATCTTTGGCTTTTCAATGCGCATAATTCGCTGCCAATGTAAACAGCGCATGAAATCAACTAATGTAGGACTTCCCCTTTAGTGTGAGAAATGAGGCAGACAAAACAAACAAAGCAGCTTCTCTTCTTGTCGCTGCTCGCTTCTCGCTTCTGGCGTCTCATGTCTCGCTGGCAGCCATCGAGACGCCATAGCGCCGGGCATGTCTGGGGGCTTCCTTCGCCAAATGCGTGTCGCATGAGTCAACACGGTTCAACATGCTTCTATTTCTGGATATGGATGTGCCACCGACTCCTGCTCCTGCTCCACTCTCCACCTCGCCGAGTCCGACTCTGACTCCGGCTGAGTTCTGGCAAACGTTGTCGCCAGTCGGTCGGGCGCCAATAAAGTTTACACTCAGTTGCCACATTTCGTTTATGGGCAAGTTCTGCTTCCGTTTTATCAAGCGACAGACAATTTTCGCTATTTTTCTTTCGGACCAACCCCCCCCAGCCCCGCCCTCTTTGAGCGTATTCAAAATTTATGCTATATGCGTTCTGCCGCAGCGGGTGAGCACACAGTCCACGGCGCAAGGGGTGCGGCTTATGGGGGGATGTAGGATGTAAAGTCTGCTCTGTTAGACGGAGAGGGGGAGACTGGGTGCCGTCGGTCGCCGTCTGTGAAAGGAGGGGGGCAATAAAGCCAAAAGAAATTGCTGCAAGCCAAAGCGGAAGTTGAGAAAGGGAGTCGCTGGAATCGTTGCTGCTTCCTGCAGCTACCAGCTACAGCGTTATGCTATGTCTTCTTTTCAAATACCCTCACTCAGCGGGCCCCTCAATTATTGGAAGTAAAAGATAACTACTTGAAGAGGAAGATATATTTTCCAATAGCAAAATGTAGCTGCAGCTGATTAACTAATGAGTACAACAAATAAATAGACTTTCTTCGTTAAAACTTCTTTAATTCCTCCTAAAGTGTCGGCTCTGCCGAATAAAAGCTGGTGTGACATCAATATCGATAGAGCTCCCTACTGCACAAGGTCTTAATATTGACATAAATCAACTGAGCAAATGTCCCATAGTTGGTTGCTCAGTAGGTAATATGAGCATAAAAAAGGCTGTCAAATGCTGCTACCCTGCAAACAGCATCCTTTCCAAACAGGTCTTCAAATGATTCCGGTACTTCATACCTGATTATCTGATGTGCCTCTCTTAAGATATTTACAGCTGATGCCGCAGAGGTTAATGCTGGTACCAACCCAAAACTACTCTATTTCTAGCGCTTTCATTACAGGGTGCTGCATTGGCTCGAGCTTTATATTATATTTATTCATAAATACGACACAAAAATCATTTCAAATAAGTTGAATTCAATATAAATATCGTGAAATAATAATAGATTATAAATTTTATCCGGTACTGCACAAGGTTCTTAGGGTACTGCTGTTAGGTAGGGTCAATTCCCTACAATACGATGCTAGTTCGATTAGAGGTTGTTTTCAATATAGTTTTTAGACATATTAGAATAAGAAATAGCTTAGTTTACTGATATTTTGGAAAATACTGTACGGTAAAAATATTATCCGGTACTGCACAAGGTTCAAGGACCCTGCCATCGATGCTAGGTTGGTAAAAGGTTGTTTTACTATAGTTTTTAGGCTAATCCCAGTGAGTTGGTATTCAGTTAGTTTTTTTTTGCTGACATTATGGAAAATACTGCACGGTACGGCTCTTGGGTGCTTGAGAGTAGTTAGAATATGAAAAAGTGTGCTTAACTAGCGCATTTCCATTTTATTTATAAAGTATAAAGTATATCGAGAAGCCTTTCAAAAGCAAAATGGACATTTTAGGCTCAGGTTAAGAAGGTAGAGCCCAAACGAATTCACAAGGAAGAGTGCATAATGAGCGCTTTAATTTTGTTTGGGCAGTAGAGAGGGTATCTATGCGGCGTTTTTATGGTCTAAGACTAAGTAAGATTGTTTGAATTGTGGGTAAAATTGGTTGGCTTAGTGTGGAGAGGGGCGAGGGGCGGTGGGGTGCTGTGGTAGGCGGTTTGTCGTGTTGCTTTTCTTAAAATAACAATGAACGTCCGTTTGGTTGGATTCGCGAGTTGCCGTCACTTCATTTTGTTTGTTTGTCGCGTATTTTGTGGGATAGTTGTTGTTCTTACTCTTCCTCTTCCTCTTGGCTCTTGTTCTTGCTCTTATTTTGCTGCCAAGCAAGTTCTGTTTCTGCTTCTGCTTCTGCTGCTTCTCCGCTTAGCGCTGCAAAGTATGCTATTAAATTGGCCTCGCAACCAAGTCAAACCGAAAAATGGCACAAAGCCCTCAATAAAAAACATTTGAGAATGTTTTACGGCATTTTGCAAGGGTCCCTTTTTAGCCAACCCCTGCCCCACCCATTAGCCTGTAGTTTCTAGTCTCAATCCGATTCGTTTCATCTCTGATGATTCGTCAACAGATTGCACATTTTTAGCGGGTTGCCGTACCCCGGCCCCATAGAGAACCCTGGCCCCCCCTGTCCCGTCCTAGTCCCGTTCCAGTCCCTGCTCCCTTCTCTGCGCCTTAAGTCATTTGGCAATTTGGTTTTTATGCTGCAACAGCAACTTAATTTATTGTTATAACAGTTTTTCGGGCCACATTCCCGGGGTTTTCTTTTCTTTTTTTTTTTTCTTTTCGCCCGATCAATTCGATGGCCGGACCGAGTGTCGCCACTTTGTTGGATGCTTTATGAAGAGATTTGCCCGGGTTTCATTATCTATTCAAATGGCCTTCGTTTTGGGGGTAGCACTTCTTCTTCTTCTTATTTTTTATTGCTGTGAATTCAACTTTTCAACTGTTATCGGGCAGTTTTTCCACTTGTATCCTAATTGGCATTCAACATTTGCGTCGATAATACTCAAAACAATTTCGCCACAATTTCGCATTTATGAGAGTTTCGCTTTTGTGGAGGCACAAGTTGTTGGAGGTTTTTCAAAGCTTGATTTGTTTGTTTGCTTAGAAGTTTTCAAGTCAAAAGTCAAATTCGCTTAAAGTAGTCATGACTATTTTGACCCAATTTCGCTTTCTATGATTTATTGCTAAACAAATCAATATTGAATTAAAATTAATATATAAGAAATTTATTGTTCTTCCATCTTAAGGGTGCTCGATCCCTTGGCTTACAAAACATACATAAGAAGGTTTAATTATTATATTGCTTGTTAAATGGGTAAATAAAAGAATTGAAAACTTTTTTTTAAGATTTGAACCAATGACTTTCCGCTAGCTGGTTCGACTCTTCAGTCCCTTTCAGTCTCTTCCCGCCGAAGAGTTTAATTGTTATATTGCTTGTTAAATGGGTAAATAAAAGAATTGAAAACTTTTTTTAAGATTTGAACCGATGACTTTCCGCTTGCTGGTTCGACTCTTCAGTCCCTCTCAGTCTCTTCCCGCCCCTCACTTCTCAGACTGCAAAGTCATTTATTCGGCATCAATTTAATATGCAAGCTAAACAAAGTTTTGATGTTTATTTGGTTGTCTTGTCGTCGCTTTGAGCTAAATTTTGTGTTAATCTCTTGTACGTTGTTTGACAAACAAAAACTTTGCAATTATTCGAAATCAGTTTTTGTTGTTTGGCGCTCGAAACGTAATTAAGCCAGCCGAAAGGCGGGCAATAAACAAAACTTTACGGCTTCTGCATATTGAAAATGTTGCCAGCCTATCGATAACAAGAGCATTGCGATGACTAAATTAAATAGTTGTCGTTGTTCTCGTTAAATCAAAATCAAAATAAAGCGCCTGGCGCCGCAAAGGGATCAAGAGTCGTAATGTGCTCCTTGATGGTCCTTGTTGCTGTTGTTTCACAAAGCAAAGTGGCTATGAAATGACAACAAGAACAAAAGTCACGCACACACACATTTTCTATTTGTACAGTGCGAGTGTGTGTGCGAGTGGGTGTACAAGTGTGTGTGTGTGTGTGTGTGTGTGTGTGTGTGTGTGTGTGTGTGTGCGAGTGCTTATAATGGCGTCGCGCATCAAAAGACAACACGCCCTCGTAACTAATTCAAGTCCAGGTGCGGACTGCAGCTGCGTTCAGGCCCAAGCGGTTCCCAGTGCTGCGTGGCGTGTTTGTTTTGAGTGTTGGTAAACGTATATTTGACTTGAGGCCTATGCTTGATAACAAAAACAATTTTGTTGGCCTTTGCTAAAAGTTCATGCTGCGTACAAGATGACAACATTTTGTAAATATTTGAAAGTGTTGAGAGTGTAGAACGTGGTTTCTGAACTCCATATAGCTTTTATGCAGCCTAACAACACTGTGTAACGGCCAATATAAATACTAAGGCTGGCAAACCTCCTATTTACAGACTGTTTTTAACAAGTTTGTCTTTTTAGACATTTGTGAAGGAGATTCTATATTTTATTATGTGAATATGCATAAGTTTGTGGAACAATCATGTTTACATCCTCACACATGCATACATGCTCACACTTAACTCTACTTTTTGTTTAGCTTTGTGCTTATTCTTCTTCTTAAGTATACCTTTCCCTGTAGCTCACGAACTCTCGCAAGATGTGGACAGAAGCATAATTGAATATAATACACAAATATGTACAGTTTCGATTAAGCTACATTTCTTGTAGCCCCAGGTTTTGCGGCCCAATCCAGAAGTCCGCTCCTGTCTTCTTTAACTCGAAATGAAGGCAAGACACGCGACAACAAACAAAGGCAAGCGAAAGCCCAAAAGTTAAATCCGAAATCCAAAGACAATGGGCAAACCGCAAACGTACACACACACACGGACACACACACACACACACACACACACACACACACGGACAGACGGACACGCACACTAGTCAGCCCTTTTATGTGTAAATTATGGGTTCAATATAATATTGACAAAGAATCAATAAAGGAAATGTCCTTAAAATTAATAGGCGACATTCTGATATCGAATTACTCGCTATGTCATCGCTTTTAATTAAAATTTCTAGACAAGGGCGCGACGCACACACACACACACACACACACACGCACACACACTCGCACACACATGCGCTGGCATGTCCTGGCAAAATTTATGACTTCCTGTTAAGCGCGCTCAACGAACGCTGATTAGTATCTGGGAAGCATCTGAAGGATCCATCAGTTTATCAAACTGTCGCCTCGGCGCGAAGATTGACGAGCATAACTTTGGTCTGTTCCCCCCTCCCCCACTACCCACCTACACCAACCCTTCACACTCTCGCCAGCCCTTCTCCAACTTGCTTTCGGTTAAGGATTGGGCGCCATTTCGGCACTTTGGCGGCTTTTTGTTGGTTCTATGTTGCGGCAAGTTTAACGTTGGGTTAATTTGCGTTAATAAAGTTGGCCAATTGCGGCAATTCGAGGCGAAAGGCAATACCCTTTTCATGGAGTAACATTCAAAAGTTTACTCAAAAAAACCAAAAAAAAAGACCGACTAGCAGATACCCTGAAATCAAACGACAAGCTAGCGTCGCAAATAGTTTGCTTTTACACACAGCGGCTGTTCTGCATTAACTTCGGAGCTTATTGTCCGATCTTTATTGTGAATGCTGAGTTTGTTGAAATATCTTTGACAACAGAATATTTTGCCCTCTAAGATCCTACTAACCCCCCGATCTTTGCTATAATATGGGGTAATATAGCTTCTGATTGATGCTAATGATATCTCGAAAAACGGAAAAGTATTTTAAGCAAAAGAACAAGTTTTCGAGCCATTCACTTAGACGTTTACAACATAGTAGACAAATGTTCAGATGGGAATGAAAATATCGCACCTTTTAGCTTTCCCCATAATAAATATGATATAATATCACGCTGTACAGGGCCATGCTTCGAATATCTCAATTTAATTAAAAAACTGTTTTTATTTTGCATTTTTTTCCGCTACCTTAAAAAGGTGAATTTACATTTTGAACACATTTGACACAGAATTACGAACAAAAAAAGAAACAACAACGACAATAACAATTGTCGGGCCATTACACGATTTTCCTGAACGTTTTTGGCAAACTTTTTGTGCGTTTCTCTAAATTTTGCATGCCCTGTATTCAATGTGCGAGGGGTATATTGGTTTTGTGAAAGTGTATGTATGTAAAGGCAAAAGGAAGCATCTCCGATTCCGTAAGTTATATATTATCCTGATCGGTGTCAAGAGACAAGCTGATAAATAACTATATCTATATCGATTTTTGGTTTATCTTTTTGGTTTTTTAGGCATAGCTCGAGGAATATGAGAGCTAGCTACACCAAACTTGGTATGTAGCTTGCTTTATAGGATGTACACAATAAAAAGCATTCACAATTTTAAAGTGTTCCTCGAATGTCCATTTAAACTGCATTTTGCTGTACGGAACTTATTCTTAAGGCTAGGGCCTTGGGCTTTGGTATAATCACATTTTTTTATGCCATATTCAAGTGCTGAAAATTTGATTAAGCTTGGCATGATTAACTCCCGAGTTATTCAAGGAATCCATGACCGATATGTTGCAAAAAGGAATAAGCGTAGGTTAAGAGCAGAAGAAAAGGCACAGTTTGTGCTTGTCCTTGTGTTTTCTTTTGTGTAGATGAATGTCTTGACTGTAGCTTATCGCTGTGTTTAGGGTATCTAGCAGTCGGTCAGTTTTGCTTGATTTTTTTCTGTGGGCTGCGAGCAATAAATGAATTTGAACAAAACGAAGAAACGCCAAATTGTTGGCAATGATATCAAAAGTATTTGTTGTTGTTTTCATTGTTGCTGTTGATATATACAATATATTTTTTTTGCGGCTATTTTGTGCAACGAAACAACAACAAAAATTGGAAGTGAGAAACACTTTTTTTTTTGTTTCCCGTTGTTTTTCAAATAAAATTCCAATTTCAGCTGGCGCCGTGCGGGCTCGCCTGATGAGAGCCGGCGACTCCGCTGTGCGCCCCACGAAACTAAATTAAACAAGTAAGAGATTCTAGTCGGGAGTTCCCGACTAGGTGATACCCTGAACCCTCTTATTCCATCACCAAATGCAGTTCGCGCTTATAGATAGAGAGAAGCGGGGAGGTGGCGATAGGTATAAAATGAAAGATAATCGATATATATATACTATTCTAGAAGCAACATTTCAAGTTTGGTGACTCTAGCTCTTATTATTTACCAAAATTGCTTAAAAAACAGGATATCGATATACATTTTTATCGATTACTTGGAAACGGGGCAAGTTATCGATTATCGGAAACAAACTCGATCTGCGTAGGAACTAGGAGCACCTACATGTCTCTAGCTCTTATAGGTTCTGAGATCCTTGCGTTCATACATACGGACGGACGGACGGACGGACGGACGGACGGACAGACAGACGGACTAGATCGACTCGGCTATTGATGCTGATCAAGAATATATATACTTTATGGGGTCGGAGATGCTTCCTTCTGCCTGTTACATACATTTGCACTTTTCACAAATACAATATACCCTTTTTACCCATTTTCAATGGGTTCAGGGTATAAAAATAGGTCAACACACAACAAAAAAAAGAAAATAACACAAAAAATTTGAGCGAAAACAAAAACAGGAACAACATGGCGAAAAAAAAACAAACATTTTTTGCAATTCACGCGATGAGTTAAGAGCAAAAGTTTATGTATATTCACAGCCCCTCAGCCCCAACCCCAGCCCCATCCCCAGCCCCAGCCCCAGTCCCAGCCCCAGCCCCAGCTTCAGCCCCAGCTCCCAGCTCCAGTCCTAGTTTTTTATGCGAATGCTCCTGGCGCTATTATTATTTGTACTAAAATTCGTTTTGGGCAGCGCCCTATGCCAATCTATTTGCTTTGATATGTGAGCCGTTTCCATGGCGTTTGAATTTCAATTTGAGATCTCTTTTTTTAACCGATACCGAAAATCACGATATTAAATTGTCGTTTATTACTTTTAGTGTGCGTTTAAACTAAAAACCTGATGCAACAAATTTGCTTTGTGTGTTGCTTAACTTTTTGATCTCTAACAGCTGTTATTTAGAGTTCTGTTAACCGAACTGTTAGTGGAAGAGTTGACAGAGAGAGAGAGAGCGAGAGGGAGAAAATGTGCGCTGAGAAGCAACTGAACTGGCGAATGTCTAGCAAGAGCCAGGTGCAACAAATTTGCTTTGTGTGTTGCTTAACTTTTTGATCTTTAACAGCTGTTAACTAGAGTTCTGTTAAATGAACTGTTAATGGGAGAGTTAACAGCGAATGGGCGATAGGCAGTTGCAAAGCAACTGAGCTGAGCTGTTCGGCAGTGCAGGCCAATTGAAAGTGAAGAGGATTTACTCTTCTAATTATAATCAAGCACTTTTGTAGGGACTGCACGACTAGTAGCTACCCTTTGGCCCAGTTCTCACTTGAGCAGAGTGTTTTTAGATGTTGTTGTTGTTGTTAAATAAAGTTGCTCAACAAGCAGCTGCTTTGTGTTCTTTGAGTAGCCATATATCTCGATGTAAGGCTAAAGAAAAGAAGGCCCGACTGGCTTATACCCTATTTATAGTCGTCCAGTCATTCAGTCAATTGTGCTCGATTAGAAAATACCACTTTGGGATCAGTTGTTCTCCTCTAAAAGATACATAATTTCCTCTAAGTTTGACGATGCATCACGTTCTTCTTGCTTTCTTATCTTCTAAGGGTTTCGTATCCCCTTTTTAATTTGCTAAGCAAAGAGAAGTTTAACCCAGCATATCGCCTTCTTCTCACTTTCTTATCTTACAATGAGAAAAAGTGAATCCGTTTTCTTTTTGAATGAGAATGAGAACTGTGCCTTGTCTTCTTATCTCTTTCCAATTCTGTTTCCGATTTTCCCAAAATGAGGTCTCACCCAGCGTATCGCTTTCTTCTCACCCTTTTAACTTCCATATAGACTTTAAGCTTCTGCTGCTTAAAGAGCATATGAGTGTTTCGGCAATACCCCATTTCGAAAACAGGGTAAACTTTAAATAAAACTTAATATTTTCTATGCAAATACGTTGGCTATTCATACAAATATGTGCTCAACTTTTTGGTATTATTTAAAAGCCGACCAGATTTGTGGTTGCAAAGGTCGACAAGCCACTAAATGGAAAGCTCGCTGAGTAGCGGGACGGGACGGGTGTGCGAGGGTGTGTAAAAAAAAAAAAGAACCAAATGTAAACAAACAAAGCGAATACCCCGCCCGCCCCCCGCACCCCTCGGCCCAGTTGAGCTGACTAAAAAACATGCCATACTCTTTTTTTTGTGTGTGTGTATGAGTTCTTGTTTTTTTCGTCTCTTTCTGTAGGAGCACAATTCACAGTGGCAAATTGCATGGCCCCGAGGCGCATGTTGTTGGACGGACTCTCTAATGGCCAATTCCTTGACATGCCACACACACACACACACACATACACACTCACACACACGCAAATAATTGTGGTAACAAAAAGCTCATGTTAAGTTTCTCATCGAGCGTCTGAGGGGCAACGCGTGCTGCCACGGCAGGCCGTGCTAGAGAGAGAGAGAGGGGGGGAGAGAGAGGGAGTGGGAGAGGTAGATGGAGAGAGAGAGAGAGGGGTAAAGGTAAGCAACGTTTGAAAACCATAATTTGACTAAAAACCGTCTAGACGCGCCAACTAAGCAACTATCCAACTATCTTAATAAGTTGCCTGGCAAAAACTTTGCGACCACCCCCTCGGCCCCTCCCCGTCAAACCAAACCCCTACCCTACCCATGAAAAGGAGGCAGGGTATTCTTGGGTAGCTCAGGAAGTTGCCGCTGCAGTTTTGTGGCATATACAATTTCGATAATAAGCAACAGAGAGAGAGAGAGAGAGAGAGAGAGAGTGCATTAACTGTCGGACAGAGTGACTGGAAAAGTGCCCAAAAGCGGGGCGTGGCGGGGAAGGGAGGGGTGCCGTTGTGGGCGTGGCACACGTGTGCAATGCTAATGCGAGTCACGTCAACGCCGCATACGAAATCGTTGCAAAAGTTCCCAAAAAACATGGCAACCGTTAAACTTGCCACAAGTAAACGGCACAAATACAGGCGCCTCTGAACCTGAGCCGGATACCCTGTTCCTGCGACCCAGCGAGTTGTCCCCCTCCTAGCCCTAGCTCGTCTTAAGTCCTCCGAAAGAAAGTTGGGTTATCGATGAAAAACTAAGCTAAAGCTGGGCAATATATTTATGAATATTTTTTAAAAAATTTTTCTCTCTATCTAGCTTTTGTAGAGTGCGAGTTTTGCTTAAAAAATCGTTGATTAAAATCGATAATTATCGATATTATAAAGAAAGCGCATATACTCGTTCTTTAAGCGTTTAACCTAACTTCAATCAACAAAATGACTTGGATTTTTATGCTCTTGAAGCAAAAGAAAGGAGAAGTTTAAGTATATATGTATATATATATATTCCTGATCAGCATCAAAAGCGGAGCCATTGGATTGAGGGCTTTATCTTGCTCTTGCAGGCAGCACATTTATCGGACTTATTCGGTTCGCAATACTATAGCATATGGCATATAAATTCGAACAATCTGCTTTACTTTTTCAATCTTTCTCAAACAAACTAGGCACAGACGAGTTCTGTCCAGCTCCTCAGATGTTAGCTCTATGAATGAGCTCTATGGGCAGCAGAGCTGGAAGAATACGTTTAGGTATGGTAAACTTTTCACGTGCTTAATATGCTGTCCACATATTCCCTATGCAAGCTAGGGCATTCAATATTCGGTGTGCCATTCTTTAAAACCCTTGTAGAGGGTATTCTAATTCTGTCACGGAATGTTTTACGCATAGAAGGAGACATCTGCGACCCCATAAAATGTACATAATATCTTATGTGTACCTTTGTATGATATAATAATCTTGATCGAGTCGTTATAGCCATGTTTCCCTGTCTGTCCTCAATATTAAAGCTTTCGTCTTGAAATTTTGTATAAGTTCGTTTTTCTGTTGCAGGCTGTTCATAAGTCTTAAGAGGCCGGATCGAAGCACTATATCATATAGCTGCCATGGAAATGATCGGTCGAAAAGTAGGCTCTTCCATGGAAAACCTTTTTGTTTATCAAGACAACTAGCTTAACTATGCTGCCCATACCTGAGACAAGTCTCTATCAAGATCTCACTCCCATATTATATAGCTCTATGGGAAAAATCGGAAATAAGTTTTTGTCTAGCAAAATATTCTCTTTAGCGAGCTATTTTTTCTCAAACTGCGCATTCACAGGCTTCACTCTTCTCACATAGCTGCAAGAGTATTAAAACTTCGGCTTGCTTAAAGTTAATCCCACTTTCGCGTTTTCGTTTGACTTTTTGTTTGAGTGTAGCTGTCGCATTCGCTTCCGCTTTGGCCCACTTTGAGGCAGGGGCTTTAACGGCTAGCCAAAAGCTGGCTCAATTATTGGCGTTGCATGCAACATTCTGTCTGAGTGTGTGTGTGTGTCTGTGTGTGTGTCTGTGTGTGTGTGCGTGGCATTGGCCTTAAAGTGACAGCAACAGCAACAAAAAAAAAAACTGCCTTTAAGCTTCTCATTTGTCGATTTGTCGATGGTCAGTCGCCATTTTTGCCCCACGGCCAAAAACTCTTCCAATGTGTCTGTGTTGGACAGACAAAAGCACAATCAGCTAAACAGCCACACACACACACGCACACACTCACACACACACACACAGACAATAAAATGTATATAATCCATGGCAATGCGCCATGTCAAAGTGATTTTTCACCTCAAGGGCAAATTTAACACAATAATTTGCACAATTTGTCAAAACAGCCCTCGGGCTAAATGGTATCATAAACCACAACAGCAGGCAGTCACACACCCACACACACACACACACACACACACACACACACACACACACACACACACACACAGTCACATACACACATATACGCTCAGTCGAGTCAAAAAGTCAGACAAGTTGATTGTACTGCGTCCACGCCTCCATCTTCATACATATGTGTGTATACCCTGTAGTCATGGGCATGCTGTCAATGGGGTTTACCATATCTAGGACCAGCCTATGGGGTATACACAACCCATAGCTTAGAGAGCTACAGAGCTCCATACTTCATATATATACAGTAAAAACTCTCCCAAAGGACACTTGGCTTAGGCAAAAACCTCTCTGGTTTTGCTCTAAAAGTATTATAAAGTTCTTCTAGAACGCATTTGCCATGCATAGGCCAAAGCGAAGAAGAAGCACAGGCGCGGAAGAAGCGAAGAAGAAGCAAAAAAGAAGCACAAGCGAGGAAGAAGCAAAAAAAAAAACACTGACGCTGAAGCAACGAGAAAGAAGCACAGACGCTGAAGAAGCGAAAAGAAAGCACCGGCAAGGAAGAAGCAAAGAAGAAACACAAGCGAAGAAGATGCAAAAAAAAAAACACTGACGCTGAAGAAACGAGAAAGAAGCACAGACGCTGAAGAAGCGAAAAGGAAGCACAGGCGAGAAAGAAGCAAAGAAGAAGCTCAAGCGCTGAAGAAGCGAAGAAGAAGCACAAGTGCTTCGTGTGTTATGCATCAATGAAAACTGAAATCCTCCAGATTCGGGCACTTTTCTTACTTGTTTCTCATTTTTGGAATATTCGCGCACTTTTTTAACTTCTTTCTCATATCCCTTCCAAAGGAAATTCCACTCAAATTTATATTTTTGGCTTGGCTTTCAACAATCGATAAAATCCTTAGCAAATTTTAACTTTTGTTTGGCTTCATTTATGGCGAATGTAGATTTAATTTGTATTATGCCAAATTCGTTCGAGGAACTCCCAACCCCTCACCCCTCCCCCTCCCACCCTTCGCCCCCCTCTAGCTGGTCGGACTTGGTAAATAAAAATGCAGAAAGTGAATTTCAAGTGCCGACGAGTTGCAACAAAAAAAAAAAAAAAATTGCACTTTATTTAATAAAAAACAAATAAAGAAAATACGAAAAATATGCACTTAATGAAAAATTTTCCGCATATTCAAATATATCAATGCTTCTCCCCCCTTGGCCACGCCCCTGTCTCTGGTGATGTTTCATTTATTGAAATAAATATTGTTGAAGAGTTTTGCATTTAATTTGAAGTATTTCAAAATCGTTAAATCGAACCGAAAACAAAAACTCATCTCGATATTTATGAACAACACAAAGATTATTTGTGTGTTGCACTTATCTAATTAAATTATCTGAGAAGTGTTTGATCTAAGAAAAATGGTTGTGTGCCAATAAACCTGAAATTGTTGCACGTTTATTGGTTATTTATCTGAAATGCCAAAATTGCCAATTTATTAACACTTGTGACGCAGTTCAAATTAATTGCCTTGCATGCCAAACAGTCGTCTATTTTGGTAAAGTGCAGCAGGTTCCCGGGTCAAAGCTCAGGCATTGCTAGGGTTGAGGGGAAAATCTTAGTCGTAAACCAGTTAGAATCTGCACCTTCGTTTCTGTAAGCAAGCAGATTAAAAGGTTAAAGAACAGCCGAGCCCAAAAGTTGAACCTTTGCTTCTCTTTGGCTCAAATGTGGAGACTTGCTTTTGGATAATTTCATCTCCAAAGAAAGGCAAACATGAACAACAACACAGCCAGGCTTTGCCAGCGATAGGGCATGAGGCTGCGTTGAACCAACAAGTGAGAAGTTGCCAGTTCAAAACGTCGCCAGGGTAGAAGTAAATGCATTGAAAATGTGATGTGTATATGAAAGTTCGTTATAGTGAACGAGCACTGTTGCCAGTTTGTGTGGCAAATTCGAACCAGATAAAGAGAAGTCGCCAGTTCAAAGTCAGCAGCCTCCTAGCTCCACACGCTTTTTCATATAGATTATAGATTATGCCAGAAAGTTTTTTATAACTAGCGAGCACTGTAATAAGTGTGACATATTCGAACCGGCAAGCGAGAAGTCGCCGGCTCAAATTAGGCAGCCGACTAGCTCCAACGGCAACTGTCGGCCTATTTATATCGATTAAAGATGCAAATGCAATGAAAATGTGAATACAATTTATGCGAGTAAGTTCGTTATAACGAGCGAGCACTGTGATGGGTATGTGTGGCATATTCCGCTGAGAATTTGGGTTGGTTGAAGAGCTGGCCGGAGGCAAGGGGCAAGGGGCAAGAGGTGGGCCTTTAATTTGTAGCTTGCAACAAGGTCATAAAGCACAAGTGCCTCAGGGCAAAGGCAGCTGTGTGTGTGTGTGTTGGAGTGTGTGTGAGAGTGTGTGAGTGTGAATGTGTGTGTTGGAGTGTGTGTGTGTGTGTGTGTGTCGGGCAGCTGGAGCAGCCGAAAAAATATTTATGTTATTGTGCAACAAAATGCATTAACTCAACAGTTGCAACAGTTGCTGCAATTGCTGAAGTTGCAAGTGGCAACTTGTCTTCCAGCTCTGTGTGTGTGTGTGTGTGTGTTGTGTGTGTGTGTGTGTGTGTGCGATGTGCCTCGCACAACATTTTACATTCGATGACGTTTTCATTGCTAGATGCAACGTCAACAATAACAGAAATAGAAACAGAAAATGGAAACAGAAAATGGAAATGGCAAATGGAATAAACTACAAAAACAACTCTTCAGCTGTTTTGCTCGCATGAATAACTGACCAGACTGAGGGTGAGTGTGTGTGAGTGTATGAGTGTGTGTGAGTGTGTGTGCGAGTGTATGAGTGTGTGCGAGTGTATGAATGAATGTATAAATGAATAAACAGTTTGAGGAGCTGCAACTTTTGCCACGGCTGCAGCTCAGCTCAATTCGCATTGTATTCACTTTTCGATTTTTCTATGCTTCTATTTTTGTTGCTGCTCCTCGAATACCCTGTAAAAAATGGGCTCAAAGAGGAGAACCTAACACTAACAAGTTAAAATGTTTTCAAAATTCAAACGTTTTTTGTAAGCCTCATGAACTTTCTCTGAACTTCGTTTAAGCAAATGCTTAACTTACTTCAAGCCAAATTGTGCTTGTTTTGAGCACTTTTTAAACATGTTTCAGTTTTGCAACTTTTTGTTATAAGTATTTCCTTTTACTTTCGAGTTTCACAGTTTTTTTCCTTAAGTGTTTTTAGTTTAAATTTAAGTTTTATTTTAAAGTCAAGTCTGTTTCAACTTAAGTTAGGTCAGAAAATCTTGAAATTTACTCAATTAAGTCTGACATTTGTCCAGTTCAAGTTCTACGAAACCTTGGACAAAAACCAATTAAGTACAATTGTAATTCTCAAACAAAGTAGAATATTAAGTACAAGGGAAAATATCTTTTTAAAAAATTTACTTCTTGATTTAAGTTCAGCCAACAAATTTTTTAATTCATTTATTTTGATGCTATGCATAACTTCTTTAATGGTAGCTTATCTAAATAAGTGAACTCGGCTTTTACAACAGCCAAAGCTGGAAAATTTTGTATATGGCCGGATATTTAACAAAAGAATATTGATTTCGATATCGATATATCGATCAATATCGATTGTTCACATTGCAAACTCAACTCTTAGAAAGAATAGTTTAAAAAACAATTGTATTTCGAGTTAAATTTCTTGTCTTTTTTGTTGCTTTACAAAACTTATTAATAATTCCTGTTTAGGATTCCAACCATTTCTCTTCTACTTGTTGTATTTGTTATTGAACTTATCCTTAAGTTCTTCATAAGGATCCTAACAAACTAACCGAACTCTGCTTTTAGACCAGCTTTCGTCTGCAAAATTTGACATGAGGCTTGATATTTACCAAAGGAATTTGTATTTCTTTAATTCGTCATATTTTGAACTCAACTCGTTTTTTTTTTACTCATTTTACTCATTTTGGGTTGAAATAAATAAATAATTCTTGTTTAGGACCCCAACTAACTAAGTGAACTCTGCTTACAGACCAGGAAAATTTTGTATATTGGAAAATTTGTATATTTTATTTTCATAGCTTAAAAAATCATCACATTTTATTAAAAACAGAAAAGCAAAATACGTACAAACTAGTTTTGAGTCGAAATTCTTTCTACTTTTTTTTTGTTTCTTCATAAATTCTTGATTTTCAGTTGAAATTATATTTATTTTTGATGTGTTTCATAACTTCTTCATCTGGACCCTATCCAAATTAAGTTTAATCTAATTTTGAGTCAAAATTGTTTCTACTTTTTCTTCGTCTTCATAAATTCTTGAGCGAGAGCTTAACAGACTATGAGAACTATGAGAGATGACAACAGCTAGAGCTGAAAATTTTGGTTTGTTGATTGAAATATTTTTAGATTGTTTTCTTCATATCTTGAATAATTCGTCACATTGGATTGAAAAAGAAGAAGAAGACTACGTAAAATCGTATTTTGAATTAAAATTCTTGCGTTTTTTTGTCTTCAATTCGTATTTTCTTTTAAGTTAAAACTCTTTTCATTATTAAGTTTTTTAGTTTATTCAATAATTTAAGTTTCTCTCTTCTCCTCAAAAATTTGTGAACAGAACTAGACTTAAACTAACTATGAGAACGAAACAATTGCAAAAGCCGCAATTATCAGATTTAAGATGTGACCTTTGATAAACTAACTTAAATTGTGACCTTTGACTAACTACATTTAGTTTAAGTATGCTCAAAATTTCTTCTAGCTGGTCTGCTGCTAGGCAGGGAATAAAAGTTGAAGACAGCTCAGACTTATCAAGAGTTTTGTTTATTAAAAAACGTTTAACAGGGTATCAGACAGTCGAGCAGTCAAGCTGGTCGAGCTGGTCGATTGCGAGTGCATATTTCACTTACCGGAACTGCAAAGCAGAACGATTGCTGAGCAAGCGATAAATCCAGCTGCCGAGAAGCCGAACGTCTGTCCCTGCAATGCCATAATGGCACGGGGGGTGGGTTGTCGAAGGGGGTGTGGGGGGAGTGGAGGAGAAGGGAGCAGCTAGAGTGGTCTAGGGTGGACCCGAAAATACGTTGTGTCGGGCAGCAGTTGATGAAGTTGTTGTCAATGTTGTTGAGCGTTTTATCTGGTTGTCAGCTAATGCACAACAGATCTGATTATCTCGCTCTCTCTCTCGCTCTCTCTCTCTCTCTCGCACTCTCTCTCTCTCTCGCACTCTCTCGCTCTTTTGGCTGTTTGGCCTTTTAGCTGGCCGTCAAGTTTATTCAAAAAACAGCTTCGAGCTGAGTTTTTGAGTGCTGAATTCGTTTGCCGGCTTCACCGAGCCTTGGCAGCAGCTCGTCTCTTGGCCACATTGTTGCCACATTTTGGGCATTTTGGCCCCGCCTCTCGCCACACGCCACACACGCCTCTCTGTCTGCCCTCCGTGTCCTCCGTGTCCTGTGTGTCCTGTGTGTCCTGTGTGTCCTGCTGCTGCAGCCGGCTGCACATGCAAATTTTAATTTCCGTTGCTTTCTTCGATGTGCACACAACTGACATCCTTCATTTCCGCACCACAAAACTTACTTTCTCTCTCGCCCTCGCTCTCTCCCTTTCTCTCCCTCTTTCAACTTTCTTTTCAAAATTCTTTTTATTTTTTAATATTATTTTTCCATATTTTTCACTTCTTTTTTTAAAAAAAATAAAAAAACTTGAAAAAATAAAACTTTAAGCAACGCGCGTTTTTTTAAATTTAATTCGCTTGCAACTTTTTTTAAGCAAAAACTTGTCTTTCTTTTAAGCAATTTTTATTAATTTACTCATATTTTCTAGCTTAGTTTTGTTTCTTTTCATATTTTTATTAATTTAACCAAAAATAACTTAAATTAAGTTATTTGTTATTGAATTATTTTTTTACTTTAAATTTTTACCGCTTTTACTTTTTTCAATGTTTCTCAAAACTGTTTTTTCTAAATTTCTTTTACATTTCATTTGATTTGAAAAAGTTTTTGCTATTTTTAATATTTTTTCGCTTGCTTTTAGTATTTGCTTCGTAGTTTTAAATAGTTTGGGAAACTTAAAAAAAGTCGTTTTTTTCAATTATTTTTTAATATTTTTTCAAGTTAAGTTTAACTTTTGAAGTTTATCTGGTTTCTCGTTCGTTTTGAGGATTTACGCGTTCTTCAACTTCGCTTCGGCTTATCAAAATTTCATTTGTGTTTTCTTTGTGGAGTCGAGCGCACGCGTCCGCTTGCATCTGCATCCGAGTCGAGACTGAGGCTTGTCACTGCCGAGCTCAACTGCTGATAGCAGCGCCAAAGGATATGCAACGCGCTGCTCTGCCCGTCGCGCAGCAGCAGCAGCAGCAGCAGCGGCGGCGGCAGTCGAAAGTCGACGGTCGACAGTCGGCATCTCAGGTTCGTGTCCTGACACGAACGCAAGCAGCCGAAGCAGCTCGACAAATACTGGGCCAGCGTATAAGTTAAGCGCTTGGGGCTATTTCTTGAGAGGGATATTTTCGTTAGAGAAATTTCCCAGTTTCATTCAGGGAACACATGTCCTTTCATGTCAAATCAGAGGCCAGAATGTGCCCAGGCAGAGTTGTACCTCTTAGGTATACAGCTAGTAAGAGGCTCTAGTTGGAAGTACCCGACTAGGGGATGCCCTATATACATACATAACTATATATGCTATTCTTCATGTCAAGTTTGTTGACTCAAACCTTTAAAACCTAAGGGATTTACTCAAAAAACAGAATTTCAATATCGGTTTTTATCGATTGCTTGGCAATGGGATAAGTTATCGATTATCGGAAACAATCATTGACTATCGGAAACAAGCTCGATAAATATCGATATTTAGATATCGTTTTTCAGGTTCAAGTAGAATATACTCGGCTTAAGAATATTTCATTTTGTTTTATCTGCCAGATTTCTCGAGAAATTGTAAAAAAACATGTATTCTTAAAGGTAGGGCCTTGGGCCTTGGTATATGCCCTACAAATAGCATAAAGATCAGACTGAAAATAGCGGAGTTAGAATAGAACATATTTCCCAGTAAGTAGAGCTGAGGCAAATTGTAGGATAAGCGCGCCTATAAAGAAACTAGTTTTGTGGGTTGAAGGGTATCTACTAGTCGTGCACACCCGACCAGTTCACGCACACTTGCGTTTCGTAAATAATCTTATGTCTTAATTGTAATACGCATTATTATTATATTTAAATGCGCGCTTTTATTGCTTAAACTCAACGCTAAATTGTAGGCCAAGTTATTTGTGTTCCCAGCAAATCTGTTCCCATATTTTGTAACTGTGCCCTACACAGTATTTTTGCCGGCTGCTGTTGCTTATACTCTTATACGCAGCTCTTCGAATTGCTTTGGCACGAATCGCCGGCTGCGCTGCCGACGTCGACGCGTCGTGTGTCGGCAATTTTTCAGCGAATTACAACGCTTGACGCCACGTGCTGCCGCTGCCGGCGTCGCTTGTGCCGTTAGCTATCGCTGGCGTCGCTGCCAGCTGCTGCCGCCAGCTGCCAGCTGCCCAGCTGCTGCTGCTTGTTCTTGTCTTGCGTTGCCGCCGCTGCTTATCAGTGGGCGTTATGTGTAGGCAGCGCGAAACAACGCGTTGCCCCCCCACCCCCCCCCTGCCTCACCCCTTCTCTCCACCTCCTACGTCGTAATGTGATGTCCTTCTCGTTTTGTCGCGCTCGTTCAAGTCGGGCCTTGCGCCTTGCGAGAAAAGCTTTGATATAAATTCTTATTGGCGCATTACAAATTGTCGTCTTCTGTGTGCGTGTGTGTGTGTAAGTGTGTGTATATAATGTAATCACTCACATAACACAAACATTTTCAATCACACCCACACACACAGACACACACACACGCCACAGCGAGTCGCTTATTGTTTGTTTTGTCATTAGATTTCGCGCATATTTTTCCGTAATTAGATTTTCACTTCATTTGCATACAAATGATGCCGAGGAAAAATCAAAAACAAAAAAACCAAAAAAGAAAGAAATGATATACATATTTTCACATTTTCATTGTCTTAGATATGCCGTTGTCTTTGTTGGCGCCCCAGGCTCAAGATCAAGCCCAGCCGCCACCCCGTCCCGCCCCGCCCCATGCGCGCATAATTTAAGGGCGGGCAGCGTGTCGCGTCATCTGCCTAATGTGAATCATTCATTTCATTCACTTCTCCCACTCGCCGCTCGCTACTCGTCGCTAATCCTTGCTCCAATCCCCGCACCTCCCCATAACCATGCGTTTATTAACATGAACGCACAGTTAATCTGTTTGCCTGTCTCATTAAAATTAAACCCAACCATAAGATTGTTTACTCGTTAATTTATTCCCGTTTCAGCGAGTACCCGCTTTCCAGCGGGTGAAAATAACGTCAGGTTCATTTTGGTTACTGGATAAACCGTTTATGGGTACTCGCTACTCGCTACTTGTTCTCGTTTCTTCAGTTGCGTTCGAACATCATTATTGCCTTCTCGCTACTAGCTACAACTTACTCGCTACTCGTTAATATTAATTCCTAGCCCACTTCTCGATTTGACTAACTATTTTTCGTTTTGTATAACTATGCTACAGTCGCTACTTTCAACTTTTCACTTACTGCAGCTACTCGTTACTTTTAACTCGTTAATTGCTCTCCTACTCTCGTTACTCGTAGTTCTCCAGTCATTTATCTTCTAGTAAGGCGCTTTATGAAATTGCCTTGTCTCTGCTCGTTCTCGCTGCGTGCTACTCGTTATATCACACTGTCTTAAATGTTTCCTTATCCCATTTCCACCTTTCGGTGAACACAAGTTTCGTTTAAGACTCTAGCTACTGGTTACTCGCTACTTGCTGCTTAAAGTTCCTGATTAGTTTCTCGCTCGTTGTCTAACGTCACGCTTCGCTTGCTTCCAATGACCTGAAACTTAGGACTCGCTACTCGTTAATTGTTACTCGTTACTATTTACTCGTTACTTTTTAATAGCACGCTCCTCTTTACTCGCCGCTCGTTACTCCTTACTCGTCGCTCGCATTGCTTTAAGTAACTATAATTAGAAGGTATGTCTGTCCAAAGCACATAATTCGTTACACGCCGTTTATCTCTGTCACTCGCTGAACTCTGTTCTCTTCACCCGCCTCTCGCGAGAACCGGGCAAAAGGTGAAAGAGAAAACAGAAAAATAAAAACGCAATCAGCGTAAAGAGCTGCTAATTCAATTCAAATGTCTCAGCTTAATTTGAATGGCGTCTCGTTGCATTATTAAATGCCGCGCAATTCAATCAAACCAACAACGCACAACACACACACTCGCACTCGCACACACACACACATACACACACCTGAAATTTCCCTGCCCCGACTCTGTCCGCAAAAACCGAAACCAATCACTTGACATTACAATTGAAAGCCAAGTCAGCCCCAACGATAACAACAACAACAAACACAACAGCTCAACAATAATAAATCCGTATAAAATTCCATACGTCAAATGGACTTTTAAATGCTCTGCCTGGAACATTAGGGGCATTCCGCACTTAACAAGAATCAATTTAATTTGGGTCTAAATTAATTTGTATTATTATATTCATATGTACATTCTGTCTGACACACTTGAAGTTAGCTTAAGCTTAGTCTTAGGCAATATGTTCACAAAACTTGGATAATGAATAAAAGAAGAAGAAATCCTAGTTCGCGTCAAACTATCGATAACAGTACCCAAAATCGACAAGTGTTGACTAATTGCTTTCGGCTTTTCTTAAGCATTTATCGTAGCTGAGTAGCTTAGACAGGAAATTTGGAGTGTTGGCAACCCTGTTGTGGAAGCAAAGCAAGTTTATTGCCAACTATCGATAAATATCGATTGTCAACAGCTGTTTTGTGGGTAAAATTATAGCCAATTATCGATAAATATCGATTGCCAAGAGCAGTTCCTTGGGCAACTTTATTGCCAACTATCGAAAGATATCGAATTTCAACAGCTATTCTTTGGGCAAGTTTATTGCACACTATCGATAAATATCGATTGTCAACAGCTGTTCCTTGGGCAAGTTTATTGCAAACTATCGATAAATATCGACTGTCAACATGATGAATATCGGAGCGTAAGTGAAAAGGAGTTTGAAGCGGGAATTTTTTCTTAAACAATCGAGGTCAAAGTAGGGAAAAATGTTGTATATGTATATTTTTAGGTTTATATATATATGTGTATATGTATACGTATTAATGTAACAATAGCTCGTAGCTGGTTACAGGGTATCTGCTGGTCGTGCAACATGCACTTGTTTATTTTTTTGTTGCTATCCGGCATTGATTAAGGCCTTGCCCTAAAAAGTATGCTACAAAAAATGGTTTCTGCGCTGTGCAATTGGCGCCTGGCGATTGTTGTTGCCAGCTCACATCTCGCGCTCAACACACACACACACACACACACACACACACACACAACACACAAACACACGCACACTCGCACACACACACACACACACACTCGCACACACGCTGCAGTCAATGCAATTGAATTGAATTCGTGGCAGTTTTAATGTAATTAGTTTTTACACCTTGCCAAACAGACGCGAGTGCTTCAGCTGCATAAAGGGGGGCTGCTTGAAGTGTCTGCTCTCTGCTTCCATCTCATCCCCCCCGCCACCGCCACCGCCACCGCCACCGCCACCGCCCTCGCCCATTTGTCTGGCTGCATTTTCTAATTAAAAACGGCAACACGGGAATTGTTATTGGCCGCGCGTCGCAGCGGCTAATTGGCAACAAGATAAATCGCTGTTCGCAATTTGCCGCCGCGAATTATGCGACAGGATCAATTTTTGGCCAGCGCCAGGGCCAAGGTCTTACGACCAGCTAACCCCAACCCCCTCCCCCACCGCCCCTCCCCTCCTCAGCCTCAAGCAACTAACCCCCTGCCCCTCTACCTGGCCCGCTGGCAAATGTTGGGCAATTGAAGTGCGGCTCATAACAATTTGTTTTACGACTTTTGGGCGAACGCCTCAATGCGCGCATTAAAGCCAACTCAGGCGGTGGGCGTGGCCTAGTTGCAGCAGCCAAGGGTTGTGGGGCGTGGTGGGCGTGGCGGGTGGCTGCGCTCAGCGATTGCAAGTGTTTTTCCAGCGGATTTCGAAAATTAATATAACTAAAAGGTTTTTGCACGCTGCGCGTAACTGACGCTTCTTTCGCTTAAAGACCAGCCCCCCCCCCCCCCCTTTCCCCATAAAAGTCCCCCCTCCCTTCACGCTGTTTTCCACTATTTTCTTTTTTTTTTGCTTTTTTATTTATTGATTACCACTTCCCAAAAAGAAAAGCAAACGGAAAGAAAACGCAGCCGCGTTGCCTGCGGTCTGCCTTTAGTTTTTTTGACGTTTAACAACACACAAACACTTACACACACACACACACGCATAGAAGACACTGCGTGTGGCTTTAACCCTTGATTGAATTGGTCTTCGCGTGCGTTCGCAGCGCAGCTGAATACATTCACAATAGCTGAAGGCTCTAAATGCGTTGATGAACCAGTTTCAGTTCATTTCTTTCAACTTTCCAGCACTTGAAGCTCAGCTCAATTCATTAGCAAACATCAAAAGTGACAGCCAAGCAGCCAAGCGCCACAAACAATCTGGCAACGCTCTGCGGCAGTGTTTCTTTGCCCAAGTGGCAAGCTCTATTGAGCACGAGAAACACTTGTTAACCAAAGGCTGTCAATTTGGACAGCAAGTAAAAAAGCTGCCACTGCTCAGCAAATATTCCCCGCTGAACTACCCTTAGATGTGGCAACTCTCGACTCAGGTGGCAACGCTGTCTAATTGAACTTATTGTCGGATTCGTGTGATTCAAATTCGTTTCAACTTTGATTTTCAGCTATAAACTTGAACTAGTTCCCATCTTTCCACGCCACAGCTAATCAACTGAGTGTAATGAACTAGTTCATTCGCTTTTCATGAAGTGCGGGCTTTTAAAGAACTAGTTCTGCGCTCACATCAACTGAGTGTTCGTTGGCTTTTTATGGAGTTGCCCCCCATTTAAGCAGCTGAGTGTCATGAACTAGTTCATTTCAAGGAGTTCAGCAATAACTGGTTCCAGTTCCAGGAACTACTCAGGTAACTCAAAATGCTAAACAAAAACAGCTGCGGAAAAACCCCATCGACAACGTTGTTTATCCCGAAAAGGGATTAGGGAAATGTGATCGAGAGAAAGTTTAATATATACATATGTATGAATATATATTTTTGATCAGGCTCAAAATCAGATCGAATAATAATGCCAAGAAATATGTTTTTTCTTCTTTCAGATATATCGATTGTAGCCCAAGCCGGATCTAATATGATATTGCCATTGGATAACTTTATCATGTATATATCATGGAAAAAAACATTTACAAAGTAAGTTTATCAAAAGATAATATCAAAACTTCTGCAAGGGCGACAAAATTATGGCTTATAACAATTGAAGAGACAAATTGAAAAATGCAGCTTATAAAGCGACTTTGGGCTATTTAACTGAGCATCTTGTAGTCGTGCAGAGCTCATTGTTGCATTCGTCATTTCCATTTCCGTTTTAGTTTAAAGCTCAATATCCTTTATCCGTTTGCAACAACAAATTCGTTCGGCCTTCAGGTGTCAACATTATCTGCATTTTCACGCAGCGCAACTGAAATTTATTGTTGCCGGCGAATGCCAAACCAAGCCAAGGAAGGTAGCGAAGGAGCAACAACTCGAGAGTGACCTCACCTGGAGCTGGGGCTGCAGCTGGGGTTCAGGGGGGACTTTATCGCTGCAATTGAGGCGATATACCCATTGAAAACTTAAAAGGCAGGGTATATGGCAGCTGGGCAAATGTCTAAGACAGGGTAAGATATATCAGATTTCAGAGCTAGATATTTTGAATGTAAGTTAAACTCTTGTTTGCGCAGATTACATTTATTTTTTAAATATCGATAAGTATCGATTTTACGCTTTAGTATTTTGAGCATAGCTCGAAAGTTATGAAAGCTAAAAACGTTAACTATTGAATGTATGCTGATTACAGAGCTGAAATGCATTTCAAACGTTCCGCGTGCCCCTTATTCCAAAATCGATAAATATCGATAACCAGGTTTCGCGCGTGTCACGTATTTTATGAGAATAAGATGTACAAGATTTTGAATGCATCTTAAACTCTTGACAGTGCAGATGAATTTAAGTTTTCGATAACAATTTCGATAAATACTTGCTTTATTTTTCCAAAATCGATAAATATCGAGAAAGAACTTTGGATTTGAGCGTATCTAGTTTCTTATAAGAACTATATATATAGGAATTTGATTGTGTGGTTAGCTCTTGCCAACACAGATGACTTTTATGTTTCGATTACCATTTCGATATATTTCGTTTTTAGACTATAAGAGCTGGAGACAACATACACAGAGCAAGAATGTCTAACGGAACCTGATCAAACAAGAAGCAATGCGCCTGGTTATAGTTTACAGGGTATTTGCCCGTCGGGCACACTCGTTGCACTGCACTCTTACTGCCTGCTGCTGCTGCTGCTGCAGTGTGTACATTACGCTAAATTACATTTTGAATATTGAATCGATGCTGTTGACCTTTTCGCACCAGAGTTGAATTCTGTTTATGCCACCTGTCTGCAATCGAAGTCATCTTCAGGCTCCGCCTCCGCCTTTCGCCTCCGTCTCCGCCTTCGTCTCGGTTTGATTCGCATCGTCATCAGCACGCTGCCGTCCTCCAATTTTCCAGCTTCTCTTCGTTACCTTTTGCCCAGCTTCAATTGCATTTTGCGGCTGCTGTTTGCTGCCCTCCAGTCACGGCAACAACTTCCTCAACCTCCTCATTTTCTATTCATTTGCGGGACGAAAGCGAAACAAATTCGCTGGCATTGAAATTCAGCTTCAATAATATTCAACTATATCGATCTGCAGGTGTGTGTGTGTGTGTGTGTGTGTGTGTGTGTGCGATTGCCTTTGAGCAGCTCTCTGTGTGTTGTCCTTAGATCTTATTTCATAAAAAAATAAATTTGTGCTTCAGCTGGCGCCATCTAGCGTTCAGTAGTAACTGCATGTTATATATATTCAAGTGTACTTCGGTCTTAACTTGGTTTTTAATAAAATCTTTTCTCTGAATACATTAATATTAGCTTCCAGGTTTACTAACCGCAGACCATATTTTAAATAGCTCCCGTATCGAATTGCTTTTTAAGAAACTTGCCTGGACTTATCTTGCGGAAGAAAAACTTTAATAACAACATATAATTGAAAGAACAGAAAAGCAGAGTTTGAATTAATGAGAATCGCGTAGAAGAGCAATTACGTACCAGTTTTTTCAACTGCCTCCGCCAAAGCCATAGCCGCTGCCTCCTCTCTCCCTTAAAGTGAGGCCCATAGGCTCATAAGACTTACTTAATTTTATGAGAATCGCGTAGTAGGGCAACACGTATTCATTAAGTCGGGACAAACAGCTTGATATGAAGAGATATTATTTTGCCCAACTTGGCTGAGGCGAAAAGAATGACAGCAAAAATGTGAAATCAATGCGTGTTCACTTTTGCGCTGTGATTTTCAGATTGCGATTGTGATTGAGTTCGAGATTTGAATTTGGATTCTAATTTCGATGCGAGTCTTTAGGCAGATTAAGCACCTGCTACGTGTCGAGTGTGAAGCACGAGCCGAAGCCCCAAGGTGTGGGCGGGCAACCCCTCAGATATATATATTTTTATGTGTATATGCTGTGGGGGTTTAGTCAGGCATTCAGTCACGCACATGGCGCAAAACATTTCACAGACACGCAACACCTCAACTTCACACACACACACGCACACACACTTGGGCCAAGGACACGCATGTGAAAGCCAAAATCGTTGGCTTCTTCAGGTTTTTTTCCCCCCATTGTCCAGGCGGGGCGTGCGAGGGGACGCACGAGCTGCCAGCTTGCCAGTTGGTAGGGCTTTCATCTTCTACAGTATAACTGCCTTCGATGAACCAAGCTGCAACTTTATAAATGTGCTTATATAAAAGCAAAGGATGTTTAGAAAATGTGATTGATAAAAGCTCTTAAAGCTTAAATGCTGAAGCAAGCTTTCTAAGTCTTCAATATTTTGCCTAGATGGCAACATTGGCTGGGAAATTGTTGCATGCATTTTGCGATATAATGCGAGATAGCTCGCATAAATCCTAAGTACTTAAATGCTGAGCTTTAAAAGCACAATAAAACTGTCTTCGGCTGTACTTTGCTGAAGGCAGCTTTAATGTGCTTTAAAGCTCATCATTAAACTATTTAAAATTTATCTTCATTTCTTCTTTAAAGCACAGGGAAATCCTACTGAAAGCTAACCAACCGCTTAAAGAGCTTTATAAGCATGACCTACAATTCAGTTTCTTCAAATAATTGTTTAAAGAGCTTTTTATACATATGTCAGCTTTAAGTGAGCTTTCACGTTTAAAGAGCTTTGTAAGCTCATAAAGTAAGCAAGCTGGAATCTCTTTTATTCTGCTAAAAGGCTTACAAAAAATCTATAAAATTAATATTAACAGATTTTCAAAGCTCTCAAAAGCTTTGCTTATGATTTATGAGAAAGCAATATTAAGCGAAAGCTCGCCAATAACACGACTCTTTGTGCGCCATATGCTATCGCTTTTAGGCAATTACCACAGTACCTTGCCCTTTTCTTTGGCTAGTCTTCATCTTTTTTGTGCGTCTTGACTGCTTGCCTGCTTGCCTGCCATTTTATTACTCAACTTGGCCTCCGCAAAGCGACGAGCCCTTTGTTTGTGCCGCGTGTGAGTTGTTGTCGTTGTTGTTGTCGTTGTTGCAGTGTGTGCTTTGGCTTGTAATAAAAAGTAATTTTAATGTGTTAATTCAGTTGGTTTGTCGTTGGCAGCGTGTCAGAGATTAACTAGCAGCCATGAGGAGCACCAAATGGGGTAGCTGAGCAGCTGCATGCGGCATGCGGCATGCGGCAAGCGGCAAGTGGGGCAGGTCAGTTGTTGGCAACTTAAAGCTGCAGCCAAGTGGAAAACGAGTGTTGCAACAACTCCCAGCGGCAACAACAAGAACAACTGCAGTAAACAAACACTTGCTCGTTTTCAATTAACAACTTTTTTATTTTCGAGCCAATTCGCAGTCTTGGCTTGTACAATGCTCGACTGGCACATACCCTGTAAGAAGACTCGTCTTTACTTTTATAAATCAATCTGCGCCTCTTCTTCTATCCTCTGGTCCTTATATTTGATGACGTAAGAGAGGAAGCACATACCAAAAATCTAGCTTATACTTAGAAGGTTAACTCAACAACAAAGTGTTAACTTATTCCAGAATTTAGATCGCAAAGCTGGAGTCTCTGGTTCTCCTAATTTCAGAGATATGCTCAAAAAGCTTGGCTGGGAATCGATATTTATCGATCATTTTTAAAATTAACTTGTTCTGCACATTCAGAAATTAGATAGATCAAGCTCTTATAATGCTTGAAAGCCGCAGTTGGCAATCGATATTTATCGGTTCCGGAAAAAAGGGGGCAGTTATCGATAGTTACAAATGTATTTGATCTTGGTATGGTTTACCACAGCTGTTATTCCAAATTTGATTTCTAGCTCATGCAGTTCTAAGGTAAATTGTAGGTAAAAGTAGCTTGTTCTCGATATTTATCGATATCAGGGTAGTTATCGATAATTTGTAACAGACTTGTTTTCTGTACTTCAAATTCTAGCCTTTCTTTAAATCGACGTTTCAGCTCCTTACGCTGTTTAGTGTAGTATACCCCTTTGATACCCATGTTAAACAGTTACAGGGTATAGATGAAAAAAACTCGCATTGCGCTGCCTAATTGATTTGCAAGTTGTTGGCCGCTGGTAAACCCGCCAACCCCTCGCGGACAACAGGTAACCCTTGGGTGCTTAAGGTCCTTAGCTCCTTTTGCTCTTCAGGTCGTTAACTGCCACCGCATACCCCAGCCTCCCCTCAAGCCTTGTTGTCTTGTTCGGCTTTGCAATGCACACAAGGAATGCATTTAGTCTTGCCATTCTCTCTCTCTCTCTCTCTTCTCTTTCCATCTTTTTTTCTCTTTTTCCCTTTCTCTTGCCAACTCCTGCACTCTTTATCTCGGGCATCCTTTGGGTCTGGGGTTGCCACCGTTTCCGTTTAGTTTTGCTTCGTGCTCATTTGTTGCCAATTAGTTTGCGGAGCATCGCAGTCAATTGGAAATTTCTGTGGGGCCGAACTTCCCCAGAGCATAGCATTTTGTTGTCGTTGTTATTGCTCTCTGAAGTTTTGTATACCCTAACGTTTGGGCATAGCAATATTCCCATGAATTGTCTGACATTTGTATAACAATCTACATTTTAGCCCGAGGTATAAACGTTCGATGCGCATAACATTATACTGCCTGTCCTGACTGACAGAGAGACTAATTGATCGATTGACTGATGGACTGAGAGGTTGACCAACTGATTGACTGACGGAAAGATCGACTGACCGACTGACCGACTGTCTGACTGATAAAGCGTCTGAAGCACTGACTGACTAATTGATTGACTGAAAGACTGACTGATACACTTATAGATTGACTTACTGTAAACTGATTGACTGACTGATTGACTGGCTAACTGAGCGACTGACTGACCAATGTACTAATTGACTGAATGAAAGACTGATTGACTGACTGACAAAGCGACTGATACACTCATGACTGGGAGGCTGATTGACTGAGCAACTTAGAGACGGACAAATTGACTGACTGATTTATTAACTGTATGACTGAATGATTGACTGAATGAAATCGAATTTCAGTAGAATTGGGAAATTCAACCCAACAATAAATACATTGCCTTGGTGGCATCAATGAGAACCTTGCTAGGTATTCTTTCAGGTAACTTAACTTAAATCGGACTTCGAGCCTTGAGCCAGATTTAAAGCATAGTTGGAAGATGAGCTATTTCCCCAATATCGCTGCAAGGGTATTTGGATTTGGTCAAACCGAAGTTCAATTTGCGTTTGGGACTGGACAATGATGACAAAGTTGCCGAAGGGTGTGCCGAGCACCTTTCTGTCCCTTGTTGTTGTTTTTGCTGCTGTTTTGGTTATCCATTTATCGATGCGGCAAACTTTTGTAATGACTTTGAAAATAAAACAAACCAAATAATGGAGCCGAAACCCTTCGATTTGGGCAAGCACAAAGGCAGGTGGAATAAAAGCGAAAAGAAACCAGAAAACAAAAAAACGAAGGAACCAAAACAATAAACAGAAACGAAACAAAACAAAAGACTAAATTATCCAACTATTGACAATAATGAGCTCTGCTAATGAGTAATACATAGTTGGGTGGACTCCCGCTCGGGCGGGCGGGGGCTTCAAATCGCAGCAGAGCCGGACAAGTGGGAGCCGGGTGCGGAGGCCATCAAATGACCGTTCCTTACAATGTGCAAATGACAAAAGTTTTGTCTGTCGATTTGTTGCCCCTTTTATACCCTGAACCCATTTAAAATGGCCAGAAAGGGTATCATGTTTTTATACAGATGCATGTAACAGGCAAAGGGAGAATCTGGAAGAATCTAGAACGCGTCTAGAACGAATCTCAGAGAATGTAGGTATATCATGGAAGTCTTGATCAAGGCGATAAGCTAATGCGATCCAATTATCGGTTCGTCTTATAAATCGATAAAAATCGATTTTAATATTGACTCTTTTGGGAATAACTCGAGAATTATAAGAGCTACATACACCTAAATTGGAATGTACGTGCGCACAGAGTAAACAAAGATAATGTTTTCTTCACTTCTTGAATTCCTTTCGCTGTTCCCAACGGAGTTGGGAAAAACACCTATTTTAAAGGTAGAGTCATGAGCCTTGATATACACGCACTTTTGTATAACATACTTAAGCCCTGAGAGTTTCATAATGGTCGGCCCATACGCACCCAAGTTCTTCAAGAACACATTTCCCATACACTATGTGGGGCAGAGAAAAAAAGAAGAAGAACATCCGTATGCGATTTCTGCATGCTAAGCAAATAGCTAGAATGCCTGTAAAGGCAGTTTTCCTTTATGTACAGGGCATCTGCTAGTCGGGCGTAGCCGACTCTCAGCGCACTCTTGCTTGTTTTTGCCATCCGATTCTCGTCCTATAACTTGTTTGGTCGGCGCATTAAAAGAAAACTTGTTGTTTTGTGGCGAAATTATATGTTTACCGTTAATTAGGCGCTGTCCCCTGGAGTTTGGGGTGTACAAAGTCGAACAAACCAAATAACAGGAGTTAAGCAATCCCATAAAAACCCTTGGAATTGAGCTTATATAGAGGGAATGGAACTTAATGATCATGATATATGTGTCTAGTTCTTATATGACTAGGTATAAAAAAAAGGAAATACTTTAAAGAAGAACTTCGTTGTCGAACCTAGACAGATTTTTGAACTGAGCTTCAAGTTTTTATCTTGCTTTAGATCTACAAAGTAAGAAGTGGGAAGCATTTGACTATCGTCTATCGCCCTGCAGATGTGCCTATCGATTATTCAGTTATCGATTAAATTAGGCATTCTCTGAAGACTTGGAAGAGTTTTCAAGTGTTTCAACTTTGCAATTCTTACATATTAAACTGTTTGCATACCAAAAGCTTCTACATGTAGCCTTATCTTTTCTCCCTCTCCCACCTTTCTCTTTCTTTCCTTCCCGTATGCTTCCATTTTTCTCTATTTAATGTTCGCTCTCTATCTCTCTCTCTCACACTCTCTCTCTCTCTCTCTCTCTCTCTCTCTCTCTCTCTCTCTCTCTCTCCTCTCTCTCTCTCTCACTCTTACTCTCCTCTCTCTCTCTCTCTCTCTCCCTCTCTCTCTCTATCTCTCTCTCTCTCTGTCACTCTCTAATTCTATAAGTCTCGTTCTGGTCATCTCTCTGTCAGCCTGTCATTCTCCCATTTTTTTTTCCTTCCCTATTCCAACTTTTATTTATCCCCATTCCCATCCCTTACCACCGCCGTTTCGTCTCGTCGCGGCTGTGTCTCATCAACTTTTCTCAGCTAAACGCCGCAAATTGCCAGACAAGTTGAGAAGCATAAAACAATTTGCCAGCTAAATAACAAAACCTAAGACCAACTACGTCATCCTCAAGCGCGCGTTCTCTTCATTTTCCCTCGACAGCCTCAACCTAACCTCATTCCGATGCTCAAACTAACCTCAACTGAGCTTCACTCGCTGTGTCTGTGTCGCCAAACCACAACAAAGTGCAAATTTATGCCACAATAAATGTTGCCCATAGTCTAGTCTAGTCTCTTAACAGTTCCGGCCGGGGTACAAGATAGAAAGAGAGAGGGAGAGGGAGAGGGAGAGGGAGGAGAATAGCAGTTGACCGATGCAAGTCTTTAAGGCGTCGCGTTATGGCGCTTCTAAGCATTTTGATGGGACGACACCTAGAAAAGGCCCTCAAACCGAAGGAGCGACAATAATCCACATAAACAAAGCATAAATGGTTGGAAGAGGGAGGGGTTCGGTGGGGGGGTTGGGTTAGGGTTAGGGTTAGGCTCTTGTCAATAAAGCAGCAGCAAAAGTAAAAACTTTGGAAGGCGCCCCATAAACTGTCAGGCATCAGTAAGTTATCGACCCTTGGCTTTTAAGTGGATGATTTCAGGTTTCAGATTTCCGTATACACACACACCCACACACACGCACACACACCTGACCAGACAGCTCTTCTCTCTATGTGTGTGTGCGTGTTGAGGTATTTCCCATACCCCGTGCTAGCCACTAAAGAAGGTTAGCATAGTTCGCAAATTTATGCAACAGGTGAATTGCATAGAATTTCGTACGACAAGCTATTGACAGCTGAAGAGATCTCGGCTCAGGAACTAGAAGAGCGAGGCCTGCGAAGAATGGAATGTAGATTCCCGACTTAAAACTATTTAGTATTTTTTAAAAACTTTCGATCAAAACCAAAAAACTGCATAATTATTGATAAATAAATCAAAGTAAATTCATGTTTCTCTGTGGAATACGAGTGAAAGATCAATTTTCATACTTTTTGTCTTTTATAGTTAAAATTGATTTAGTATTTTATAGATAAATGAAAGTGAATTCACGCTTCCGTGCGGAATACGAATGAAAGCTCTCTTCTTTAAACTTGTTTTAAAGCCTCTTTTGGGACCTTGGAGCTTTATTATTTCTAATCTGAACAAGCATCTGAAAGCTTACATAAAAGATTGAGCTATTCAGGGCAAGGATCAAGCAGGCCGTAAGACACCAGTTTTCTCTCTGGAAGTTACGAATCGCTGGTTTACAGGGTATTCTCTCGTTGCGCACTCTTTGCTCGTTGTCTTTTATTTCTTTTTTATTTCACTTTCTATGCGGGCGGCTGGCGCTTTTCCGCTTTCATTCAGTTGCTGTTGTTGTTTCTATCTGCTATTTTCTTTATGTTGCCATTTTACCCACAGCCCCCGCGTCCTCCTCTGCGCCCCGCGTTGTACAGAGCTACCCTCCAAAGCAGAGCTGCCCCGTCTTCGTCTTCGTCTTCGTCATCGTCGTCATCATTTTATTTTATAAACTCCTGCACTTTCTGGTCAACTTGACTGACTTTTAGTTGTGCCTCGAGTGGGGCAGCTGCGGGAACTACACAGTAAAAAAAAAATATTGATTTCAATTGTAAAAAACGACTTGTTGTGGCATAAATCGGACAGCATTTGTTATTCAAACAAAACAATAGAGAAATTTGAGTTCTTTTTCATTTGTTTGTTGTTTTGAATGCATAAAATAAATTGGGTTTGAACCGGCAACTGCTAGATTGCTCGTTCGACTCTTGGACAGCGAGGCCACACAGGCTCTTTGGGCATCTCATTTGCATGGTTGTTGACTTTCTTCAGACAAACTGCTCAGTGTCTAAGCGTCGGACCAGCAAGCTAGAGGTTGCCAGCTCAAATCCAGTAAGAGAAAACTTCTGTACACGTTCCTTACTACTCTTACTTCGGGCTATGCCAGGATCAGTCTGTCTGGATTGTAGATTGTAAAAAAAGTGAAATTGAACCTTGACGCTGGTTCAAACCAGTTTGAATCGATTCAATGAACATTTTACTTTGCATCGTCGGTTTGTAATAAGATTGAAACTTGCTGTGAAATTGTTTGCTGTGTAGACACACGTGTGTGTGTGTGTGTGTGTTTGGGTGTGTGTGTCTCTGTGTGTGTGTCTAGGTGTGCCTGTTTGTGGTTAGCTGCTGCTGTTGCTTCTGCGGCGGCTGCTGTTGCTGTTCCTGCCGTGCACATCAAGTGTCCTTAAACGGATTAAGGGTGAATGATAGCGGCTTATGTCTTAGGTGTGTCTGGTATCCTTTTGTGAAATACGCCCCAAGACCCCCGCCCGCCTCTGCTTCTGCTCCACCTGCCCTTTTAGTCCATCTAATGCCCTAGCCTCTGCCTGCTGCTGTTGTTAGTTGGTGCTTTAATGTTTTCACATTTTATTGCGGCTTTGCCGTCCTGTTTCGGGCTCCTAACTGCGGGCCAACTCCTGGCGACGGCATTTTGCTTGGCTCTTGACTTTTCACTCCTTACCAGCGGGCGATGAGTGCATAACAATTTGTGAGAAGCAGCAGCTGAGAGAGAGAGAGGGAGAGGGAGAGAGACAGAGTGAGAGGTGAGATGGCGGCGAAAGCGTTTGATGGGATTAAAGTATCGAAAGTATCCTGGGAGCTACAAAGATTCTCTGGAGTAGTTGAAATGAGCGACAAATATATCTCAACTGATTTTCAAAGTGGTTTTATTCCGATTCCTTACAGGATTTAAGAACTAGTTACTGATTCATAGCTATATCTCCTCTTTGAACTGGTTCCATTAGATTAATCTTTTTGCATTTTCAACCAGAACTTGTATTCGATTCACAGCTGAATTTCCTCTTTGAACTGGTTCCCTTTGGTTCATTCTTGTAAATTTCCCCCTAGAACTAGTAGCTGATTCACAACAAAATTTCTTCTTTAGATCGGAACTAGTTTATGATGTTTAACGTATTTCAACTGGTTCCATTTGGTTCATCTTTGTAAATTGCTCACAAGAACTAGCTACTGATTCACAAATGCAGTTGAGCTAGTTGAATGCACAGCTAGATCTAGTTCAGGAAGACTAGAGAGGAAATGTTATTTGTGAACTATTCTGGTTCGCCAACAATATGCTTGTTCAATTTTATTCAAACTGAATATTAATATTGTATAGATACAGATACGAAAGTTGAGCTTGCCTTGGATTCTTATATAACGTGAACTGGTTCGCAACGTCTTCAATTTTTAACCCGGGAAATGAAGAAGCTAAACAGTAATGACAGAAAGTCGTGCAAAGAAGTATACTTAATATCAAATCAGGCAGCTCATGAACCATTAACTCCGACTGCAAAGAACTGGAAAAGAACTAGTTCCATTTGTGTAGCAAGCGTTTATTCTTTAGTAATTTTCTATTCAAGCATAAATTTTAGTTCAAAGAGCTTCAACTAAGGCAGCTCTTAGCTAAACACAAGGCGAATGTGTTGCAAAAGAACTAGTTCGATTCATGCGAAAATATGGAACTGCTTTTTATGTTGATTTTCGAGAGTTTCCTGCATAATTGTTGTGGCTTGAAGCTATTTAAGATCAATAAATAAATAAATAAATAAAAGCTTGACTAACGTTTAGCAAAACAAAACAAAGAAAAGGAAGAAAATATTTTAGAAATTATTTTGTGAACTAGAGATGTACGTGAGTGTGTGTGTGTGTGTGTGTGTGTGTGTGTGTGTGTGTGTGTGTGTGTGTGTGTAATAGACAACATGTGGCACACACAAGCCCCATCTCCCCTTGTATACCCTTGTAGAGGGTATTATGATGTTGTCATGAAGAAGACATCGCCGAACCCATAAAATATATATGAAATATATAAAAAATAATAATCTTGATCGAGTCGTTATAGCCAAGTTCCCCTGTCTGTCCTTCCGTCCGTCTGTTTCCATGCGAACTTCTGTCTCAGGTGAAAGCTAACATAAGTCGAAAGAGGCCGGATCGAAGTACTATCAACTAGCTTAACTGTGCTGCCTATATCTGAGGCAAGATCATAAACAATATCGCACTTCTATATTATAAAGTTCTATGGGAAGAATCGGAAATGAGGTTTTGTCTGGCTAAATATTCTGTTGTCCAAGCTATTTTTCTCAAACTCCGCATTTACGAGCTTCGCTCTTCACATACATGTATATCTTCCAAGGCAAATGTCTGCAAGGGTATTAAGTCTTCGGCGTGCCGAAGTTAACCCTTATTTCTTGGTTGGTTTATTTTTGTTTTTGTGCGTTAACCCTCCGCTGTCTAACCGCAAGACAATTAAAAAGTTGGCGCCCGAAAATTGCCGCAAAATTGGCGGCTGTTCGCGAGCAAAAACTCAACTTGTGGCACGTACGGCAATGTTGCAGCTGCAACAACAACAACAACAACATCAGCTGCTGCTGCTGCTGCTGATGCTGTCTATAGACAATGACACAAATCAAAAAGTTGAAGGCGAATGCAAAGTTTATGCGAGCGCAACAGAGTCTCAAACAAATTGCGAAACGTCGCACAACTTAGCCACCCCCCCTCTGCCCTGTTACGCCCCTCTGTCTAGTTGTGGGCTGTTTAATTTTCTTGTCTAATTGCGTGGCAGAAGAACAACAAAAACAAGCCAGAGCCCCAAAGCAGTTAGATGCAGCTACAAAATACCCTCACGGTACAATGCGGCGTATACGTGATTTATTTGCTCCACAGAGACAGGGTAAGGGGGTGGCTAGGGGTAGCCTGGCAAAGCGGGGGGTGGGGTGGCAGGGTGTGTTAATGGAAAGTTGTTGGCGTAATCTCAGTGTCAATATTTATAAAATATTTGTAAAATACGTGCCCCCAAAGTTGAAAATCAATTGCCAAACACACGAGACATGCGTCACATGGCTGGCTGCTGGCACCGAGGGGGGCAGCAAGGGGGACGGGGGCGGGGGTGAGGGTTTCGCTTGGTGAGTGGACAGCAGCATTTGAAAGCCAATCCGTTTACTTTCATTGACAGTTGTGCGACACATGCGTTACACAAAAACCAACAGAAAAAAAAATAAAATACCCAACCCCTAGCCGGGAGCGCAGTCAATAAAACAAGTTGTTTTTGTTGCCCGGCAAATATGTCAGCAGCGGGTGAAAAGCACTCAAATTAATAAACTCCATAAAATGTGAGCGCAGACAGTTATGAAACAAGTTCGAATGCGAAAACAGTCTGTGATAGACGCGCAAATACCCTGGCAAAATGGGATTAACTGAATATTTAGCTGACTTTAATATGAAATGGAATAATTTTGTATGCCAGATATTCTTAGTTTGAGTAGACTTTATTATCTCCCAGCTATAAGACAAGTTCTCGACAACATATACTTGAGGCTCTCTTAAGAATTTCGATGCGGAATATCACGCTGCATCAGTCCAAGAGAGAGCCCATCCAACTCTAGACCTCAAATAGTCTTAGTTTAATGTGTTCTAGCTTAGATTATAGAGTATAATAAAGTGAAATGTAGACTAAATATGAAGCGTATCAGGACTGTTGAAAACTAGAAACTAATGAGAAAGAAAATCATTTTTTCTTTCTTTGCAATATGCTCCATTTACAAGTAAGTTCATAAATATAGGACACTAAAGTTAACACATCCCAAATATTTCAAGTTTCACGCTTAAAGATCCTGAGATTCTGGCATTGAAACAAAGTAATGTCTGTCTGCTCAAGAAGCTCAAGCACACTGCTTTTTACAGGGTAACAAGAGCGCAAAACAAAGCGAAAAGAGCGAGAGAGGGAGGGGGGGAGAGAGTGAAAGAGACAGAGACAGTTGGCGTAAAAAATGTGTGTAAAGAAAACAAAAACCCAAAACCGAAAACGAACTTCCAACAATGAACAATGGAGGAGACGCTCGTGTGTGTAAGTGTGTGTGTGTGTGTGTGTGTGTGTGTGTGAAGTATTAAGTGGCCTGCACCCAAACGCAGCCCTCATGTGCCCCATGCGACACTCCCCTCGCCCGCTTCCCGTAAATCAATGCGGTAACTTTGGGCAGACGGTCACGCGTTGGGTGCTCGTTGAGCAGAGGGAGGGGGCGGAGCGAAAGGGAAGGGGAAGGGGATTCGGCCGGACAGTAGTCATGGCCATGACGGCTGCTGGGCGAATGCTCTTGGCCTTTCGAACATCAGACACTCTGTCAAACTTTTGTTTGCAACGCGCCAAAAGGGGGAGCGCCTGCTGAGGGGAGGGTGGCAAGGTAATAGAGGGGGAGCGAGGGGGGTTGGGGTTCATGGCCACTTCAAACTTGCACACACACACACACACGAGTGACGCGTGAGGTGTGCCATCAGCAGGGAGGATGGGGGAGGGAGAGAACAGATTGTGGAGGTAGACGGGCATAGACCGGAGATGCTAAAGGTCAAAGGGGAACAACAGCAAGGAGGAGGGAAGGGAGGGTGCAGGTTCAGCCCTTCAATGTTGACGCTCAAGCTGAAGCTGTCAATTGTTTTTGCCGTCTGCACTGGACACGGGGCAGCCCCTGGCTGTCGCTGGACTCCGGCTCCGTGACCAGGATGGGGCAGCTATACGATTGAAAGGGGGACATGGGGACAGGGACTGGGACAGGGGGTTGGATGAAAACAGGGGCCAGGGAGGTGCTGCTTTTGTTTGACAGTTTTAACACTCATAAAGAGCAGACAACAATTGGGGGGCGAGGCGAACAGGTTAGCCACCTTTAACAAAGTCCAAGAATCGGTTAAAAACAAAAGGGGGCGTGGCAAAACCGGAATACAAGAAGTTGCAACAAGTTGATGGAATGTTTTTTGCACAGATTTCAATCTCGAGTATAAATAATTGTAGCAAAAGTTTCAAATAGAATAAACTACAGGGGGAACAATATAAAAAACGAAAAAAACGTTCTATTTGAAACACTTTTAATTGAAGCTGATTGCAAAAGAACAAGAATTTCTAGTATTTTGTTGGGAAATATTTCAAAATTTGTGATATCTATGATGAAATGAAAACTTTTTGACTGTAGCTAATATTCAGTTAGAAGTGAATATAGCTACGGATGAAAGTGCTTTATGATAAAGGAATTCATATTCATCTGTCGAAAATGTCAGCTGGAAGAATCTTCCACAGGAAGTCGACCCTGGACGTTTGTCTTCCTTATGAAGAAATGAACATACATTTGTTTGAGTATATTTTATGATGAAGGAATTCATATTCATCTGTCGGAAAGGTCAGCTGGATGAATCTTCCACAGCTAGTCGACCATTGACTTGGTCTTCCTAGCAAGGCAGTTTTTGGCTGCTCTCGCCTGGCTGACCCACATCCTTATAAGTAGAGCTGCTGTGTTCCATGCTTGAATTCCACGGCACCAGCTGGACACACTTTTCGTCTTTAAAATCAGGCATATGGTATTCAATTTGAGGTTCGTTAGTTCGAGCTTTGCTTGAGCTGGGGCGCTGCCATGGGGCGCTGCTGTGGGGTGCCCAGCCACCTTTATGACATCTTTATGTCAACAACTGCCGCGTATCCACTCAAGATATTGCTAAACAGATTGCAGTTCACCTTACATGACTCCAGAGCAAGAGGAAGGTCGAACTACCTATCAATTTCTCCTCTCTTAACGATAATATAGGGTTGCAAACGGAAGAGGGCTGCATGCCACGGATATATGCCGGGTTGCTCGACCTGGCATTGCCAATACGTGGGACTCTCCAAAAGATGCCCTGCTAGTCTGCTGAACAGCGGAAGAAGCAATATCTCATCTCCTTTGCAGCTCTTATCCAGCTCCAACTATCTTCCATATCCTTGGAATTCTTCCACTCGATCCATCAGATCTCTTCCAACAGGAGCCAAATGACTCTTATGTTTTTCCAGTGGATTCAGTTGCTTTCTCTTTTGTTCTTTTGGTCTCTGACTCAGTTCAACAACCGGCATTACAATGGAATAATAAGGGGCTAGGGAACTAAGCTTAGACAACCTATCAGCTCGGCATATAGATTACACGGCCTAAGGCAAAAGCCAAATGTCGTGCTTCAATCAAATTGAATTAAATTAAAAATGAATTCAATTAAAACATACTCGAGCTATTTGTACTCCGTTTAATTACCAGTATTGTGTGCATTGATTGATAAGCTAGGGCAACCTTAAGAGCTGTCAACTCCTGTCACTTTGGGACGCTTGAGGAAACTACTTTAGTGGAGCTGTCCACTTTTTCACTCAGCGACAACTCAATTAAGTGTATCCCCATTTAAATGGCAAACACAAGCAGGTCGGGCGCCCGAGCAGGGACCAATTTGTCTAGTTAGGCGCCCGAGCAGGGATCGATTAGTCTAGTTAGGCGCCCGAGCAGGGATCGATTTGTCGCCTAAAGCTGGCGTTTAGTCAGCTAATTAAGTGGCCTTAATTATTATTGGACAACTAGATGTTGTCTTAAAGTTGCGCTGCATTAGCCTTAAGACGGGGGAAGGGGTATGGCTGGGGGGCTGGGCAGCTGCCGCTGACAGTGCATGCAACTGGCAGGCAGGCAGGCAGGCAGCGGGGCGGGGGGGAGGTGCAAAAGGGAAAAAAGCCCAAGTGAAAGCCAAAGCAAAGCGACAAAACTTTTGCCACAACCAAGAAAATGCAGACAACTTTTGTCATCTGATTCTCAGTTTTGCACTTTTCTTTTCTTGCTTTGCTTTTTTTTTTTGCAAATACCCTGTGCTTAACTGGAGTAACTGAGAAGTTGCTTGAGCGAGAGCTTAAAAATACCCTAAGAGGCTTTTTCTGAAACTAAATCGGGCCTTCGGCTGAAGATATTTTGCTCATCTCAGGGTATCTGTTAGTCCTGCTGTTTGCTTTCCTTTTTTTTCCAGCTGCTGTTTTGCTAAGCAAAAAATTTTAATATTTACTAACTTATGCAAAAAGTGGCAGCCGCCGACTGCCGACTGCCTGCTGCCTGTTGTCTAATGAAATGCAGCAGCTCCTCCGCTCCGCCCCGCCCCGTCCCGTCCCGCCCTGCTTCCCCTGCCCTGGCCTTAACTTAACCCAGTCGCCAAGCGTTTAGTTTGCGAGTCGAAAAATGAAAGCCAGAAAGTGGCGGCAACTTTTGCCAGCTGCCAAAAGTGGCGACAGTTGATAGCAGGCAGACAAAACTTGGCCCTAAGTAAATGCGCTCCAGACGTGTGCATTACCTGCCAAGCCCCCCCCCACCCCCCGTCTTCCCCTTCCAACAACAACAACAGCTGTTGATGGACCAGCAGCTGGTGGCTGGCAATTTGCCCGCTTGCCACAGCTGCCGCGTGCCTTCCCCCCCCAAAAAAAAGTCCACGAAAACAATTTGCCGCCGTTTAACAAATTGAAATGCCAGGCGCTGATTATTTGCGAACCTCCCAGAAAAACTTCTCCAACCACGCCCACAAGCCCCTGACCTGCTTGTTAGGCTAACTTGGCCATTCTAGAGGTCAGCTGACGGCAGCTGTCAAGACATTCGCTGCCCAGTTGCAGCTCTTCAACTCTTAATGTGTCGAAAATGTATTTCTCGAATGACACATTTGTGCTCAAAAAGTTGCCAAATTCCAATTTGATCGACACATTGAGCGCAATTCAATTAGTGCTGCCTTGAAAGTGAAATTTGTTACATGTGGCAACGCCATTCGCAGCTTTCCGTGCACAACAGATCGAAGGAGCACTTACTTACACCTACATGGCATGAAGCTAGTAATCAATGCATTTGGTGTGTTTTAAGTGTGGTAAAATTTTATAAAAATTGCATAAGGCCAATTAGGTGGCAACGCTTTTAAGCACTTTAGGTGTCAAATAGCTTGGGCAGTACTTAAACTCGACTCAAGCACATACTTTGACTAGATATTATTGCATTTGATGTTCCAGTGTTGGAAAACCTCGTAAAACCTGCTCACAAATAAACATGTGGCAACGCCACTGTAAGAATTGTGTACTTAACAGAACGAAAACCTAACAAAGCGCACGAATGGGAGTGAAACATGACATGAGACTGGTAGTCAATAAATTTAGTATTTAAGTGTTGGCAAATTTAGCAAAAACTGCATAAAGCCAATCAGGTGACAAAATTGACGATACGGCAACGCTTACCTAAGTTTGAATTCAAGGCTTAGGTATTTTTGTACAAAAAATAAACATTTTTAGAGAAAATGAATGAAAATGCAAAAAGCATTTTGAACGCCAACAAATTCAAGTGCCAGTGTTGAGAACTAGCAGGAAATACCTTAAATTTTTGATGTAACATAAAGCTTTAACATTTTGTGAATGAACTTAAAGATTTGTGCGAGTGGGCGTTTAGAGCGTGTGTGTTGAGTATTTAAGTGAGTGTGTGAGTATGTGAGTGAGTGTGTTGAGTGTGTGAGTGTGTGTGTGTGTGACCAGTGTTGGTAGTCGTCATTGGAAGTAGCTGATATTGCCATATGGGGGCCACTTAAGCACACAAGTTGTTGCACAAAATCCATATGTAAATAGGCACGCACTCAAAGCAAGAGGAAAAGCGAGAGCGGGAGGCAGAGAGAGAGAGAGAGAGAGAAAGATAGAGAGAGGGGGGGAGGGGGAAAGCATGTGAAGAGTTGTGGAAAAGTTGTTTTGGTGTGTGCCACATTTTTGGGCAACTTGCGAGCAACTTTGCACCAATTAAACTTGTTAAAACGCTCGTTTTGGGTTATCCAAAAGCTGACAACTTCACTACACAAAACTCTAATTACATTTTGTGAATGCACAGAGGCACACACACACACAGCCGCACACACGCACACACACATACAGCTACACACACTTGCATTTATAGAATGCAGCCCTTAGTTGTGCATAATTAAAAGTTATTTTATTGTTGTGCCTGTGCGCAACAACAAGTTGTGGCTACTCGAAATCCGCTTCAGTCAAATGTGCGACTTACTCGTTGAAGGGCGGGTGTGTCTGGCGAGAGGGGGGAGGGGAGGGGATGACAGACGAGGAGCCAGACTCTTGTGCGGTTATCTAATAAGCCGTGAAAATGTGTGAGCTTTGTTGTGTTGTCTTGTCTTGCAACTCGACACAGATCAAAATTTGGTCAATGGAAGAGAAAGGAAGATAGAAAAGCGATAAGTGCTTGAAGGAACGGCGTGGGCAATAAACGGGGAGAGAGAGGAAGATAGAAAGAAAGAGAAGGAAAGAGGGAGAGTTCAGAATAGGGAAAATTGTCCAACTAACCTAGTCAAGCGATTAATTGATGACAGATTGATGAACTATTGAAGTGATTGATTAATTTAAATTTAAATGTCAGAAAGTGCTTGAATAGATTGATGGTTAATTTTCTGATTGTATATCGTGATGAATAAACTGAGTGTGAATGTAATGGAATAATGATATTGACATTTCGATGACATCATAGATTGATTGATTGATAAAATAATGAATTGATCGTAGAAAAGACAACTAAAACACGATGAAATTCGCTAATAGTTTAACGGATAGATAAATAGGTAATGCCTAGTTGAATTGTTACATCAATTGATGGATCACTGGCGTACTGCGGATTTGATTGAAAGGGCAACGGGTAAGTTAGATAAATGAGATTGATAGGCTGATAGGCAAAAAGAAGGATGAGGGATTGATGAATAAAGGTAATTATGTGCTGATTGATGGTGGTTAATTGAAAAGATGGATGCATGGACTGATGTAGCTTTAGTGGAGATGTAGATCGACAGATTGATAGCTCTGGATGGTATGATTGATGAATGATGGGTAAATAATGCTGCTGTATGATAAATAAATAGAATTATATACAGATTGATGGACTAATAAATAATGTAATCATAGTATATAGATTGATGGAATGTATGATTGAGAGATAATAAATGGATGATACAATAGGTTGTTTGTAAATGAAATGATTGTTTAATGGAAAGAAGCATTTATGGATTGATAGCTTATTTCATAGGTGATTGATTGATTGATTGATTGGACTGATGGAAGAGGGCATGCATTTGTGGATAGTTTGAACTGGAGAGTTAATTAATTGATATACGGTCTGAAATGCTTCGTGACAAGAGTTAGGCATCAAAAAGGCAATTCCATTTACATTTGAGCTGGGCCTGTTCCCTGTTGATATTGTTGAAGTGCGTTACGCCGTGTTCTTTCCGCCCGTCTTTTATCTTGGGCGCAAGTTTTAATTGCCAAAGTTGTTTCAGCTTCGGTTTGTGCACTTCTTTGGTCAGCCTAATGGCTAATAAACATAAAAATATGGCCTAAAAGCGCGCGATGTACATAAAACCCAAATTAATATATCCTTGGAGACCCGAAGAGACCACGCAACTTGCAACTTTACAGCTTGCCCCAAAAGGGAAAACAAACACACACAAAAAAAAAAAAAGAAGAAAATATATGCTGTGAATGTGGCTGAAGTTCATGAATTTGAATTTGAAGACAAGTTTGTGTATTTATTTCGAGGCGTGGATTTGTTGTGCAATTTTCGGCAGCAGCTGCTAATTCTGTCAAAATCACACAATGCAATACATCACACAACCCCCCCTTACTCACTCTCCCCCCCTCCCTCTCTCTCTCTCTCTCTCTTTCTCTCTGCCTGGCAGCCCATCAGTCGACTGGACAAATTCATGGCACCACTCGAGATAGATTGCCAGGCCCCGGAACCCAGAGCCCAGCTCCTCCCAGCTCCTCGCAGCACCTCGCCGCTTCCCATTGCAATTGTGTTGTGCATCCACGCATTCGTTGTGCAGCCTGCCCCTCCTCTTCAACCTTCTCTGAGTGCCACATTTGCCACAGCTGAGATTCTCTCTGTTCTCGGTTCGCTGTTTGCCTCGCATTGGGCCAAAAATTGCGCCGGCATTTGACAGCCGCCGCATCCATTCAGCGACATTTGCTTTGCTCCACTTGGTTGCCACATATCTCTCCTCTTTTTTCTGCTCCTCTTTTTCTATTTGGTTTTTGTTTTCTTTCTTTTTTTTTTTGTGTGGAAACGACGCTATCTGTTTCTGGTAGAGAGCTAATGCAAATATGCTTTAAAGCCAGCCGCCTCATTTGAATGAGCCGCGCCACAATTTTCGACTGCGGAAAGCTAAAGGGTTGCCATATCGCTTAGCCTTTAGAGCTCTTCACACTGAGTTGAGCTCTTGCTGTCTTTTATCTCTGAAAGTGCCAAATGATCCACATAACATGGTTGCATCCACATATCAAATCTTCCAACTCTAGCTAGTATTGATCCTCAGTTCCTCAGAATAACTTACTCGAATAACTCTGGAGGAATTGGCAATGTGGCATTTGAGTATGCTCTTAGATATGCTTTATCCCAAATCTGGCTGTCTTTTCCTTATCGAGTTGTGCCTAAAACAACCTGCCTTAAAATCGATAATTATCGATAATATAAAAATAGGAGAAGCTATCGTGAGAATGTCAGAGAAGGTTTGTGTCAAATCTCAAGTCTACAGCTTTTGTAGTTGCCTGAGGTCGAGTGCATATATCTCATGGGATCGGAGTACCAGATTTGGTTTAACCAAAATCTGGTGTATCTAGCTCTTTTTCTTATCGAGTTATACCTAAAGTCGATAATTATCGATATTATGAGAATAGGAGTAACTATCGAGAGAATGGAAATAGGAGAAACTATCGAGGGAATGTTAAGGAATATTTATTTAAAATCTGAAATTTTGTAGTTAGCTGTGGTCGATTGAATATATCTTTTGGGATCGGGGTACCAGATTATGTTTAAGGTAATCAAGACTTAAGAGTTCCGGACAAAGTTCCCAACCTTAATATCAATATAAATGTTGTGCTCCTACGATTTGTACGTTTCAAACTAGTCGTAATATCTGCTTTGATTTCTATTATTTCATAAGAGTTGACATTTGTGAACTCACCCAACATATTGAATTGATTTGAATTAAGCAAATCCAATCGGTAGCTGAAATTCTCAGCCCCGTTGCGTTTGGCATTTCGAAATGCGTAATCAGAAAGTCGATTTGACATTTGACTTTTAATGCTTCGTGCGCCTTGGGACTCGAGTGTAACACGGGCATGCTTCTTAAAAATACATCGAATGCAAACAAGAAAAGCAACCCGGGCACATTTATACCCTGCCAGGGCCAGTGGGAAGGGGCCGCTCGGCTATTGGCCCTGTCAATCAATTAGGAACGGATAATATCCACAAAAATGCTACAGTTACATGCAATCACAATTAAGCAGACAAATGCAACAAGAGCAACAATTGCAAATGAGTGAGCCATGCAGGGCGAGTGCTCGACTAACAGCTACCCTGCAAATGGTTGCACTGGCATATGCTTTACATCAAGATGTACATACATCCAGTTGAACACCCATAGAAAACCCATCAGTGGAAATATGATATATGAAGATCATTAAGAATACATCAATCAAATTTTGTGCATACATCACGATGTAGACGCAACAAAATTGAACAACTATAAGATGTCAATGCTTGTCCCTTATTGCAATGGGACATACAGCATGATGTAAATACAAGAAAAAGGGTAAATATCTCAATATCAAAATGCATGCACATATCAATTCAATTATTAATCAAGATGTATTTAAATTACTTCATGCATACATCATGATGTATTTGCATAAAAATGGCTGTAAATACCCAATAATATATGCTTATCATCAACTAAATATTCATTAGGATGCATTATCCCTCGATAAATATAAGATTTACCATATATATAACAAATTATATCGGCATCAAGCTGTCGTACATCATGATGTACAGATAGAAAAAATGTGATGTATTTGCATTAAAATAGCTCTAAATACCGAATACTGTATATATATCATCATATAAATATACATCAGGATGAATGTATCTTAAGGTAGTCACATCAAGCTGTCATACATCATGATGTATAGACAGAAAACGTCAAAATAATCACGATTGTTGTTGATATTCTGATGTAGAAGAAATATATAAATATAACTAGGGTTCCCATAAAACTAATACGCTCCACTTCGAATCAGTTCCGTGCAGGGTATCACAACTGTAAATATGCATAAAATACAATTTTTGGCAAAAACCTTGCAAAAACAACAATTGCTACGTCAATAATAGAAAGCAGCACGTTTTTTGCTGACTTGCCGCTTCGTCGAGCAGACTTACAAAAAAAAAATGTAAAAACAAAAACTTTTTTATTTTGCTAGCAGTAAAATAAATCGAGAATAAATAAAAGCAGGCAAAAATTGACTTAAATTTAACAAATGGCCAAATGAATAAACTATTAAAGCGTTATAAATGGACAAATACAAAAAAACATGTCGAAAATGAAGTGAGTAAAAGTTTTAATTGAAAACTGGTCAAAAGCTGACCAAAAAGCTGGCGCAAAGTGGTGCTCAAAAAAGGGAACACAAAAGTGCCCAAAAGTAGCTATAAACGTGGCTTGAAAGTGGTGTAAAAAGGCTTCAAAACTGGTCTCGAATTAACTTTCGTATAAACCTAATTAGTTCATCTTTAAATACCCGACTTTAAAGCGGTTTCAGAGTGTGGAATTTTTAAGCCCAAGCTAATGTCATGAACAGATTAAAAAAAGGGTTCAAGGAAGTCAAATAAAAGACTGCTTGAAATCCGCCTTAAATCCCATTCAATATGCGAAAACCCTCTAAAGCCCGTCTGAAACCCATTTTCAAACCCCATTTCAAACCCCTTTCAAACCCCTTTTCAAAGCCGTATTCAAAGCATCATGAAACCCGCTTTTCAAAACCCCGTTGGAAACCCCTTTTAAAACTCCTAAATTCTCGTTCAATAGATGAACATCCTCTCAAAGGTCCATTTCAAACCCCTTTTAAAAGCCCCGTTTCAAACCCCCTTTGAGAGCCCCATTTCAAACCCCCTTCCAAAATGTCGGCTTCCTAGCTCTCAGTCTGGCAGTCAGGACAAACAGTTTCGTATATAGAGATCAGTTGTTAAGTGTGGGCGGCTGAAAGTGGGCGTGGTCGTTGCGGTAAGAGCAGCTATTAAAACTAAACCAAACGCACAAACTGAAGTGCAGCGGGGGCAGGGCGGGGCGGTTACGAAGAGCGGCGAATAGCGCTAAAATGTTTCAATTTAAATTAATTATTGTTTGCGCCACAAGTGGCGACGCGTACGGGGAGGATGTCTAGGGGTGTGAGGCGGGGGCGGCAGGGCGTGGCAACAAAAGCATCGCAACTTTTAATTATGGTTACAAAGATTTCCAGTCCTTGTCGATGGCGGCGGCAGCGACGACTGCCTCGGCGACTGTATCTGTGTCCGTGTCCTCTGTTTCCTGCAACCCCCCCTTACCCGCCCCGCCCCCTCTCTACTCTCCCCCTTTGGGCGGGACAACTTTGACCAACATCGATTAAAACGATGAAAACGCGGAAAATTGCGCCAACTAGGAAAAAGTGCAGCGACGGCAAATGAAAATTGCGCGAAAAAAACGAGGCGAGAACTTGGACAAAAAAACCTAGAGTTGAAGAAAGAGAGAGAAGGAGAGGGAGAGCAACAGAGAGAGGGAGCGAGAGAGGGGGACAGAAAGTGAAAGAGAGGCAAAAGTTGAACGTTTTTATTACGTTTGAAAAAGTTGCGGAAAAACGCGATTGCCGCTTAAGAGCATCACGAAAAAGATGGAATTCGGCTCGGGGATTTGGGGTTGGGATAGCAACAGGGAATTGTAAAAGGGTGGTGTGGAGAGGGGGAGGGGGTGGGGGGAGTAAACTGACAATGGAAGGTTGTTGAGCGGGGGGAATGTAAGCAAACGTTATGCCTGGGTTTGATTTAGTTTTTTGTTTGCTTTGTTATTTTTAAATGTTATTAACTCGTTTCTCGCTCTCTCCCCCTCTCTTTCTATCACTCTCTTTCTCTCTCCCTCTGACTCGCTCTCTCTCTCTCTCTCTCTACTTTTCAGGGACTTGCTGCCAGGAAACTTGAACCACACGGCGAGCAGTGCAAAATGCGCCACTGTGGGCAACAGAAAGCGCACGGGTTGTTGGCTGGCTCACTGACGGACAAAAGCTGCTTGCTATGTTACCCAATGTGCTAAGCTCGGTGAATTAAGCAGTTTTGAGGTTATAAACGAGCGATATTTGACCAGGTTGAAGCAGATAAAAGCTGTTATAGGACAAGTAAGTGTTATTCGATTATATATTATTATATTTTATCATATATGTTTATTATATTATATACAATATATATATTCATATTCTAATCTTTTAATTCTAAAGACAGTCTTCAATATTAAGCTCAGATAATACTCTAAGAATTCAATTTGTTCATATCATGCGAGTCCATCTAAGGAAATCAAATTTATTTCTTTATCTTACTGCTTATCCTAAAAGACTGATTGACTGACTGATTGATTGATTGTCTGATTGACTTATTGATTGATTGACTGACTGATTGATTGTCTGATTGACTTACTGATTGATTGACTGACTGATTGATTGCAGTCTTTGGTTAATTATCGCCCATTTGTACCCTTTGGTGCCCACTGTCCTTGCCACTTGATTTACTTGTTGTTGTTGTTTCTGTTTTTCTTTTATTCGCTAACTGCATTTGTTTTTCCATCAGCCACGCCCACGACCTCACACCACCCTCCAGCCCCCGCCCCCGCCCCTCGCCCCCGCCCCTCCCTCGCATAACGCCAACGCGGCGAAAATTGTTGAAAATTCAATTTGAGAAAAAACTTGAAAATGCCAACGGCAACGGCAGCCACAGTCTTGGCCGCAAATCTAAAGTCACCTCAGGCAGCAACTTCCAACCCCCTCTCCCCTCTCCCCTTACCCCTTCCCTTTCCCCTGCAATCGCTTTACCCCTCGCCTGCTCTGGTCTGTGCTGGTTGGGACCGCGAACCTCATGTTTATCCATGATATTTAATTGGCTGCGCTGCACAGCAAAAGCCACAGCTTGGCGAGAGCTTGGCGAGAGGGGTGGCGGGGGTTGCTGGAAAGGGGGAGGGTGGGCTGGGGGGCTGGGGGGTTGGCTGTGCTGGTGAAAGTTGTGTTTGCCACTTGTTATACTGTAAATTGGCGCTAATTTATCAGCACAATGACGCCACCTGGCGGCTTAATTAGCGCTCGACTTTAAAGCCAATTGTTGTTGTTGCTTTCGACTTTAATGTGCGGCAACCCTGGCTGCAGAATTTACCGCTGCCAGACGTGACGTGACAATAATACCTACCTACAAAAAAAAAAAAAAAAAGAAGCGGAGTGAAAAGAATGGCAGCGAAATTCTGTGCACCGCGGGGCATAACATGTCGCTGCATAAATTTTACGCTCATCACCTGCCGCCAGAGTTGCCACTGTGTGTGCGTGTGTGTGTGTGTTTGTGACCTTGTTGTTGTTCCTGTTGCCATACCCTGCAATTATGTTAATTTGTGTGCGAAAAGGAAGCTCGAAATTGTGCAAATTAAGAATTTGAGCCTTCAAGCTGCAACAGAGACAGCTCCGATCTCTGGTAACTCGGGAACTAACAGAGCCAGAGCCGAAAAACTTGGTACATGACCGTAAAATGACAGAAGAAGTTAATATTTTGTGTGCTGAACGTGTAACTAGCGTTGCTTGGCCTTGAAACAGGCATACATTGATTTGGAACGGGTTGAAAAATAAAGATAATAGCATTTGTCTTACTTGATTAGACTTTACAAGCTGTGATTGCATTGTCTCAGTTAAAGCAAGATATTATTAATTAGTATGGTATAGCAGAGTGAAGGAGACATGGACCTTATTAGAAAATCATTTAGGGGGTGAGCTGGGTTCAAGTGTCTATAAAATGAAATGTGTTTGATGTGTGTATACTAAACAAGAACGTAGGTACCAAGTTTGGTGAATATGCATTCTATATGCATGGCTTAGCCTTCAAAAGCATATATCAAAATCGATATTTATCGATTTTCTAGGAAGATATCGAAATGTTTTAGAAAACATGCTTCACATTTCGTAAAGGAATCAACATGTTTGTGCGTAGAAAAGCTTTGCATAACAGCGTCTGGCCGAAAGGCACAGCCTAGAGGCGAGTGGCGACTACAGGGTATCTGGCAGTCGAGCGTGCTGCCCGTTGACCGTTTGACTTGTTGTCGAGTTACTTATTCAGCCAACTTCTGTGCGCCGCTTTTGCATATACATGCATATATTTATAATATTTATATGGCGCATACTTTTGTGCGACGCGCGTATATGACACGGGCGCTGCCAGACAGCCAGACAGCCAGACGGCCAGACTGTCACGGACGGTGTTGCCAGAAAGGCAGGCGGGCAGACTAGAGGGTAGGCGGCCGTTTCAGAGTCCTTGTCTCGTAAACAAATTGAATTGAAGTCATAAAAGTCGTTGCCAAGACGCGAGAAGATGCCGCGCTGCGTACCCAACATGGTTGCCCCTCACAAAATTGAACCCTACCCCTCAACCCACCCCGCTCCGCACTCTCCACTCTTTGGCCGCAACCCTGTTTCAGTGTTTCGTGCTGCGTATGCTGCGTGTCAGTGATTGCGACATTTGCACGCTCTGCCCCTGCCCCTGCCCCTGAACCTGCTCTTGGCCCTGGCCCTGCTGCTGCTGCTGCTTGTCAGCGCCATTATGTCGCACTTGTTAAATCCGTGCGAGAGAGTGTGCACACACACCAGCACACACACTCGCGCGAAAAGCAGCTTCCCTTTTTTTTTGATGCCTCAATAAAAATACAATACGTTACAATTGAATTGAACTCAATTGAATTTGATTGAAGTTGTAAAGCTCAGACAGCCTGTATGTGTAGGTGTGCGTGTGTGTGTGTGTGTGTATGTAGGTGTGTGTGACAGCAACAACAAAATGCAATAATGTGTCGCCCAGCCTGCGATTGTGACGACTTCTCCCCATGAACGAGGTGTCATGACGGGGAATGTTGCGAATGTTGCGAATGTGATGAGAATGTCCATAATCATCGTGTTAAGCAGCTTCATCATGATGTTGTGTTATTGATGATGATGCTGATAAAGTGCGCTCCATAAATACACTTTGAAGACAAAGTGCACGAGCTAGTGGCAACACCTTTGCAACCTCTCCCCCCCCCTTTGAGGCACGCCCCTGCGTAACCACAAGCCTTATTATCCACACACACATATATACAAATACATACATCTCTGTATGTTGAAGCAATTGAAGTGCTATCAAAGCAAATGAGAAATGAATACGAATGCGTACTCGCATTCATTCGCATTCGTTTCTCATATCTCATACTCATATTCATATTCATATATTTCACATATTGACAACATCAATCAGGGCCGCTTATTGCTTCCGTCCCATTCGGCACTTACCCACACTACGCTTTGCACTTACACAACACTGGCAAGCGCCTCACAGGGGCAGGTGATTTATGAAACGAATTATATGGATGCAGCTCTGAATTAGATTTAGTCATATAAAGAGTATAGGGTATAGGCTGTAGAGTATAGAGTAAAGTGTATATAGTATGAGAAGGAGTAGCTTTTGGTTAAAGTAGCAGGAGTATGAGAAGTAGGAGTAGGAGTAGGTGTAGGAGTAGGAGTAGGAGTAGGAGTAGGAGTAGGAGTAGGAGTAGGAGTAGGAGTAGCAGTTGCAGTAGAAGTAGGAGCAGGATGTAGGATGTAGGATGTAGGATGCAGGATGTAGGATGTAGGATGTAGGATGTAGGATGTAGGATGTAGGATGTAGGATGTAGTGATGTAGGATGTAGGATGTAGGATGTAGGATGTAGGATGTAGGATGTAGGATGTAGGATGTAGGATGTAGGATGTAGGATGTAGGATGTAGGATGTAGGATGTAGGATGTAGGATGTAGGATGTAGGATGTAGGATGTAGGATGTAGGATGTAGGATGTAGGATGTAGGATGTAGGATGTAGGATGTAGGATGTAGGATGTAGGATGTAGGATGTAGGATGTAGGATGTAGGATGTAGGATGTAGGATGTAGGGGTAGGAGTAGGAGAAGAAAGGGAAGGGAGGAAAGGGAATACAGAGCTAAATCCCGACATACCAGGGGAAAACGAGTGCATGTTTGAATGCGACCTAAAATACATGTGCATAAACAATTTAAAAGAAAACAGATCATAATTACTCGTTTACATGAATGTAAATGATAAACGAGGCTATAAATACATGAATCAGAGCACTTGAAATTGTCATGTCGAAAATATTGGCCACAATTGACACCAAACTAGTCGCAAAACAAAATCCATTTGATTTAGTGAACGCAATGGGAAAACCTTGTTAATCCCCGAATGCTGCCCAAAAGGGGAGCATTTGGGACTTGTTCGCTTGGTTTGGCTTTCCATTTGTTGTTGTTGTTGTTGCTGTTGTTTCTGGTTGACACTTTTTTAATTTCCGTTGTAAATGAAAACCACTTCCGGAGAGCCGTGCGAAATTCACCTGAAATGCAACCCTCAGGACTGAGGGCTTTTAACGGCTTAACCCGGCGGCGGCGGCGGCGGCGGCTGTTTAGGCCTATGCGATTCCGGAATCTGGAATGCTCTTTTATACGTTACGTGACGGCAAATAAAAAAATAGGTTTCATCTGCAGCCATAAAAAATCTCACTCTCTGTGCACTTTGCTGGACAATAGATTTACGATTTTAAGCACATAAATCAAAATGTTTTAGACACAAAAAATTGTTACAAAAGTGGTTAAAAGCATACGAAATAAGTCCGTTTGCAGACAAATTACTTTTCAATAAACTACTTCAGGGTTCGAACTCCTTTCGAGTGTTAAGAGGTTTTTATTATAACTTATTCAAATTACGCAGATTACATATTACAATAATTCATATTCCCTCAGGCTAACTTATTAAACAGCACTGAAAAACTTGGCCTTGGGCTTGAAGGGGGTTCAAACCCTCGTGTTCTTCACAGTTGCCACTAGGAGACGTTGATACTGCGACAGCTCGTCTGCCACGAATCTCTACATAAAATGAAGTTTGCTGCTCCAATACTTACTGTAAGTAGGAGGAGGAGTCCAAGTGATCCACTTGGGAAGAAACTGAATTAGCCGGTTCAGGGTTCAAACCCAATTCGAGTGTCAAAGAATTTTCATTATTATTGTTCACACTGTCTAATCTGAGAGCATCAGCTTTTGTATATGTATTGTATTGCATTGATAAGCATGGCCTCGACCCCATCGGGGGTTCGAACCCTCTGACTGACAATGAGACTGAGAATTTGAAGTCAAGCTTTATTGCCATACTTGTAATTATGGTAAGAATATAATAAAATATTTCATTTCCAAGGTAAAGAGAATGTTTTTAGGGTGGACCTTAATCGAGAGCTCACATTTAATCAGCCGTCGATGCTTCCAGTTTCGGATAATTATGAGAACTTCAAGATATGCCAACTAGATGCGGATGATGATAGGTTTGTTGTTGTTGTTGTTCTTGCTGTTGCATGGCAAATACGCATGCCAACTCGCAAATGTGCATTTGTCTTGGCCCACACACAGAAACAGACAGAGACAGCTGACATGTCAATTGCAGACACAGGGAGACACACTTGGTACGCACTCTTGAGCACGTAGAACGTAGCTGCTGCTGTCGCCTAAAGCTGCACCACAATGCAGTAACAACAACAACGACAACAACGACAACAACAACAGCAGCAGCAACAACAATAGCAGCAACAACAAGTCTGCGTGCTGGCAGTTGCCTGTTGACAATGCATTTGGACCCTTACATGTTTAATGATGTATTTACCTATGCCAACTAAACTTGCAGCAACAGCAGCTAAAAACTGTTCTCTAGGGAGTGCACGACTTGCAGATACTCTAGACAACACATATATGCATACATATTGTATTTGTTGGGCTATAAATCTTATAAATTCATTTGGAACTTTTGAATAATAACCAGAATTTTTGAGTTGAAGCAGCAAGTGACATACATTTAAGCTATTTATACTTTGCTTAAGCGTCATACAAAATTTCATAATTCTCGCTCTGACAGTTTCTGAGTTCCATGAGGTCAGAGAAGAGTGGATAGATAATGCGTGAGTCTACTCGACTTTGATAGCGAATCAGGTTCGTGTATACCCAATATCGTTGCAAATGCCTTTCGCTAGTTGTTGTATCTATATTTTCTCGTATAAGTGCATCATACCCTTTTTGCCATCGCTTATTAACGTAGGGTATCAGCTATGCCCGCCCCCTTCTAAAGTTGTCTCCAAATGCACTTGGCCCGAACTGGACTCGAACCGGACTCAGCTGAACGCAATTGAAGCCTGGGTCTGATTGCGAGCGCGTGCAAATGCCAACACCTTGCGCACTTTGACCCCCACACACGCCCCCAGCCCCCGTTTAACCCATTGAATCGCCTTAACCCTTGGCAATCGGCAATTGCGAAACCGAATTCGACTGCATTTGACGTGAATTGTTCGAGGCTTGAAATCTATGATTGCAGCTATAACTGTGCACACTCACACACACGCACACACACTCACACACTCTCTCTATCTGTATGAGCAATTGGTACATGCATAAATTTTGCCAGCTTTTGCCGTGCCCCGTCTGTCTCCTGGCTGTTAAATGAGAGCTTGCCCCCAAAATGCACTCTTCTGTGTTCCATTCCCAGCGTTCCGGCTTCAGGTTGCCAAGTGGTGCACATGGCATTTTTGATTGTTTATTGTTTTGTGTTTATTGTCTATTTAAATTGATTACCATAAAATGATTGCGTCTCTGTGTGTGTGTGAAGGTGTTAGGGTGTGTATGTGTGTGTTGGTGTGCTAGGAATATGCGCTGGTAACTCAGGCTTTCCATTAACTGCCTCCTATGAAGAGGAAAGGAAAGAGAAAGAGAGGGAAAGAGAAGAAAGATCGAGAGAAAGAGATAGAAATAAAGAAAGAGAGAGCAAGATAAATAGAAATAGAGAGAGAAAGGCAAAAGGCAAGGGAGGGACAAAGAGAGAGTGGAAGAGAGGGAAAGAGAGATAGAGGATGAGAAAAAGTGAGAGTGAGAATTAGAGAGATAGTGAAAGAGAGAGCGAATGAGAGGGAGAGAAACTGAGAGAGACAAAAGCTATCGATAGTTGCCTCACACCATCGTTTCGATAGTTGTTATCGATATTTTCTTTTCTTAGGCGCCTGTTTAAAATATCATTTAATAAGAGGCAAGAAATAAATCGATGTCCAATTGCAGAAAGCTAATCGATAACAAGTGTTTACAACAAACCTATCGATACATTCGATAAATTTTAAGAGCTTTGAGGCAGTGGTTTTCTTGTGATTACCATGCTAAATTTCTTACTAGTATAATGAATAATGTTCAAAGAAATTTCAGCAATACAAATTAAAGAGAGCTTCCATTAAACGTTCAACTTTGCGAGTGCCCACTGTAGCTGGAAACTTAACTCGAGTGTTATTCGAGACGAATTTAAGAAGGTTTCTCATCGATTATTGAATTGTTGGCTTTGTTGGCTTGTTAAGCTTTTAAGTCACATGATTAGCCAGGTTTTGCCCCGCCCAACCCCCCTCACCGCCCCCCATCGGTCATTTGGGGCCTAACTCACGTGCTGACCACAAAATTGATGAGGCAGGCCGTCGCTGGGTCTGGGTCCGGGTCCGGGTCCGGCCTTCAAGGACTGCAATAAACATTGAAACAGCGTCAAGACATGACAAAGGATAATGGCTGCGGGTTGGCGGGCGTTTCGTTCAAGCAGGTGGGGGCGTGTGGGAAGAGGGAAAGGGGGGGGGGGGGGGCACAGCCAATGAGCCATGATGAGCGCAAATCGATTGTTCAACTGCAAAGCCACAAAACGAGTTTAAGTCCGCGTTCAAAACACCAAAAAAAAAAAAAATACAATAGAACGAGTTAGATTTCAAGGCGCGACTAGCGAATACCCTGTACGAGCTTTTGCAGCACTTTTATACAGATTCAAATTCCGATCTCCAATAACTTTTGTGCTTCAAGTTTGGGTCTAATGAGGTTTTGATGCAGAAACTGTGCTTCTTCTTGCCCTTACCTCATACCATGCATGGGAAATGCGTTCTCAATGAACTTCGATTGTTATGGTCCAATCTTTCTGAAATTTTCAGTGCCTAAATATGGCATAGAAAAGTGTTTATATACCAAAGTGCAAGAGGCTGGCTCCAAAATTTAGTTTCTTTCCCAATTTCGGATGGAATGAAGGGAGGTATCTAAAATGTGAAAAACTACACGAGCACGAGGTAGTTCTCGAGTTATGCTCTAATAAACAAGTCTCAAAATCGATATTTATCGATTTTATGCAAAAGTCGCAAATATCGAGCACAAATTAGAAACTTGTGCTGCTAAACCTGAACATGGACTCACATAGAATATATTTACCATATAACTTAACTTCCTTGCTGCCAAACCAAACCAACCCTTCGCTTGCTATGCGTACAGGGTATACAAAGTGTGGCTGACTAATGTGGCCGAGTGAGGCGCTTTTGCCTGGGTTTTAAATCACGAGCTGCGACACTGCAAATCAATTTCATAAAACTCACCAGATAGATAGATAGGTGTTTGCGTCAATCGAAAGGGGGCCGCAAGTGGGCGTGGCGAAGGAGACGAAGAAAAAGAAGAAGAAGACGTCGCCGGTAGCCATCCATCAAAAGCGTTTTGGCGCCGGGAGCGTTAATCGTTGTCAAAACCTGATAAAGACTGATTGAGTGCTTAATGGCAAAAAGCAAAATAGACCAGCTAACACACACACACAGAGAGAGAGAGAGAGAGAGAGGGGAGAGAGAGGGGAGAGAGAGGGGAGAGAGAGACACAAATGAAGCGACTTTATGGTAATCAACTTGTCGCCGCATAAAAAGAAAGTAGATGGAAAAAAAAAACGCAATTTCTGGCCAAAAATGTGTTGCGCGCACGTGGCCCATGGATATATATATATATTTTTATTTAGCATCGATGCCTAGCGATACTTACCCATCCCCCCTCCCCCACACTCCCACTCCCCCTTCTCAGCCTCCTAGGCGCAATCATTGATGAAGATTGAACGTTTGACGTTGTGATTTTACTTGCAGCCAAAAAGACTTTGCCTTTAAAGCCAAATATTTGTATTGTCTATGGCCAGTGGCTAGCTAAGGGAGAGCGTAGCAGAGAGAGAGAGAGAGAGGGGGAGAGAGAGAGTGGGAGAGAAAGAGAGGTGGAGAGAGAGGGGGGGTGGCAAAGCTTGAGTTTGCTTTGTTTTTGGCTTTTCAATTGCAGCAGCTGAAATTATTTGCATATGGCTCATACGTGTGTCCATTTGTGTGTGTGTGTAGTGTGTGTGTGTGTGTGTAGTGTGTGTGTGTAGTGTGTGTGTGTGTCGACTGCCTTAAGCGGCTGCAAGTGAAGCGCACAAGCACTTGGCACATGGCACATGGCGAAATTTTTACTAGAAAAGATGTAAAAAATGTGCGAACGCAAATAAAACGCGCACACACACACACACACACACACACACACACATACACACACACACACACAAAACACACACACACACACACATACTAAACACACACACTGCACACTTACACAAACATAGAGAGTGAGGAAAAAAATGGCAGCTTTAAACAGCATGGAAAATATGCTTTAAGCGAGTTCTTCTTCATGTGCCACGCGGCGTATGCGTAATGTTTGCTTAAAAATACGAAAAAAAAGAGGGGGGAAAAACGCAATTTTCACAATTCCACGAATTTTCCCTAACATAATCCAGTTCGTCAACATACAAGTATCTGGCCATGTAATACCGCAAGGAAAACAAGCAGTAAATAAACTGATTTTTTCAGCTACTTTGTAAGGGGAAAATGCAGCAAATAATGCAAATGCATGCGAGCAAAGTATTTCACTATTTAAGCTTCATAATGAACTATTTTATGTTTGTTTTTCCATTTTACACTTTCACCTTGATCTCGAGAGTAACATTAATACATGACTTGCTGATTTTTCAGTGGTTTGTAAGGGGAAAACTCAGCAGTTGCTGCAAATATGCGCCAAAAAACGAAATAAGCAGCTACTGATCACTATTTAAGCTCGATTATGGGCTGTTTTATATTTGTTTTTCCACTTTACACTTTCACTTAGATCTCAAAGACAACATGAACACATGACTTGCTGATTTTTCAGTGGTTTGTAAGGGGAAAACTCAGCAGTTGCTGCAAATGCAGGCGAGAACTGAATATGCAGCTAATAATCACTGTTAATAATAAGCTTCTAAATTATCTATTTTATGTTTGTTTTTCCACTCTAAACTTTCACCTAGATCTCAAAGACAACACGAAGACATAAAGTGCTGACTTTTCAGTAGTTTTGTAAGGGAAAAATGCAGCAGGCACATTGAGAAAAGCCTTTAGAGGCAGAAAAGACTATTTTATGGCTTTGCCAGCGCTTTTATACTGTTGAATTTTCATTCGATTTGGTCTATATGCTGATTATTCAGTAGTTTGTAAGGAGAAAAGGCAGTAGTAGCTGCTAGAACTGTCTGAGTGCACATAATCAAACTTTAACCTGCATTTTCGGATCAATTATCAAACAGTTAATCAGAAATAGAGCCATGTTTTGATTCCAGTTAACAATCGTAGAATAATAAGCTGGCACTTGGCTGACTTTCAGGTCCAAGCTTGCCACAAGTTCCGCCCACTTAATGTCTAAATTTATGGATTTAACCTTTTGGCCCCCTTCCTTTGAGATACGTCATGCCCGATATTTCTATAATAGTTAAAGGATTCGATTGGCTTTTGCCTTTTGCCTTTTAGCTGTGATTTTCGGGGCGGAACTAGTTGCGTGCTGGGCGCCCATTAACAATGCCGCAAATTAATTAATTAAAGCGCTTTAAGTGGCCGACGGAAAGAAAGAAAGAAATAAAGAAAACAACAACGACGACAGGTTGTAGCAGGGGGAGGATTGGGGGGAGGAGCTGCCAGTTGATGGGCGGGAGGTTCCGCTAAGAAATTACAAGAGAATTCAATACGTTTCCAATTATAAGTCATCAAATGAGCTAGCGAGAGTGCACGACTAGCAGATGCCCTTTAAGTCTCTGTTCTCACATTGGTTGTGACAAGATGTTGCTCTTCCTGTTTATACTGTAGATTTGGTGTAGGGTATCTTCAGGTCTTTTGGTCTCACGGACCTCTTCGATATCATCCCCTGTCTCACTCTCTCTCTCCCTCTCTCTCTCTTTGTGCCTTACCTTAACTTTATTTGGATGTTTACAGGGTATCTTCTGTTCAGTCAATCCTTTCTGGTCTCTGATATTAGATATTCGCCCCTTTCTCTCTTTCTGTCTTTCTCCCTCTTTCTTTAGATAACCTTCACTTCATTTTGCATGTTTACAGGGTATCTATCTATTCAGCCTTCTCATCTGTTTTATTACTTAACATGAGTTGTCTTTAGATAACTGCCTCACTTTCGCTCTCTAACTCCCCTAACTCTTTTTCGTATATTTACAGGGTATCTCGCGCTGCAGAAACATTTGATTATTTCAATACATTTAACTGTTATGTTTTCGAATATCAAAGGAAGTGTCTGCTAACCCTCTCCCTCTCCGTCTCCGACTCCCTCTACTGCTCTCCCTCTCTATCTCTTCCCTCTCACTCCCGCTCTCGCGTGCTGCTTATATTTTAATTATCACAAAAGTTTCATATATATTTTTTTATGTGTTTGCCTTTTCGTCTTTCATTTGTTTAAGCCTTTTTCGGCGGCAACAGCAGCACGCAGCTCCCTGCCCTGCCCTGCCATGCCATGCCCCCGCCAGCAGCCCCTTTGGCAACATTTTGTGCCTAGTCATGTTTTAACGGTGCTTCAACAACAACAACAACAACAACAACAACGGCAGCAGCAGGAACAACGGCAATAAAATGCTACGAGTCCTGCCATTTATGAGCCCATTGCAAACATTTCGCCTCGTCTTCTGCCTCTTCTTCTTTTGCCACTTCTTCTTTCTCTTCTTCTTGTTTGAGTTCTTGTTGTTGTTGTTTTTGTTGTTCTTCTTCTTCAGTCGCTGGCACTCAAGACATTTGCGGCACTCTCATAAGTCATTAACATTCTAAAAGGTTTTGCTAGTATATGAAATATCATCATCATCATCATCATCATCATCATCATCATCATCAGTTCACTCATCGTCATCATTTCGCTCATTTCAGTCATTCCACTTGCCCAATTCCCCATCATCATATTCATCATTCTTTGTCGTTAAGGTGCGTCCTTCGCATTAACATATTTACATATATTATTTATATTGGAAGAAACAAAAAAAAATAAAAACAAATATAAAATAGAAATCTCTGATATCATTTCATTAGTTTCATAAATATTTATTCAATTTGTTGTTGTTGTTGTTGTCGCTTTTATCCATAATTTATCAAATTGTTAGCTGCCATATTTCCAACGCTTTGTATCGCGCTTCTCTCCCAGCCCCTCTTCTCTCTTTCCGTCTCCTCCCACTTCGTTCAACATTTGCGCTGACAATTTTCTAATCCAATTGATTTGTGCTGCGGGCCAAATGCCGCAATACAAGTAGCCCCCCCCCTCCCCGCGCTTTAGCCCTCACTTTATGCAATCCCCCCCTTAACTCCCACTCCCTTGGACGTATGTGTTTCAGCAGCCCTCTTCCCCTCCCCACCCCTGCCCTCCCCTCCGTCTGTCTACATAGTTTGTACAACCGCAATGTGCGTTGTTTATCTTCATGAATTTATCAACCAAATGCTAGAAAAAACTGTCCTAACTACACGACTGGCAGATACCCTAGAGACAATACATATTTTGTCTATATGGAACAGGGATAAAGTGTATATAATGGGACATTCTTTAGTTCAAAGAGTTCGCATAGGGTTAATTGCATAAATCAACAGTTATTGCTTGAGCTAGATATCTTGTGCTTGTGCTATCTTCGGGTCCAGCATGCCCTGTTGCTGCCGCGTATTTGCAGGGTATGCGCGCACGCAAAAAATAAGAAATAATAATAATAATAATATTTGTGTTTGCTCTGCTGCTGGATTTTATTTATGTGTTGTACGCAGATACATGTATCAATGGATGTTTCTGGCTTGTCGCATTAGTAATGCAAAATTTTGTCATGCCCCCCCTCCCCCTGCCGATGCCCTCTCTGCCCCTCTCGCTATGCTTGTGCATTGACATTGCATATTTATCGGCGCCGGGTCGACAGTTCGCAGCGAAGGCATTCCGCGCTGCCCCTTCCCGAGCTGCGCAGCCGGAGCAGCTATTTCCCATACGCGTATCATTAGCCAAATGTGACTGGCTGACAAAAGCTGATTGCTGCGAGTTCAGTGCCTAAGTGGGAAATGCTTTGCAATTGCATGCAAGAGCTGATGTTTATGTAGATTAGCTTACAAAAAGCTGATTGCTATGCAAATGAAATGAAAAGAAACTGAAGAAAGATCAAATGTAGAGACATGTAAAAGTTGATGTTTATGTTCAATAGCTGACAAAAAGCTGATTGCTATGCAATTTTGATATAGGATATTTGAGAGTACATTAGATGCCAAATTGATCTAGCGCAAAGATCGACTTAGTTAGACTTGCAAAAGCTGATCCGCATGTTCAATACCTGACAAAAAGCTGATTGATATGTTAAAGAATTGAAAGCAAACTCAAGGAAGATCGACATATGTAGTCTTGCAAAAGCTGAAGTTTCTATTCAATAGCTGACAAAAAGCTGATTGCTTTGTGAATATAAATAAAACAAACTGAAAGAATATCGAATCAGATAGACTTGCATAATTTGATGCTTATTTTGTTTATTAAGTCCAATAATTATTTGTTTAAAAAAAAAGCAGAAACTGCACATTATATGCAACAGCTGGAATAAATTTAAATGAACATGGCTGCTGAATGAGGGGCACATTTGGCAGCCAGTTTGTGGCATGCAGCAAATACTAAATAATTCAAGCTGCAAGTGAAAAATAACAGAAACTATCTAACGATGCGATAAAATTACAGCGACTAATGCGCATAAATAACATAAAAGTCATTAAAATCACATTTAATAATGTAATCAAGTGTGTGCCCGGGGCAGCAGGCGGAAGGGTGCGGAGAAGGGGTTGGGGGAGGTGGGCAATGTCGGGGAAAGTCTGAGTGTGGCCACATATGAAATATTTATATGGTAATAAGCAGGCAGCTTAAAGAGAGCGAGAGAGGGAGAGAAGGAGAGGGAGAGTGGCAAAGAGAGAGGGAGAAGAAGAGAGAAAGGAGTTGTAGGAGCCAGAGAACCGGACGGATAAAAAGCTAAATTAATGAAGAAACTTTGCTAAAAGCTGGGCACACATTAAATGAGCTCTACACTCAGCGAAAAAACACACTCGTAATGCCAATCAAAAAACGCAACAAATTTTATTAACTAGACAAGTCAAGTTTCATGAACTAGATAAGTTATATAGATATTATGTGTACTTAAATTCCAAATTTGATGTCTTAAGCTCCTATAATTATCGAGATATGCTTAAAAGAATAACTTTTCGATATCGATTATGATCGATTTCAAAGCAATGGCTAAAAGTTATCGATAATTGAATGCAACCTTGAGTATCGCAGGCAAAACTTCAAGTCTGTAGCTCTCAGACTTTGTAGGCTCGTAGTTGATACCCTTTCTAGTGCGGGGTAAAGCATTCTGAAAATAATTGCGGTTGTAGCTTTTATTATGGAATTTCGGATTGGAAATTGTCTGCGGGCAATATTTAAATGCAAAATGCTTGGGTTTTGGTCGAGTGTACGTAACAAGGCACTTGAGAGGACCACAAAGGGCTTCAGGCAGTGTCCATGTGGATATTTGAGTACTCCCCCCTCTCTCTCTCTCCCTCTCTCTGTCTCACTCTCTCCCTCTCTCTCTATCTGTCTTTCAATAATTTGCTGCACTAATTACATTTATATTCAGTTGTGGGCTTTGATTTGATTTGAATTGAATTCGAAAATTGTTCCGAATGGAAAATTATTATTTATGTTTCAATTAAATGCCCATGCGTGTGTGAATGTATGTGTGTTTGTGTGTGTGTGTGTAAGTGTGTGTGAGTGCGTATTAGTTAGATTTTAAGCACTACAGGTTTTGTGGGCAGCATTATTCAGTTTTAATCTATTAATTAGGCAGTCGATTTGGGCAATTTGCAGTCCGTTTCGATAGGATTCGATTCGATTCGGGTTGTGGAAATTCCCCTCTCCCTCTTCTCCGGACAATGCTATTCAAACAATTTATTGACCAAATAATTCGGTCGATTCATGGGGTTAATTTGTTGATTGAAAATCACATGACGTGCCCATAATTTCAGTAATTTATTGTTAATACAGGTCAAATAAAGGCGACTGCATTGGAAATGTACAAATTGTTCCATTTGTTAAGCCCAATCAATACACACGCCGCAAAAACACAATGGCAACCAGCTCTGTAATTATTTTACAGCAGGTAGCCACTTAAATACATATGTATGTTATTTGGGAGCCCAAAGTTACCTTCTGCTTAGTTGGGAGCTAGATAAAGTATAAACTCTAGCTGTGCCAAGTTCCAGCTGTTTACTTAAAATATTATTAATCCGTTTTCCACCCATCCTTGGGAATTCTAAATACTACATGCCCAGTTCCACTCAGCGGCGTGGATTTCCCGCAATCGGTGAATCACGTTTGAAAAATATTTGTGCAAGCCAAAAATTGAACTTTCAAAGGTTGCCAAAAGTCTAGTTCACTATTTTCGAAAGTAAACCTGTGAATACATTTTTGGAGAGCTTTCACGGCCTTCAGCCTTCAATTTCCGTATAAATGCGTGAATTTCCCAAAATGTTTGAAACTCGTCTGAAATAAATGCATTTAAATATTGCTGCAAATGTGTTTGAAGCCAAGCGAATGACTAACGAAGTTTTCATTGCATTCGTTTTCCACCAATTTTTCACAATTGCGGGTGGAATCTACGAAAACCGCGTCGTTAGGTGAAAATATGAATGAAATATAGGATCTGGACAATAAAGCCTCTTTGTATTCTTAATATTCTATTCAGATTCAGCAACTGAAAAGAATGCAAAATATTTTCAATATTGGTCGTAAATATGAAATCTATTCAAGAGGAAAAAGGGAAATGGCACAGAGTGTCGAGGGTATTGCAAGTTGAGCCAGCCTTCCTGCTTCTTTACTTGCGTGACTTCTCCTAATGAGATTTTGGGGCATTATCTCAAGCCCTTCCGCTCAGTTGGCCTACGTCTGATGGACTTAATTCAAGAACATGTCGCTTAGATTTATCTTGGGCAAATGCCCCTCGCATGCCGTGCTGACATTCGGCGTTGCCAGACTGGTAATCTGTAATCAGTAAGCCGTCATCATTGCCCAATCGTTGTTTGTACTAAAACGAGCTAGAATGAGACTCGGAGCTCGAGTGCCTATTCCCTGGCCCGTGTCCGTGTCCTCAGCTGTTGCCCGGCAGACAAACAAAGCTGTATGGCAACCTTGCCTGCGGCCAGCCCTAGCCCCGCGCCTCATCCGCCTCTCTTTCCGTCCGTTGCAAGTTCATTATTTGCGTTACGTGACCCGCAACTGGAGCTGCATTCGGCCGCGCTGTGAACCGCTGCAACCTCATAATTGCCATGTGTGCGGCGCATAGCCACGCTCGCATACTCTACTAAAATGCCGAGCAACAGCTACGAAGGTTTTTTTTATGGCACCCGCCCCGCCCACTGGCCCCCACTTCAGAGCCTCAGGTTCCGGACAGCACAAAACTTTCGAGTGAGCTCATAAATCATAATTTTATTTGGTTTCTTTGTTTCGCACGCTGTGGCTATGGCAAAATCGACAATCGATTACTGCTATTACATGTCTGCTCTGAACAGTGTTGCCAGATCGACAACAGGTGTGGTCAATGACAAAATTTGATGTAAGCCAGACAAAAGCTGCTAAGTTTGTTGTTACTTTAAAATAAACTGAGTTCTCAGATCGACAACAAATGCTTTCGTGGACAAAAGCTCGGCTGCTGGTATAAAGTTGATTGCTTTGAAACTAACAAATCGACGACTAGTTTTGGTCAATGACAAAATGTTATGTAAGCCAGACAAAAGCTGATCAGCTTGTGGTTTCTTCAAAGTGAAACACTATCAATAGTGTTTCCAGATTGACAGGAAGTATTCTCGCAGGCAAAAGCTCAGCAGTCGCCGTAAAATTGTTTGCTGTATAACTAATGAGTCGAGAAAAACTGATTTGATTTTAAATAGTGCTGCCATATGAAAAAGAAATTAATATTAAATTTAAAAGCTCTGCTGTGTGTAAAGCTGATTGATATGCAACTGTACATTAACATAAAGCAGAAAGTCAACAGTGTTGCCAGATCGACAATGTCGTAGCTATACTAGCGGAAGTTGCTAATGCAGCCACTTGAAATGGCGAAGCAGACAAAAGCTGATTGATTTAAGATAAGAACCGCAGGATACACTTTTATATACCTTTAAATACTCTTCATTATGAAAACATACTTTATACTTGACCAGAATCGTAACCCAGACTGTGATGGATCGTTGGCCCAACTGTATTTATCGTGTCGCGCTCAGCTCCAGCTTAATAGGCAGGGTGTCTGGGGGCGAGGTGGGTGAAGGCTACTTGAAAGCTACTTGGGGGCTACTTTTGGCATTTGATGTGTTAATCATGCGTGAAATTAATTCGTTCCACAATGTCTCATTAGTCTGCATTAACTGAAGCGCCCAAGCGACCAGCACGGACACAGTCCGAGTCGAGGCAGGGACATGGACATGGACACGAACATGCTGCAGAGAATGGCCAGACGGGGCTGAGGCTGGGACAGGGACAGGGGCAGGGGTATTACCCCGGTCACAGATCATATATTATTAACTTAATCCCATGGATGTTCATTTGCCATTGGTCTCCAGCTCATTGGCGGCTCTCGACGCGCTCAAGTGCTTAAAATTAAATAATTAATTAAACTTCCAGAGGCGAGCCAAGAGCCACAGATACAAAGATACCAGGCCGGTCAAGGGAAGGGAGTGGAGGGGACAGAGGGGGGCGTTGCGGGGCAAGCAGTGAATGTTGTGACTGTATCTGCATGCAGTAGCTGGCGGCGGGGCATCACAATGCGAGTCACATCTGCGCTTAGCAGTTCATGAATAACGTATTAACTTTTACTTTAACAAGGGTCGGGGACGAGACGTGGCGAGGCGGGGCGGGGCGAGGCTCGTATGAGTTTTGTGGCGGGGGGTGTGGCTGGCAAAATGTACGCCGTAAGCAGCTGTTGCGATTGTTCAATCAAAGTCAGTCGTGAGTGCGTCGAGCTGAGCATGGGGCGTGCAGCGCGTAGTCTGGCAACGCTTAGCATGCATGTAAGTGTCATAGCAATCAGCCTTGAGTAGATCAAGTGGGGCTAGACTCTTGATGCTGTAAGTTCAAGCCACATTTGATAGCATTCCATGTCATCTTCGTGTCTGACTGTTACAAATCGATAATTATCGATAGAACTTTTTGTGAACAATTGATTAACCCCTTTAATGGTTGCAGGGTATCTAATAACCAAAGATATTTTAAAGATACTCTAGATTAAATTATAAATACAAAGTTCGTATTCACGGGTGGTCGATTCCGTAACTGAACTTGAACTGGCGACTTGCCACGAGCTGTAAGATTTTATAGCTAAATTGCGCGATAACGATCACGCAAACAACACACAAACTCAGCTGATGCTCTCTCTCACACACACACACACGCGCACACACACACACACAGTCCTCAACACATACCCGTGCATATTCGCACTTGACACTCGTCCTTGCCGCCGCGTTTGAACGCACCAAAGAGTGAAGCGCACTTTTAACTCGTCGCTTTTTTATTGTTCTCGTTGTTTTTGTTGTTTTTTTTGTTTGTTGCCACATTAACCCAGTTCTGTGAGAGATGACAACACGGAAGTGTCGTCGCTGTCGTCTACGAGTGGAACGCTGCAAAAACATTTTTGTTGGTCGCATAAAAACATGAAAATATATGTAAAGAAATCTGTACTAACCACACAAACACACTCGGCTAGTTATGTGCGAGTGCTTTTTTAATGCGCTACACACGGAGATAGTATTTAAGTATGCCTCGCTTTTTAATCCAGCCTGAAGCAAATTAAAGGCACCCAAACACGTTCCAAGAACTTGTATCCAAAACATTTACCTTAGCGAGCAGCGAGTAACATGAAAGTTAAGACCTCTTTGAGCTTTTGTACACTAGCGAGAGTCTCGCTTGTCCTCTATGACGACTTCAACAACTAGCATATCCGGCTCAAGGCGCAATAAGGAGTAACTTAGACCGCTTTCAGAAGTAACGAGTGCCTTATTTACTAACGAGTGTCCGATATTTTGAAAGTAACGAGCACTTTCAACCTCAAGCTGACTTTAAAACAGGTGCTCTACTTGTTGAATATTATTTTTGTTATGCTCTAACGTAGTGACAGCCCTCTTTTGAAAAGTAACGAGTGCGCCATTTCATAGTGGGAATGAGATTTTTGAAACCTTTTAAGTAGCGAGTTCTCAAAATCGTAAGCTGACATTGAAACATGTAATCTGCTTGTTTATTTTATTTTTGACATGCTCTAAAGCAACGAGAGCCTTATATTTCAAAGCTATGAGTGCCTCAGCGAGTGTAAGATAAAGCCTGTTTAGTAACGAGTTCTTTGAATCGTAAGCTGACTCCTCAGCAGGTGCTTTGCTTGTTGAAGTTTTCTATTGCCATGTTCTAAAGTAACGAGTGCCTGATATTTTAATGTAACGAGTGCCTCATTAAGCAGCTTACAAGTTTGCTTAAATGCCTATAAAACGAGTAATTTAAACATTCAAAGAATTTCAATGTTGTTTTGCTCCAATGTTACGAGAGCCTCACTTTAAAGCGAGTATGTTATTATTAAATTTGTATGCAGCTCCAAAGTAACGAGTACTTCTCTGGTTGTTAAAGCTTGCCTTTATTTTTGAGCACTTTCTAAGTAACGAGTAGCTCACTTAACAGCGAGTTAGCTAATGTTACTTGAAGGAAGTAATAATTTGCTGGCAACTTTAAGAAACTCTGCCCTGCTGGACATAAAGATGTTATACAAAGCACTTGAAAGTTTGGCAACAATTTAACAGAGAGAGAGAAAGAGAGAGAGAGAGAGAGAGAGAGAGAGCGAAAGAGGCAGTGATAGAGAGAGTTAGAGAAGTTAGACAAAAGTATGCAACATTCGTTAGGGCACGACAATTTGGTATTCCTGCACGTATGCAGCGCATTCCATAGTTCAGTAATCTCGAGTACATTGCATTCCAACTTGTTTAACTTTGCACTTTCGCCCGCTGCCGGACTGTGGAGGCGTGGCATGGCATAGCATGGCATGGCATGGCCCAAAGGTCGTCAACGAGTGGAGGCAGCCGCCAGAGGAAAGTACGCATATGATGACACACATAAAGGCCGGCGCACAAATCCGGAACAAGTCACAGTCCGTTAGAGGTGGGGACTGAGGGTCGTTTAGGTGGCTCGGGACCTTATTTAATTATGTAAGTAGCTGTGTTTTAACGAGTGCTTTTTGGCTTTTTAAATTAGCATACGAGGCGGGGATTAAAGCACCAACTGGCCTGGCACGGCCCGACAGATAGTTGGGATTAGCTGTGGCTGGCCTTAAGGCCAAAGGCCACGTTAATAAGAAATCAAATAGCCAATGCCAAATATTCAATAAATTTCACTTTAGCAGTCACGTGCGAGCCAAGTGCGAACACGTACACAGCTCGGTGCAACTGATGCCGAGGCCCGTCCGCCCCAACTCCTGCACCTCGATCCGGAGCCAATGGAGACGTTCGACTGGTCTGCGTGGGGCTCCAGGTGCAAAGGCCCTGAAAACTGTGCGCCACATCAATTCCTGTCCTGCCCAACTGGGCAACAGACAACATCGCTGGCCTGAGGAAGGAGGGAGGTAAGGCTAGCTGGAAGAAGGGAGGTAGGGGGGGCAGGTCTAGCTGGCACGTAGCACGTGCAACGACGAATTCTCGTGGACGATTGAAATTGCTCGTGGCAAGTGGATAAGTGGACATTAATCAAAATAAATATGAGAAACGTGTTGAAATACGAGCAGACACACACGTGCCACACGAACCTCATCCGCATCTACAGATCTCTCTCTCTCTCTCTCTCTGCTTCTCTCTTCCTCCCTTTCGCTTCGTGCATCCACAATAAGTGAAAACGATACGAAAATTATTTAAATGTCTGGCCACACACTAAAAGCAATCCAAAGCTCAATTAGCTGATGTGGTAAAAGATACGGGCTCGCTTTCGTCTGTCCATTTGCTGCACTTCTTGCTCTTGAATTCCTAGCTTATCTCTACCTTAGAGTTTCTTCCTTTGATTAACCCATAGTTTATATAACCTGAGGTGTAACTTAGAGCTACGTCCTTTCTTTTAAGTTTATCCCGAAACTTAGCTAGCATTGAACGTCTCTTCTTTCTTATTACACTACAGTTCTTTCTTCTGAATTCCAAACTTATCTCTTGCTTGGAGTTTCTTCTTTCTTCTTGATCCATACTTCATATAAGATATTCCTTTATATTAAGCAGTTCCTCTAGCTATTCCCTTATATTAAGGTGTTCCTAAAGTTATTCCTTAGTATTTAGAAGTTCCTCAGCGTATTCCCCAAGGGATCCCTTTGGAGTAAGGAGTTCTTCAAGATATTCCCTTACATTAGGGCGTACCTCTTCCTACTCCTCAATAGAACGGAGTTCCTCAACATATTCCTTTATATTGAGGTGTCCCTCAAGGTATTCCTCTTATATCAACCCTTGGTTCAAATGATATTTTGGTTTTCTAAAGAACTTCCCTAATAGCATGTTAAGTAGTTCTCAAAGTTACTTTCCCTAATGTCTTGTTCAATTAGCTTCCAGCTAAAATGACAGAGACTCGAGCCAGTGCGGGGTTTCTTCTACTTTTCTTGGAAACTTCCTTGAGAACGTGTTAAGCCGCTGCTTCAGGTATTTCCTTCTTATTGTCTTCCGCTTACTTTCATTTTCATTCGATAACGGACGCATCATTTGGCGACCGCATTAAAATTCAAGGCACACTTCTATAAACTTGCGTAAAGATCGAAAAAACCAAAAACAAAAAAATAAGGAATACATCAAAGTTCAGAGCGGTCCAGGGACTTGTCTGTGTGTGTTTTTGGATGTTGTAAAACTTCTAAACAAATTATGCATGAGAAATTCAATTTGCATTTATTTTGCAATAATTTCATATCGGCTCAAAATATCAACAACAACAACAACAACAACAACTTGACATGCAAAAGAAAAACACGCATTCAAAATGTAAATAACCGGAGCCACGACGAAGGTTTGCCTACGGATAGAACATCAATGCGGACAGCGGTGGGGGCGGTAGGGGGTGTGGGTCTAGAGGGGGGCGCCAACTGAGGGTATTGCGTCAGGGTCGCTTCATGCAAACATTTGGTTAATGCGAACAGCTGGCAACGACTGGGACTGAGAACTTTCGGGCAACCCTACTCGAAGTCGAGCTTGGGAATTCAAGAAGCTTTTAAGATACGTCTAGCAAGCTTCATAGAGCTTTCGGCTACAAGCTGAAAAAAATCGTAATACATTTAAAGCTTTAACTTAAAAGCGTGACTTTAGTACTGGCAGCGAAATTTAAAGTTAGCCAGGGCTAAGGCTGCTTTTAAACTATGGAAGATTGTCTTCTAAGAATAAGAAACTTTCAAAATTCAAAGCTTTAAAGCTTAAGAAAAGCTTTTATTGCTGAAGGATGAGTTTTTAAGCCCAATAAGGTCTCAAAATATATAGGGTAAAAGCTTTAGGGCCTGCATAGCTTAGCTTAGGGCTAAGCTCTAATTAAATCGAGCTTAGCAAAGCTTTGAACCAACAAAGTGCTCACTCGGCAAACGGAAGACAATTTTCAGTATGCCCGATGAAAGTAGCGCATTGAGAAAACAGACAGAAAACAGTCTCCAGCTGCCGAAAACAGCCGAGGCCAAAAGATCTCAGCCGCAATGGGAAGCAACAAGAAAAAAAAAGAAACTTTTTCAATATTTTACGAATCAGGTGTTTCCTGTCGAAGTTTCCGCTTAAGGACACGCACACAGGCCGAAAGAAGGGGCCGAGGAGCTGGATGGAGGAGGGCAGGCAGAGAGGCGAGCAGACAGCACGTAAAAATAAAATTTAATGAAATGTAACTGGATATGCCACACACACACACAGGCAGGCAGGCAGGCAGGTGGGCAGGCCAGTCAGACAGGTAGAATGTCAAAAAGCCTATTTAGCATATATTTACTGGCAGAAACGAAGGCAAAACGAGGCCAACCAAAGGAAAAACTTTTGCTCAAAAAGAAACAAACAAGCAAAGCAGAAAAAAAAAACTAAAAAAAAAAACAGAAAATCCCTTTCGGTTTGATGGGGTGCCGTGTGTCAGAGGGACAGGGGCAGGGGCAGGCGAAGGGCTTGCTGCTGTCATTGGAAATATTATAAATCATGTGCTACATTAGCCAAGCGACGCTCCGGTGGCTTCTGCAAATTGCCATTAAATTCATAGAACAAACACAAATAGACCAGAGATTCAACCGAGTTCATTCAGTCAACACCACAGCCCTACCGGCAGCCCTACCGACAGCCGTACCGGCAAATGTAAGCCCATGGACACCCACTGACTGGAGATTAAAGCATTTTCGAGTGCAGCTCAAGAAATTGAAGACTTATGCTTATCATTTCAAATATAACTTGTTTAATAGGTCAAGGTTTGTGTCGAACCAGCTGGAAGAAGGCAGTCAAAGGGTGTCAAGGATTCCGAAGTGCTTGGAGTTTACCTCTGCGCTTTGATGCATTAGGAAATATGTTGTTCTCTGCATGAATTAAGAAGTATATATGAATAAATAGAGAAAGCTTGCTGATCAACCCACAGCCTAAAGGTTGAGGTCTAGGAAGCTGACATTGAATAGAATTTTGTCTATTTATAAATATATATGAGCCTCATAATGTCATACGCTCCTTATGCGTCGGACTGGCCAGCGAAAGGTCGGCGGCTCAAATCTAGTTTGTTTAGTTAAGCGTGTAAAGTAAAACGTAGAAATTAAAAACTGAATGTGTTTTTGGCAATAACTTACCTTGGCTTTTGTCTTTGGCAGGCTGGGCAAAATGGGTTAGCCATCCAGCCCCGTGAAGACGCAGCGTAATCAATCCGTAGTTCTTCCATTCAACTTGGTCTAGTCTCGTGTGCATCACATTGAATGCCCGAATTCCTGAACGCTTGTTTTCATTTGTATTTTGCGGTTTTATTGTTGGCTTAGCACAGATCCAGCTGCTTGGCATTTGGTTTGCCGTTTCGCTTGAAGCACGCATTTGACGCGGTTTTGGTTATCGCCCAGCCAACCCAGCCAAGCTTGTGTCCTTGCCCACCCTCAGCTGGGGGCTGAGCTGGCACTTCTTGGGCTCTTGTCACGCCAGGCACGGCACGATAGCAACTGCAATTCAATTGTTGTTTCCAGCTGCCCCTCCCTCTCTTTCTGTGCTGGCCGCGTTTCCGTTTCGCGTCTTGGCCAAAAATGTTTGAACTTCTTTTACCCGACAGCAATTTGCGGCGGAAAATTGTGATTTGTTGTAGAGCGCGCGCGATTTTCATCAGCTGTCGTCGTTCGTCGAGTCGTCCTGCGAGTCGTCATCGTTGTCGTCCTCGTCGTCCTTTGGCAGCTTTGCATTTTGTTCAGATACTTATCACACAGTTTGGCAAATGCTGCACAAAGTTTTGCTTAATAGCCTGGAAGTTTTTAATGAAATGGTTTTGCTTGTGCTTCAGCTATTGCCATTTCTTTTCTTAAAGACGCCAAAAGCTTAGCTGCATTAAACGAAGCTACAAAAAAAAACAAAAAAAAAACCCAACCAAACACGTCCCACGACTGACCCTCATCAAGGCGACCCTGCACCTAACCCAAGTCCCAAAGTGGAATTCCAAACCCAACACGGAAACAAAGCGAGGTTAGGTGAAATGTCACTCTGGAATTTTTGCTTTATTAAAATAATACAAGTACTTTCCATAATCACAAATATAACTCGGCACAAAAGGTAACCAGCTTGTCCCGCCGTGTCCTTTGTCTCTCTGACAGCTGTCTCCAAGGACCCAAAGAGACTGAGAGACAGAGAGAGAGAGAGAGAGAGAGAGAGAGGGCAGATTAAATGTTTACTTGGTCAAGAGAATTAATTTGCTTGCGCATTAAGTTTGATTTTAATAAAGTGTCGCCGCTCTACAAAAGCATTTGGGTTACGGTTTCCAGCTCGGTTTCGGTTTCCGGTTCGGTTCGGTTCGTAAACTTAATAAAGTGCCACTTGTTTGGCCCTCTCCAGTTAATATGTGTAAGTGAGTGACCAACATTTGTCATTTGCGCCAAGTACGCAGCATTCTTTTGTGCCACTTCCACATTCACTTTGGAGCTGTTGTTGTTTGTGCCCGGCAAACATGACAGCACACATTAATTTACTGTGCTCTCTGCTCGGTAATTAAAAGCGAAAGTGTTTGACGCCGCGTAAGCATGCGACGACAAAAAAGTGGAAAAAATAAAAGCTGCAAAGCGCCCGAGCAGCTGGGTGTTGTTGTTGGCCAACAATGCTCATTACTCCGCCAAAACCGAGACTGACCCTTTTGACGCGTCCGGGACATTGTAGTTGGCAGCACGCTGCGTTTAAGTCTAGCTGACTGCACAATACCCTCACTGAACCAGAAATTGGACATCAAATACGGCTTGACAGCTGAGCAGAAAAATATTTACTGAGTGAACATATTTATGTGGACATCTCCTGCACAGGTGCGCCCGAGCAGGGACTTTCACATGGCGCCCGAGCAGGGACCTTCACATGGCGCCCGAGCAGGGACCTTTACTTAGCACCCTATCGGGAATCATCACATGACGCTTGGGCATGGATCTTACACTTGTGCAGATATATAAATATGCATTAGATGTCAATTGATATGTTGATTAAGGGCGCCCGGGCAGGGATCTTTACTTGGCGCCCGAACAGGGACTTTCAGATCGCTCCCGAGCAGAGATCATCAAATGGCGATCAAGCCGGGATTTTTTCTTCGCACAGATCTTTAACATGATACTGTTGAATGGCACTCATGCAAGGGCATATAAATGATCGCATTATATGTCAATGGATATGTCGATTAAGAGCGTCTGGGCAAGGATCTTTACTTGGCGCCCGAGCAGGGACTTTCAGATCGCGCCCGAACAGGGACTTTTGCAAGGTACCCGATTAGAAGCATAAACAAAGCAGGCAAGCAGACTAATTTGTTTAACGCTCGAGCTGGGACATTGCCTTGAATTAATTTGACTAATGCTAAATGTCGCAAGTGGTTTTGGCTAACCAATATGCCCGACATTGGTTGCAGCGTGTGAACTAACTAAGAACTAGAGCTTAACGAGAAGCTCGCTTGCCGTTAGATTTATGATGGTCTCATTAATTATGGTCCAGCCCAAATAAAAGATGGCCCTTGTCGCACTTGAAACATGCAATTAAATGGGGAAGCTGCCAAGTCGCGACACGCAAATCAACATAAATTGCACACCCATTGCAGAGGTCTTAAGGAGGTCGCATTCGGTTGCAGCGGCAGCGGCAGCGGCAGCTACAGCTACAGCTACGTAATCTCGAATATGGATGCGGGCCTGGCCATAAAACGGTCTTGAGCCGGAAATGGATTGTGGCATTTGGCACGCGCGACAGCCAATGCGCATATAAATCCAAAAATCGTTGCCAATTTGCTGGTCGGGCGCATTTTTATGGCCCCCGGCGCTGTTCCACATACAATCCGGAGAGTCCGGAGAGATGTGAGTGTGTGTTCCAGCGTGGGGACAAATTCATTAATTCCGGCAGTCGGCAATCGGCAAGTTTTCTAATTAAAACAACAAACAAATGGCCACAGAATGAAGCCAGTGACAATAACAATGCATATGGAAATCGTTTGGCATCGAAAGCTGAGGCTCTAGCTGCGAAAGGAGCCGAAGCTGGGGAAGGAGCTGAAGCTGGAGATGTGTGGGAATACCCTAGATATCTGTGAAGCGGAAACTGTCTGGCAAGATGCTAATTCGGTTAAAAACTTTTGTCGTCAAGTTTCCAGCAACTGGCTCGCTCTCAGTCATTCAGCCAGTCAACCAAGCTCTGTCCTTCCCTCCGTCCGTGACACAAACTTCGTTTAGCGCTTGTCCTGGACTCCGGGCTGGCTTCAGCTACAGCTACAGCTACAGCTTCTGGTCGCATTGTTATGCGGCAGGCACATGCAAATTGGGAAGCGGCAGCTTCATCATCAACTTCATGTGATATGCATCAGTTTGCCAAAAATTGTTTCTTAAATATGCAATCCGTCCACAAACCGACCCCAGCCTGATGCCCATCCCATCAAGCAAATGCCAGCTTTGTTTCGCACATTTTCCTGCATTTTACATGCTATTCAAATTTAAATATTAAAACGTGCATTTGTTATAATATTAATAGCATTCAACTGTGCTCATCTAATGTGGAATGCGGACTGTGTGGAGCGATAACAAGGGCGGGCTATTATATCTAAATGCTTGCCAATATGTTTGCCAGATAGAGCTCGTCCCTTTGTGAACTGTTGTTGAACTTCAGACTCGTTAAGAAGTGACTTATCCTGGAATTTGAGTTTTAATTGATTTGATAATGAGATGAAACACATGACAACCGAGCAGCTGCCCCAGGCTTAACCTCCGTTAATCGAGTAGAGGCTTGTTCTATCTAAACCAAAAATAGAGCTGGTCTATAGGTCTGGGTCTTATTCAACCGGACGACTTTAACATGCCCGCAAAAACAGACTGTTTCGAGTGGTTGATCGTATTTGATTCATCGTTTAAGTTTATTAACGAAAAGGTACGTAGGTTTCTGGAATTGAAGTTAAACGATTTACGTAGGTTGTTCGTGGCGCCCGAGCAGGGACTTTCGGACTTCGACTAGACTTTTATCCTTATCCAAGGACTTGGACTAGACCTTCATCCAACGATTTTGTCATGCTCTCAAACAAAATGTTTTGAGTTGCATACTATCTTTGGTTGAATGTATTTGAATATTAACGAATAGGTACTTAAGTTTCTAGAAGAAATGAGAAGGTTATGGATGGCGCCCGAGCAGGGACTTTCGGATTTGGACTAGACCTTCATCCAACGACTTTAAGATGCCCTCAACCAGACTGTTTTGAGTGGTTGAGCGTATTTGATTGGTACGTTTAATGGGCCAATGTTGTCCAATCTATTCTAGGCTCATTTGTTTCACGCACTGCCCGCTAGATGGTGCTGCAGCTGCGCGAGCCAGACTCGCCTTGGGCGGGCGTTTAGACCTTAAGCCCGCAGCCCACAGCCCAGAGCTAAACGACCAAACATTTATTTTGCTAATAATTTATTTATACGCCTGTCAATATACATGTAGCATTGTAAATAGCAGCAGCTATGCGCCCTCGAGGCGCACAATTTGCTGAAATAAGCAGAAAAAAAAACACACACACATATAGAGATGTAGAGGAAGGGGGAAATTGTGTAACGCGCGGGCACAGAGCGAATTGATTTGGTTTATGGACGTCAACGACGACGCGAGACGCGATTATTATGCACCCTCGTCAGGGTCGACTCCGGAGCGGAGTCAGTGACTCATATCATTATGGCGCATGTCCTGCGGCGCCACGCGCCTCGCACAACAGCCTCCTCCGCCCAGCTGGTGCTGTCAACAATGCTTTGATGCCACTTGCCTTGGCTTGGATCGCATCTCCTTCTGCGTTTCATATTTGCGCTTGTTTTTTTATTTTATGTCTAGTGCCAGAAACCGCACTCGATTTCCAGATGAACGTTCCAGGGCAGACGACAACAAGGCCAAAACCGCCTGGCTACCTGTTTGCCAGGCTTCTCCCAGCCTTAGCCTTAGCCTGGATATCAACCAGCCCCCCCAGCTCCAGCCCATTCCAATCATTCAATGCTTATCCATTCGCAGCATTCGCTGGCTTCCTTTTGCCAAATGTCCCTGTTTGCCTCATTGATTAATGCGTAAATATGCGTTCCATCGCAGCGTTCTGTTTGTTGTCCTGCCGCGCTCAACCTTGGCCCCTTTGAACTGCGCCTTAAATATTTTTCAACCTCGCTTTTCCTCTTCCTACTTTCATCTTAAAGCATTTGACATAAATATGTCTTTAAGATCTATTTCCAAAAGGAGTTACCATGTGCTTAAACTCTGAGAGAGAGAGAGAGAGAGAGAGAGAGAGAGGGCGGGGTCTATAATCCGCTTATAAATTATTCAGGTAGAGCATTTTTCTCTAGTCCTGGCATCCGACATAAATGCATTCAAATATTTTGAAGTTCAAGCCGACAGGCTGCTAAACACACAAGTTTCGAGCCATTGTTCTACAATCTTTCATATTTCAATTCCAAGTATAAAGGACTCTGTCCCAGTATTGTTCTTAAAGTTTTTGAAAAAGCACCAAATTAAACTTTCTTACTTATTTATTAAATAAACCAAAGTGCCGCCCACAACGCACAGGTTGACCTGCTGAGAAGCGCAGAGAAGAGCGCATGTTGACGGCTTATTTACTTACTTCTCGCAGGGTTTGGAGGACTTTATTCCAGTATTGTTCTTAAAGTTTTTGGAAAAGTAACAAATGAAACTTTCCCACTTATTTATTTAATAAGCCAATGTGCCGCATTTTGCGTCGCATACACAGGTTGACTTGCTGAGAAGCGCAGAGAAGAGCGCATGTTTTGTGTGTGTTGACAGCTTATTTACTTACACGCTGCTTAACGTGCCATTTTCAGCACTCGCAGGTTGCCGTCAGGCTTTGATAATGTCATACAAAATATGTTGATAATTATCTAAATCACGTAACATGTCTGCCCCCCTCACCCCCCAACCGACCTCCAACCAGCCCCCCAACAACCCTTAACAAACTTGCTGTCGTGCTCTACATGCAACGTGTCAGGGCAACAAAGTGTTAATACACTCGACACACCTGTAAAAATGTGAAATGTGTGCGAAGCTCGGAACAGGGGTTGGGTTCGGGGAACGGGAGAACGGGGTCGGTTGGTTGACGGGGTCATAAGCATGTGCACATGGCAGCGATTACGTAACGCGACAGGTGCCATCAATCATATTTAGGGTAGAGCACGGAGGCGTACGGAGACCCAAATTCTACGCCCACTGCCCGGGAAATCAGAAGGCAGAACCCCGGGCCAAGATAAATGGCCCAGATTTGTTTTAACATTTTTAAGCAAGCGGTTAACTAGTCGAACGAGATAAGTAAATGCTGGTAATTATTATGGCCGCAAATCCACTGAAACGAATGAGAAAGCGCCGGACGGAGATAAGTGGAAAAACAATTTCTTATTTGGGATTTGGATTTGGACACAGGGCCTGAAATTGAAAACGAGACAAGCCGAAAGAGGGAGGGTGGGGGGTATGTGTGTCTGTGGGGGTGGGGCACGCGCAATCCAAAACTTCAGCTAGTCGCAGTTCCAGTTTCATTCCATCTTCCATCTTGATAGTGCCGCCGGATTAAGCGGCAAAACGCATGAGCTGACTGAGTGTGTATGTGCAAGGGGGAAGGGGCGCGGTGGGGGGTTGGTACTGCAAAGATAGTGTGGAGTGGTGGAAAGGGGGGGGGGTGGTGCTGCTTGAGGGCAAAGTAACGAAAATAACGCAAAGCTGCAGCTGAAGCACAAGGATTACGAAAGGATTCCTTTCTAACGAGATTGACAACAAACCGCAATGCCAACTCCACACACACACACACACATGCAGCGTGTGTGTGTCTCGTTGGGTGTTGCGTTTTTATTTGTTTGCTACACGCTTTAGCCCATATTCCAAGCAACGGGTCTAGCCGCTTGCTGATCAAGCATGCAACGTACTGCGAAAAGCACTGACAAACACCTGAATAATCAGCATGACAGGAGAAGACGCTTCAAATGTAGCTGTAGAACTAGTTTGAATATATTCTTTATTATATTTTTAGATCTTCTGAAATCAGTCCAAATTACAAGCAATAATCAAACGTTTGTCAAATTGTCTCAAAACATCTTTTGAACTTCCCAGAAACTTTTCACTCAACGCGAAAACTATTCTTTAAGCATTTCAAAACTTTGCTCGAACTATTTTTCTTTAATCGGAACCACTTTTCAACTAGTTCAATTCAATTATTCACCAGACTTGGCTTATTTCATAATATAAACTAGTTCCTTATACCCGACATATAAAGGTTCGAACAACACATAACACACGGAAAGGGTATTTGAGTTTCGTTCTGTAGCTCTGCCAGTTGCCCTTGGTTGATATGGCATGTGTATATATGTACATATATGTATATATATATTATATATGTATGTATGTATAGTGTAGTATGTGGTATATTATTTTGCAAACAAAGCAAATTTCACCCCATAAAACTAAAACGTTGGATTTAATTTTGCAAAATAAACATAAAAATCGCTTTTTGCCAGCTTTTACATGCATAGATTAATACATACATACATATACATTTGTTTACATACATATGCATGTGTATGTATGTATGTATGTATGTTTGTATGTATTTCCAACTGTTTCTGCTGCCTTTCCAGCCACACACGCTCCTGCACTCTTTCTCTTGCGTTTTGTTTTTGATTCTCCTTTTTTGGTTTTTTCTGTTTCTCTTCTTTTATTCTGATTCTTTATATGTACATATGTGTTTGTGCACTTGTGCATATTTATCTTGAGCGCATCTTTGGCAAAGCCCAAGCTCTTATCTATGTATGTATGTATGTATGTATTTTGGGCATTTACGATGATAGCTCTGTCTCGCTCGCTCTCGCACTCTCGCTCTCGCACTCTCGCTCTAATTATTGCTTATTGCGTTAATGCAAACTAAACGCAGCTCGCAAAAAAAAAAATTTTAATGAAAATGAAATGAGAATTTCAAAGCAAAACGAAATGAACAGAAATTCGAAATTCATTATTCATTTGCCTACAGCAACAACAACAACAGCAACAACAACAGCAAGAAGAAGAAGAAGACCAACAAGAGCAGGTCGAAGCGCAGGGGGGGGAAGAGCTGCAAACATACATATAAACAACAAAATCAAATAGAAAATGCAAATAATACAAATACAACAAATGCAGGGCCTGAGGGGAAAGGAGCTGGACATTGGCAGGGGTGTGGAGGGGGGGATCTAACTTTTGTGGTGCTCAAAATCGTTTTTGAGTTTTCGCATTTGTTGTTGTTGTTGTTGCTGCTGTTGTTTGGTAAAAAAGTTTTCTAATTAAAACAACAACTGACAAACGCAAATTGTCAACGTATTCGCACACACACACTCGCACAGACACACACACACACACACTGCCAAATGCTTTGTTGGACAAAGCTTTCGCCACCAGGCGTGGCCAAGGGGGGAGGGGGGCGTTGGCGAGCAGGTCGCGTGTTCTAGCTCTAAGCGCTGCCCTACGGCCATTTTTTGGGGGCGTTCTGCCCGCTGGTCGCGCTGCGGGCGTGGCATTGGTAGACATAGACAGAGGGACGGAGATGGGGGAAGAGGCAGCTCTTATTGTTAGCAGTTGTTAGATTAGTTTGACTTTTTTTTTGCCCCTTTTGCTCCGCACTTGCATTTTGCCAGTTGTCAAAATGTAAATGCGCAGCCAGCCGAGAGAGAGAGAGTGCAAGAGAGCGGCAGAGAGAGGGTGGCAAAGGGGTAGGGGGGGACAGCAGTTGTGGCTGGCCGTAAAATTGTCAGTTGATGATGCCCGCAGCGGCAGAGGCAGCCGCAAGGGGGGGCCGAAAGGGGATCAAGCAATTGTTTGCATGGAAATTACCTAAAAAATATACACAGAAAAAAAGCATGCTAACTAGCTTGCGCGACGCATAGATACCCTAGAGTGCCATAAATTAAAAAAAAATATATATATATAATAAATATTGAGACAATTAAAGGTATTTTTATTATTTGATAAATAAGTTTAGTCCAATAAGTTTTGTGCGTAAGCAGTTGTTAATAGATACACTAACTTTTAACTCCTTCCGGCCTATAAATTATATACCCACATACCGAATTTCTCAGCTCCAGAGCTTACAGTCTCTGAGTTACGATAGGCTAGTAGCCAGATTATCAAGAATATAATGCCAAATGTCCTGCCTATACCCAATTTTTACACATACCTAATGGGTGCAGGGTATCACCAAAAACACATTTCAAATACGACACCAGAGAGAGAGAGAGAGAGAGAGAGAGAGAGGGTGAGAGGAAGGGAATGACAGCAAACACAATATTTGGTCTGTCCCAGCGAATTAGCAGACTTCGCATTGTTTTTATTTTTTATATTTTCGTATTTGAGCTTTAGTTGGAGAATTACAAACCGAAAGCTAATTATGAAGTGCAGTCAAATGTAGCAACAGATTAGCTAGAGCCGCTGAGAATCGCATAGAAGAGCCGCAATGTGAATAGAGAAATTAACAAAGCTCTTTGACGGGCTCGTTGATTAAACTCTGTGCAACTGCTTCTACTTTTTATACCCTGAACCCATTAAAAATGGGTAAAAGGGGTATTATGTTTTTGTGCAAAATCCAAATGTATGTAACAGGCAGAAGGAAGCATCTCCGACCCCATAAAGTATATATATTCTTGATCAGCATTAATAGCCGAGTCGATCTAGCCATGTCCGTCTGTCTGTCCGTCCGTCCGTCCGTCCGTCCGTCCGTCCGTCCGTCCGTCCGTCCGTCCGTCCGTCCGTCCGTCCGTCCGTCCGTATGTATGAACGCAAGGATCTCAGAACCTATAAGAGCTAGAGACTTGAAATTTTAGATGTAGGTGCTCCTAGTTCCTACGCAGATCGAGTTTGTTTCCGATAATCGATAACTTGCCCCGTTTCCAAGTAATCGATAAAAATGTATATCGAAATCCCGTTTTTCAAGCAATTTTGGTAAATAATAAGAGCTAGAGTCACCAAACTTGACATGTAGCTTCTAGAAAAGTATATATATATCGATTATCTTTCATTTTATACCTATCGCCACCTCCCCGCTACTTTTTATCTATAAGCGCGCGATGCATTTGGTGTTGGAATATGAGGGTTCAGGGTATCCCCTAGTCGGGAGCTCCCGACTAGAACCTCTTACTTGTTTCTCTATTTATTTTAGAAAATATGCCACAGGCCGAATTCAGAGATGAGCCATGCTGTGGGCTAATTGAAAAATAAAGAAATGTTCAACAGAGTACGTAAGTACGAATTGTATATATATATGCCCTGGCTAACAGGCTGATTGATTGAATGACTGATTGAGTGATTGTCTGGCTGACTGATTGAGTGACTGATTGACTGACTGTCTGGCTTATTGATTGACTGACTGTCTGGCTGATTGATTGAATAACTGATTGACTGACTGATTGACGACTGCCTGATCGACTAACTCTTAGACTAGCTGGATGACAGACTAGCTTAAAGGCTCATTGACTGACTAACTAATTGATTGATTGATTAAGTGACTGGTTGAGTGACTGATTGACGACTGCCTGATTGACTAACTCTTAGACTAGCTGGATGACTGACTAGCTTAAAGGCTCATTGACTGACTAACTAATTGATTGATTGATTGAGTGACTGGTTGAGTGACTGATTGACGACTGCCTGATTGACTAACTCACAGACTAGCTGATTGACTAACTAGCTTAAAGGCTCATTGACTGACTAACTAATTGACTGATTGATTGAGTGACTGGTTGAGTGACTGATTGAGTGACTGATCGAGTGATTGATCGAGTGATTGATGGACTGATTGGCAGACTAACCGACTAATTGACTTACTGACTAATTGACATAATGACTAACTGATTGACCTACTGATAAACTCGTTGATGGATTGACTTATTCTTATTTATCTGGCAGGGCTGTTTTTTGAGAAAAGCAGGTTTTATTTTTCCAGCTTGTCAAGTTTGCTTCGAAATCAAATGAAACGATTCTTAATATTGTATCTATCTAGATTATATCCATAGGAGCTCGAACTGTGGAAGAATAATGAATCTGGCAACATTTTCAAAGACTTGAATTGGTTTCAGCAATCGCACAATCGGAAAATGCGTAAAATGCTGTGGTTTTTACTATCAGCTTTAAAATATTTAGCTGCTTATTTTTATTATTAGTCCTTTAAACAATTCAGTTTCCATTTGCAAATTGTGCGGCTAAATAATCAGAGCATTCAGCCCAAAAATAATTATTTGCTTAAACTTTGCAAATGAAAAACTGAAAACTGAAAATGGCGAAAAACGAAAAACTGGAAACTGAAAACTGAAAACAAGAAATACTTTCAGCGCGAGGTTCAATCAAATTAATTTTTGCATTTAAGCCAAAATAGCCAATCAGTATCCAACCCTTGCCCTTGTCTGTCTGCCCCCTCCCCTTCTACCCCCCTTCTTCGGCCTGTGTGTTTGCGAATGAAACATAATTTTTATTATTACGTATACGCCGTGGTGTGCGGCAAAGTTCGTCGTCGTCGTCACTTTGTTTTCATCATTTCAAGCGCAAATTGCTGTTGTTATTGTGGCAATTGTACTCCGGCCGACACGCACACACACACACACACACACACACACACACACACACACACACACACACTCGCTCGCACACACAAGTTATTATTATTTTAACAACAATTTTCGAACTGTGTTTCGGGCGCCGCGTCGCCGGCGCCAAACGTCGAAGGTCGCGTAATTCAAAAGCAATTTGTCGAAATTAAATTTGATTACATTTATCGCGCCAGCAGCTGCCCCCTGCCCCCTGCTCCCTGCCCCCTGTCCCTAGCCAGCCGCCCAGCCCCGCCCACAACCGCCCACAAACACCCATTCAATACCCAATCTACAGCTGTCTCTCGCTCAGCTCCATTTCATTCTGCATTTTCTGTCTACGGCTCCAACAAAGTTTTCATTTTCCATGCTGTTTTTTATTTTTGCTTCTTCTTGCCTCGCGCTCAACTCTTTAATCGCTGGTAATTGCCATAAATTGCCGACTGAGCTCCACACACAGCTGCCCCGCCCACCGCCCACCGACTGCCGTCCACGCGCTCAGTCGCCAAATGCTGATCAATAAGAGGCGCATTAAAGTTCAGCAGCACCTCAAAGTATGCAGCTTTCAAATTTGAATACTGAGTGTTGCGCACAAAAAATTACCAAAATATACCCTGTAATATGAGGGCTAATTTTATGTGTTTAGGGTAAACGAGAAGCTGCCGAGTTCCAATGAGGTCAACTCTTATGAGGTCTCCTCTAATGAGAACTCCTCGAATGAGTTCTCCTCTAATGAGGTCTCCTCTAATGAGTTATCTAATGGGGTCTCCTCTAATGAGGTTGCCTCTAATGGGGTCTCCTCTAATGGGCTCTCCTCCAATGACAACTCTTCCAATGAGAACTTCTCCAATGAAAACTACTCCAATGAAAACTCCTCCAATGAGGTCTCCTCCAATGAGGTCTCCTCTAATGAGGTCTCCTCCAATGAGGTCTCCTCTAATGAGGTCTCCTCCAATGAGTTCTTCTCTAATGAGTTATCCTCTAATGGGGTCTCCTCTAATGAGTTCTCTAATGGGGTCTCCTCTAATGAGGTCGCCTCCAATGACAACTCTTCCAATAAGAACTTCTCAAATGAGAACTTCTCCAATGAAAACTCCTCCAATGAGGTCTCCTCTAATGAGGTCTCCTCCAATGAGTTCTTCTCTAATGAGGTCTCCTCCAATGAGGTCTCCTCCAATGAGGTCTTCGCCAATGAAAACTCTTCCACTCGAAGCTATCTTTTGCTGAAAAGATTTCTATCCACATTTTCGATGCACCTCATGTTTACAGGGTATCTAGAGTCGTTCCTCCCTAGCTGAACTTTGGTCTGCGCTCTGCTGACACTCAAATGACGTTATAATTAAGCATCTGGATAAATGTGAAAAGAAAACGGAAACGGAAACGAAATGAAACTTCAACTTTGACACGCCTCCACAACAAGAAATTTACAAAATTAATGGTCTAAGCCGAAAATCTAGATAGCAAAGGAATATTCCATGTGAAGGCAGCGGGCAGAAAAAAGTTGCCGTTAAGTGTGCCAAATAGATTCTTTTAAAGCCAAAAGCTTGGCTCTTGCTTGGCTCAAGGTTCGAATGAGGTGAATGCCTGGAATCCTGAAAATCCTGAATAATGGTTATTATTTGAAAATTCGAAAATAAGATATTTATTGAAACATGTATATAGCACAAAGATATGTATAAATATAAATTACTCGCATCTCTGTCCTGAACTGTAAAGGGGTTCAAGGTGCGTTCTGGTTAGATGTAGGGATTGGCCTCGTCGCTGGCGAATTCACGCCTAAAGTCCAGGCCGGGCACATTATCGAAGCGTTCCTGATGTCTGTTTGCTGTGGAACAGTTGCTTAGTCATGGACGTCGGGGGGGGTAGGTTGAGAGGAGAGGGGGGGGTTCACTCACCAACTTTATTCTCGGTGAGCTTCATCATCTGCATAAGCGCCTGCTTGACCTCGCGATCCTTCTCCCGCTCCTTGCGCTCCTCCTCATCCACATTGATCGTCTGAATGCTAATGTGATGCTTCTGCTCCGCATCCCACTCCACGTCAACGCCATCATCGGCTAGGGCTGCCGCATCAGCGTCACCCAAAACAGCGCCTTGCCGCTTGCTAACGTGAGACTTGAAGGCTGAGTGGGAATTGAGGAATTTGGAAGGTTTGCTCGCCAGGATCGCCCACTTACCTGGCCCCTCACGCTTGTGGCGAGTCAACTCCAGCGGCTGCCCCTTCGCCAGCTGGCACTCCTCCTTGCCCCCGATCAGCGCTGCTTGGTTGGGACGAGGATTCAGTGGGGGTTAGCTCAATTCCAGGAAAACCTTCTTACCGAACAGCAGGTGAAAGAGCGTAAAAATCAACAGCAGGCAGGAGAACCTCGGCGTGAAATCCATCGTTTGTCTCGCTCTCGCTCACAATCTTTCTCTTTCTCTCTATTATAGCTCTCTCTGGTTCTTCAGCTCTTAATTGATCTGCTTTGCTAGCTGCCAGCTTTACAATTTGACAGTCTAGGCAAGGGCTGGCATTGTTTGACTCTCAATGTGAAGTTGGATAGCTAGCTGAAAGGCAACTCGATTTGGCTTAAAATCAATTTAAGAGCTGATTTGAAAAGATTTTGCAGCTAGGCGAAACTCATCTCTCGATAAATAATAACCCCATGACAGCTAGGAAACTGAAGCTTTTCCCTGAAACTTTCAGAGCGTCGAACTAGAAAGCATGAAAGCGCCAGTTCAGCAACAGCAAAAAATGTAGTAAATTTTACCCTGAACCCATTGAAAATGGATAATAAAGGATATTTTGGTTTTGTGGAGAAGGCAGAAGGAAGCATCTCCGACCCCATAAAGTATATATACTCTTGATCAGCATCAAAGGCGAGTCGAACTAGCCATGTCCGTGCGTCTCTCCGTCCGTCTATCCGACCGTTTGTCCTACCGTCCGTCCGTATGTTTGACATAAGTCCTTATAGTGCCCGCGCAGTACGTGTTTGTTTCCGATATTCGATAACCTGCAATCGATCAAAATCGATATCGAAATCCTGTTTTTTGAGCAAATTTATTGTTATCAATAGTTAAGTAAACGAGCACCTAGGGTATTACCTGCTCGGGGACTTGTACATTTTTAGGGTATCCCCCAGTCGGGAATTCCTACGTGCTTAGTTATTCTTCCAATGTCATATCAGGGCGAAATCTTTAAGCCCATTTTCACTTTTCGCACTGGCAATTAAACCAGCCCATTTAGGCAAATGCCCAACAAGTTATCAGGTGTCCGTTTATCCTCGATATCATGTCCTTTGCTCAACTGCCATTTGAATATTTCTTGGCCCCTCCCCGTGCCCCTCCTCATCACTCGCCCCGCACCCCTCGCCTCGCCCTGGAACGTCTAGGTTTTTATCATTGAAGCGTTTGCGCTCTTTGAGCTTTTGGCTTGCCACAATTTTGCCTTATGCGGCTTCCCTCCTAACCTCAAACCCCTTGTCCCTGTCCCGCTCCCCGGCGTCTTGTCAATCTATATGCAAAAGGCATTGGGGGGCAGGTCGCGGGGGCGTGGCAGCGGAGGCGAAGGCGTTCGAATGGACGAAACAAGTTGCGGAAAGTTAAAGTTTTTGCGGCTGCGGCATCAGCAGCAGCAGCTCTTGTTGCAGCATAAAGAGCTGCACACACACACACACACACACACACACACACACACACACACACACACACACACCCACACACACACATACACACTCAGTAAACGTTTTGGTAGCACGAGCCGAACCTCAAGAGCTAACTAAACAAGCCTCAGCCAGAAGGGGCTTCCGGGGGCTGTATGCCACAGAAGGGGGCAGGGCTTTAGGGTAACGGGGTCGTGAATAGACGGGAGGGGGAGCGGGGAGGGGGAAGTCGGTTAGCTAGTGGCAACAACTTTTGCAGCTCAATATTTTTGAAGCCCGACAAAATTGTTGCAACAAATTCACAAAACAGCCAATGCACAACAAATTCAAGCACAAAAGCTGGCTGCACGACTGGCAGATACCCTGCAAATTAATTTGTATAATATAAGTCGTTTTGTATTGGAGAAGAATTTCATGCAACATGCGATAAATCGAGCACTTTAGGTCTAAATGCTGAAATCGATATTTATCGATTGGCAGAAATAATCGCTAAGCTACAACTTATGCTCCTTGCAGGCAGTTCTTTCTGTTATATCAAGCTTGGGCTTGGGCTTGGGCTTTGCCTGCTGCTGTCTGTTAATAGAATATGCACAGCTGGAAGATACCCTCGTATCCCGTATGCCCCAAGCAGAAATATTCCAAATATACCCCGTGAATGATGAATGGGCTTTTAAGCTCGAGCAAAAATCCATAAATTACTAAACTATTTCATAGGGTATATTTGAAATCTGCTGTGCACTAATATACCCATGTTTTGTATGCATTCGCAAGGGGTATATCGCATAAAAAATTCTAAAATGAAATGTTTTGAGGTTAGCCAAATATATTTTTCAACAATTTGCCGGGCTCGTGTGTGTGTGTGTGTGTGTGTGCGTGTGTGTGTGCGGGCGAAAACTAACTAAATGCCTGAAATTGTTGCTATTTTTGCTGTTACCAACAGCCAACCCCTCTCTACTCCCTTCCCCCTCCCCCTTCAGCAGAGCCGACGCATCTTTATTAAAATGTCAAACCATAAAAGGGGCTGAATATGGGCGGGGTTTAAGGGTGGGGTATGGGTGGCATTTGGTGGGGAGGTTGGCAATAAAATGCCATCAAACACATTTGTCAGTTGTTGTTGTTGATGTTGTTGTTGTTGTTGTTGTTGCCATTAAATGCAGCACAAAATAGAAACAAAAGCACAAAACTGGCAAATGGCAAAGCACAGGGCTAAATGGGATATTGGGGAGGGGTAGAGAGGGGAGGTGTAGGCAGGTGTCTAGGTGCGCGTGTGTGTGTGTGTGTGTGTGTAAAATGCTTTTTACCATTTGCCAGTTAAAAACATCTTAAAAGCTACTTTTAACCACAATTATGTAAATATTAACACAAAACGCAGCCTAAGACAAAAGCACAACAGACTACGAGTGTGCGTGTGTGTGTGTGTGTGGGTGTGTGTATGTGAAGTTGTTTCTCTGTCTCTGAACGTCGCCAACACAACCATTTACCATTAGCATGTGTCTAGCAGGTCGAGCATCGAGGGGGGACGGGAGGGTGGCTTGGGGCTGGATGGATGTTAGAAGAGTTCAAAGGGGGGGGGGCGGTGGCATGAGATTTCTGAATGTGACAGACAACCAGCTGTAGCTGGAGCTGGAGCTGGAGCTGGACAGGTGTTGAAGTTAACGCCGAGACGAGGCGGGAAAGACGTAAGACGAGACGCTGACACGCAGCAGCTGGGGTGGAAGAAGGGAGGGCGAAGCGAGGGGGGTTACTGTGTCGAGACATAATCCCCAAGACGCACAGGACACACACCCACACACACACACACACACATACACACACACACACCCACACACAATGTTAATAAGCAGCAGCAGCAGCTCGGGCTGTGGCAGGCTCTCTGCCATTATTATTGAAAGCTTTTAGACATGGCAGCAGGTCACGTCCCGCTGTCCGTCCAGCAGGCAGTCATTCAGTCAGCGCCCAAGTCAAATGAGCAGACAGCTAGAGAGGGAGAGAAAGAGAGAAGGGGATAGAGAAAGAGAGGGAGAGGGAGAGAGACTGAGTGGAATACAGACGACAATCCGTTTTCATGGCTGATTTAACAAAGTTGGGAAGATACCGAATGGCATCCCGGCAATACAACATAGGAGAAGAGAGAGAGAGAGAGACAGAGAGAAGCGAGCAGCGAGAAGTAAAGAGAGGGCGGAAGATAAGCAGCGAAAAGAACGATACAGCGAGCTGGAAGCACAGAGAAAACGTCGCTCAAACCGCAGCCAACTGCGAAATCCAAATGCAAATCCAAATGCGAATACAAAACACTCTATTCAAGTGAAAAGTGCCTTGCGACTACGCTTCTTCCTTCCACTTGCCCAAACTATGTGAAATGCGTTCTTAACTAACTTCTCTTAACTTCACTTGCAGTGCGATCCTTATAAAGTTCTCAGAGCTTCCATTTTTCAGCCTTAGGCGAAAGAAGGATGGTATCCGAAAAGTGAAATATTCCTAATCAGTTTATATTATACCAGGACCTACATGCCAGGCCTGTTGTAGCCAGCTCTTTAAAATTTTGGAGTTATGCTTAAAAGACCTACGCTCAAAACCGATATTTGTCGAGGCTAATGGAAGAGATATCGAAAGTAAACGTTAAACTCGTTCTGCGTATGATATACGAGAATACTATTTCCAATTTCAGATCTTTATGTCGTTTCCGAGACGGATCTGGCTAAATCGACTAAGCTCTACCTCCTGTCCAAGAGTATATATACCTTATGAGGTCGGAGTTCCTTTCTTCAGCCTGTTGCATACTTTCCAAACTCATTGATCATCTCGAAGGAATGTAGTGCAGAGGTAAGTTAAAGTTTTTTCATATCTGACTTGGGTAACTAAACATGTAGGATCCGGGTTCGTATTCTAAACTAGGTCAGAGATGCCTTTCGCTGTCTGTTACATACTTTTCAAACTTCTCTTTACTAAGGATGCACGGTATCTTCCAGTCTTCCTGGAATAACCAGTCGACCCCAAAAGCCTTGATCATCTCGAAGGAATATAGTGCATGGATACCAAACATTTTTCCTCATCCTGCGGTGAATGAACTATCCAAGTGAGGGTCAGTGAGGGATTCCTTCCGATGTCTGTTACATACTTTTCAACTATTCCAAGTTAGTCTATGGATTAAGTATTTGCTAAGGCGAAGAACATAGTAAAAAGTTTGTATATATATCCTATATCCCCATGAAAATGGGACATGGGAAATTGATTCAGTTTTGACAAAGTCTGTAGGGAATTCCAAACAAGCAAAGTCCGCTTAGCTAATAGACTCTGCATCCGCGTGCAGAGTAGTCCTTAAACTGATAAAATGTGAAATTGACAAAGCTTTCAATGATTTGCTGGTTGTTGGTAAGCCACTCGCTGCGCAGACTAAATTGGGTTGACTGAGGATTTCGGCTAGCGGAAGAGGAGCTCCAAGGGGAAGGGCAGCCTGGTTTCTGGTTGTTCCCGGCTCATTGATGGAATGCGACAGGTGGTGCGGCGGGGCGAGGGCTCACTTGTTGCCAAAAATGAAAATTAATTCAATGCACAAAACTATAAAAAAAAAAGAAAAATGAAGCAAAATGTAACGCGACATTAACATGGGAATTGCGCAGGACGAGACGCACACGGAAGGGTGATTGCATGGGCGATGGGATTGGGCGGGGAGCTGCTTGTGTGGGTTTGCACGCAGAGCGTAAACCAAAATCACATTAAGCCCGCCAACGTTGCGAATATGTGTGTGTGAGTGTGGCAAACAGGGGGCGGGGGCAGATAAGGAGGGGCTGGGGGGTAGGTCAATGCAGTCACGGGTCTAAAAATCAAAAATTTGAATTTCGATCACGTCTTCAATTACGTCGAATCGACGTGCATATAAATCAACAGTCCACAGGAACAGGGCCCAGGCCCCACCGAAGGGGGGAACGGGGGTCCGCCAGTCCGTCAGTCAGTCAGTCCGTCCGTCAGTCAGTCCGTCAATCAGTCAGTCAAATGTGGTTTTGTTATTGTTGTTGTGTGCGTTGAGTTTTGTAAATCAAGTGGAAATGCCACAAAAAAAAACATAGAAAATAGAAAAAATAAAAGAGAGGGCAAACCAAATAGAAATCCAGGGAAATGTGAAATGTGCTAGGAAATGCCAGCTATATATGTGCTATGGAATTGGAAAGGGTGAAGGGGAGGGGGCCTGTTGGCTTAGGGCATGGTTATTTGCGGGCTGGGACGCACTCATGCAAAGTGCAGTTGACATGCGGAAATTGTAGGTAGGTGCGCTGCGAGCTGAACTCAACTGGATTCGAGTCTTCTTCAATGGGGCGTGGCCACTTGATGGGGGCACAGAATAGGTCGGGGTTGGGGGCTGGGTCTTGGGGGTTGGAGGTTGGGGGTGGCATTGTAAGCACTCGAGAGCAAATCGTGCGAAAAGCGTAATATGCACGCACAGCCATAGAGCCAGAGGATAAGTTCAGCTCAGTTCGAGTGCTGTTTGTGAAGATGTTGCTGCACTCGAGCTTTGCGCTTTGCGCATTTCGCGTTTCAACTTTTTGTGGCAAGTGCCGGTCGCTAATTGCTTAAGCTTAAGCTGCCAAGCGACCAAGGCCAAGCTTTAAGCAGCGCGCAACCTACCACCGTCAAGGTCGGCCACAATCCAACTCTAAAAAAAAGGAAAGTTCCAACAGCTCGCAGTCAGCTCTAGGCCGGACTCTTGATGTTCGCCGGGGAATTTGATTTGATTTCAAGCGGCAACGACCAACGTCCTCCTTGTCAACGGTTGCCACTCCATCTTCCATCTTCCATGTTCGGCATGCATGTGCTGCAACTGTTGTGCCTCTGTGTATCGCTGTCTGTGCCCTTCAGTTGGAATTACGTCTGGCAACTGCTTGAGCTGCTGCCTCAACACACACAAACACACGCACGCCCATCCACGCTGCATTTGCATTGCCCTCTGGCACGAACGTGTCTCTTACTCTTTCCACATGCACACACAGAAGATGTCAGTCATTGGCACAAGTGCGCTTTATATGGCCCCGTCATTGTCAATGTGTTTGTACATTTGACATTAGGGCGTCTCACAACTGTTGGCACTTGAGCCCAGAGACTGCTCAGAAGCCAGAAGGTCCCTGTTTGAACGCTTGACATTCTGGAACTAGTCAGCATCAACAGTTAAGTCCAGCTTCTCAACTTCCAAAAGGTGACAACTTCCTGATCGGGTGTTACCTATATGAAATAGGTCCCATGTTAGCTTCAAGGTTTGGTTCTACGCATTCCTGATCAGAGAGCACCAATATTTCAAGATTCCTGTTCAGGGGCTTTACATTTTGGAATTAGTTCATTTTTAGTTCCTAATGGTCCCATTTTAGCCCTAGTAGGCCTCAAGCTTTATATATTTGCAGCTAAGAATATCCACAGAATCCATATTATAAGAAGTTAGCCTTTAACTTTAGATCCAAGCAGTTTAAGTCTCAAGTCCCTGCTCGGGCGCCACAATATCGATAGATCCCACTTTGGAACTAGTAAGCTTTGGGATTAAGATCCATGTAGATTCATTCCCATGTCCCTGGTCCGGCGCTTTAATAAATGAAAGTCTCTGTTCAGGCGCCTGAAATTTTAATATTAACGAGTCAGCTTCTACTATAAGGTCCCACTTCTAAAGAAAGTTCCCATTTTTGAATTAGTAAACTGTAAGTTTTAGAACCTTGCAACCTTGCAATGTCCCTGCTCGGACGTCACAGGATTTGACACTTTAGCTACTTCCTTTGGGATTAACTCTCTCTCTCTCTCTGTCTCTACTCTGAAGCGTCTCAGACATCTGAACGATATGAGCCTTCCCCCGTTCCTCAGTTTGGGGGCTTTGTACGAGCGCCTACTCTGACTCTTCAGCCGGAAGACGCCTACTCTATGGACATCCAAAGCCTGCTCCCAGGACTAGACACCCATTTCCGCTCTCGGAAGCCTCAACCTTTCTTTTCTTTTCTTTCTGAAAAACGCAACTCTAACTCCGCTTTCAACTCACGAGTCACCCTGTTGCTGCTTATAGACTGCCACAAGCGGGAGTTGAGTTGAGTTGAAAAAAAAAAGCCCTTGAGCCTCCTACATATGTGCATTCGGGCCTGGCCCTCCGCATATCCTGTATCGCCTTTGACGTCAGCTGAGAGACTGTGTGACAGCTTTCTTGTGATGCACTTCACGTGCATTTGACTGCTTAAATAAATTTTGCTCATGGTAATAAATTCACTTAAACTCAAACTACCCAAAAATTGTGAATACAGCCGCCCCAAGACCCACTCTCCATCTCCCTCTTCCGCACAACGAGGACAATGCGAGCGATGGAAGGCTTTATACAAGTTTTTGTTTAGACATTCATAAACATAATTGACGTCATAAAAGCAGACAACAACAAGCACAACAACAACAATGACATAATGTCATGTAAATCTGTGCAGGGCATGTCTCAGCCAGAAGATGCTACGCCGGGTCTAAGCTCCCCGCCCCTGTCGGCCAACCTCATTCCCTTCTCGCCGCTATGTTAAGTGAAAATCATTAGTTCTAACTTTACACAAAAGCCTGGGCATTTGTTTGAGCTACTTTAAAATAAAATGCCACTCGGGTTTTATATGCCAGACGAACCCCAAGCCCCGTCCCCTCTCGGAACTTGCACCCCGCAACCCTCCTCTTGCACCGAAAAAAAAAAAACCATCATTCGTTGGCCAAAGCGGCCTGCGTTTTTGTATAAATTCTAACAAATTGTCTACACTTCCGACCAAAACCCCGCCGCCGATCTCATCCTAGACATACGAGTGCACACCCTACCCCCTACACCCAACCCCCTACCCCTCGACCCTACTCCATAAATCAAAAAGTGCTTGGCTACAGTTTTCAGTTTTGTGCACTTGCTTTGTGTGTGCTATCTATGTGAAGTCCGGGAGCCCGATTCACTATGCTTCTTCTTCAACTTTTTTAACACCCCGAACCCATTGAAACTGTATAAAGAGGGTATATCTGACTTGTCCGGCAACTACTTGAGCTAGCAACTGGATAAAGACTGAAGCTTATCGAGATTCGGGTTTTCCCTCTTGTGGGGCAATGGAAGAAGTAGCTGAAATATTCATAAGGGGAGTGTACAGGGTATCCACTAGTCGTGCACTCCCGTACAAAGCACTCTCGCTTGTTTCTTTTGCATTTTATGAACTAACCCAAACGCCCCTCGTTCAGCTTCATGTGTGAGGCGGGGCAAGAATTCCGGATTCCACATGCCAGGCATGCCGCACTTTTGTGCGCTGTCGAGTCCACAGTTTAACATATTAAAAGTGAAGTAAGCGCCAGGAAGGGAGCTCAGCGTATGGACAGAGGACACGTCTATTGTTGTCCTTATTATTTCCATTATTGCTGCTGTTTTTCTTGCCCCTCGCCCCTCACTCCCGCCCATTCAGCCATTCATCACTCGACGCTGCAGACTGCCGCCGAGTGCTGTGAAGGAATGTCCTTTATGCCAACCAAAAACCCATTCGCAGCGATGAATTTCCTGTTGCATTCCTTTAAGCACTGAAAAATGCATCACTTCATAATTAGCGAGCAGCTAAAATTTATCGAGCAGCGGCAACGCCTTCTGGCTGAGTTGCTTTTATCGCTTAGACGTCGTTTCAGTGATAATGCAACTGTTTGAACAACACTTCAAAATAAGCGCATTTTTTCGCCCCAAACGATGCCAAAGCTGCCAGACGGGCTGGGACTAGAGCTGAGTGTTAGCTCGTGACACGAAATCAGGCGACATTCGACTCACATCAAACAGACAGCATTTTGTTCCTGCTCGGATGTCAAACAACTTCTTCCTCACACTGGCAACCTTGGTGGAAGGCTTGGATCAGAGCTGTGTGCCTGTGAAATGCGATCGGAAGTACAGTCTCTCCTACTTGCTCGGACGCTTCTTCTATCGTGTCCTTAGCTTAAATACGCTCTTCTGACCCTGCTCGGGCGCCAAACAATTTTATCTTCCACAATACTGACGATCTTGGTAGATGGCTGGGATTGGAGGCGAATTTCATCAAAGACAGTGAAAACCTTGGTGGTTGACACGACAGCAAGCAACATTGGACTTTCATCAAAGACACAGCAGAAATCTGACAACCTTGGTGGAAGGCTTGGATCAAAGCTGTGTGCCAATGGAATTCTATCGGAAGTACAGTCTCTGGTCCCTGCACTCACCCTACTCGCGAGCCAAACACTGTCATCTTCCACAACAATGACAACCTTAGTGGACTGCTGGGATCCCTGCCAAACAACTTCATCCATAACTCTGGCAACCCTGCCTGAACTGAACGCAGACTTAAGTCCTTGCTCGAATGCACGTCAGAGGCACGCGCTCATCTCTAGCTTAGCCGGGGAACCCTTTGGGCTGGGACTTATCTCTTAGTCAGCTCGTCGCGTTTATCGTCGCCGTTGTCCTTGCACAAATTATTGAACAGCATTGAAAACATTTGAAGTGTTTCATTCGCCCAGGCGCAGCTGAAAGCCAAGTGGCCCGTCGCAAGTCGTGCAGCCAGCGAAAACCAGACCAAAGGGAATTTGGCCGGGCCGGGAGGAACACACACTCTTGGGAGCCTGGGAGCCGGGCAGCTCCTCCGCGTGCACTTGGCGAAGTGGCAAGGCGAATGCTTTTATGCTTATTAATGGCACTACATGCAATTTATGTGTGGTAGTTAAAACACAGCCACAAATTAATGGCAGAAGGCAGTGCACTGCAGATCCAAGGACTGCTGTAACAAGTCGATGTTACCTTTTGTTGTTAAACTCTTTGATGCTGCACTTCATCGATTTGGCATTGCAATCTGGTCGAACCAACGGATATTCAAATTTAAATCGCTTGAGTCTTAACTAAAATCAAGTTCTGGCAAGTTCTACCTCGCACCTGTTCGGTAGATTTAAGTTGCTCTACTCGTTACTTTTTCATATATACTCAATACTTGTAACCTTTTGCTCATAATAGGCGTTACTTTTTACTCAATACCTTTTACTCGTAAAAGTTTTATACGTCTCACTCTTTACTACTTACTCGTTACATTTTATTCGTTAAAAATGGCTCTGTTTTCATCAATTGGTTCGCTGAATACTCGTTACTGCTAACACACAACTCATTACTTCACTCGTTACTGATGAGCCTTTACTCGTTACTTTCTGCCGAATTCATGTTACGCGTCTTGCTTTGCTTATAGAGCTTACCTCTAACCAAATGTAACGAGTAAATGAGTGAAGTAACGAGTAAATTCCCAACGAGTAACGTGTATCTTAGAGCTTTCACTTAATAGCAGCTTTTTAAGCTTAGCACAAAGCTCTTTCCTAATCTGATTATCATCCACTTAACGCCCACCTGGCGGTTGCTTAGGCTGAGACTAAAGCTTCCGCCTGCGGCGAGCTCTCTTCAATTGCCACAAAGAGAACGAGAGAGAGAGAGAGACTGATTTCTTGGCTAAAACTCTGGCTCAAGTTTTGCACAAAGGCCCAAGTGCAAAAGGCACACACAGCCGCCTGTAAGCCCTGCGCCCCTCCCTCCTCTGCCCAATATTGCCCAAGTGACTGCAACTTTGACTTTCCGCTTCGCGAGGGCTTCGATTTTGAAGGGCTGGCAGGGGGAATTTGCGGCTGTTGCGAGAGAAAATTTATGGCCAATTCAATAAACGATTTTATTACATGCGCACGTTGTGTTAACAATGTTATTATTATTGGCGCTCAGTTCCGCAGAAAAGGGTTGGCCCAACCCCCCGCCCACCCGCTTGCCATTAACTCATGGCTAAAGGCAATGCGGCAAAGTACACTCAGCAAAAAGACAATAAGGCAGCCCACAATTGGGCGAAAATTTTGAAAAATTAGCAAAATTAAACAAACAAAATGCTGAAAACAGAAAACTTTTGCCAAAAAGCAGCAACAACTTTCTTAAATATAGAAAAATGCCTAAAAATGTTCTTTCTATGCAAACATATCATTTAAAAGATAGCAAATTGTCTGAAACTGAGAAAAATGCAACTTGGTCAACTTTTTCTTTGAGTGTAGCTGTGCTGGGCGGACGGGCGTTGGGCGGGGATGGGTTAGAGCTGGGCCGATGCGGCCAATTATTATGAAAATTAATTTATTTTCTATCGGTAATGCAGGCGCCAAAAAGGACTCGTCCGTTTGCCTGTAGCCCAGCTGCAAGTCCTTATCGCCAGCTGCCCAGCCGGGACGCCTAGCCCCGCACACTCCCTCGTCAGCAGATACCTCCCGCCCCCATCATGGCCGGGCTGCTGTCTGCCTGCAGTCAGAGTGCGGAGTGCACTGCCAAATGCTTTCGCTTTGTTTGCGCCCGACTGTGGTTGTTGTTGTCGTTGTTGTTGTCGTTGTTGTTGCTGTTGTTGTTGCTGTTGTTGTTGTTGTTGTTGTTGTTGCTGCCTTGTGCGACCCTTTGGCGGGCCACGGGCTGTCAACGCTTTGCGCTTTTGTTTGCCCAACACACAAAAGGCCAACAGCAGCACACACGAAGCTAAAGCTAAGGGTGGACGGGGGATGGGGGGACGGGTGTGGCAGCTTATTTTCTACAAATGCATTGTGTGTGTGTGGGTGTGTGTGTGTGCGAGTGTGTGCAAATATAAAGCTTAACAGGCGCACTCATGTGCAACACAACAAGGCAACAAAAGTCTCATTACTTTTACTTGGCAAATAATGAAGCTAACAAACAACAACAACAACAACCACACAATTGACAATTGACTTTGACTACACACACACACACACACACAGACACACACACACACACACACATATACACACACACACCCTCACACACTTACCTTTATATTATACTCAGCCACATAATTGTAATATGTTTTTATATTAGTTTTTTTTTCCCATTTCATTTCTATGGCCTCGACTAGTTGCATACCCTGCACTTGCTCCACACGTTTAGGGCATTTTGACTTGATGCTATATCCTATAAAAAGTTGAGCATAAATCATATTTAAATGCATATAGCATGCAGTGAAAACGAATATTACATTGTATGCTCAAAACTGGGTTTGAACCACGCCGGTTCGAACCCACAATGTTGTTGTTTCTTTTTACTATGAAACGAGCCCAAGGAAAAACGTTTATTTTAGGAAGAAACTTTAAGAAACTCAAAGTCTTTTCGAGCTTTTGTCTGTAGATGTAGATGAAAAAGCTTGAGAGTAAATTCATTTATTGAAATAACAATAAAACAAACAATTAGTTTTGCTACAGGGTAGCAGCTAGTCGACTACGGCAAGCTCACGTATATCTTCCATTAACAAATTGATTGGTTAACCTAGTTTGATAAATATTTGAAAGTGAAATATGCAAAGGCCAATTCAGTTTAGATAGCTAAAGCAATTTAAGGGATAAGCCCGAAACAATTGGAATTGCTTTGGCGGGGGGTGCCTGACTAGGAGATACCCAGCATCAACTGGGAATGGCACTTTTGTATAACTTCGGTGCTTATGGTCCGATCTTTGAGTTATTCTCAGAGCTTAACTATGCTTAAAGCTTAAAATCGTATATTACATCTTTCTGTCTTCCGGGTTCGGATTCCAACCTAGCTCAAAGATTTCTCCCGCTTTCTCTTGCATACTTTCCAAGCTTCCCTTTACGAAGGATTCAGGATATGAAAAGTCGATATCCTATCTTCCCGGCTTTCCTTAAAAGCCTTGATTATCTCGAAGGAATATAGTGCATGGATATCAAAACATTTTTCCTTATGCAGTCTGGGATAGATGAACTATCGAAGTGAGGATCCATGCTCGAATTCCAAGCTAGCTCAGAGACGCCTTCCGTTGTCTGTTACACATATTTTCACTAAGGAAAGTAAACCTAGTTTGGATTTTTATTAACGATGAAAGCTAATTTACAAAAAAAAAACAAGAGGTAAGAAACTCCTTAAAATGCAATGAGAAGACGTTAAAAATGAACAAATGGCAAACTAATATAAGTCAATTTCGAACACGTGCTGCGGATGGCGAATCTCGAGCTCCTCGAAGAGGAGCGCCTCCTCGCGAGTCTGGGCGATGAGCTCCTCGATCTGCAGCCGGCCCGTGGACCAGCCGATGACCAGGCTGCGATCCCGATGCCTGGCCACGCGATCCATAAAGCCGAAGGTGATGCATGTGGGAAAGGCCTCCGGATGCCCGTCGGCGCTCCTGATCAGCTGCATGGGCTTCAGCTTGAGGCTGCAGTTGAACGGAATGTGCAGCAGGCAGAGCAGGACGAATGGTCGCCGCTTGAACATGAACGCGACATAGACATTCAACGGATCCATCACCATTGACTGGACTAGGCCGCCCTCGTGCTGCTGCCAGTTGCAGTAGAAGCTGCGCAGGTCGATTACCTCGCTGGTGCTCCAGACCATAAAAGGATGCCGAAACGGACCCATTACCATGCTGGACGTGGAGCCGTACACCATGCTGGAGCCCTTCACCACGTACATCAAATGGTTGCCGCGTGCCGTCCAGGCGGCCGTCTGGATGGGCATGCGCTTGGTCAGCTGATTGCTCCACGTTTTCAAGGAGTTGCGATAGCGCAAAATGGGCGCATCCGATTTGAGGAAGCTGATCAGATGCAGTATGTCCGACTGGTAGCGCATCACCCAGCAGTGTGTGCCCGGCAGCGGAACGTTCAGCTCCTGCATCAGCTGCCTCAGCTCCGGATGCCAGATCTGTATGCGGCGATTGCCCAGCGTGGCGCTGACCAGATGCGTGCCCGTTTGCAGCCACTGCAGATCGACAATGAAGTCCTTCGGCTTGTAGCCGTACCAGATGAGCTTCATCATCCGGGGCATTGTGGGCAGCGGTTTCCACAGGCAAATGCCGCCGGCACCGCCCACCGCCAGCTCGGAGCTGGACCAGGGCCGGAACGCGGCGCAGGTCACATGCCGCTGCTTGGCAGAGGTCAAACGCTGGGGCGGCACACGCATATCCGAGTAGAGCAGCGCCACATCCATGCTGGTCAGCAGAGCGCGCTCCATGCCCGTCGGATGGCAGGCGATGTACCGGATCGAGGCAGTCGGCCAATTGCACGTCTCGATGCTGGCCGCCAGATCTCTGACCGTCGGCGGCACCCGGCCCAGCCGCATGTGCACCCAGTCCCTTAGCCGGCCAAAGAGCAGGTCGAACAGTTTCCTCACAAGCACAAAGTGCGTGCTAAACGACAGCCACAGGCTTGAAAGTCTCCGCACGACGCGCTCAACGACGAGCATTCGGTTCTGAAAGTTCAAGATCGGCGGCCCGTAGGCCGTTCTTCCATTCAGCCTCTGGGGTATGGGGAATCTGTCTCGATTCGGAAACATATTCATATGGGAATTGTATTTCTTTTCAAGTCGACCCTTTTATGTTAGCTTATTTTTCGAAAGATTTTGAGCTCTGCCCCTCAACAGAGAATAGACTAGACTGAATTGAATTCAGCATTGACCCAAAACAAATGGAAAGGCCGACCATCGCCTACTTCGCTCCATTGCGAAAAAAGTCTTATGGAATACGCGTTCTATTAATTAACCTAAATATATATATATCAGATATATTTTTTACAAATTTATACATTACTTTATATATTTTATTTTATATTTTCTATATATTTTATTTATATTCATACTTTCTACTTACAGTCTACGTCAGATGAGCTATTGAAAATAGAGGTTGCTGGTTCAAACCCCAGGCCAATGTGCAGTTAAGGATATTTAGAGGTTAGTTCAAGTGTTTTTTCACCTTCTTTGATTTATATATATTTTGGACAGGCAGATGGGAGCATTTATATATTGTTGCTTAGGACGAGCTGAGTCGATTTTCTTCTTCTGTCCGTTTGTCCAAAGGCGTCGCTTACAAAGACAACAAAAACTAAAGACTTGGCATCTTAGACATATATATTTTTATGTATATGTATATGTAAGATTTGGAAATCAAAGCAAAAGTGCTCAAATATATAATCAGGGAACACATAATCAGTCGCCAGTCACTGGGTGCAGGGTATCTGCTAGTCGGGCAGACGCGAGATGTAGGATAGCTGCTAGTCGGGCAGTCGCGAGTCACTGGGTGCTGGGTATATGATAGTCGGGCAGACGCAAGGCGCTGGGCGCAGTTTATCCTAAAGACGAGCAGTCGCAAGGTGCTGAATGTAGGGTATCTTCAAGTCGAGCAGACGCACGGCACGTGAGTGCAGGATATCTGCTAGTCGGGCACTCGCAATTGGGATCTCTTGCTCAATTTTGCGAGGGACGAGTGGGGGGCGAAAGCTTGTAGCATGTAGAATTTTTTGTGCATAGCTACTTATACTGCTTGCACAATCATTTTGCGCAATCATGCTGGCACTCAATTTAATTGATTTTAAAGTTGCCGTCAAACGAAAGTCAGCAAAAGACAAGCTGTGGCCAGCCCAGAAAAAAAAATGGGTCGCAATTGGGGTCGTGGTCGGGGGCGGGGGCGAAGCGTAGGCGGGGCAGAGAAGTGGCCATAAAACAATGGACAGGCATGTGCAGCCGGCAAATGCGTAACAGGTTAGAAGTCCACCACCACCAAACAGAAGACCCAGCGTCGCAAAGCTCTTCAAACTTTTCACGGCAGTTGGGCTAAGGTTTCCCAGTGAAATGGGAGAGGGAGTGTGTGCGGGGGAGGGGGAAGGGAGCTATGGTTTTTGGGCTTGGGTTCGGTTCAGTTTCAGCTCTCCGAACGGTTCGGTCAGGCGGCTCTTGAGTGTTTTCCACCTGAGCTCAAACTTAAGTGGCGAAACTTGATTAAACCGCATCCACACACACACACACACACACACACATGGCCAAAGTTTTGACTTGCATCAGCCAGGTAAGGGCGGGGGAGGGGGAAGTCGGAGAACTGGGAACTGCGGACAGGAATTAAGTTGCGGTTGTGCAGCCAACGACAAAGAGTTGACTTCTCGCATCGTTTTTATGATACACAATGATGCCACAGTTGCAGCTATAGCTATTTCAGATTCCCTATATAACGCTCAATATAGCGGCATATTAACTGATTGCAAGTGTTTGTCACGCATCATTAAAGTCAAGTAGAGTCCATTTCGTCTATTTGGCAGCTCAGGAGTGCAAATGATTCTTGCCTTAAGCATTTCATTTGAACCAAGTCTCAAGGCCAAGGTTTTGGAAATTCCAGGCTTCAAAAAGTCTCTTAAAATTCGAATTAATTTTATTTAATTTTAATATTCTTCATATATTCAAAAAAAATGATTATTTTTGTTTAAAGACATTATAGCTATACATTATATAGAAAAATTATCTTCAGCAGCATCTCCCTTTAAATGTGAATACAAATTAGCTTTAAGTGTGGCCAAATTAGTTGTAGGTGTGGCCAAGTTAGTTTCAAGTGTGGCCAAGTTAGTTTTAAGTGTGACCAAATGCGTTTTAGATGTGGCTGTAATACGCAATTAATAGATTTTAATTCTTTAAAAGCCCCGCACAGGGTATCTCTCGTTCGGGGCTGTGCCCAGGACTTACGCGTTGATAGCAAAGCACAAATATGGTTGGCTGCATGGCTGCTGTGCTCAGTAGGGTTCCAGTGGCAGATCAAGTGCGTATTCCTGCTGCTGCGGCAGCCCGAGCTCCTGCTGCTGGCGCTCCACGCGGGGCAGCTGCTGTGGCACAGCCGGTGGCAGATAGGCGGGGGCTGGCAGTCGGGCTGCCCAAGCTGCGCTGGCCAGCAGCCCGATGAGCGTCAAGAGGGGCAGGGGCAGCAGCATCTTACGAACCAGTCAAGAAACGAACTGGAACCACGGCAGAACTGTTGACTGGTTCCGTGCAGGCAGCTGCTTTTATAGCGTGGCAGAGCTCGCATCTGGGCTTGGCAGACTGACAGAAGCGGGCCCGAAGCCAAGGCCAAGTCGCAGCGCTGCCTACCAAAGTCAACTAATTGAAATTGCAAATTGCGCATTATACCCTGTACGAGAAATGGCTTATAAGGGGTATATTGAAAGCGGGCAAAGGTATGTGACAGGCATATCTAACTGCACATCGTGTATACTTGTGGGTGGGAGTGTGTGTTTACAGGGTATTTACTAGTCATGGGTTTTAATAGTTTGTGTGAGAGTATTTCGTTACTGTTAACAGGGTATCAAGCCGGCAATCACACTGCAGCTCCTCGTTTGCATTAATTACTTAAACATTTGCAAATTAAAAAGTTTTATTTGAGCATATGCAGACTTCAATTATTTAGCGAAGAATTTCATAGCCACTTTTACAGGGTATCTATTTGTCAATCCTCCAACGTTTGCTCACTTGCTGAAGCCTCTTCTTATACGCATTAATTGCCAGCATTTGCATATCATTAGATCTTTTACAGGGTATCTACTCGTCTAGGCAGGCCCGCCCGCCACGTTTGCCCACCTCAGCTGAAGCTTCTTCTTGTTCGCATTAATTGCCAGCATATATTGACACCAATTGTTTATCTAAGTATTTCATTAGATCTTTTACAGGGTATCTACTCGTCAATTACACCGTTTGCCCACCTCAGCTGAATACTTCCTCTCGTTCGCATTAATTGCCAGCACTTGCAGACTCACATTATTTATCTAAGTATTTCGTAACCTCTTTTACAGGGTATCTATCCGTTAATTATACCTCCCACGTTTGCCCACCTCAGCTGAAGCTTCTTCTAGTTCGCATTAATTTGCGGCTCATTTTCCATGCAGTCGACGATCTTATCGGGAATTCGATTCGATCTCTCGACTGCCAGTTAATTTTGGACTCGTAAATTTCCCAGTTTATTTGGTTGGGAGTCGGAATTATTTGCAGCTCTTATACGCTGACGGCCGATGTGGGCGAAGGACTCGGGCCGGCGGGCGTTCGGCTGGCGCATGCGCCTCGCCGCTGGCCAAGGCCGACGAATTGCAGCGTTTCCCGCCAAACTCAGGCGGCTGGGCAAACGTGGGGCGGGGCGGTGCGGGGTGGGCGGCGTTTTTGTTTACCTTTGTTATCAGCGCTTATCAGACGCTCTGACGCCGAACTGACGTCCTGACGAGTATCAAGTGTGTGCCCATTGGTGGGAATCTGTACGGAGCGAAGGGAGGGCGGGGCAGGAGCTTTAGCTGAGGGCTGGGGGCTGGGCTGGGCGACAGGCTCCAGGCTCCAAGCCTCAGGGCTCAGGCCTCGCGACACGCACATCAATTATCCAGCCGGAGTTATTAGAATGCCACGAAATGTGTTGTCCAACTACAGGCGAATGTGCAACATTCTTGTCATTCGCAATGACACGCATTCCATTGCAGCTGGCAACATTTAATGGGCATGCCTAAACATTCATTTGCGTGCATTTGTTTTGGGACTGAATGAGTTACAGCCAACAAATGATGCATTCCACTAGCTATCATTGCCATCATACGCATCATTCGGTTTCTTTCGCATTCCACTGAATGTTGAACTAGTCATTTGTTGTGTTTGCTTTGGCCTGAAGAGCCTGCATTCAAGTGAATTCAACTAGATGTTATCATTTTATTACAATTGAATTTAATGGTTTGAAATTGAATTATGTGAAACGGAATGGATAGGCATTAAATGGATCGGAATGAAGTGGAATAGAATGGGATGGAATGATATAAACAAGCTGATCTTGAGAAACATTATCTATCGATTTCTTTAACATGTTTTTCTTGTAGAATAAGCTTCAGTTGAGCTTAAACTATTTGTACTAAAATTTGAAATCCCAAAATTCTATAAGAAATGATCATTATTATAATTATATGGTGGAAATCAAGCTAAATGGGACCCTACCAAAATCTTAATTATTTCTTCGCCCAAATAATTGAACTGAAAACTTATTTCCCTCTCGGTCAAGAATATTCTTGCATAGAAAAGTTGCATATTGTCAAACAATATCAATTCTTTGGACTCTTCTTTTAAATCTCGATTCATAAATGAAGTCTAGATGGTTATATGTATGATAACATTACAATATCTCTGCAGAATGATGTCTTATCATTAGAAGACACCATAAGTTATCTCTTTCAACTTCGGTACTTACTGTCCCATCTGTATTAAAGGTTCAGCGCATAATCATGGCAGCCGAATGTGTGTAAACACCAAAGCCTAAGGTCATATCTGTAAAAACATTGGAAAATTTCAGTTTCTAGCGCACTTAGGTACCAATATACTCTTTCTATGCATTTTCAATGGGTATTTGGAATTTGAGAAGCATACAGCATTTAATATAGTTGGGAATTATCCAGTCTACAATAATGCCCCATATATACCTTGGGTTGAAAATGGGTAAAAGAGTATATTCATTTTGTGTAAATGTTCGTAGCAGGCAAAAGAATGCGTCTCCGTCTCCATAACGTATACATATTCTTGATCAACATCGATAGTCGAGTCGATCTGGCCATGTCTGTCTGCCGTCCGATTTATGATATAATTTAACTTCTAGTCAGATTTGGTGAGTAAACTTTTATTACTGACTGTAAATAGCTGTTGGACAAAAGATGATTGTGATGTGTCCTATGTTACGGTCTAGATTGACATGTCTAGAAATCAGTTTGTCCGCCCCCCCTATCCTCCTCCCCCCTCCGTTTCCAGCGTCAACCAGCACCTTTTGCTGACTGGACTGAAAACACAAATCGTACATTGTGTGCAACACGATGACAACATTTGTTGCTTGCAACCAACCAGTCGAGTAGCTGGACAGCGGGGGGAATGGAGCACGGAGGGGCAAGGAGGGACAGTTGCCAGTTGCCAGTTGCTCGTCATCCAGTGCCTCGGCTTCCCTCTCTCCCCCCGCCGCTGCCAGGCTGCGAGGCCCCGCAACACTTCCGGCATTTAAGCAAACAAAATATGTAGCATGCAGCCTTGCAACAAGCTGCATGCGGCAGCGAGCAGACAGCCAGCAGCGACCATGTTGGCCCATCCCACTCGCCCCAGTCCATTCGATAGACAGTTGTCGCATTTGTGTGTGCCACTTGCGCCATGTTGCATGCCCCACATGTGTAGGCGGAAAATGCGGCCATGTAGGCTAATGAGTTCGCTTTATGTCCGACTGTCCGACTGTCCGACTCGAGTTGTTGTTGTTCTTCTTCTGCTACTGCTTCTGCTGCTCCTTCTGCTTCTCCTGCTGCTTCTTCTTTGTTGTTTTGTTGCCGGTTAACGAGGCCGCCGCATTCTGCGGCACGTTGCCCGCCCCCGTTAAACAAATGCTTGTGGCGGTGTCATAATGGCAAATATGTATGAAACTAAGGCTACGCTATTTTGTGTTTGGTATTTGGCACACAACCCTGGCATAGGGTTGCCACAAACTCAGCTTCGGCTGTCGGAAACGGAACAGGACTTGGCTGCACATTCAAATGGATAAAGTTGAGCCGACTTCGTTAAAATGGGGCCACAGCCAAATGGGTCAATTAAATCATTCTCGGTGCTTTATGGCGACAACAATTACTGCTTTAAATGTCTGAGAATCGCATAGAGAGGCTCAACGTACAGCAATTTAGCTGACAAAGCTAAGGTAAATGCTTTAAATGTCTGAGAATCGCATACAGAGGCTCAGCGTCCTGGAAAGCTGATGTAAATGCTTTAAGTGTGTGAGAATCGCATAGAGGGGCACAGATTTGAACCTCCAGGCAAAAATAAAAAAAAAATTGGTGGAAAAGGACGTAGATCAATTCAAAGAAGAATGCTTGATCTGGGGAAAACCCAGGTTATACCCTAGTACATTTATAGAAAAACTAGAAGAAATTAGCCGGCGTTGCACGTGTCAAATGGGACTAAGCTAATGCAAGCGGCACCGAAATCGTTTACATATTTCAGAAAGTTACAAAGCGCTTCACGTTGCCAACACGCCTCTTTTTGGTGCATTCAAGAGCTTCCACAATTCCGAAACTCGAGCTTGGGAATATTCCAAAGCAATTGAGGATAGCCTCCCCATTGACTACAATCGGTTTATTAACTGCAACAGGGTGTACACAAATACATGGGTGGGGATTTATTATAAATAATATATTAATTCAGAGAAAGTAACGCCTCAGCCAGATGACACGCAGGCTGATCAGCTCGAGGAGAAAGACAAGGAGCGCGGAGAGAAGCATCATGTGGTAGATGAAGTACAGGCCGCAAAACATCTCCTGCCGTATCGGAGAGACCTCGTGCGAGGCGGGCCCGTAGGGCTCGTGGTGCATGCGGTGCTCAAAGTAGCGATTAATGTGGCCGACAATGCCCGCCGACTGCAGTTGCTTGAGCTTGCGATCGAAAGCGAACTTGAAGATCGAATGACGGCGCAGAAACATGACCAGCTGGTAGAGGTAGATGTGCTCCCGCACATGGGTCAGCCGGCTGTGCTGCCAGTTCAAATGATTGTAATGGGCCAGATTGCCCAGCAGGGCACTCGTCGTGAGACGGGCCCCGTCCTCGGCCGCCTCCAGTTCCTCGAATCGCCGCAGATAGTTGAACGTGCGCAGCTGCGTGCGATGCCGCGGAAAGTAGTCGACATAGTCCGAGGACAAATACTGGTAATCCCCCTCGAGCAGCTCGGCAATGTGCTCGGGCACCGGCGGATAGTAGGGCAGCCGGAATACATCGTACAGCTTGCCCTGGTAGGCGACACGCTGCACCAGGGCGAGCAGCAGCCAGGCGCCCAGGTAGCAGCGCACAGGACCCGCTCGCGGTATGGCCGGCGCCTCCAGCGGATTACCGAGCAGCGTGGTATGGACGCGCAGAGCACACGCCGCCAGATCGAAGTAGCCGCTGCGCCGGCGCCAGGCCCACTGCAGCAGCAGGACGGCGAGGCAGCTGAGGATTAGGGCCAGCCAAACGGTGCCGCAAAAGGGCTGCACCAGCTGATTGACCGCGCCCATATAGTGATCCGTGCGCACCACAAACACCAGAGCGCTCTGATGGTACGAGCTGGTCGTCGAGAAGCGTTCCCGATGCAAATGGGAGGCGCTCAGCGCGCCGATGGCCACCGAGGAGTTGCCCACGCCCAGCTGATGGAAGCAGTCGTCGGCGCTGTAACTATAGCTGTGCTCCAGCGTCTTTTTCTCGCACGGCGGCAGCAGACGCAGCCGGAACTTGAAGATCGCGGCCAGCATCTTGAGCAGCTCCCCATCGACGCCCGTCAGCCGCCACGTCTCCAGCCGCTGTTGCGGATCCTCCCGATCTCCGGTGAACATCACAAACGGCGGCAGCGGATACCAGCTGACGGTCAGCGGGCAACCGTAGAAGCTGCGCAGCGCACGCCCAAAGAGATGACCCCGCGACAGCAGCTGGCCCTGCGCATAGCGATTGACCAGCTCCGGCGTAATGGATACATTGCAGTCGGGCGCGTACAGTCGATAGCCATACAAGTGCACCACACTGGGATCCGCTGACTCCACCAGGACCACGGCGTTCAGCACGTGAAAGCGGAGGCATTTCGTGAAGATGTCGTACAGACCCGCCAGCAGCGCCTGCTCCTCCTGCACGCGCCAGCTGAGCAAAATCAGGAAATTGAACTCGCGATCGAACAGAGTTGTGGCGAATTCAAAGTGAAGCGCGCGGAACGCTTGCGGCGTGTCCACCAGGAACAGGATATGATCGCGCGGCTGCTCGATGGGCTTGTCCTGCAGCAGCTGCACGGCCACCCGCTCGTTCAGCCGCCGCAGCAGATAGGTCAGGGCGCGGCGCTGGTAGCGATGCTCCGCATCCGAGCGCGACAGCTCCATGATGGACAGCGCATTGAAACGCGGACCCACCGAGCTCTCCAGCACGTGCAGCGCGGCGTTCACCAGCTCCGAGGGACGATACTCGTCCACAGGCTGCACTGCACCCAAACAGAGCGCCAGCTGGCAAAGCAGCCACAGCCAGACCAGCAGCAACATTTGACGGCGACAAGCGAACAACTCCAACTGCAGATCCCGTTCAGAACTGGGAACCAGCCACAGCCCCAGCTAATTCCATTAATGGACGGGCGGCTGGGCAGATGGGGGTGTAGTCCATTTAATTAGCTTCAAGTGAGCGCATCTATTTCAAAGATAAGCCAGATACTAGATAGTGGAAATGGCAAGCGAAGCTAGATAAAGGTTTAAGCAATTGAGCTTAACGAACTAGTTTCCAACTGGTTCCAGCTGGAGGATGGAGGTCAGGAAGGGAATGTGCTGATATTGGAAACAAAACAAGCGTTCAATTCGTGCCTTTGGCAGAGTAGGCTCCAGGTGAACCAGATCGTGAGACTGATCTAGTTCAGCTCACTGATCTAGCTTACATCCTTTGGAAGGGAGAAATATGTGGCAACATAGGCTAACGCCTAACAATGCTAATAGAGAACCATTGCCGGAACTAGTTCGCAACTGGTTCCAGTTCATCGTTGAAGTTTAGGAAGGCAAATGTGCTGGTTTTCATAACAGCAGGTTCCAGGTGAACCAGATCGTGACACTGAACTAGTTCAATTTACTGAAAAGTAGTTCAACTCCTAGCTGGAAGTAGTTCAGAACTGGTTCTAAGTCAGACATTCTACTTCTAACGATCCTCATCTGTTTTAATCCTTCGAAATATACAGGAAATAGCAGACATATAAAAAAAATGGATAGATATGGTAACGCCTTTGCCGTGTGGCACAGTGTGGCAACTCTTGCGCTTAATTTCACTTCTGGCTTACTTCTTTTTACATGCTCGAATCAGTTCTCTTAGTTCTTTCGATCCTCAACTGTTAGATCCCATTGAATAATGGAGAAAATAGAACATGGATAGATATGGCAACGCCGTTGCCATGTGGCACAGTGTGGCAACTTTTGTGCGTAATTGCACACAACCGACTTCTGACTTTTGACTCACATTTCTCGAGTTTCGAGTTTTTAGTTTCGAGTTTTGAGTTTTGAATTTTGCAAGCTGCACGCATTTATTTCCATTCCATTTCCATTTCGTATTTTCGCTGGCAAATGGGCCCAGCTCCCTCTCAGCCAGGCTCATAATTGCCAGCGCAAGTTTCACACACACACACACACACATATGTGACTGCCTGTGTGTGTGTGTGTGTGTGCATTTGCATTTTGAACTTGTGGATTAAGGGGGAAAGGGGAGGGGGGACAGCAGTTAAAAAACTTTTTGGTGACTTTCTTTTTGGCGGCAGCAAAAAACTTTTAATTTAGCAACTTTTTTGACTTGCGACGACGACTTTGACTATTTATTTATATGTGTTTATGCATATGTGTGTGTGTGTGTGTGCGTGGGTGTGCGTGTGTGTGTGTGTGCCTGGCAGTTGTCATCTTATTAAGCAAATTATTGGCATTGCGGGTTATGTGAGCTTGCAGACAGCGGCAAAAACCTCGTCACGCCAAATATTTGGCAAACGTTTTAAGGCCAAATTCACTCGGGGCATATTGATTCGATCATGAAACATGCAAACCAAGGAATAAAAGTGAACAAGACTCCAATTCGAACCAGTTCGAATCTGCAGTTTTCTACACATTTTGTTCATATGAATCGCATCCTAAACGGAACCAGTTCATCAAGAAACAGCTCAAGCGTAACCCGAAGAGAGCATGAATAAGTCGGGCACACTTTTGGCTTGCGAACTGAATCCCAGGCAAGGTTGCTGGTTCAAATCATATTTTTCACCGGTCTTGAAATATTTAAAAAAGAATACAAATGAATCAATTTCTAAGCCAAATAATATGTCTGATAAAGCTTCCATGGAAACAAGCGAACAACAATTGAGTTCTTGTTTCAATTTCAACATTTGCCTTCACTCACTTGCATTTCTTTACAAAGCTTGGTAACTACGGTGGGCACTCGATAAAAAGAGCGTTCATTACAATTATTGTCATGCGAAATTCGAATGGGCCTTGTCATAAATCTATCACGGAATGTAAAAAGCATAGACGGGAACATCTCCGACCCCATGTGAGTATATATAATCCTGTTCGATATCAACACCCTGAGCCGTTATAGCCATGTTCCCCTGTCCGTCTGTGTGTCTGTTTCTAAGCGAACGGTTCGCTCAGTTTTATTTGCTTGTTCGTTTGTGATTCGCCTGAAGGGTATTTGGGGTGCGGCTTGTTGAAATGAATGTTTTTATCAATTTCGTGTTAACAAAATAAATGTTGCTGCCTGCGCTTTTTGCTCGCCTTTTGTTTATCAAATGTGCACATTAATTACGCAACCACAAGCACACGCATGTGTGTGTGTGTGTGTCCGTGTGTCCGTGTGTGTGTGTGTAGGGCATGTGCATTCATGCATGTCACCTCCCGCCCGCCTCCCCGCCCACCTTCAGCGACGCCCTTCGATGGCCGCTGCAAACATATCGTTTTGGCCGGACGGCGCATTTGCATTTATATGCGCATATCCTTTGTGCCCAAAGGATATTACATTTTTCCACTTGAAGCATTTTTCGTGCATTTAATGAAATTTTTAATTTTTATGCGCGCTGCAGCTCCACAGGGTGAAGGGGGGCAGGAAGGGGGGTAGATACGGCGGGCACTCGCTACAATTGCCGCTGTCCAAAGCTCGAGCCAATCCCAAAGCGCAAAGATAAAACAAATACGAGTGGGAAGTAGAAAGTGGGGCCTGCTCGACTAATAGATACCCTAAGCCCAGGCTGCAGCTACAAGCATTCCAGATACCTTTCCGGATGTGCTTCTTCTTCTTAGAGTGCGATCTTTACGAAACTTTCAGGGCTTGAATATGGCATATTAAAATCTCTACAAGGCTTTATTTCTTTAAAATTAGGGTTTTTTCAATTTCGTGGGGATACGGGGGACGGTAACTAGCTCTCTTATTCAAGATATCGAATAGAACATAACGCACACTCTTTCTGCTTATGATAAAGAATACTTCATATTTCGAATTGCAGATCTCGAGATCCATGCACTTGCTTGGCTAACATGTCGAGATCAACCCAGCTCCACGCTCTGCTCGAGAATTGAAGTCAGCCCGTTGCAAAGATTCGCACAAAATCATCATACCCTTGCTGGGCACTTGCAATGGGTACGGGATGTAAAAATTGCGGCTCTTTACAGCTTGTATCTCTCTGACCGACCCAACCTACCCTCTCCCCCTCCTGGCCATTTGTCGCCACCCCGCTAGCGTACCCAAGATGCAACTGCAACCGCAGCAGCGCGCTTTGGGCACGACCCAAGCAAAGCTCGACTAAAACATACCCTGTAGCGCTGAGAAAACAGCTGAACATTTATTACAAAAAATATTCAATATGAAAGTATGTCAATAATTTATTTGGAACTGTTTTATTATAAATGAGGTCAACCAGGGTTCGAACCCCCCTTTTCAAAGCTGGTTGTGCGAAAAAATAGCTGCTGAACAGTTGATCATGATCGAAATGTGAATAACACCTGCTAATTATGTAAATTTAAGTAACAGCCACTTAACAGCTCTTAATAATCGAAAACTTACAGCCATTTAAAAGCTGTTAATGATCGAAATGAATTTAACAGCTGGTTAACAGCTTAAATCAAAATGTAAGTAACAGCTCCTTAGCATCTGTCAATGATCGAAATGTCAAAAACAGCCGCTTAACAGCTGTTAACGTTCGAAATGTGAGCAAGTCTGTTAATAAGAAAATGTTATTTTCATCCCAGTTTATCCCAGACAGTTTAACAGTTCCCACAGCGTGCAACTCTTTAATTATAGGGTATAACAAGTAGATTGGCCCTCAGGGCTGAGACAGCGTTGTTATATTATATAGCCGCAGCTGAGTTGCATTTGGGTGTGGGCTCGCTTTCGGGCTATGCGGCTGCGTTTGTGATGGACACAGAGCACTAGAAACCGACGAGGCATCCAACTGAATGTTATTCCGGCTGATTTTATTGCTTTTGCTGTGGCTTCTGCTGAACACAAGCAAAAATTGCAACAATCTCTTCAGCTATGATTCATTATGCATAGCATTAAGTCGATTGACAAGACAGTTGAATATTATTTAAAAAAAAAAACCTTCACCCAAGCTATGTATTTCTAACTTAAGCACTTGCCTATAAAGTTTCTCTTTGCAGTAAAAGTAACTGAGCCGAGCTCTTGACTTAATCCAACAGTTTAAGAGTTTATCTGCCTGGTAAATAGTTGACATGCAGTTATCAGGCAGCACAGCAAAGCGGCACTTTTCGAATGGTGCTGCCGGCTGGCTGTTGGAGTGCTGCCAGATGTGTAAAAATCAATTGGCGCGTGGCAACGTTGTAGACAAACTACATGTCAAATATTTACCAGGTAGATAAGCTTCCTGCAAAGCTCAAGAAGTCTTCAATTAGGAAGATTTGTTAGAAACTGCACAAACTTATCGAAAATCGAAACATATCGAAAACACAAAAGAAAATCCACTTATGCATATTTTCCACTCATAACTTAATCTGAAGACCATATGCTGATGGTGCTGGAAAACCCAATTAAATTGTATGCCACATGCTTGAGCAGCTGCAGAAGTAAGGCAAAAGGATAAGGTAAACCAGGGGCGGGGTCGAAATGTGGAGGGGGGCCAACGATATGATATGGCCATAAGTCAACTATCTGGAAGAGTTGAGAGAGGGGAGGGGCGGCTGCTTGCCCGCCAAGTTGTAGCCAAAGTTCAAGTTTGAAAAGGGGTGAGGGGAGGGGGAAAGGGGCTTCGGCTTCATTTCTGTACATAAATTAAAAATGACAAGGATATGCGGGCAGGACACGCGGCAGCAATGTGTAACCCAAAGCGCTCGCAACAAGTTGCAAGTTTCTACCTCGAGTCTAGTGTGTGTGTGTGTGTGTGTGTGTGTGAGTATGTGTGTGGCATATGAGAGCTGAAAGCCAAGCCCCACGCCTAGTCGAATCCTTTGTCCAACCCCTGCCTCAACCCTTTAGGCATTCACCTGGCAGCGCGTTGAGAAAATTTCTACAAATTCAGCGAAAAGTATTTTTTCCACCTTAAAAAACTGCCACGCAAGGTAAAGTGTGCGGAGGGGGGGATGGGTGAGGTAGCAAGGGGAGATGGAGGCATGCTTTTGGACTCTATGAAGGGGTTGCTTGGGGCTAGGGAGAGAACGCGAGAAATGATTTATGAATGCAAAAAGTTTTTGGCCCACAACTTTTGCGGAACCGTTTGGTTAGCAGCGGCGCCGCCTACGCCTGCCACACGATACCCTGTAATAATTGCAAGTAACTCGAAAAAGAAAAGGGGTATATTGCATTAAGGCAAGCATAAGGCACATATATATACCATATGAATCTATATACTGAAAAGCTTATACTTATATCGATTGTTTGCCCTTTTCGACCAAATCGATAAATATCGATTTTCAGCACTTGTTTTTTCATAATATCTCAAAGATTATAAGAGCTAAGTGTATCAAATTTTACACTCATGCAGGCTCTCGTTAAGTTAACATAATTTTATATTTCGTATACGCTTCAAAGTTCCGACCCTAATTAAAATGAAAATTAATAAATCAAACTTATACCTAAAACCTTAAAATTGACTTTTGCGTATTTGAAATATGATGATTTCTTGTCGATATCGGCATAACTCGAAAAGTATCTGAGCTGCAACAATCAAACTTGGCCAACAGATTCAGAGATAGGCAGATAGTTGCTGGTATAGAGGTTTAGAGGGATGCTTGACGCTGAGCTTAGGGTATCTGCTAGTCGAGCAGTGTCGACTAGAGTACGCTTCCTTGTTGTTATTCTTGTTTTTGTCAGTTGCGACATGGCCAGCTTCATGTTACGCACACACACACACACCCACGCACACACACACACAACCACGCACACACACACACACATGCACACACACCTCCACACACATTCACACACACAAAGACGAGAAGGCACACACATGCGAGCAGCCGCTTAATGGAATTATAAAAATGTTAACTTCAGCAGAAATTCAAACATTGCCTCACTTCGAGTGTGAGCGTGTGTGTGCTTGTGTGTGTGTGTTGTGTGTGTGTGTGTGTGTATTGGCAACTAACCTTTTTATACGATTTCAGTTATAATTTTGTTTAACATTCAAAGTGGCTTTGTTTGCAGCCGCGTGAAGCGCGGGGGCGGGGTCGGAGGTCATGTGGCATGGGGCATGGGGCTTTGGGGCGCAACACTTTTAACTATTTCCATCAACTGTCTAAAACAAAAATATTTGCATGACTTTTTGGGCCGAGCGACCAAAATAATAAAATGAAAAGCAAAAAAGGAACAGAACAAAAAGCCCGGGGCCAAAGGCCAAAGGGTAGAAAGATTTGGTTAGTTTCAAGGAGGACTCAAAAAGTTGAAGGGAATACAAATAAAAGTAACCATAAATTAGCATTAAAATAATTATGATTAGTTCAATTATTGAAAGGCTACACGAGGCGCCGCCATCTGATGTCTCCATCTCTGTGGAAGCGCAAGCTCCCAAAAGCCTTCAGAACTGAAAAGGTTAAGGCTCAAGGAAAGATGCTGAGAAATAACATATCAAGTATACGCCAGATAACACATGTAATGGGATGGTTCTCATATAGAAATCCTCGAATTGAATTCTATAGAAGCAACTCATATGTATGCTGGTGAATTGTAGGAAAATTTAAAATCTCTATTTTTGAAGAATTATAGGTGAACTAGAAGTTTAATCCGCTAAAATAAATACTTACTGTTGAATTTGAGCCAGCGACTTCGCTTGCTAGTTCAACGCTCAGTTATGTGAGCTAGGATCTTGACGGCACGCTAGAAGAGCACATTTCTAGGCCTTCGATTGATGAGCGACATTTTCAACCCGCACTTTCAGAGAATTCCGTCCAAGTGCTCACTTTAGAGCCAAAGAAAAGCTTTAGTAGGAATTTCAGCTTCCTTCTTAAGGTTTGGGCTACACGTAGATCATGAATGAAGCAAACTCTGTATATATAGACTAAAAACATAAACCATAGACAAGTCCCAAGCCTGAGTTTGAAGCCATAAACCAGCTCGTTAAGTTGCCCGAGCGAGGCGTATTTGTTGTGGACAACTTATCTGGAAATGCTGCAAATATAAATCCCTTAAGTATATTATCTTCAAAATCCATCAAGTTGAAAGCAATTACTTTTGTCAAGCCAACTCGAGAGTCGTCCTCAGTGTCTACCCCTCGCTCTCATCCTGGAGCGATTCTGATTGTTTTTCACTCGTATTTCCGTATCGCTTGAAAAATTAAAACAAAGCACAGGTCCAAAACGTCGACCTCGAGCCTGAAGCAACTGCTGCAACTGCAGACGCAGAGCCTGCACTAAGGGCAGGGGCGTAGGCAACGGGGCAACGGGGTAACGTGTGCAACGGGGCATCGGGGCGACCGTGGAGGCAGCCAATCCAATATACTTTTCAAAGCAAATACACAGCTTGAAGCGCGCGTCGAGCGGCTGGTCCAAATCGAAAGCAGAGCAGCAGCCAATCTAGTGCCAAAGAGCCGCCAAAATGAAAAATGAAAAGCGAAAAAAGCCAGCGCCAAGCGAACGTATGTGTTTGGCTAATACCCTGTAACTGGTAATGATATGCAGACTATCGATTCGCCTTGGAGATCAGCTGAATCTTTTGGTAAGGTAGGTAGTGTATACCTTTAAGTGCACACCAAAGTTCATAATCGTTATACTTATAGTTCCCGAGTTATAGAGGTGCATACCAGACCGGGTAGAATTGACTTCCTTATATGGAGGAATTCCATATTCGACTAGATGCATATCCTTTCCGGGCACACTTGTCTTCTTCTAGCTGCCGTTGCTACCCCATGGAGTAATTGTGCCAATTACAGGGTATCTAAAATCAACCACACACTGTAATAGAAATGGACTACGGCTGCCGCCACAGCTGCTGATGTGTCTTATCTTGTCTGCAGCGACTGCGACTGCGACGCCAGCGTCGACGTCGTCGTCGTCGTCGCCGTCGTCGACGACGTCAGCGTTGGCGCATCCTGAAGGTTTTTATCTTGGCGTCATGTTGATGTTTGTCGGAAACTTGATTATTTTCGCTGCTTTCTTATTGCGCCTTTTTTTGCAATTTCTATACCCTGTTCACGGAGTCCAAAAGAGGTATATGCGCTGGATGAAAGCTGAGTTACTCGACTGAACGCCACGGCCACGCCCACGCTCGCCCGGTGGCCAGATTGCCAGGTGGCAATAGTTCATGGCTCAATGGCTCAAACGGGTTTCTATGGACTGATTATAGCCAGAGTATTTCCTTGTCGGTTAGATCCGACTGCCTATTGAGTACCCGATATGCTCCGAACCCCTTGGAAATGGTTGACAAAAAAGGGCATTATGTTTTTGTTCGAATTGAGTTTATACTAGATCTAGATCTAGATCGGGTAGGGGAAGCTCTGCGTCTATCTAGCCATGCCCACCTATTTGTCTATCTCGGAAACTAAAAAAGCTAGGGACTTGATAATCGTCTACCATATCATTCGATACTTTATCGTTTTTGTTCTGTCGATGAATATCGATTTTAAGAAGTGTTTTTTTAGATTTATTCCGAAACCAACAAACGACGTGTAGCTTGAAAACGTTTCTCTTCTTAGAAACCTCTCCATTGTGCTTACTATCGTTTTCACACTATCGATAATTATCGATTTTGAGACCTGTTATCTTAGACATAGCTCGCAAACAACAAACGACGCGCATTTTAAGAGTATTTCACATGTTAAAAACTTCCTCTCCAATGTGTTAAGTATTTTCTTTCAATAGCTTATAATTTTTATACTATCGAATATTATTGAATGTTTTAACTATTTGAGTTGGGGCTTTGAGAAAATGCTGGAATGCTTGTAACGGCGGCTGGGCGTTCAGTGCAGGGTATCTACTAGTCGAGCACGCTCGACTTAAGCACTCGAAACTTATTTTTTATATATTTTTGTTGGCCCATGCCACATGTTGTGTGTGTGTGTGTGTGTGTGTGTTGATGTGTGTGTGTGCGGCTCCGGACTGAAGATGTTTGTGCGGCGCCCGCAGCGTACAAGCAGCGGAAGCAGGCAGCAGCAGGAGGGGGCGTGATAGTGGGCGGGGCTTGGATTAGCCCCAAATGTGTTGTATGTGTGTGTGGCAAAAAGAGTTCTCGCAGCTTGTGTGTGTGCGTGTGTGTGTGTGGAACTTCAATGTAAATGCAACTTTAAGTCGAAGCATTTGCCGCAAAACAAAAGGCCTTGTGGCAAGTTGTGCTGTGTCTTCTTCTTGTGCTTGTTTTGGTTGTTGTTGTTGTTGTTGTTTGACAAACAAGCAGAGCGCATAAGTAAAATAAGTTGTAATAAGAGCAGTTAACAACATGGACTAAGCCCGAAAAAGAGTAGCACACAAACACACACACACACACACACAGAGCGAAACATGAGCAAGATGAAGTCTTCTAGCACCTGCCCACACACACTCACACACACGCAAACACACATAAGCCAAAAGGCATGACAAGCACATGACTTTGGCAGAGGCAATGGGCAAGGGGCACGCAACGCAACGCAAGGCAAGGCAAGGCAGCGGAAACGTCGCACAAGGCACTGACAACTCCTTTAAAATGTAGTTACTGTTGTTATTATTCAACCTTAATGAACTTAACAAGACGACAAGGACGAGGTGGAGGAGCAGCAAGAGGAAGAGGAGGACATGCCGGCAGCAGAGCCAGAAAAACAGGAGCAGCACCTACTGCCAGGACATGCCGGGACAAGCCAGGCCAGGCCAGGACATGCCGGGCCGGGCCGGGCCGGGCCAGGACATGCCAGGCAGCAGGAGCTGCACTTGGACAAGCACCAACAAAACAGTCGAAAGCAGAGACGAAAGCCAGACAAACAGACAGACAGACAGACAGAAAGAAAGAAAGACACATACGTTATGCAGCTCGGCTGTGTGTGTGTGTGTGCGTGTGTGTGTGTGTGACAAGGAGTTTCTTGTTCATGTCGCAGGAAAATTTTTCGCTCAATGGCGCAGGGTCACGTAACTCAAATAAAGCGCCAAACGTACCTAAAGCCAAACCAAACCGCCAACAAAAATACGAAAAATAAAAAATATACAAAAAATCGAAAAAACAAAAAAAGAAATGTTATATGTTATATATACATATATAGCTTATAAAACTTGTGCCAAGTTAAGCAAATTAAAAATATGTGTGGCATTTATTGAACAGAAACTTCAAAGTTAACAAACTCAAGCTGAACGAAAAACATTAAAGAAAAAATGAAGGAGAGAAGAGGCTCCAGACGGGAGTTGCCGACTAGGGGATACCCTGAACCCCCCGCTTCTAGAAAGTTACCTGATCTATTTATGCTATTGTGGAAGAGCTTCATGTCAAGTTTGTTGATAATGGGTATTAAAAAACCAAGAGATTTGCTCAAAAATCTATATCGATTTTTATCGATTACTCGGAGACGAGGCAAGTTATCGATAATCGAAAATTATCATTTCAGCTAATGCAGCTGAGAATTTTAAATCCAAATATCCAGCAAAAAAACATCACAGTTAAAATTGACGGCGAGATTTTAAGTTTAAGAAGGATCGTGAAAGTAAAAATACGTAAGCCGATCTTTCAAATTGTTTAATCTCTATCTTTAAAACTGTTAGAACGTCAGACTGACTGACCGACTGATTGACTGACTGACCGATTGGTCATCATACTATTACAACTATTACAATGTGTGCATATTGGTTTGCATGTATTTGAATATGTGTGCATATTGAGCTGAGCTGATAACGTATTTATAAATATTGCTCTTCTACGCGATTCTCACTAATTCAAGTCAGGTTCAGCAAATAAGCTGTATTTTAACAAACAATTTTTTTGCCTTTCTTTCAGTAATGTTAACGTTAAGACGGGGTTGGAAAAATCGCGAAATATATTTGTATGAAACTCTTTTGTTTACCATCCGATCGGCCATAAACTTATTTTCAAAAGATCTTTGAAAGATCAGAACAACATTTTTCTTGGTCAAAATTCATGTGAAAATGATACCCTCAAATATCCTATATAGATGTAGGTCATAATTATCTACCCACATTACTTTTGCTTATGTCATCCGATTTTCCGGAGATTTGTTTCCGTTTCATAGCTTGGCCTCTAGATCTAGGTTATAAAAACTTATTCTCTCATATCTGGAGAAGATCCCAAGAAAATTGTTTACATTTTTTGCCCAAAATTTGATTACTTCAGAAGTGAATAAAGACTTCACATGAAACATGTGCTTGCGCCCAGCGAGCATATGACGCGAACTGTTCCCAGTATTAGTTGAGAGTATAAGAGTTGGTTGGTTGCCTCAGGAGAGTATTGTCCTCGTGTCCCTGTTGTCCTCGTCTGCATAAAAGGCAGCCACAGCCGCAAAAGTGCCGACAGTCGGCTGTTGGCCACCAACAAAGTCGGCTACGCGCTGCTCACCAAGTTTTGACAAAAATCAACTCGAAAACAAGCTGAAAATATATGAAAATGGCAATACTCAAAGTCAGTTAACAGCAGCAATGTTAAAGTGACATTAACATTAAGTGTTCAGAATGTTAACAGAAAACTGTTAACTTTTGAAGAACGATATATGCACATCAACTGGTTGTACTTTATACAAATGTAGATCTAAGTTTATGAACAACTCTCATTAACACAGCGACCTTATCCTTTTCTTTTCTGTTAACATTCTGCACTCTAGCCAATATTTGCTGCTATTTTTAGCAGAGCAAACAATTATTAACATTAGCTAACTAGGAAATATTCTCATTACGGTTAAGTTACATTAAAGTAATTGCTTACTAACAAAATACTTTTTTTAACTTCATACATTTGCGTTTTGAGCAGCCCAACAAATACTGTAAAGTGTGAAAGCCAGAGAGTGTTCATCTCAGGAGCAGGACATAGAATGAGAAGACTTTAATATAATGTTCTAGAAGTTATTTTAGCTGCCCATATTCCTGCCTTTGCCATTCGTTTCCATTTCCACACAGATCAATCAAAGTCTATTGTAAAATATTAAAATAAGGCCAGCAGGCTTTCATTTTTAAGATTTTTACACATTTTCTACATCTTTCTTAACTCAAAGAGTTTGAGCATCAATCAGTTACACAGTCAATCAGTCAGTCAGTCAATCAGACAGTCGACTAGTCAGTCAATCAATCAGTTGGTCATTAATGTAATCAGTCAGCCAGTCAATTAGTTAGCTCAGTCAGTTAATATGCTTAGTCAACTAGTCCATCAATCAGTAAGTCAGCTAATCAATCAATCATTCAGTCAGTCAATTGGTTATCTATATAATCATTCACTCAGATGGTCAGTCAACTAGTCAATTAACATGTTAGTTAATCAGTTAGTCAAACAGTCTTTCAATCAATCAGTCTGCCAATCCCTCCGTCAATTAGTACGCAAGTCCATCAGTTAAGAAGATTATTACTCATTGAGTCGAAAAGTGATTCAGCTCATATTTCAATCAGTCAATCAATCATCCACATAATTAGCCAGTTAGTCAGAGCCGACAGTTATGATTATGTAGATGATATGTTTATTATCTAGTTAGCTTATTGTTTAAAACTCGAACATGTACTAACAACAATCGTAATTTTTTAATTGATTTTCCCATTGCTCGTACATTTATGAGCTCATTTCAATCAACGAATTGTTGGAATATTTATGGAGTTACAAGTACGCGTAACGAGCGAAACAAGTTTTGATTAACATTGCGCTGGTTGTGTAATTGTTGTTGCTACCCTCAAACGAAACGGAAATGTGTTTGCAACCAGAAGATGCACAGCATTTCCATCAACATACGCTGCGTCAATCGCGAGCAACGTTAAGTTGGCCGCAAGCGATTTTACTGTTATTAAATTTATTTATTGAAAGCGCGGGGCGGGGTGCTATTCGAGCGTTTTATGTTTAGGTCATCGATATGCAAATTGATTGACAGGCACACCGCTGCCCCCCCTCCCCTACCACCCTGTTTCCCCGCTGCCCCTGCTTCTGCTGCTGCTGCTGCTCATGCAGATGCCAATGCGAATTGTGAATTCAATCCAATTCAATTCGTTTCAATTCTCGCAGCTGCTGCTGCTGGCGCATTGTATTTTTGTGCAGCTTGTTGGCCATTGTATTTGATTTCTATATGCCACACGCCCACACACACACGCACACACACACACACACACACATGCACATCTAGAGCATGTGCGTGAAGTGGCCAGCGATTCGTGATTGGACGAGAAATCGCTTCCCTTTTGGCTTCCCTTTGGCTCCTGCTGCTGTGGCCCGTTTGACATAATTAATTGTAACACGGCACAATTACGATGCCCGTTACCAGCCCGCCAGCCCGCCAGCCCGTACTCAACCACGTGACCCCTTTCGCCCTCCCCCTCGTCGCATCCGTTAGAACGTGGGCAGGACAATAAGGATATACATTTTAATTAAAGCACCTCGAGCCAACTAATTACATTCCCAGAACCAAATGCGATGCAGACGCTTGCGCGCGTATGAATGCGAGTGTGTGTGCAAGTATGTCTGTGTGTGTGTGCGTGTGTGCGTGTATTAGTGTGTGTAACAAAGGCCAGCAAGTGACCCATTTGCGTCTGTATGTGTGTGGGTGTGTGTGAGTGTAGTTTGTTGTCAAATGCCCTTGAGCGGCTTCTTTCATTGTCTACGTTAATATATATATGTATGAGTGTGTGCGTGTGTGTGTGTGTGTGTGTGTGTGACACATGCGTATGTGTGCGACAACATGAAATGCCAAAGTTTAACACACTTTGCAGCGCAAACATTATTTATACGCAGGTGCTAAGCTATCGATAACTATCGATAACTATCGATAAATATCCAAATTGTTTGCTAGCAAGCGATTGCTGAATGAAAATCAAATGTGGGAGAGAACAACAATTGATTTTAATTGTTAGATATATTGAGCACATGGTTCACTTGCACAACTGTTCCATTCCACACGTTCCAAGGCGAGCCATTGTTGTGACCGTAACGTAATAGACAACCGAAAGGGACTTAGACATTTTTAATATGTAAATTGAGCACACGTTCACTTGCACATGTGTTTCATTTCCATACGTTCCAAAAGGAGGATTAGTAAATAGTTTACCATAGATATATTGAGTACATGTTTATACAACTGTTCCATTCCACACGTTCCACTTAATGAACAGTTACAATCAATAACGACTTAAATGCATTTTCCATAGGCTTATTTAGCTCTTTTGTTTCATTCCACACGTTCCATTGTCTGTCATATTCGTTTGTAGTAGACTATTCAACGCATTCGCTGCTTAACTCTTTAACCCCCCCCCCTCCCCCTTCCAGCCAAACAAAGCATCTCCCCCGCCCCTGCCACTGCCCCTGCCCCTGCCCGTGCCCCTGCCCTCTGGATACCTTTAACTTTCAAGCTATTTGCAGCCCATTCAAGTCCAAAGGACCCAAATAATTGTCTTTGCGGGCATTATGTTTATGTTAATCGTTGTCGTTTTTGTTGTTGCTGCTGTTGTTTTCATTACTAATTGTTCAATGATAGGCGTCGTGGGTAAGAAGCAGCATCAGACGCTGCTGCAGATGATGAAGAAGAAGAAGAAGCAGTAGCAGCTGCCAAGGATCAAGCCCCAAAATGGAATCCCTTTTCCAACGTTCATTTAATGCCGTTAACATGACACTTGAGGCTTAACCCTTAGGCAATGGCCGCATCCTCAATCCTTTCACCCACTTCCCAGTGCAAACCCTTGCCACGCCCCCTACCCCCCGCCCCCCTTGAAGTCTGCTGCTAAAATGTGTTAAACCATTAAATGAAATTGAAATTCTTGGCAGGAAGTTTACTTGATTATCCTGTCGCCAATAATTAAATGTTGTCGCAACAAGTTGCCGCAGCCCAGGCTAACGACAAGCACAATACCAAGCACCGCAAGGGGGGCGGGGGAAGGGGCTTGCCCCTTTTTTTATGCCAGAGCCTGCGGCAAGGACTCGTAGGCCGCGCTGGCGCGTTATAAATAGTACTCATTAAAATATTTTAATTTACTTGCAAGGCGATTACAGCCAACCAGGGCGGGGGGCGGGGGCGGGGTTGGTTGTTCGCCAGGGGGAGAGGGGGTAGGGGGGTCTGTATAGGGGTTAGACGCACAAAATTAATGCTCAACACATTTTTCGGCACATTGCGAAAAGCGAAAGTTGTTGCGTTTTGTCAAGGATTTGACAAAATAATTGGTTATATCAACTGACACCGCAAAGTGTGGCAAAGGGGGGGGCGGGGTGCTGTAGCTGCTGGAGGAGTGGGGGTAGGGTGTTGACAGCTAAGCGCTGTCTATCTGTCTGTGTGTGTGTCTGTCTGTGTGTGTGTGTGTGTGTGTGTGTGTGTGTGTGTGTGTGTGTGCAAATTACCCTGAGAATGTCATCAAGTCAATTTGCAAAATGAGAAAAGTAATCAACGCCAGCGTTAACCGAAACCCAAACTCCCAATATTCACACCCCCCCCCCCTCCCTTCCCCTCCCACTCACCAGCAGCTCGCCCCTCGCCCCTCGCCCGCCGCTTCTAAGCGCTAAAGCGACGCCAAGACAAACAAACAAAACGCAGAAAAGTGCTTAAAATTTAAATCACTTCAGACCAAAAGCGTCACAATACAAATCCACACACACACACACACACACACACACCCCGCACCCTCGCACACACACAATCACAATATATAAATTATATTTTGAGGGTAAATAAAACACTTAACGCCCTTTTAGCGGTTGACACCCGCGCCACACACCCCTCCGCCCCTCCGCCCCGCCGACCGTCCCCCGCTGAGCCAGCGCAGTTACCCAAAAGCAAACTCCGGACACGCTCTGTTAACGGCGCGTCCTTGCGCCAGGATTCGCAGTCAAAAAATATATAAAAAATAAGAGAAACATTCTCTAGTCGACTAGAATATACCCTGCAGCCAGCGAAAAGCTGCCATGAGTACAATCCAGCTGGGCTAATTATTGCAGCCTCCTTACTAAGTTAGACAAAAATTCAATCTCAAGTAACTTCGAGTCTTCTGGGCCGTTCTTTGAAAAATACTCAGGGCTTGAGAAAGGCATACGGTAGGGTGTATATACCAAAGGTCAAGGCTCTAACTTCAAATCACAGAAACGGGGAGAGATATCCAAAAAAACTCAATACTCCTGACCTGCGTATGCTATACTATAAACTACATATAATGTTGTATGCATCTATCTCTTAACTAACTTACTTAAAACTACATACCATTTTTCGTGTATCTTATAAGCCTCAAAGTCTAACTAAAAGAAACCCTGATATTTATCGATATGCTTAAAATGAAAAGAGATGATTAGCTCGACAGACAGACAGGCTTAACTACAATACATATATCGAACTCAGCATCAGGATCAAGAATATATATATATGCTCTACGTAGATGCTTCCTTTAGCGTGCAATATACGCTTAATGCCCACTTTACACGGGCTGCAGGGTATAAGCAAGGGACGAAGAAGAAGACACACAGAAAAGACATTGTCGCAGCGGGCGCCCTTTAAGCCATCATTACCCAAATGGCAAGCGGCTCGCGGAGTTGAGGCAAAAGGGGCGGGGGCGGGGCGGGTACGCGCTGCCAGACTAAGACTAAACAAATTTGTGGCCCTGTTGGCTGACTGCCTGCCAGCCCGGCTGCCAGCCCGGCTGATGTCTTCGTCAGCTTTACTTTTTCTCATAACTGTCAGTTGACAGCTTCAGAGTTGCCACCCCGCCAAATGACGACGTTGAACAACTTTGCCGCTTTGTTGACGTTACACAACATTTTTTTTCCTCTTTCTTTTTCCTACATACCCTGTATTCGAAGGGGAAGCACGAAGTCAAGCAAATGTATGTGACAATAGGTTTTTCACTATAAATAATATAAGATTATATTGCCTATCCATAGGAACTCACGTTCTACAGAAGCCAGTGTTGGAAAATTTCACATGTAGCTGCTGGTAAGCTTAAAATGAATGCACTTTACAAATATCGCTGACAGCTCTTCCAGGAATCGATAAAAATCCAATTGCATTATTAAGATATTAACTTGATTTGTGGCATAACAACTTGATACCCTACAATAGTCAGATATATATATATATATATATTCCACTTATTCCCCATCAAAGCGAGCTATCGCAGCACAGTACAGGGTATCTTATAGTCGCGTGCTCTTTAGCACTCGCTTTTTACACTCTTTCGTTTTCTTCTATGTGTTGTCTCTCATTTTGTTGGCTTTTCGGGTTTTTGGCTGCGCGATTTGACATTAACCTGTCAGCGTCTGCCTGGCATTATGTTTTATATTTTGTATTTATGGGCGTGGACTCAACGCCCCCCGGCTGGCTGGCTGGCTGGCAGCTTGCGTTGATTAAGTGAGACTCTTTGTGCAGCATGTGCCTTAAGCACTGTTCAAATTTATCATTAGTTAAAAGAAGTTGAATAGCTATCGATAATTTATCGATGCTGGTAATATTAGAAGTCGATAATTTATAGATATTTGCAACAACAATAGTTTAAAGATACCAACAATCGAGAATTTATCGATATTTAAAGACAAAATTAATTAAATTGTGTTAGCTAGCTATCGATAATTTATCGATTTGGGCAAAAATATTAGTAAACTGAAAATCTATCGATAAATTATCAATATTTGCTAATAACATTAGTTAAAAGGACTTAACGTAGTTATCGATAATTTATCGATATGTTCAAATAATATAAGTAAAAAGAATTGGAATAGCTAACGATAATATATTACATAAGTTAAAAGAAGTTTACTAGCTATCGAAAGTTTCTTGATATTTGCAAACAACATCCGTTAAAAGAACTACAATACTTATCGATAATTTATCGATATTTGCAACATCAAATATATGTATAATATCTATCCAAGCCGAATTTTGGGACGAGGTCTAAATCCTTCTTTTATTGCTGAAAGGATGCACAAAGTGCTCAAGTTGAGTTTTTGAGTTGAAAAGAAGAAGCAAGCTCTGCCAGTTAACATCGAATACAGTAGCTGCTAAAAGTATTTACATTGCCACCATTCTGCTATCAAAGTCAATTTCCAGCTCTTACTAGACTCGAAACTGAATATGTGATATTCGACTTGAATGCCTGGCTCAACACTTGATCTAATCCATTTAGTTATCCGTTTGGCAGTCGCTGGCTTTTTGTCTGCCCGCCCAGCCTTGCCTTGCTTTGCTTTTTAGCTTTTCCGCCTTGCCGCCTTCGGGTTTGACGCCTATTCGCTGTGGCATATGAAAATTCAATTGAAGCCTCAGATTCGATTTGCTCGATGCATAAAAAGAGTATCAAATGCAAAGGCAGAAAATACAAAACATCAAATAACATTTACGGCCCGCAGTGCTTTTTGAAGCGGGCCGCCAACTTCTCTGATTAGATAAGCAGCGAGAAGCGGCAGGCGAGAAGCTAGCTGCGAGTACGAACCAAATAGAGGCGAAAACAAACTAGTTCGAAAATCGCCTGCAGGGCCAAATAGAAACATCTAAAAATCAAAGAGAAGCAACAAAAAATGCAAGTTAGAGTGCTCCAGTCGGGCATGACTGACCGGGAAAATACCCTGTAACCAGCCTCAAATGCTGAACATTTGCTAGCCTTCTTCTTTGCCTTCACGCTGCTTGAGCTTCTTCTTAGCCACGCCCCACGCCTTGCGCAGTACCTGAAGAAGTCCTTGTTTAACGTCTGACTTTGTTGTCCGATCTTGAATAGTGTAAAAACCAAAGTTCGCAGCTATATCTGTTATCTGTCTATCGTATTTCTCAAGCTTGGACGCAACGTAAAGTGAAAGAATTTTGGACTCTGCTTAGTATCCTACCTACCCTATATCTCCAATTTGTTATCTCTAGCTCTTATAAGCACCAAGTTCTGTAAATCGATATTTATCGAAATGAAACAGGTTATCGATAGTCTAGAACAAGTTTTACTCCCTTTATCAAATTTCTTGCTTCTATAGACTCTGGGATATATTGGCAGGTACAACCGGGCAGAAACGACCTGAAACGACTCGGCTGATCTACATACCCTTTATATATATACTCTTTCTTCTATCTCTTTTTGCTCGCTCTCTTTGGCCTTGTTCAAAAAGGATTCCCGTAAGAGTAAAAGAACAGAAGTCTAGCTTTTGTTCCTTAAAATATTCTTGATAATTACAGGGTATAGAGCCAATGCAAAGCGTGGGAGTGCAAATGTTTTTGGCACACCACAACATAGCCAAGCCCCCCCTCCCCCTTTCCCGTCACGTCCTTGTTGACTGCTGCAACTTTCAGCTTACAAATTGTTTTTTAGTTGGCAGAACTTTTAATTTGGTTATAGTGTGAAAATGTTTGTTCGCTTTCCCTCCCTCCATCCCCCTCTCCCCCCTCTCCCTCTCCCGCTATCCCACTGTCCCTTCTTCCCGCTCTCCAGAGCTCTATATATATATATATGTATATCTGTATAAATGTACACTAAATACTCTTTTTTATTTACTCAAAGTTTGTGGCGCAAATTAATTTGCATTTCACACACACAACTTTCTCTCTCCCTCTTCCTTTCCCCTCCCTCCCCCTTCCCCCCTCGCCTACGCTCGCTGCGTGCTGGTCACTTTTTCAATTAGAAAAGGGAAAACAATAGAAAAGAAAATAAAACAATTTGCGTGCTCAGCCGCAATTAGATGGCAATTAATAAACTACAAAGCGTACAAAGCGTGTGCCAGCTAGCGAGAGAGAGAGAGAGAGAGAGAGAGAGAGAGAGAGAGAGAGAGAGAGATAGCTGGCTCAAACCCCATTGGAGGGCCGGAGATAAGGAGACACGCTGTGTGTGTCCTTTGTGCATTAATCAAACAAATCAATTTTCATATTGTATCCGGACGCGCGATGAAATCGTAGACCAGAAACCACTCACAGCCCCATTTACGGCCCATTCCGTGCGATTCCATAAACCATAATGGCCCATTCCACATGTTCCATGCCACATAAATGTAATAAAAAACCATAAAAGCTCACACGTCAAACGCAATTCAATTGTTATGCCTACACTGACAGAAAACTGTGCGGTAAAAGCGTAAAAACATTGCTTATATTATGATTTTCTTGGAATACCTTTAAATTGAGCAGCTTTTTACAATAAAAAAAGGATAAAAAGCTTGATTTAAGATCGAAATGCGAAATGCTGGTTCAACTTTGCTTGGATTGAGTGTGTGGATTTGAATCTTGAGTATCGCAAGGCTGGAAACCTGGAATTACAATCTTTGTAGCCTCTAAAAAGGTTAGGAAAAGACATGACTGAAGAATATTTTAAAAGAAATGCTGTGTTACAGAATTTTTGCGAACTAACAAGCGTGAAGTCGCCAGTTCAAATCCCAATGCGAGCTTCAATTTGATATTGCTTTATATTAATAATAAATTTAAACTAATAAAACTTCATTCATGTTAAATAATGTAATCGAACTAACATACGTGAAGTCGCCGGCTCAAATCCCGCGTCGACTATCTTTTTTTATATATTGGAAGCTATGTGTTTCTTAATACTTCGACTAATTTCTGATTTTAAAAGAGGAGAAACCAATCTCAAAATAGCTCAGCTTTTTAGATATTTCTAGCTATGCGAATGTCGAAAACCTTTGGATATTTCTCTCAGTGTAGCCTTACCTTGGCTTCCACTTTCGACGCTTTGTCTCGTTGAAGGGGCTTGGGAGGGGGAGGGCGAGGCGGGGGTTTGGTTTGGTGTTTCCAGTGACAGTTTTTCGGGCGGCCAATTATCAGCGCTATTACCAAACTCGAGCCTCAATTCAATTTGGCTGACGTTTCAAATGGCTTTTATGCAATCGCCCCAGTCGCCCCTTAACCAACGCCAGGCCCCTGCCAGGCCACATGATATGTGGGTACTCACTCACACACACTCATTCACACACTCGCACACTCACTCACACACACTCACTCGCATTCACATTCGCTCAAGTTTTTGGTTACTTTGTTTTTGTGTCCTAACCAAAAAACTTTCACATTGATAAGAGCCACAAAGTGCGGGCGGAACGGGGCGAACGTTGCGTATGAGTAATGTGTCATTCCATCTGTGTGTCATGTGTGCGTAGGTGTGTGTGTGTGCGTAGGTGTGCGTGTGCGTAGGTGTGTGTGCGTGTTCTTTCGGCTAGTAATGAAAAGTTTGGCGTAATGAAATAAGCCAAAGTTTTTGCAGCTTTCAATAATAACTGCAAAAGTAACTAGCAAAAGTTTTATTCTGCTGCTGCTTCTTCTTCTTCTTCTTGCTCAAGCTCCTTTTGCTTCTTCTACTTCGCCCTGTTGTTATTGTTGTTAACGGGGGCTATCAATGTGATTATGAAGTGGCCACTGATGTATCCATTTGAGTGCACTCTGATATGCCCTCTTCGTGGTATGCCCAACATGAGGTGTTGTGTCTGCGTGTGCGTGTGTGTGTGTGTGTGTGTTTGTGTGTGTCTTACAAATTGGCTCTTAAACATGGTCTTTAAGCTATTGGACTTAGGCCTGTCAGTTAGGAGCCGCTGGCATCAATTGCTTATCCAAAAATCTTATTTAAAGTCATCTTTTGCTTATTTCAAGATTATTTTCTTTGGATATGCCCATCGAAGGCAATTGTTCAACTGTTTAGCCAGAAAGTGTTTTATAGTCAAGCAATCTGTTAGCTAATTGCTTTGTTTCTTAAGAAAATTGTGTTTCATTCCATGCATTCCCCTGCATTTCTGTCTATTAGCTTTAATTCGTTGTTGCCCACGTATAATTCATTGTATGTTAAATGTTTAAATTTTAATTGGTTGATTTCATTTTCTTAATTGCATTTGGGAATTTACAACAGACACTTTTTTATTCCTTTCACCGTATTCACTGACTGCATATCTCTTAATAAATATCTTTCTATCTTTCTTTCATAACATACCTTTTAACTGCCGTTTCATTTGCCACTCGTTCCTGTCAACCCACTTTGTTTAATATAAGATAAGCTAAAATAATGAGGATAAGTGTGTTTCGCTTTCCCCTTCTTTCAGTCTTATGGCAACCTTTTTTCTGCTGCTTCTGTGTTCCATTTTCATTGCATTCCATTCCATTCACTGACATAGCGCATTACTTGTGTTTCATATTCCATGCATCTCTGCAATGCAGCATATCGATATATATTCAGTCATTGCTTATCTATTTACTCTCCACTTGTGTTCCAAATTCCATTCATTCCTTCAGCTGCCATATATTCATCTCTCTGTGTCACTCTTTCTCTTTCTCTCTGTCTCTCTCTTTCTTTGTCTCTCTCTCTCTCTCTCTCTCTCTCTCTTTTTATCTCTCTCTCTCTATCTCATGCACTTCCTCTTCAACTTTTTACTTGTGTTTCATATTCCAGTCATTCCTTCAACTGCAATTCATCTCCCGTTTCGCCTCTACTTTCTTATTTTCTGCATACATTTCTCTCTCCGCCTCTCTCTCTCTCACCTTCTCTCTCTCCTCTCCTCTCCTCTCTCTCTCTCTCTTGCTCTTACAGTCTCCTTTTGCAACTTTCCACTTATGTTTCATATTCCACTCATTCCCACACTTCTCGTGTTAATTCGTTAAGCACCTTAGTCTGCCTGAAATCATCTCGCAACATCTCGACATCATCTGTCACCCCCAACCCAGCCTCACAACCCCCGCCCTCCGCCCTCGCACTGTCTCCGGGGATTGACTTGGAGATGGAACTTGTTTATTTTCACACGATTTATGCGCAGTTCATTGAGCCGACATCGAAGTACAAACAGGGCCCAAATAACAATTAATCATAATTAAGCCACAAAATGCACACATAATCATTTATTATGATACAGACGGATGCTGGAGAGAGGGCGAGGGGAAGAGAGGGGCAAGGAGTTGCAGACAGAGACTGACTGGATAATAAATTAAGTCAAGTAGCTCGTGTTAAGCTGCTGCTCGTCCCCCCGCTTTCGGCCAATTGACTATTTGGCCAAAAGCCACAAGGCCGCAGGCCGCAGGCCAAAAGCCAAACGTTCGCCACAAACTGGCCGCAGGTAGCTGCTCCGCTTGCCCGTTGCGGTAATCAGGCGTTAAATTAACGCACTCATTAGCACAAATTACAAATTACAAATTGAGCTGCGAGGCAAGCTTCCCAGTTCGCAGTTCGCAGTGCCCAGTGCGCAGTTCGGGCTCTTTACGTGGCGCACCTAAGTCATGTGCTTAACATAAATCACTTAATAATCAAGTGCAGCCATTTAATTGGCTGACCGCAGCTGCCCAATCCGCCCGTATTCCACACCTCATTTCAATCCATCCGATTCCCTTCCATTCCATTTCATTGCCCGACATGACAACCAAAAGGTTCGTCGCCTTTGGGCAATTTATTATTTCATTAGTCGTTGATGCTGGCGTACAAAAGCTGACTGCTGTCAAACGCAAGCAGCACAGTTGCATTTCCACTGCTTCTCTTATACCCTTTAAAACGGGACTAGACAAGGGATGTCAATAAGCAGATCACATTGCACTTATAAAATGTATGTTGGTTTGGTCTAAGCAGAGTTGCCCGTCAGTTGGCTTTACATCCTAAAAGAGGGTATCCAGCAGTCGTCCACACGGTGCTAAGGTTTTCTTTTACTTCAGTATTATTAAAAATTCGTTTAATTCAAGCATGAGTGGTCCAACTGCCTCTCAGCAGAAGTAATACCCGAGCACAGGGTATCTAAGATCCGTGCATTCCCTACAGTAGTATTTCTTACTTATATCCTCCCATATTCTTGACAATTGCTTAGTATAAATGTTAAGTTGCTCAGTTGAATGCTGAACTCACGGTTAGCCTGAGCACAGGGTACCTACTAGTCGTGAATTCCCTACTATAGGTTAGCTCAAATTAATCTCTTTCAACAATTTATATGCTCCAGAAGTTGCTTCCGTCTAAGCAAAACTGCCCTCCAGCTGAGCTCACATCTGAGTACAGGGTATCTACCAGTCGTGCCCAACCTACCACAGCATATTCCTTCCCTATAAGCTCAACTTATCCAATTACACGCCTCGCAACTAATCGAGCTGTGCAAGTAAGCGATTGACATGCTTTAAATGTGACTACAGGGTATCTTTTGGCCTATCAGGCACACCCTGCTGCTAGTTGCCGCGTGTTGTTTCATCTTTTTACAGCTCGTGCGGTGACATTTAATTTAAGTTTTGCAATTTGCATGCGAATTACGACGACGCTGATTGAAGCGACTCGCCGACTCGTGCCTTGCCCCCCTCCCCGCCCCCTTTTTGGTGGTCGACGAAGGCGGAGGGCGGAGGGCGGGGGGGCTGTTCAAATCAAATCTATTGCCCGAGTAAAATAGAAATAAAATAAAAGACAAGGCAGCAGAGAAATTCGCCAAGTTTTTAATTGCCAGCAACCGCTGCCAGTGACAACCGCCAGGACAAAACAAACTTTTTGTTGGCCTGTGTAATTATTTTGTCAAGCGCAACATTTGCATGTGCCGCATGTATTTTGCGCCCAACTGTACCCAGCCGGGCAACATCATCATCATTATCATTATCAACATCATCATCATCATCATTATCTGTCGGGCCGATTATCGTCTTGTGCAGATTTTGGGCGCAAAATAAATTGAAGCATTCGCCCGGCTGGCCATAAAAATCGACAAGCCAAGCCGCAAAAAATTGTGTTGTGGCCCAAAGCGGCGCGTCCGCGATAAAGCTACACAGTTTCAGCCAGAGTTTCAAGGTTTCAGCTTTAAGCGAACTAACCCTACCCCAAGGCAACCCTGTCAGAGATGAGCGCGTGTCACGATTGACCAGCACGAGCACGAGCACGAGCACGAGCACGAACCTAGCAAAAAAGCTTAAAAGTGCATCATATTTTTCTGCTAAGCATCTGGGATAAAGTATATATATTCTCGTTCATCAAAAAACGAGTCGTTTTAGCCATGTTCGTCTGTATTAACTACAAGACCTACGTACTTGAAACTTTAAATAATTATTCTCTTATGCCAAGCGCAGAATGAGCTTATCTTTTTAGCCAATCTCTTCTCTCATTAACATACTATCGATATATATCGATTTCGATACATTGTTTTTCAAGCATTACTTTCCCCATATTCGATTTAACAGAAAAAAGCACCGTCTGTTATCAAGGCAGAGCCTTGCGCTTTGGTATTAACGCACACTTGGTTGTCATATTGAGGCCGTGAAAATTTCAGAATAATCGGAGACAACGAAGTTAATCAAGACTAGCTTTACTTTATATTGTGTTCGGGCAGAAGGCAAGAAGAAACACAGCATGGGAGGCTGGAATGTGCGTAACGTCAGCTGGGAGTTCAGGGTATCTCCTAGTCGAACACTCTGACTAGTTATACCCTAGTAGAGGGTATTATGATGTTGTCTTGAAATGTGTTAGAAGAAAACAACTCCGATCCCATAAAGTATATATAATCTTGATCTTGATCAACAGCAGAGTCATTATAGCCATGTTCTACTGTCCGTCCGACTTTTGTCTTGAACCCTTGTACAAGTTCGTCTTTCTGTTGCAGGCAGTACACAAGTCGAAAGAGGACGTCTCTGGGCACTATATCATATAGCTGCCATAGGAACAATCGGTTGAGAAACAGTTTTTTGAAGGGAAAACATTCTTTGTTCATCAAGATGTCCTGATCAGACCCGACATTAACTAGCTTAGCTATGCTGTCTATACCTAAGCCTAGTCTTATCAAGATCTTGCTACTATATTATATAGCTCTATAGGAAGAAACCTTCTAAAAACGAGTTTAAGAATCGAATACTTACAAGCTTCTCTCCTCTCACATAGGTAGCTGCAAAGGCGTAGGCCAAATGTCTGTTAGGGTATTAAATCTTCGACTTTCTCGGAATTTCTATCGTCTGCTTCTTGGAACACGCGCCCAGCTCTGAGGCTCTGTCTTAGAAGCTAGACCAATTTCTGTGGCTATTGCTAACCCAATTCCTATGGCTAAGCTCCGTACCGTCCCGCCCCGCCCCGTTTCGCCCCGCCCACTCGCCCAGTCTGCGGCAATTGGAATATTCGTATCCTTGGACCGAAGGCAATCCCTTTGGCCAATCTCTCAAAGTGCCAGACATGCCGAAAAAAAAAGGACTAAACAATTTTCTGCGCTGGCAACTTTTATGGCCAAACGATAAGTAAAACGATATTCGAATGCGTGTGCGTGTGTGTGTGTGTGTGTGTGTGTGTGTGTGTGTGTGTGTGTGTGTGTGTGTGTATCTTTGTAGCTGCTGCTGCTGCGGCGCGAGGGGAAGCCCATTAAATGCCGATAAGCATCGCATTGTCCACGCAGTCAAAGCAAAAGACATTCCCCACCCCCCCCCTCCACTTCCCTACCGCGCCCCTCAAACCTCTCGGCCAGCATTTTAAAGGCAATTGCCAGGCTTATTAGCACTTTGTTTTCCAAAGTTAGGGGGAAGTTTAAAGGTCAAACTCTCGCGCAAAATTAGCTGCAGCCGTGCGAATTGTTTAATGTGCAAAATGCTCGTTCAACAAAATGTTGCAAAGTCTTCCCCCACCCCCCAGCCCACACCCCCCCCCCCTCACCCGCAACAGCAAAGGAAATGCTGCGTTAAAAATTATGTTTCCCTCCCCCCGAACCTCTTATGTCGCTTTGGCCCTTAAAAAAACTATATATATATATATATATTCATAGCATTTATAAAAGTCATTTCGAGCAGTCAACGCAAAGCAGAGCGGGTGGAGGGAGGGGGGAGGCGGGAAGGGGGGCGTGGCATTAAAGTGGGTGCGTCCTGGTCCAGGGCCAGGGCAATGGCCAATTGCAAGCTGCGACCATTACGCGCCGCGAAATGCGCTACAATCAGCAAATTTCAAATTTCAATTTCAAAAGCGCGAAAACTAAAACTTGAATTAAGCAAATTCTTAAAGAAGAAGCAGATCAAAAGTCGAAATTATCAATAATTCATACATCTTCAGTTCCACATAATCTTTTCCAATGTTAACTCAACGTGTCGCATCTTTTATTCAAAAAGAAAGTCTCGCTTCCTTACTTTTTCCCTTCTTAAGTAAGGTGTGGAGTAATGTGCATATTTGAACAAGTTTTATTCCAGCCTGTTTTGGATCTAGCTAAATTGAATTAGTTCATGTATTCCACACAAGCTTTATGATTTTAAACGTTCAATTGATCTAGTTCGCTTTCTTTAATAAGCAGTTCATTTAAGTTATAGGTATACCAAGAAATTATGTCACTAGCTCTCATGATTGGAAATGTTCAATTGAACTAGTTCATCTATACTGAATGCTCTGAATCGTTTCAAATGAATGCCTTCTTTCATTAAAAAGATTATTTTGCATGCTATGGCGTAAAAAAAGGCCACACAAATGCCATGCCAAGGCTATCGAAATACCCTAAGCTATCGACTGTAGGGTGCAAAGTTAATCCGATTTGGTTTAGTAGCAGAATGTATACGCCCATTATTGTATTCGGTTAAGCCAGCTGTCAGCACTTTGGATACATGCCAGGTCGGGGCTGACATATACGACATACATATGCAAATATGCCCCAGAGCATTGGGTGTAGGGTGCACGGGGCAAATTACTTTGACTTTCGCTGCGCTTTTCGACGCTTTTCGCGCTGTCGTTGCGGCCATTTCGAGCCATTTCGGCCAATTCGGCTGCCAAGTGCAAGCGCAAAATGTTTATAATTAAACTTTAATGCGTATTTAATGAGCTCCGAACGGGGCCTTGAAAAAATAATGCAAGTTTAAATGCGAGTACCGAGTACCGAGTGGGAATGCGAATATGAATATGAAAGCATGCACAGAGTTCGCCAGGCTTATGGACTTGTGTTATGCAATGGTTACAAGGCTCAAACTTTTCGCACCCCGAACGAGAAGGTTCACAGACCAGACGAGAGAGGCAGAGAGGGGGAGAGAGAGGTAGAGAGAGGGGGAGTGTGAGCTGAAACTTAAATCCCCCGATAATATAAATTTAATCGCTCGCTTAATTGTCTTCACATGAAACCCGAGTAAATGGTGTTAAAAACTTTTGCAAACAAATTGCAACTAGTTGCAACGAAGATCTTGGGCCTCTGTCTGAATGTGAATAAAATGTGATTGTGAATGTGAATGTGAGTGTGAATGTGAGTGTGGACTCTGAGGCTGGGGGGCTGACGACGACGAGCTGTGAACAAATTTCTAAACGCCACTCGAGCAGTCGCTTTTAGCCACTTCCAATTGCAAGTTGCTGCCACTGATACTACGCAAAGTTTAACAGTCCAAAACTTTACAAAGAGAGAGAGAGAGAGAGAGAGAGAGAGAGAGAGAGAGAGAGAGAGAGAGAGAGAGACACACACACACTTAGCTACAGCCTGGTTTGGTTTTCTGGCTGTGGCCCAAAAAGTTCCACTCAAATGAAAATGCGCTTCAAAAATGTATGAAAACCCATTTGACCAGCAAAAGCGAGCCATACAAAATGCAACAGTGTGTAATTGCTGTGGGCTGGCCATGTGGTTCACTGGTTCCGTTTGGCACTCGTTCATGGTTCCAGTTCCGAACAGTTTTCACATGTTTATATGAGGCTCTTCAGGTCAACTGTTTAATATTTGACCTGTTTAATATTTAACTGCCCTAAGTATTCGCTTTGAACCAGTTCAATTGAACCAGTTCGCTATTTCACTAATTTGAGCGGTTCAAACAACCTGCTTATATATATGTTTCAAATGCAATTGTCTATCTTTCTAGTGTATTCGTCGTTAGTTCAATATCTTGAAATGTTCTATTGAACTAGTTCACTGCTAGTCACACAAGTCACTGCAGCACAGATTCAACACTCAAATGGAACTAGTTCATTTATAAAAATAGAACTAAGCAGCTGTTCCTGAATTTCAATTACAAACTACATTAATTCAATTATATCTGTGCATTAATCTGGCTGGCTTTTTATTTTTAGTATCTTAAGCTTATTTTTAAACTGGTTCAATTGATTTAAATATTCTTTTGAACCAGTTGCTAGCTTACAAATTTTTGCTTTCAACTGACGTTCAACCAACTGTACTGTCAATCTCTGATGTTATCTTTAATATGGCTGTATGAATATTCTCTAACATATGTTTTTAATAGGAGTTCAGTGAACTAGTTTTGTGAACAAGTTCAGCTCGAGAAGTGTCTGCTGCGACACAAAGAACTATCTTAATTAATTTCTATTTTTTTGTTTTGAGTATGATTAGATTCAGCCAAGTGTTGATTTTGATTAATGCAAGTTGAGCAAGTTTCAAGCCTTTCCATTTCAAATGCGAACTAGTTCCTGGAACTTTTAAAAAAGTTTAAGTATGTGGTCTCGTGTAAACTGTTTTTGAATTTGCATAAGGTGTACAGGTCGTTCAACTTTAACAGCTCTTCAATAATATGGCATAAATACTTTAAAGCCAAGCTCAAATTTGGTTTTTGATTTATTGTTCATTTGAACCAGGACAACCTATCGATAAACGATAACTAACGATAAGTCGTTGCTCTTAAGCTGATTGAGCTATTTGCTGGCTGACTTCTGCTGTCGCACAGCTATTACGAGTTCTGTCTCTGTGCCCCTCCCCTCCCCCTTCGCCCTTCCCCAAACGTAGTTTCGTTCGGGTTTTTGAGGTTATGTGCACATTGCCAGTTGGTGTAAATGTCCAAAGTTTGATTATGCTGCCTCAAAGTAAAAACCTAAACTGAACTGTTCAAAGTTTCTTTCATAGAAAATCATTTGTTTTATTGCCAAAAAAAAAAGAAGAGAAGAGCAAAAAAAAAAACTTTGCAAATTGCCAGCGTGCACAGGACATACGTGCACACTGGCTGCCTCGCATGCTGAGGACATTATCTAGTCAGTATTTTTTGTTGGTATTTTTTTTTTTTTTTAGTCCTTATTCTGGTATTCTGGCATTGCATAAATCAATAAAGTTATTCAATAAATGTCTGCAGCACTCGCCGACACTTACGACATTTATGGCGACAATCATTATGACCCCCACCCAACCCCCCTCTCACAACCGACAGGGCCCCCCCCCCCCCTCTCCCCTCTGTCTGCTGCTTGAGTACTTCGCCTGGGCAGGTCATTAAACGCATAATCGATACTAATGAAGCATCGGATTTACTTGCTCTTGGCAATTATTGTGAGCGACTGCAGCTACCCCCTAAATAGCCCCCCACCCCCCTCACACCCCGCCCCCTCTCCCTACATAACCCATAGCTACCCCCTCCCACCGCTTGGGTTAACCTTAGCTTCGCATCATCTTCATCTCATCTCCATTTCCAGTTCTTGCATCCGCTTTCATGACATAATAAATTGCCCCTCGGCATTCTGAATATCTCCCCCCCAGCATCAATGGGAGCTAGTAAGGGGGCGGGTTTTATGTGTTTGTTTTTTTCTTTCCTTCCACTTTTTAACTGCCTGAGATTTTGTTAAGCTGCAGCTTGTTTAATGAGCCTGGGCACACTTTGAAGCGTTCCAAAGTGATTTTTCTCTCGCACTCGAACCAAGCGCTGGAACTAGTTCCAGGCAAACTTGAGCTTTGTATTCCAAATTAGTTCCACATAAGCTCACAATTATGAACTTTAATATGAATATAATATATGGCAACAGATTAAAGTTTTTGCCTTTGAAATGATCCACGCATAGCTTAGCAGTCAGCAATTGCATTAGCTGCGATTTCACAGCTGCCAGCTTTTGCAAGAGATGCAGAACAAACTCTCTGGCAACGCGTAATAAATATAAGCTGCATTAAGTTGGCTGCGCCTGATTATTCTATTCAATTTATATATATTGCTTGTAGAGGGCATTATTATATGTTTGTCGTGCAATGCGTTTCGCATGGAATCTGAATCCATATAGTATAGTATATAAAGTCTTGATAGATATCAACTTTTAAATCGTTAGAGCCTGTTCTGTGTGTTCTATGCAAACTAGTCTATCAGTTTTCAGGGTTCGCACTACTATTTTATATTTTATATTTGAGGCAAAATATTCCGTTTTCTGCGATCTTCTCTCCTCACATCTCTGCAAAACCGTAGGGCAATTATCTGCTAGGGTATTAAATCTTCGCTGTGCCGCATTCAACTCTTTGTTAGTAGTTTTAAAGCTCTCAATCTTGGCTTGTCTGAGGCGCAGCTTTAGTTTGCAAGTACAGTTGCGCGCTGTGGACGACTGTCTGGCAACGCTGGCGCACAGTTATTTTATGCATTGCAGCAAATTTGTTTCGGCTGGCGCCATTTATCAGCTGCAAAGGCAGACGCAAAATTTGTAGAGAAATTGCAGTTCAATTGAGTGGAATAAACTGGCGACTCGCAGCGAGTTACGACGAGAGCTGCCGCTGATTTGCCCTGCAAATTTATGACTGGCCAGCTGCAAGGCGTGGGCGCGGGCGGAGGCGGGTACGGGGGCGTGGCCTGGATAGGGTAGCCGGCAAAAGAGTTCGACTTAATCAAATCGCAAGCGCAATCACAGCGCCAACTATTCCAATTCGCATTTCATTTTCCCATTAAGAATTATAAGTACCGTAAGACATGACCCACGACACGCCCATCATTTGACATGTGGAGCGGTGTGTGGGAGAGGGGATGAGGCGTGGCAGGGAGGGTGGGGGGGGCATAAAATAAACATTTTCTAAATTGACACTTGCGATTCAAAGCCAAACACTCAATTGCAGTGCAGTTGACGCCAGAGTTGCCACGCTGCGACAGTTGCCACAGTTGCCGGATTGTTGCCAACAACAACAAGAACAACAACAGCCAGAGCTCGACTACCAGCTACCCTGTAGCATGCTGAAAATACTTCTGCATGTCTTCTTTTTCAGTTTGAGCCTTGAAAAATGGCATAATGAACTTCTTAAGAGCTCTGAAAATCGATAAATATCGATTATGTTTAAAGTGGATTTATGATCGAACCAAGACAGCTTCTCAAAGATCTGCCGAAGTTAAATAAGAGTTTTATGGTATTTAAGCTGCTTTTCTTTGTGACACTCATATGAGTGTATATACCCCGCTTTCAAGAAAAGTACAGGGTATCCACAAGGACAACGACAGCGACACCATCATCAACGACAACAACAACATTATCAGCAACGAGGACAGTTGCTGTGGTGCTGCATTTGCTGTTATCAACTAAAATTCCTTGCATCGACGCACAGCCCACACACACACCACACACACACACCACACTCCCACACACACACACACACACTTCGAATTGAGCGTTAACTAGAGCCTGCGTTGTGCTGTCCTGTTGCTGTCTGCTTTCTGTGCTGCTATCGCACACACATTTACCGACCGTCTATCCACCCGGCTGTCCGCCCCTCACCCCGTCACCCCTCGCCCCTGCAGCTGCCATTATCGGCAATCCTCAAACGTTTGTGGCCCCTCCGTGCCCCTCCGTCCCGCCAGCCTAGCGCCGCGTCATCGACATTTATAAACTGCGCACAAAACACGGTCCACTCAGAGCTCTACTTGCCAACTCCAGTGTCCGGTGTCCGGTGGCCCAGCCCTGCCTTAGATACGGCTGTCCGCCCGATGGCAGTTATCCCTGTACAGGCCACACAGAATTCATTGACAATTCATTGACAGAGCCACAAACTAAATTGCTGTTAATTTATAGGCCCCAAATAGTTTTTAGGTTTTGCACTTCGCAATTCAACTGTTGCCAGCATTTCATTAAATTTAATTGACGCTTCTTTTCTGACTAACAGCTAACAGCTGTCTAACATGACAACTGTTATTAGCAGAGGCTCAGTAACAGCCGCTTAGCATAAGCAGCGAATGTTAACATTAGTGTTGGAAAACCTGTTACATAAACTCCGAAAGTGTTCGTAAACGGAATGTATATCTTGTTCAGAAGACCTTTTAAGCTTCTTTTACTTATAATATACCAATGACATTCACCAGGTTGCCCTTATAAGTGTTGTAAAACGTTCTGTAGCGGCTTAAATCACTAGCTGTCTCATATATTAGTTCTGAAGCAAATGCGTTCAACAGAGCTCGCAAAGGCATTAAAGTTAACTTTGGTGTTGTAAAACGTCATGTTATTGAAGATACGTCTACTGTCAAATATATTGAGTTTTCTTTGATATTGACAAGCCAAGCACAAAGGTGCCAACTAAAATCTTGGAAAAGCCGTCTTGACAATTTATAGTGCTTGCTAAATGTTCGTAGTATTTCAACCAGCTTTGAGCCTCTTTCAAACCCCTTTTAGACAACCTTTAAACTAAGTTCAAGACATTTTGCTCCATTTTCAAAACTTCTCCAAGCCAGCTTTAAATCCCTTTTCCAACTGTTTTAGACCACCTTTGAAACATCTTGAAACCACCTTTAAACAAATTACCAATCAAACATAAACCATTTTAAAGCCAACTTCAAAACGAGAGGCTAGCTGATTTCTGATCTTGCAATAGAGTTTTTGGTTGCTGCGAAAGTGAAGCTGACAATTTTGGGGGGTGCACAGCGAGCGCTGCAGCAAATTCTGATGATGACGACAACAACAATAACGTGTGGGTCCGGCGATAATGAAGCCATGCACATGCAGTGCGAGCGAGGGGGGGACGGGGAGTGTAGGGGGGTGGTGCTTAAGGGAGGGGGAGGGTGAGGGGGGGATAAAAAGTGAAGGCAGCTGCAGAAGAAGTGGCTGAAGCAGCAGCAGCAGCAGTTGGAGTAGCTGCCGCCGATCCCCGTGCCCCTCCCCCGCCGGCCACAATGTTGGCCACAGCAGACGGCCAAATGTTCACATGTCCAGCTTTGGCCAAAGGTCCGGCGTTCCACGTCCCGTCTACCGCGTTTCGCCTGCCCCTCAAACTAACGGCTCCAGTGTGTGAAGTATTTTATTTTTCCGCCTTTTTTTTTTTATTTTGCCCCAGTTACTCCTTCTGCTGCTCTGCGGGAGTTTTTTATGTTGTTGTTGTTGTTGTTTTCGCACACACACACACACACACACACACACACACATGTATGGACTGGCAAGAGTGTAAAGCGAAATTCCTAAATGAACGATATAAATTGTTGGCAGCCACAAATAATGAAAACACTTTGCGGTCATTTAGCGCTATTTGAGGCACACACACACACACACACACACACACACATTGCTGTTGACACTTTTATCTGTGTGTGTGTGTGTGTGTGTGTGTGTGCTTTATCCTTCGTCTGTGGGTGACATTTTTTCTTGCCCGTCGGACGACCCGTTCAAAGTCTATTGCAATTTGAAAATGACATACGAAGTCCATTAAGCGCCCGGCCAGTGAATGCAACAACAACAACAATGCAACAACTGCAACAACAACAACTGCAACAACAACATTTGCAACAACAACAACAACTGCAACAACAACAACAACTGCAACAACAACAACTGCAACAGCAATTGCTGAGCATGGAAGGCGCATCTAATCCCGCCTGATGAGCTTACGCCTCGTTACATCGTTTTGGCCACAGTCTAGAGCTGGGCGCGTGACACGTGCTTGCGCTCGTGACACGAACAGTGTTGCCAGCTGTTGCCAAAAACAACATATAATAGCTGAAGGCAATCTTACAAATAGCTAAAGATAAAGATGCATAGCTTTAAATAACTATAAATAGCTAAAAATAGCTTAAAATGGCTTAAAAGAGCTGAAAGAAGCCAAGCCTAGCTAAAAAAAATTTGTGTTAAGTGTTGCAAACCTTCTAAATGAAAGCTATCTTACTTAAAAATGGCAAAACTTAGCTTTAAAACCATGTGTTCAAGTGTTGCACAACTACTAAATGCACCAAAAGGCAAAGCGTTGCCACATTTTGCGCTATTTTCTTTAAAGATGCGATTCTTGCCAGCCAAAACGCTGCGCAAGTCCAAAGTCGGGAACGTAATGAACAAACCAGCTGCGATATATATCATTCGACTTGGAAATTAACTCAATCGTCGAGCTAGACGTCTTCTAGAGAGACGTAGAATCGAAGGTATTTGAGAGCGGAGAAGATTGCGAACATCTCATGCAATCGAGCTCACAGATCGGTTTATATAAACAACCTTCTCTTAGTTTACTTTCCTTTGTTAGACATATAAAAATTTTAGATTAGATCGATTAAAATCGAATCATATACACTCTATCAATAATTAAACAGTGTGGCCACACAGTCAAAAAGAAGAAACCTCTCCAAGTGGCTAAAAAGCTAGCTAAATTAGTTTAAAGTTAGTCTGAATTGCAGAGAAACTGCAAATTTCCGCTGTTTTTGGCTGGCAAAACTGTGAAAATAAGCAAAACTAGCTGAAGAACAGCTGAATTGGCAGCACTGTGCGTGTTGCGAACTGGCAGCACTCAACACGTAGTGTTGGAAAAGGCAAATAAATGCCAATTCTCTTCTCTGAATGTTTTTACTTTAGAAACATTTTCTAAAGCTTAAGCTTATTTAGTATATTATATTTTGAAGTATATTTGTACACCCAGGCCTGCATTAGATATGGACACGTGCCCATCTCTGCAACAGTCCGTACCAAAAGTATCTTCCACACACAAACACACAGAGAAAGAGAGAGAGAGACAGAGAGGGCGAGAGGTAGGGCGATTCGAATTGCGTTCACAGTTGATACGTTTGTGTTCGATTGGTAATGAACATTGACAACTTTGAAATGCAGAGACAATTGAATCTTAATTTTCCATCACACCACGTTGCAGTCGAACGGAACAAAGGGCAGCTTCTGCTTGGCCAGATAGCTCTGGCTGGATAGATGACCACTCAGCTGGGCAGACGATTGCGGACCATGAATCAATCGCCAGCACAATAAACATTTATTTATGAAGCAGCCTTCATTCCAGAGCGCTTACACTCCAGCTGGAAAAGCTTTCACATCTGCAAAGGGCATATCAGTTTGTCTATTCTGGTAGCTAAACTTTTCATTGAAAGCTCTCACGTAGCTGGCGCTAAAACCAGTTGTGAATTATAAGCGAATTGACTACTACTTTCCATTTTAAAGAACCTTTCTAGTTAATTCAATAATATTTTCAATTATTCTCAGAGTTTTTGCTTCAAGTTCAACTTTTCATAGGGCTGTCAAAGCTCTCATGTAGCTCGAGCTAAAACCAGTTGTGAATTATAAGCGTCACTTTAACATGTTGTCAAGTCAAACGTTAAGTATGCACCTTTATTATCAACTTAAATACTTAACAGTTAGTTAAACTGCCTGTCAAATGTGTCTGCTTGTCAACTCACATAAACGTACGTCTTTTTGTCTTAGTTCTTTGGCTTCTTTGTCTTTACAGGGTAGCTGACGGTCGCGCATTCGTTTGCCTTGCGTTTGTCTCATGCCGTGCAGTTCATTTAATTGTCATTTTCTTTTCATAATGCCACTCTCCAGTTGGTTATGCTCCGATTAAGTTCATGCCCAGAGACTGTCGAGCGAGCTGATAGATATTTTAGAGTTTCAAGACAGTCTGTTGAGAAGTGTTCGACTAGCAGATACCCTGTACACGTTACCACAGCAGATCTTCTGCTTCACATCCCTTAAAATGTGATGCTCAAATAACTTCGCTGCTTATTGCCCAATCGTAATGTAGGGCTTAATATGCTAACAATCGATATTTATCGATTTTGGGCAAGCTGAATAATCGGGGCCGAAGTAAAAATAATATGCTCAAAAAAGTTACCACATGCACCTGGAATTTATATGTATCTATATGGGTCCACCTTCTGCCTGTTACATACTTTATCACAGCGGAAATATACCCATTTGCCGTGTGTACAGGGTATGCCATATTGAAGTCTAGCATTAAGCCATATATTTGTCGAATGCCCAACATTTATGGCTTATAATTTTTACGTTAGTTTTGTGATTCGCTTTGATTTATAAACTTTGACTGCGTAGACTTTGTGAAATCGTGTTCTTGTTGTTGTTCTTGTTCTTGTTGTTGTTGTTTGCATATTTCCCTGCCCTATACCCCATCATATCATATTTGTAGTTCTTTGCTTGTTCCATTGTCTCTCGGTCGGTCGGTTTAGGCTTGGCAGCCTCTCCATCATGGCCAGAAACACGCAAAATAATCATAAATTTCCCAAAATCCAGTCAAACAATGACCGCCAGGTGGCGCCACAGCCACAGCTTAGCTCTAATGGGGCCAAGTCGCTGCCCACAATACCCTTATGAAGGGTATTCGAAAAGAGAAGATATCGAAAAATTGTTAATGCAGAATAAAGCGTAAGTTATAGAAGAATGTATGTGTGTGTATAATCAAGTGTCTAGCTTTTATAGTAAACGAGATCGATGTGGAGAGAGAGACGGGCAAAGAGACGGACTTCGAGAAGGATAAAGAGACGGACAAAGAGACGGATAAAGAGACGAACACAGAGACGGAGAAAGAGATGAACAAAGAGACGGATGAATATACGGAGAAATACAAGGAAAAAGAGACGGACAAGAGACGGACAAGGGACGGACAAGGGACGGACAAGGGACGGATAAAGAGATAAACGAAGAGACGGAGGAATATACGGCATACACGGAAAAAGAGACGGACAAGAGAGGGACAAGGGACGGATAAAGAGACGGAGAAATATACGGAAAAAGAGACGGACAAAGAAACGGACAAAGAAACGGGGGAAAAAATGGAGAAATATACGGAAAAAGAGACGGACAAGGAGACGAATAAAGAGACGGACAAAGAGACGGACAAATATACGGAATAAGAGACGGACAAAGAGACGAACAAAGAGACGGACAAGGAGATGGACAGAGAAACGGACAGCCAAAGGGAGGGACAGACAAAGAGACGGAGCTGACGAATACGGCGATAACTATTCGTTATTGATTAATGGGTTCGTAGATGCATCCATCTGCCTGTTACAAACCCCTTTTATCCACTTTCCATAAGTGAAAACTAAAACATATCCAACTATATGTATGTATATCCGTTTAAGGGTATTCGCTGTGCGGCTTCAATTCGATAGCTGTCGTACGTTCGCTCTTGTTATCCTTGCGAACATTGTCTGCGCTGTGTCGCATTTTACGCCTCGACGAGGCTGCGTGACACAAACAGCAGACGGCCTCTGCAACAAGGCACACGCCTCGCCGCCCCTCCCCCTCCCCCTCCCCCTCTGCCATTCCCCGCTCGGTCTGCCGTTGACAAATAGGCAGTTAGTGCGTCGCAATCTCCGGCTGACATTCATAATGCATTAATTTTGTGGCCCGGCCAAAGCGCATGCAGGCAGCGCCTCAAGTGCAGATCCTGCGCAGCGATTTTCGATTCCCTTCATCTTCTTTTTTTTTTCTTCCATTAAATTACACGCAGTCTGTGCGCGGTTGGACAAGACGTTTGCTGCTGCCATAATTGCACTGACTGGGCCAGGGAGGGGGAAGGGGGCTGGTAGGGGGTAGGGTCTGCTGAGAGGGGGGCGGGGGCAACAGCAAAGTGCTAAAGTGGTAAATATGTCAGCGGCAGTAAGACGATAAATTCTCGTTAAGTAGACGCGCACACGCAGCCCAATCCAAGGCGCTGGCCGAGGAGAGGGAGAGGGGAGGGGAGGGGCGGTGGATGGGGGGGGATAAGGCAATCGGTTGGCCTAATCTGCTGCGCTTGAATGATGATGTGCCACGCCCATATACAGCCCTTAATTACAGCGTGTGGCGTGAAGTGGGTTTCCACGAGAGCTAGAGAGAGAGGGGGGGGGGGAGGTTGGCTGACTAAGAATTGGGCATTGGTAGAAAACACGTGCGCACATGTGCAACTTCCGTTAAAAATCTATTGCTAACTTTCAACAATGCCCGGGCAGCGCGGGCGGGCAAGTGCGGCAGATAGGCGAAGACGTGGCACGCACACACCTTAATACGTGTGTGTGTGTGTGTAAGTGAGTTAGAGCTTCCTGCAGCTGTCGTAGCAAGTTCCGGCTGTTGCAGCGTCGACGCCCGTCTGCAACGTCTGCTAAAACACTTATTTGGCTTAAGGCTAAAAACTCAAAGCCAAAAATAGCAGCAACAGCAAAAACAACAGCAAAAACAGCAGCAGCTATAATAACGGGGCAGCGGCAGCCATCTTTGACACACCAGCAGCTTTAATACACTTGCCAACGGTAAACAGCTATGCAAATGGCGCTCGGCGATCGCAAGAGCCAATCCCTGCTCGTTTGGAGCAGATCCGACCAGCTGCAGCCAATAGGCAACGAGTGCTGATGGCTTTTATATAGGGGCTAACGTGCAAAAGCTGACTGCTATGCGAAAGGCGGCGCAAGTTAGCCAAGATCGAGAGAGAGTGAGAGCGAGAGCGCAGCTCAGACTAACTCTAGCCAGCTAGCCAATGGGCTGAAGATAAAGGGGCAATATAGGTGTACACTTGCAAAAGCTCACTGCTAAGATAATGCGAGAGCAGGCTAGACGAGCCGCAGTGCTGCCCATTTAGCTTAAAGCTAGATCTACATAATTTTCATTATAAAAACAAATTTTGAAATATTTGGCACTCTTTTTGCACAAGCATGCTCTTCTTTCACTTAACCTTTTTACATAACATTTGAAATCTTCTTGGCTATTTATAGCAATAATTGTTGCATGTGTATTTGGCTATTTAAGCCTTTTGTTGTTAACGGATCACGCTCTCGAAGAGCGTAGAGTGTGGTTATGGCCAGCCAATGGGTTCAGGGTATTCATGGTGTATACATCCATATCCTTTCTTCTTCATTTGAAATGTAGGAAGGTGAGGATGGGATGGGATGGGATGGGGATGGAGGGGGGCGGGCTGGGCTGCCTTGTATCTGGCTGGCTTCGTGCCGTGGCTGCATTTGGTTCGCCTTTGCCGGGCGCCTTTGCTGCTGCTTCAATATTTTTTTTACGTGCATGTGTAATCAACAGACAGATAGTAAGTAAGTATTTATAAGTATGTACGTAAGTAATACGCATACAGCGACGTGTATGTGTGTGTGTGTGCGAGTGTGTGCTTAAAAAATTGCACAAAGTTTAAGCCAGCGCCAATGTGTGTGTGTGTGTTTGTGTGCGAGTGTGTGTGTGTGTGTCAGTCTCGGCGCTGCTTAACTCAGTCATAGAACTGTTGCTGAAGTCACGTAATTCAAATAACTAAAGTTGGCGTAAATATGCCAAGCATACAACAGCAGCGCGAACTTACACACACAATCGCACACACACACACACATCAGCACACACACTCACATCTGCACACAGACTAACGCCCTCTTACTGCCAAACACAATTGCATAGCTGTTGGTTCCCACTGTTGTTGTTGTTGTTGTTTTTAGTCAGAGCTGATAGATAGAGCGAAAGAGTGGTGGGTGGGGGGAGGGGGGTAGCTTAGTGTGTGCCGTTGCCGCTTTAAGCGTGTTAATTTTGTAATTTGTATTAAGCGCTCGCTTTTAATTGGCCAATCAGCGAGCGGGCATAAAGCACTGCAAATGCGCGCGAATGCTGCAAGCGGTAAATCGCAAACGGCTCAAGCACGCCAGACAATTAGCTGCTCGGGCAATTACTGTTCCTTAACATTTCACAGAGAGCGCCTCGCACAAGATGGCCGCTCGCTGCACTCACTCGCCAACACGCACACACACACGTGCATATACATTTATGTATGTGTTTAAATATGCATTGAGACAGACGAACATACTTTGCTTTTGCTTGTCTATTAAATTGTCTGCATTTGTTTGATTTAATGCAATTTGCGCTTGTCAAAGTTTTTAGTTATTTGCGCAGTCGCTTTGCTCTCCATCTGCATGTCGCTCTTTGACATTTGCCCACCTGTCAGCAGCTTACGGCGTTGCCACACTGTGCAGACACTTAACATTCTTGACATCTTGACAGCTGTTATTGTTGCTGCTGCTGCTGCTGTTGTTGTTGTCGTTATCGTTGTTGTTGTTGTTGCTGATTATGATCTTAACAGCAGCTGCAAGTGACTGCCGCTGCCAGCGTCTCTGCCGCTTCCGTTTCCGCTGCCTCGGTCGCTGTCTCTGCAATGCCTTGTGTTATTGATTTTGATTTATGTTTTTGTGCATGTGTACTGATATTTATCATGTCAACAGCTCTTCATTAATTAGTTAAAAGCGTTCACTAGTTCACCAAAATACTCGCCTTACCGCCCGCTGTGCTTGACAGCTTAGCGATAGCTTTACCGTTGCTTGGCAGTGCTGCCAACTTGGACTTGAAATTATGTTAATAGCTCGAACTATTTTAGTATATGTATATATATAGTAGCCTTAGCTAGTTTAAAGCTGCTTTTAAATTTCATTTTCGGCTAGTTGGGCAACACTTGCATAGCTTTTACCAGCTCGTTTTAGTTTTCTTTAGCTATTTACAGCCGTTTTTAGCTGTAAATATAGCTACTTTCGGCTTTTACTTCTGGCAACTCTGCCTCGGCTGCAAGGCATAATAATATAATCCGTTACGCCCACTTTAAGGCTTGGCTCGACGCGCTGCGCGTACTAATGACTTATCTGGCAACGCTTTAGGAAATGATTTTAAAGCTATCTTAGCACAGTTTAGCAGGCACTTAAGCCGCTGCTGCTCTGCCGCTGGCACTGCTCTTGACGGCTGCTGCAGACGCCATTTTGTAATTAGCCGCATTACAAGCAGCACTTGCTGAGATTTTAGCGGCTACTTTATATGTTAATGAGTTTTCTTGCCTTTGTCTTCGCGCCTCTTCAGTGGACATGAGCCTCGCGCGTCCAATTGAATTTTAACAGCAGCTACAGAGCTGCCACGCCCCATGCCCCATGCCCCGCTTTAGGTTGCATAATATGCAAGTACTTTTTTACTTTCTGGCAAAGTTCAAATTGCATTTGGCCAAAAATGCAAAAGCAAAAGAATAACACAGCAAACGTAAAGGAAAATGGCAAAACCCATTGATAGACGTGCCCAGGGGTTGGTGTGGAGGGTGGGGGGTGGTGGGGGGAGGGGTTGGCAAAGTAAACAGCAACAGCAGAAACGGCAGCTAGTATATGCTCTATCTCGCTCGCTCGCTCTGCTCTGCCTCCCAACTGTGCATATGCATTTCTATACGTTCATTGTGTGTGTGTGTGTGTGTGTGTGTGTGTGCGAACAACATTTTCTTATCTAAACAATATTTGGCGGGGCCAACGACAACGTTTTTCTCTAGCTGATTGAACAAAGTTTGTTGCCACTCATTGTCCTTGTTGTTGTTGTTGTTGTTGCAGTTGTTATTGTTATTGTTTGCTTTTCGACTAGCGCAAAAAATTGTTTCTGATAAAGCTCAGCGGCCAGCAGGAAGGATGCCAGCTTTTTGTTATATACATACATACATATATTTTCTGTAGCTGTCCAATGCTGTAAGCGACATCTGCCGACATAAATATGCACTAAAATGTTTATTATGCTGTCTAAAAACGTTCTTGCATATGTGCTCGCACACACACACACACACGCACACAAACATGTGCATTTGCATGTGCACGCGCGCGCACACACACACACTCACACCTATACTTACAAGCAAACGGCTTGCGAACGCAAATGTCTCACGGTTTGAGCAGCACTGCTGTCTGCTGCTGACAGACTGGGACAGTTTGAGCAGCAAGCAGAGCGTGCTCATGCGAGTTAAAATGGCGGCTTTCATTTTAACAGCATTAAAATGCTTCAAGGCGCTGAGGAAAAGAAATCTTTGTCGTATCCTTGCCTCATCCTCCCAGCTCAGAATATATAATGAAGAGGACATAGGTCCCTTAGATAGCCCAGAAATGAGTACAATTTGTTCTCAAATTCACAAAGCCATAACTCGGCCGTATCCTTGCGGATCCTGACAAGCCCTGTGTCAAACAAATCGTATTTACAAGGACCACAAATTGTCAAAAGGATAACAAAATCGTCCTTGCCGTTTCCGATATATGGCTAATATTCTAAACAGGACATTTTTTAATTAGCCATAACTCGGCCAAATTCTTAAGGATATCGGAAGGATATGCCTTATTAAACTCGTGGTGAGCAGAACTATCGATTGACATTCAAGGATTTCCAAGATTCGACAAAAAATTTTATCGAAATTTTTCTTAGGGGGTTAATCGGAAAATTGTTTAAAATCGAAAAATTCCGGGCTAACTTTTCCATTTTAAGGACTATCGGGATGTCCTTTGGCCAGCAGATAGTTCTCAGCCTCCCATTGAAGAATTTACAACCCAAAGGACGAAAGTCCTTCAGACAAAAAAGTTTTTAGGGCAATTTTGTATACTTAAAATAGGCCATAACTCAGGCATATCCTTGCGTATCCTTGCGAGTCATGTGTCAAAAAAATTGTATTAACCAGGACCACCAACTGGCCAAATTTCATGAAGATCGTCCTTGTAGTTTTGGGGATATTCAAGGATTTGTGTTTTCGGGCCGTTTCCGTGAAAATTTCACAAGTCCCCATTTCGAGTCTATAATGATTCTTAGATGACCCCATATTTTTATGATGCGGAACGATGCGGGGGATCTATGCGATCCTAACGCACCATGTCCTTTGAAAATCTGCAAGGACATGCCCGAGTTATGTCCTTTTTGCTTTACATAAAATGCCTTTTTTCATTTAAATGTGTTTTTTTCTTTTCAGACTGACAAATTTGAGGACTACAAGGAGCTCTAAGGACCTTCACGAGTTGCAAAGCTGATTTTGCCAGGATCGGACTTGAATTAAGCCAGTTATAGTTATTTTAAGTTTCAATCAATCAAAATTAAAATTTATGTTCGATTTGTATAACTTTTAAGAGAAATTTTGGGAAAATTTGCATAACAACAACAAATTTATGAGTTCAAACATAAATAAATCAATTATTTAATTAAATAAACAAACAAACTCCTGTTTTTTTATTTCCAATGTCTTTAAAAATCCATTGCATATCCGTCAGGTGCGTCTGTTGTTTTTCTTAAAATCTGCCCAAATACCAGGCGAACAGAAATGCCCAGAAGGTCGACAAAAAATATTTTTAGTTCTCGAAAAATTTCATTGCATACCCAAAAGGGGCGCCCTGGCTGCCAACTTTTGCACTAAAATTCCACTCAAATACCAGGCGAACAGAAATGCCCAGAAGGTCGACGAGTTTTTCGAATGCAAATTTTCATTGCATAGCATTAAGGGGCAGAAATGTAACTCATTTGAAATGAGTGCTGTTATGCGGCAGTTACTGTTAAAAGAGTGCTGTTAGCCGGCTGTTAAACAACAGCTGCAGCTGCAGCTGCAGACAAATGTAAAAGGGCGCCTGAAAGAAAAAGCATACATGTTTTTGGACCATTTCTGATCCTTTAGGTTGCCAAGGACTATATCGATGGTACGGTATATAACCAAGGATATGCAAGTCAACTAGCAACCATCTAGGGGGCGGAAGGGACTGTTGTCCTCTAGGTTCGCTAGGACTATATCCATGATATGGAATAACCAAGGATATTTAGATCAACTAGGCACCATGAATAGCCATCATGGCTGGTTGCTGGTTCAATTTTGTCCAAGGGCGTGGCCGAATTGGCTGAAAAATATAAAATGACAAATAAATGAATAAAATACAAGACATTTGTTACCTTTAAAGTTTCGTGAGTCCTTAAAAATCGACAGAATTCTACAAAATGTTGATTTGAGAAACAACAAAATTTAAATACGATTTCCATGGCATGACATAACCAAGGTAAGTCAGGTTCAAATTTTGATTCCATTTTTGGCCAAGCTTTAGAATAGGTTTTCTGTTACTTTTAATGGCTATTGATACTTGCGACTTGAGTCCGAAAAGTATACCATTAGCGATACGAATGGCATTTACTTGAGAGTTTTCACTTATAATTTGTAATTTGTAAAACAGCTTTACTCAAAATCATGTGGACAAAAGATGGCGCTCAGCAACTTGAGTGAAAAAGGGAAGATAACGCATAAGCAAAATCACACACAAGCATAAATATGTATGTATGTATGTATATATAAATCAATCGCGAAAACACACACACAAACATACATACATACACATGCAGAGAGAATCGCCAAATGCATGTATGTACATATGTATGCATGTATGTATGTACATATGTATGCATGTATGTATGTATGTATGTGTATGTGCATATGCATATTTGCATTATCTTCTTATCTTCTTGTTCATCGCGCTCTCACAAATTTTTTGCGAAGAAAAATATTTGCCTGTCACAACATCGATTTCGCATAGAGTTTGAAAGTTTATATTTTCAATGGACTTCATCAAATTTTGATTCCGTTTTTGTCCAGCTCTAGAATATGATCTTTTTTAATGGCTTTTAATATTTGCGACCCGTGCAAGTTCGTATAAGTATATAAGTATATATCAATTGCAAAAAACACTCACCCAAACATGCATACACATGTATGCAGAGACACGGACGTATGTATGTGTATTTGTGTGCTTGGGGCCTTATCTTCTTTTGCATCGCATCCACAAAGTAATAACGGGCTTGATAGACTCGCGCTCGCAGCACAACAACATGCCCCGTTGACTAATGGGGCCACACTGACTCAGAATCAAGTTGCGCTGATCCATAAAAGCGGCGCTCACAAAAAAGAGCGCTCAAACGAGCAGAAGAGAGAGCATCGCTGAGAGCAGTTATTGATTGGACCAATCAGCGATCAGCACCGAAAAGAATCGTGAGCGCGTGAGCGTAAGTCGAAAAATGACAGCGAACACACACACGAACAGCTGACTGCTTATCTCCGGCTTACTCGTGTTTGTGTGTGTGTGTGTGTAGCATATGTATATATATATAAGTATGTATATTAGCATAAGCTGAGCACTCACAATTTAACACTCTGTTAGTTTGAACTTATTATAGCTGCTGACCCGGGGAAGTCTTTACCTTAATCACATTAGGTAACTCCAGTGAAAATTTAAGCTTTCTAGCTCTTACAGTTTGGTTTTAGGAAAAACAGTTAATTATTTAGTGTTAAAAATTGTTTTAATTGTTTTCTAATTTAATTTTTGCTCTTGATTTTTTGCTCATTGATAGTTTGAGCTGCATAACAGAGAAGAAAAGTAAATACAATTGCTTTCTTACGTTAAACTTACAGTTTGGCTGCAGTTTGGACGGCACTGTAATTGTCGCAGTGCATTACAGTTTGAGCAGCATGCGCCTGTGCGGCGTGTGCAAGGGAGATGGCAATATGCAGGTGCTAGCAATTGAAGCAGAAATTTACAATTTACAGTTTTTGTTGTTGTCTGCGACAGAGAGAGAAAGCGACCGAGAGAGAGAGAGAGAGAGAGAGGGAGGTAGATTTATGTACATTTACATTTATTTACTAATAAATAATAATTTTTGCTTTTGTTTGCCTTCAATTAAATTTCCACTTTTCAAATATTTTCTTTTTTTATTTGTTTTGTTTTCTTTTTGTTGTTTGGTTTTTCGCACAGCTTTTTGCGTGACGTCTGCAAGAAAACAATGAAATAATTGTACATATATTCAACGAAATTTGCCTGTCAGCCGCAACTAGAAACTAATTTGTATTTATATAAATTATAAACTTAAAGCAGTTTTTTACCCCTTTCTTAACGCATTTTTTTCCAGCGAGTGGTTTCAAGTTTTTGCAGAGCTACTCGTTGAAGGCTTTACTCGTTACTTTACATTTTTATAAACTTAAGGCTGTTTGGGTTTTAGTTTTCATTTGTTTTTAGAATAAGCTTCAACATATCTTTTAGCCCATTTTCAACGCATTTTCTTCCAGCGAGTAGTTTTAGGCGCTTACAGTGCTGCTCCTTGGAAGCTTTACTCGTTACTTTATAAACATTAGACTTAAAGCAGCTTGGGTTTTATTATAAGTTTGCTTTTTAAATAATTTTCAAAGTATTTAGTTCGCCCATTTTCAACATATTTTTCCAGCGAGTCGTTTCAAGTGTGCGCAGAGCTACTCGTTGCAAGCTTTACTCGTTACTTTACAATTTTATTAACTTAAAGCTGTTTGGATTTTAGTTTTCATTTGTTTTTAGAATAAGCTTCATCTTATCTTTTAGCCCATTTTCTTCCAGCGAGTAGTTTTAGGCGCTTGCAGAGCTGCTCCTTGGAAGCTTTACTCGTTACTTTATAAACAGACTTAAAGCAGCTTGGGTTTTCTTATAAGTTTTTTTTTTAAATAATTTTCAAAGTATTTAGTTCGCCCATTTTCAACATATTTTTCCAGCGAGTCGTTTCAAGTGTGCGCAGAGCTACTCGTTGAAGGCTTTACTCGTTAGTTAACATTTTTATAAACTTAAGGCTGTTTGGGTGTTTGTTTTAATTTATTTTTAAAATAAGTTTCAACATATTTGTTAGCCCATTTTTAACACATTTTTTTCGAGCGAGTAGTTTCAAGCATTTGCAGAGCTGCTCCTTGGAAACTTTACTCGTCACTTTCAAAAATATATACTTAAAGCTTTTGGGTTTTATTTTCAGTTTTTTTTTTTTTTAAGCTAAGTTTCAACAAATCTTTTAGCACTTTTTTCCAGCGAGTGGAGAGCGTTACTCGTTACTTGACAGATTATAAACTTTAAACAGTTTGGGTTTTACGTTTATTTTGCTTTTAAATAGATATATTTTTAAGGCCCGTTTTCAACACATTTTATAATTTACTCGCCGAAGTTAGTTGCTACTCGTTGGTAGCTCTACTCGTTACTTGAGCGCTGCTGCACTGGGAGAAAATGTCTCAACACGAAATGCGTTCAAAATATGGCTTTTTTTTTAGGAAAACAACTTAGGTGTACAAAATGATAACTGGCATTTGTGGTAATTGGAATTCTCTGCGTGCGCATGTGTGTGTGTGTGTGTGTGTGTGTGTGTGTGAAGGGGGGAGGGGGAAGGCAATCTGGTTTAGATGATGCATATGATATACTATGATAGTTATATATATATATATAGATATATGTACAGACAGCAGTTAAAATGTGACTTAAACAAACAGAAAAATTGCCTCAGTTTTTTCTCATTTATCATTATTAGCATTATTATTATTGTGTAAACTAATACCAAATACAGCTGAATCGTGTATTTTACATTTAACAACGTGCTTCTTCTTTGCAACTTTTGCTGCTCCCCTCGTTTTTGTGTCTTTGTTCAAAGGAATATTTACTTGCTGATTTGTTTGCTTTTATTGCCTGCTGCCAGTTCTTGTTGTTGTTGTTGTTGTTGTTAAATTGTTGTTGTTTTGTTTGTTGTTTTCTTTTTGGAATTTAGCACATTTTTTTTTTGACGCTTGCAATTTCATTTTTGAGTGTCGAATTATCAAAAATCTTTTCGGAACTAAAAACAAATTGAACAAATGCATATATATATATGGGTATATATATATATATATGTATATATATATATATATATGCTATGCTTGCTGCAGTTGTATGTGTGTGTGTGGTGTGTGTGTGTGTGTGTGTGTGTGTGTGTATGTGTGTGCGTGCGTGTGTGTGTGTGTGTATGATAAACGACTACAATAATGATTTTGTTGATAATTTCATGTCTACGATCTGCATATCTGAATTTCTCTGATTTTGTTTAATGTGTTGTTGTTGTTGTTGTTGTTGTTGTTGTTGTTGTTGTTGTTGTTGTTGTTGTTGTTGTTGTTGTTGTGTTGCAGTTGTGTGTTGAGGCTTAACCAATCATCAGTCCGCAGCCAAGCTTAAAGTTATTCTTCACATGATTCATGCGTCCGCTCAGCGCAAAGGAGAAGGGCAGCGGCTGCAGGCGCTTTTCCAGCACGCCCGAAATGTGCCAATTTGAGTCGATCGAGCCTGAAAGAAGTTGCAAATATATTATAATATATAAACACATATAATTAACCAAAAGAAAACCTAGCCTAGTTTCCATGCAACAACCAAATGTTAGAGTCTGTGTCTTCAGTTTCGTTTAGTGTTGTTCTATGTCAAAAGAATTTCTCTTCTCTAAATACCCTGAGTGAAGTGTGAAGCTCGCAATTGTAGAGTATTCTAGAAGCGATTCTTGCTATAGAACCATATGCTATAATATTCTATATAGCCAGACAAACGACAATTCTCCGATATTGATAAGATCTAGCTGATATATATAAGACACTATACAAAACGAGAACTCAATTTGCATTCAACAAGTTTTCGCGCATTTTTCGCCAGCTGGCGTGAATTGGTGCAAAAAGTTTGAAAAGTTTAAACTTTAGAATAAACCAAGCTAAGTTCAACAGGAAAACAGAAACTATACGAAAAGTAAGTAGATGTTTAGCTAGAACAAGAAAGTTGCCAATTTAGCTTAAGCAAGCTTTAAAAGTGATCTTCAAGCTGAAAATGAAATTTTCGCTCATGTAACACTTTTTTTTTCACTTTTCCGCCAAGAGGCGTGGAATTTGTGAAGTGTGGAACACGCATCGTCGAGTGAATTTTTACAAAGATCTTTGAAAATGAATTGCAGCCTTAACACGTATGCCAACAAATTACTTTTTCGTTTTCGCTCATTTTCCGCTGTTGTGCGTGGAATGTGCAAGAACGACATAACTACAGTAAAATTTGTCTAGCTCTTAACAGCGTGTCAGAGTTCGTCAGTGAGAAGAGATTGAGATATGGAAGCTATGGAAGATTTTGAAGGTCTAACCTCTGAACACCAAATCCGCCTTGGGCAAATCAATTTGATAGGCTATGGTTGCGACGGACTCCTGCATGCGTAGACTTGTTTCCACCTCGACGCCAATTTGCAGCTGCTCGCTGGCCTTCTGATAGTAGCACAAGTGCAGACCGCTTGGTCCCAGGGTGCCGGACCAAATGGAGTCGCCATTGGAATAGCGGCCCAGGGCGGAGACAATCGCTATCTGGCGTCCGGGCACATTGGGGCCATACTGATAGGCCACCTCGGCGCCGAGGGCCATGCGCTGCGTAACCGACTGTAGATATTGGCCAACAACAACGCCGGAATTGGTAAATATGCTGGGATTGCCCAGCGTGATCGAGGCGGTAAAATCATTGCCCCGATAGTCTGTGCTCAGCTGTGTGGCCATCATTTTGGACTCCTGAATCTGTATAGGCGAGAAAGAAAAAGAGAGAGAGAGGGAGGGAGGCAATTAGGCAAAAGGGAGTTGAAGCTGTTGCATGCCACTTACCTGGGAGGCGAATTTGCAGCGCAAACGCGATGAGAACTGATGTATAACATTCGCATTCAGATTGCCCGATGGATCAATGTCGCCCAGCAGCACGGGAAACGCCTCGGTGGGGCTGTACTGTTTGGTGCCCACATAGGTGGCACCAAAGCGATAACCACTGGGCACTGTGGTGCTCATGTTGATCGTGTGCGATACCTGAAAATGATTGCTCAGGCCCTTGTTCAGCATAATCTTGGCGCCCTCGAACGTGATGGCCTGCACATCTGCATGGGTATAAAGTGGATGGGGGAGGGGAGTCGATTAAGAGAAGCAACACAATTGTTATCCATATGGAAAGAAGTCGCAGGCACAGTGAAAGCAAGTCGTATGTTTACGGTTCGAACCGGCTTCCTGCCCGGGTATCAGTTCGTCAACCTGATTGTCTTCCACCCGGCCAGGTTGCAGTTCGAGCTTGTCATATGTGCATACATACATATATTATCGCAATATTATGAAATTGTAATTGATAATTGCCTTTTTCCTAATTGTTTACTATTCTGTGTGTGTGCGTCTCTCATAAGCGGACATCTATCAGACCACCGCAAAGGTGTGTGTGTCCGGTTATGGGAGCCTTCACTGTGTATATGCACTGATAATACATAATCAGAACCCAACGCACACGCACACGCACGCACACAGGCGCACGCACTCGCAAGCACACGTACGGGGGCCCGCTGTACGAGTACGAGTACGAGCCAGCCCCCCGCCCCCTTCGCATGGTTGTAGGTTATGTCATCAGTGCGAAACATTTAGCTAATGTGTATTGAATTTACTGAATGACAATGCATACCTTTGCATTTTTTATGCAACTCCTCAACGGTGCCAGGGTTTTCCAATTGATGATCCTTGGCCGCAACGCTGGCATCGGCGGCAATCGCTGCAAGTGGTGTTGGCTCTGTTGGAATTGCGGCTGGTTCCGGCAAACCCAGGCTGGCAGCCACACTGTTGCTGCGCGCCGCCGTTGTATCGAGGCCGGATGATGCCGCTAGCACGTTACCCATGTTGGTTATTTTGTCAGTGCAAGTTTATTGTGTGTGTGATATTTTTTTTATTTTTGTGTGTGGCCGTCGAAATTAAAAGTGGCACGCGCTAATCTGGAGTATCTGTGTGTTAGACACTCTACAAAAAAAAAAGACTGCTTTTTTGACAGCAAACTCGATAGTAATATGTATATCGATAGCTTAACTGGCATCGATATTTAGCACTTGCTACACGGCCAACGTTGTTTTTGAATTAAACATTTTTGTACAGCCAGACAGCAACAAATCGTTGAGTGTTTATAAACTTATAATTAATTCAATGTTAACATAATATTGCAAATTGTGCATAAAAATCGCTAAAGCAGCTGCCCTGAACAAAAAGTACTCGATGCCCAGCCATTAACAGCTGAGCTGCTGCACTGTAATACAGCTGGCCAGGGCAAGCGCGTTGCCAGACTGCGCGCCATTAGGCGGCAGTTTTAAAATGTTTGCTGTCTCTAAAAGTTATTCATAAATAAAATCGCTGATTAATCAATAAAAACGTTTATATTTCAAGTTCAAGTATATGCAACCTTGCTTTTTATATATGTATATATATATATATAAGTATTTCTTGTATAAGTTAATTAGTAGAGCACAAATCTCTGCTCCGTATAAAGCTGAAAAAGTTTTCAATCAGAAAAGAGTTTTGTGAATAATGCTTGATTTGGTTTAAAGGCAAATAACATATTGTACTTAAATGAGTCATCTAATCGGCCGAATGGTCATCAAAATATTTCGATTAACCTAAGAACGAAACTAAAAATAACTGCAAAACATAAACATATATATATATATATATTTGTACAATACGCTTGCACTTTCTTATTTTGTTTTCTATTTTCTTAGTTCTTTTTGGTGCGCTATTAAAAACGAGTCAACAAAAAAAATGTTACAAATCGCCATCAATTAAAATTCCGATTACAAAACAAAAAAAATGATAATAAAAAATATGTATATACACATATAATGTATATGTAGGGAAAGTTGGAAACAAAACAAATCAAATTAAACACACGCATTCGGTTTAATTAAATCAACAGCAGGAGGATTTCTCGGGCTCGGCCATAACCAGATTAAAGTCCAGACTATTGGGCCGCGCAAAGCCCGACTTGATGCCATCCCAGCCGTCCTCGGCCTTGTATTCGCCGGAACGTATGCGGGCATAGACCTCCTGTGTGACCATGCGGAAGGCCTCCTCAACGTTGGCGCCGGTGCGCGCCGATGTCTCGACAAAATGCAGGCCATGCTGTTTGGCAAACGTTTGCGCCTCCTCGGTGGACACCTCACGATGCCCGCCGGCATTCACCAGATCCAGCTTACAGCCGACCAAGGCGAACACGGGCCGATGCGGCTCGATGTGACGCTGCGCCTCCATCATCCAGAGGGGTATATGCTCAAAGCTGGCATGATTCGATATATCATAGACGAGCAGGACGCCAACCGAATTGCGATAGTAGGACTTTGTAATTGAACGGAATCGCTCCTGTCCGGCCGTATCCCACAGCTGCAGTTTGATCTGTTTGCCGTCCTTCATTTCGATGAGGCGGGCGAAAAAGTCAACGCCCACTGTCGGATCAGATAGCTGTAAAAATGTAAATATTAATCAAATTGAGGTTCATCAACAAAACGAATGAATGTAGAACATCGACAATAAAGAATAAAGGGTTTTAGCACAAATTCAAAAATATGCGCGCGCAGCCCAAGGTTGCCACACTTTCTGTTGTTGTTGTTGCTGCTGCTGCGCTTGCATTATCAGTAAGAAAACACACACACAACCTTACTCACACACACACACACACACGCACACACACACACTTAGAGAGGCTGCGGCTACAACAGACTTTGTCTTTATTAATAATTTTTCGCCATTTAAGGCACTTAATTATGTAATTGTTATTATTGCGCACAATTGATACACATATTGAGATTACAAACTAACGCATACCTCCGCAAATTTTCCATCTGTAAAGAATTTGAGCAGCGAACTTTTGCCCACTGTGCTGTCGCCGATGAGTATTAAGCGAAATTGATAATCAAAAATGGGCTCAACCATTGTGTGTGTGTGTGTTTTTGGTTGTAGTTCTCCTCCTTCCCCTCTCCAACAGCTTCAGAGCGTCGCCCCTTTGCCCAGTTCACGTTTGTTGTTATTTTGCGTTAATACGCAAATTCGCTTTGAGTCCTTTTTTTTTCGTTAGACGCGCTTCTGTCTTTCAAAGAGCACACTCAATTATTTAGTACAAAGTGCTGCTGATTTGATTTTTCACAATCTGAGCGAAGAGCAAAGTATAAATAAACTGCAGCCTTTTTGTTTATTGAATTTAAAGTAACTCAGCTGCTCAGTTGTGTTTGTTTTTTTTTCTAACGCACGTCAATTTCTGTATGTGTGTGTGTGTGTGTGTGTGTGTGTGGGCTGGCTTCAGGGCTGGCAAACGAGTATAATGAGCATGCAAGTACTGAAGTACAGAGTGGCAGCGCTGCCAATTTAAATTTGGCATCGATTAAGCATAAACAGTTGGTAAAAATATTTTAAGGAAATTATAGCATGACACCAAAAACTTTATGAGCAATTTAAGCTAATCACCTTTAAAGCAGCTGATTGCGCTGCTGTCCACAAATAAGCAAACCAGTTATAACAGTCGACTTGCATTATTATTGATAGTATCGATATTCAAATATGCATGTTTCGTTATTATATTGTCATCACTAACTGTCACATTTGACATTAGTTCGTTTTATTTCGGCTTTATTTTTATATTGTTTTCACTTTTGCACTGCACAAATGTACAATAACGGACAGATAACAACAACAACAAACAAGTTAGGCGCATACACAATCAACAACAGACGCGCAACGGCGCACGATTAATTGCCAAACGTTAACTGTTAACTGCATAACTGTTAACGTTGATTCGCCAGGCAAACCAGCCCAGCGTGTGCGCCGAAGGTTATTAAAAAGACGCAAGATTTTGTGGCGCTGCCGCTAAATAACTCGCATATACAAATATATACACATATAGATGTTAAGGTTTGCGCTGCACGACGCCATTGGCTATGTGCGCAACAATGTGCGTGATTTCAGTCTCAATGCCCTGCGGCTGCTACCCCAACTGCCCCAACTAAGTCCCTACGATGTAAGTATCGATGCAGCTGCACGGGTATCGATCCAGCTAACGGTAGTTTATTGTTGCTGTTGTTGTTGTTGTTGTTGCAGGTGAATATTGCGCTGAAGGAGAACGAGTTTGTTTACAATTTCCCGCTGGACGGCATCATACGCAGCTATGAAACAAATCAGCTCGGCTCCAATTCACCCTGCGAGGATTCGCGCACCGAGGCTAGCCTCTTGTTTCGCAATGGCTTCATTTGCGGCGTATTCGACGGCCACGCGGGCGCCGCCTGCGGCCAGGTGGTCTCCAAACGCCTCCTGCGCTACATTTCGGCCGGCACGCTGCCGCGCCAGGTGCTCAAGCAGCAGCTGAAACAGGGCTGCGACAGCCAGACCTTTCTCAAGTGCCACAACGACAAGGTCGACTTTGTCAGCGAGATTCGGCCCATTTATGAGCGCAGCTTTCAGCAGTACATCAAGCGTTTGGCTGAGGTGCCACAGCGGGATGTCGCCGGCGAGCTGGAGCATGCTTTTCTCCAGCTGGATGCGGATTTGGCCCAGGAGGCGTTGGACAACAATGATGCGCGCACCATGGGTGTGGCGCTGTCGGGTGAGCTACGTCTTTTGAAAGCACTTCATTTTCCCAGTGGGAATTTGTACTTTGAAACCATCTGGCAACACCAACAGCAACTGCATTAAGTTGGCTGCGCAAATGTGTAGAAAATGTTTGATCGGAAGTCTCCAGATAAGTTTTAACCGCACGTTAAAGTGGAGCCCGGCAAAATGTCATTGAGTAAGAGCTCCATTTGACTTAGAGAAATTGGGAAAAAAAGTGCTGAAATTGATTAATAATTAGTATAACTAAGCATTCTTATACTTTTAAGTTTTTGCACAGCGTTTACATCATGTTCAAATATATGCGCACCTAACTGGCAGTTAATCTGCACGTTAAAATGACATTATTAGAATTCCCAAGCCTTTTTATATGTTAAAAAGTTGCTACACAGCGTTGCCATCATGTTAAAATATATGCTCACTTAACTGGCAGTTAATTAGATTGACAAGAACATCAAATTTCGTGCGCAGCGTTGCCTGCATTAAACTTAACTAACAGTTAATTGAATTGACATTGGGATAAGCAAATATATTTAACTGCATGTTAAATAAATTGAGCTCTGTTTTCTTGTTCTTCCTTTTGCTGACAGGCGCCGTCGCCTGTTTGGTGCACTTGGAGGGACTGCAGCTGCATGTGGCCAGCACTGGAGATTGTGGCGCCGTTCTGGGCGTGCTGGATCCGCAGACGAATCAATGGCATCCCAAAAAGCTGAACATCGAACATAATGTGGAGAACATGCAGGAGGTGAGCCGCATTCTTGGCGAGCATCCGCGCGAGGAGCGCGAAACGGTAATACGAAATGGCCGGCTGCTCAGCCAGCTGGCGCCGTTGCGGGCCTTCGGCGACTATCGCTACAAATGGCCCGTGGAGACGCTGCAGTCGAAGGTGGTGCCCATGTTCGGGGAGCAGGTGATGCCGCCAAATTATTATACGCCACCGTACCTGACCGCCCGGCCCGATGTGCAGCAGCACGAGCTGTGCGCAAACGATAAGTTTCTAGTCATTGCCAGCGACGGCCTCTGGGATTTCCTAACGCCCAGCGAGGTTGTCAGCCTTGTGGGCGAGCACATTAACTCGAAAAAAACGATGGAACCGATGCGCCTGCCGCCCGGCAATGTTACGCTGCAGCAAATCTCCGAGCAGCTCGCCGAGCGCAAGTAAGTTACTGTTTAGAAGTTAACCTCAAGGCAAATCCGTCCTAATCCGTCTTTTGCCATGTTTTTTCAGAGCGGGTCTCACACGCAAGCCGATCGATCAGAATGCGGCCACGCATCTGATACGCCATGCTCTGGGCGCCACAGACTATGGCATTGAGCACTCGAAGATCTCGTATTATTTGTCGCTGCCGCAGGATGTGGTCCGCCTGTACCGCGACGATATCACCATCACCGTCATCTACTTCAACTCGGAGTTTATTGCGCGGCTCAAGGGCGAAACTCTGCCCAAGCCGCCGTCGCAGCCGCCGGCAGCGTGATCTGCGCCGTGATCCGTGATCTGGATCCTAGTCGAGTCAGTCCACATACCTGAACCAGCCTTCGGACTACCGGGACATAATGCGATATATATGGATATATGTGTATATATGTATATATGTATATATATATATATTTATGTATGCATATGTGTCGTGTGTATTTATTGGCTAGCGCTGAACTCTAGCCAAAGTTGTTTCGTTTAAGTTTTGTTTACAAATTTTTACAATCTTCAACCCCCCAACCACATCGAACCCTCAATTGTTGTTGATGTTGTTGTTGTTTTTGTCGTTGTTAACTGATAATCCTGGGCCGGGACGAGAGCCAATCTCAGGCTAAACGCATATAAATATCAAAGATAATCTGTAAAAACTAGTCTCAGAATACTTACAAATTGACTAAGTGATAGTTTTTTTACCATAAGTCAAATTTTGGATGCAGCTCAAAAATCACAATCAAAAAGTTGTTTAACTAGAAAATCGCAACATTTTTTAGCGAATTATGTTAATTTTGTCAGTTTTATCGATAACATTTACAGAGCATTGCGCAGTCGGTTGCAGCTGAATAAAAATATTTTAGTTGCCTTTTGGATTGTTAGAAAGAAGAAAGATTGAATTTCTCAAAATGTTTCGGATTCTTAAATCATATTTAAATTAAACGAAAAATTGTTGGTATTCTAAATAATTTGTAGTTCAAATTTGATATGCTTTGTTTTTCAATGTTTAGTTAAGAGATTCTCTCTATAAAGCCATATGATAAAGTAAACCAATTATAAAACTCGTAAATGTGAAGTTTGTTGGGGATATATCTTGAAAAAGAAATATGCTTGTCTCTCGTTGCTTCCTTTGATAGATAATATCATGTTTCGTTCCAGTCGGCTAGGATCATGAACTATTTTCCATGGAAACCCACAGACAGACATGTCCAGAACTACGTTTGTTCATGCTGATCAGGAATATATATGCTTTAAAGTCTAAGCTAGGCTTAGACTCGAACTTAAAGTCGTATGTTATGTGCATGTTATGCTACAGTGGCGCGCTGTTATCAATAGATGTGCGCGCTGTTAGGCGACAACGTTAACGGCACATCAGAGAGAGCGAGAAGGAGAGATGCTGCCGCTTGGCTCGCACGCGTGCAATTGGATCGATTGGAAGGTAAATGAATATCGCGTTGTTTTTTGTTGTTGTTGTTTGTTATTTGTTTACAATTTGAACAGTTTGTTTCGAGAATTGATTAGTTTATTTTACAATTATATTCATTACACTTGAAGGCCGTACATGCTAATTGTTTATGTTTAGGTTTTTGTATTTTTTGTTTTTAAATTTTTGCTTTTGTGGGGTTTACGTTAAAACATAGCATACGGATATACAGTTAAACACGCATCTAGAAACATCTATATATATATATATATATATATGTATATATACCATATGAATGTAGGTTAAAGCGAGGCTAAAGCTACAGACAAACACTTACAAAAAGGAAAGAGAAGAAGTAGAAACTAGAACTGGGCAGGGTCAGGGCAGGGTTGGGGGTCAGGTGCAGTTTTCTTTTTTGTCTGTATTCTACAAACCTACATAGATTGAAGTGAAAGAATTGGGCAATATGCAGCTAATCCTTGGCATCCTGGTCGGCCACCTCCTGCCTGCTGACACAATTGAGAAATTCCATTTGGATGTGCGTGATTTGGGTCTTGCTAAAATATTGCATTTTCTTTTTGAGAAAATCAAAAAACAAATCAAGCTCATCGCGCTTGATCAGCGCCTGCGCCAACTGCTGCTGTTCGTCGTCCTTGATCAGCGTGCTGCTCGAGGCGACGCTGATGGAGGAGGCGCCCCCGCCCCCGCCACCATTTCCATTACCATTCCCATTGCAGCTCAATGGTGGCAGCTGCAAAATGGTTGTCGCCGTCGCAGCGCTATTGTACGGCGTATTTGTTGAAGTATTGCACAATGTGGCTGCCGTCGCTGGCAGCGTGGTGCTCACCGTTGCCGCATTCAACGCAACCGGCGCCGGCGTGCTCGAGATGGTGACACTTGTGCTGGTCGCCTCGGTCACATCGACCAGCGCTATCTGCTGCTGCTGCTGGCTGTTGGTGGCGCCGCCGCCGTTGGCAGCTGGATCTTGGCAGCGCTGGCTGCTCGCCGAAGCCGTCGTGGTGACCAGCGTGAGATTCTTTAGCTTGGCGTCCGCTGCGATGACGCTGCCGTTGCCCGAGAGCACGCTGTTGGTGGCCGTGGCGCTGCTGACGTTCGACGCGCTGGCGAAATGATGCGTTGCATGCTGCGCATGTGGATGCTGGGCATGGTGTGTGGCACGCAGCGGTACGGCAACGGTGTTGCGCTGCTCGGGCTCCGGTTCGATGTCCTCGATGCAAAAGCCATCGGCATCAATATAATGGAAGCCCTTGCTGTCGGTTACATCGCTGCTGCCATCGACGCCCAGTTCGCAGTGCGGTCCGCTGGCCTCCTCGTAGAGGCAAACCTCCTCGTAGTCGACCTCGGTGCCGTTGGCGACGCCATCTTCGTCCAGTTCATGCTTAACAATATCGACCACCTGGCCATCATGATCGACAACCTCATCGTCATCGTCCTCCAGCTCATCGTCGACAACGTCGTCGTCGTCCTGCGTGATTTGTGACAATTCAATGCTGGAAATGCTGCCGTCATGCTGCGTCTGATGGTGATGATGATGATGGTGCTGCTGTTGCTGCTGCTGCTGATGATGATGGTGATGATGATGATGCTGCTGGCCATGATGTGCATGCTGATGATGGGTGTGCACCGTATCATCGGCCACGCTCTCCTCGTAGGCGGTCAATATGAATGTCTCGGTCTCATCAACCAGCGTTATTTGCGAGCTGGCGTGATGCGAGGAGGACATGGCCGTTGCGTTCGAGTGTCCATCTTCATCGATAAGTTCATGATCGACATCATGATGGTCATGCTGTATGCCATTGACATCATCATCATCATCATCATCGCCGACATCATCATCCTCCTCCGGCTGCTTTTTGATCTGCACCAAAGCGGCCATCGCATTGCGATGCGCCTTCAGCTTCGGCTGATACACCTTCGACAAGAAGTCCAGCTGCTTGGCATATCGCCATTTGGACAGCCTTCCCTCAATGCATTTGGGCGAGCGTCGACGGTATTGATGATATGTGTCCCGCAGATTCTTCCACTTGCGTCGCACCTCCTGCACGCTGTACTTGTCTGAAATGGGGCGGGGTGAATGTGATTATATGTTTTTATCAGGGATTTCCCCTGAGCTGAGTACTCACTGCCCATTTGCTGGGAGACCTCCTGCCACCCGCTGAGTATGTCCGGGCGTCGCCTTTGGTTCGGCTGCAGCTTGTAGTTATATAGCGCCGGATTCTGGCGCACCAAATTGATAAGCGTGATAATATCATCCGTGGGCGCGTTGTCCTTGTGATAACGCTTCCGCTCCGACATGGTGTTTATGTGTATGTGTGAGTGTGGGTGGGTGGGCGTGAGTGTGTGCGTGTGTGTTTTGTTAGCTTGTTGCTGTTGCGTCTATTATTTAGCTGACAGCTGGCGGTTATTGTTTACGCGCTTTGCGCCTGCCGCGATTGCGATTGCGTTTTTTTTTTACTTTTTTTTGTTGCGTTTATTGTTCAACTTGGTGTCAGTTTCCGCTTTTCCCAGTTTGTTAAAATGGTCTGGCATGCAATAAGTTTGCGTGTGCTCAGACCAGCCAAAAATGCACACAAAATTTCATTTAATGCACACACGTTTGCCACACAGCGCTTTTGGTAGCCACGAATTGGCCATGTTCAATTACGCAGGAAAAACAATTTAGATAGAAATTTTTGGGCTACAAGCGTTGCCGTACTGTGTTTGTGTATGCTGGGCACCACAGAAGCAGCGTGACGTTGCCAGATGGCTGCAGTGGAATTTTACCAGCGATAGGCGGCACGAGCACTAATTAATGCGGAATAAGGAACACTATCAACGATAGTCAGCAAATTAACACCGATGTTTCGCAGCCGCAAAAGGCACCCATGCAGCGATATATCGTAATAGATAATATCGATGCAATCAGAAATTGCGCATTAAATATGTATGGGCGCAAATATTGATTATAATGTTTTTAATTTAACTATATAGATGTAAAACATGGAAATCATATTTAAAAATAATGCTAACCAGGCACAGAAATGTATAAATCGCATGTAAAACAACATTTATGAATTATCGGTAGTTGTAGGAAAGCGCCAAGCGGACATCGGGTAACAGATATCGATATATCGGTGTGCTCGTTTGCCTTGTGATCTCTAATTAAACGATACTTGTGCATTGCTTGGCCTTCGCGACAGGCAAAAAGTTTTCGTGTTGGAGACCACGAAAAAATTCATAATTGTTGACTGAAAATGAGTACGCCCACAAAAAATGGCACCGGGTTAGAGGATGTCAACATACCTGGTCAAGCGTTCCTGCGTGAGGCACTCACCTCCTGCACAGATCCGCTTAAAGCCATCGAAAGTTTTCAGGTATGTTTAAGCGCGAAAATTGTGTGGGTGTTTTTTTCCCCCCCTTTTTTTGTTCTCTCTTTTTTTTTGTTTGTTTTTGTTAATTGTAAGAAACATATATGTTTAACCGTGTCTCCAGTTGGAGAATGGCGTGCTGCTACCCTCGCTACGTCCCATGCTGCCGCTGTTGGATTTGCATGGCGTCCGCCGTCTGGACTTTCACACATCCCTCATGGAGGAGCTGCGCGACAAGCTAATCGCGCACATCAACGAGTTAGGCCAGAAGGAGCCGCGCGAACGTGAAAAGAAGCTAAAGGAGCTACTGGTCAAGAGCTTTCCGGTTGTGCGCGTCAAATCATTGCGTCCCGTCGTCATGGCCATATTACGGAACACCCAGCACATTGATGACAAATATTTGCGGATTCTGGTCCGCGATCGCGAACTCTATGCGGACACGGACACGGAGGTGAAGCGCCAGATCTGGCGCGACAACCAATCGCTGTTTGGCGACGAAGTCTCGCCGCTGCTATCGCAGTATATACGGGAGAAGGAGCACATTCTGTTCGATCACACAAATCTCAATAATTTGTTCTTTCAACCCACGCCCAAGGTGCGGCGGCACGGCGAGGTCGTCCAGAAGCTGGCCAATATGATTGGCACCAGCGTCAAGCTCTACGACATGGTCTTGCAGTTTCTGCGCACACTCTTTTTGCGCACACGCAACGTCCACTATTGCACGCTGCGCGCCGAGCTGCTGATGGCGCTCCACGATCTGGAGGTGCAGGAGATCATATCGATAGATCCGTGTCACAAGTTCACCTGGTGCCTGGATGCCTGCATTCGGGAGAAGAATGTCGATATAAAGCGTTCGCGTGAACTGCAAGGCTTTCTGGACAATATCAAGCGTGGCCAGGAACAGGTGCTCGGCGATCTCTCAATGACGCTGTGCGATCCCTATGCCATCAACTTTTTGGCCAGCTCGGCCATCAAGATACTGCAGCATCTGATCAATAATGAGGGCATGGCCCGGGATAATCAGATATTGATATTGTTGTTGCGCATGCTGGCGCTGGGCTTGAGCGCCTGGGTGATGATCGATTCGCAGGACTTCAAGGAGCCCAAGCTGGATGGCCAGGTGGTCACAAAGTTTCTGCCAGCTCTCATGTCGCTCATGGTGGACGATCAGTGCCGCAATCTGCACGCCAAGCTGCCGCCCGACGAGCGCGAATCGGCTCTGACCACCATCGAGCATTCGGGCCCGGCCCCAGATGCCGTCGAGGCCTACATCCAGGAGAGCGCAGTGGCCAGCATTCTGACCATGTACTATACCCTGCACACGGCACGCGCCAAAGATCGCGTCGGTGTGCTGCGCGCTCTGGCCATACTCTCCGTTTGCAAGGACGATCGCGCCTACGAGGATCCCTTCCTGCACTCGCTGATCGCCCTGCTGATACCCATGAGCGATGAGTTTGCCACCGAAGACTTCTGCACCACGCTCTTCGATGAGTTCATTTTTGCCGGGCTACAGCGCGAGAATGTCACCTCGCGGCACATGTTAAAGCTGCTCTGGTATGTTCACAACAAGCTACCCGCCGGCCGCCTCGGCACGCTGATGAAGGCCATGCAGCCGACAACGGCACACAATGAGCACATTCACAAGCTCTACGAGACGCTTCAGGAGCGCATTGGCGCCGGCCCGCCCCCACCGCTGCCGCTGCCACCAACGCAGCCGACACCAGAGACGCCCGTTGCTGAGGCTGCGGCGGCGACAGCTGCGGCTCCGGCTGCGGCTGCCGCTGCGGCTACGGCTCCGGTGACAGCGCCGCCGGCCCCGCCGCCGCCGCCGCCGGGATTGCCGCTACCACAGCCGACGACGGCGGCGGTGGCGGACTTTGATGCAAATGTAAAGGGCGTGCCCGCGCCAGGTCCACACTATAGCCCCCAATAGCACGAGGCAGCGGCAGGGGCTGCCAACGCAACAGCTGCTGCCACATCTGCAACAGCTGCACCTGTTGGATAAACAACAGGATTACAGTATATTGCTCGCATTAGTATCTATATGTAAACTTATTTATATACACGCACATATTAAGCTTTGTAAATAGCTAAACTTTTTTTTTCTATATGACATTCATACCCATGTCCAATGTCTACATATATATAAGTTAATCTATGTCTAACTGAAGCCCACCAATCTCGATATATTAACCAAATATGTGCGTCGAGTCTGTCAACTAGACTTATATACATATATCAAGACCAGTCATAGGGCCAATCAATGTCTAAAGATAATTTCCATAATTTGTCTAACAGAATCGATATAGATATATAAGCAAATATCTGTCTAATTGGGCATATATAACCAACAATAGAAACTAAATGTCTATAGATAATCAACAAGTTGTCTCAATAGATTCGACCTTTGTCTATGAAGAGTATACCCAATAAGCACATACATCCAGCAATAGATCGTTTAAATGTCTACAGATAAACAACAATATGTCTAAACATAAACTATTTATGTCTATCTAGAGTATACTCAGGCATATACATCCAGCAATAGAGCTTATCAATGTTTATAGATAATCAACAAGTTTTCTATATGTACATCCAGCAATTGATGTCTACAGATAATCAACAAGTTGTCTCAATAGACTCTTCCTTTGTCTATGTAGGGCATACCCAATAAGCACATACATCCAGCAATAGAAACTTAATGTCTATAGATAATCAACAAGTTGTCTAAATATGAATTATATATGTCTTTGCAGAGCATACCAAATAAGCATATACATCCAGCAATTGAGCGTATGAATGTCTATAGATAATCAACAAGATGTCTACATATACCTAAATAGATTTTACCTTTGTCTCTGTAGAACATACCAATTAGGCATACATATACATCCAGCAGTAGAAACTCAATGTCTATAGATAACCAATAATTTCTCTATATGTCTAATTATAAACTATCTCTTAGGCATATATACATCCAGCTATAGATTGTATGAATGTCTATAGATAATCAACAATTTGTGCCCAAATAGAATCTACCAAAAAGTTACATATATTCAGATACAGAGTCTAGATATAACCAACTATGTGTCTATATAAAAGCTAGCCATGTCTAGATATATAATCAACTATATGAGTAGATATATATATATATCCAGCCTATAAATGTCTAGTTATAACCAAGTATATGTCTATATAGAGTCGACCAAAGTCGACATATATAACCAACTATGTGTCTATATAGCAGCTACCTATAGCTAGATATATAATCCAACTATATATATATCCAACTATGGAACCTATCGATGTCTATATGTCTATATACACATATATACATATAACTAATCAACTCAATGTCTATATATATACAATTATGTCCAGCCATTAAATATCGAACTATAAGCCGACATTTTGAAGGGCTACGCGCGTGATATTCGTACGTTTTCGAACCAAAGAAAAGTTACATTTTTTTTTTGTTTTTTGTCTTTCTCAAGGTCCGATTTTAGAATAGTATTTTAAGAAGAATTCTTCTAGTCCAAAAGTGAGTTGCTCAAGTGATAAAAAAAAAAAAGAGATTACAAAAATAATAATTCCATTTTACAATAACAATTTTTGTCATAATGAAAATGAAATGAAGTTGTATTAAAAATCGTCAGATTTTTAACAAGATCGAAGTAAAGTATTCCTATTTTAAGAACTCAAGCTCAACTACGAGATAACCTATAACATAACCTCAACTAAAGTAATCCTTAAGCTCAGACAGATTCTAATTATGTAATCTTAAGTCTTAAAAGTCATATTTTATTGAATCGAGCTCAAATTATAATACTTAAGTGTCCATTTATAAGATATTCAAACATCAACGAAAAGCTACTTTAAAATTGAAATTTTTAAAAAAAGCTCGAGGTATACACACTACACAATACCCTGGAATATCGTCGAACTACTTTTTACATGCATTTGTATTTTTACTTCAATACAAATGTATTTTTTATAAGTGTCTATTATCTTAATAATATTAAATCTGTGTGTCTATCTATCTATAAAAAAACGTGTTTTTCTTGATTGATGTCTTTGATTGATGATTGACGGGCAGAGCTAAAAAGGGAGTATGAAAAAAGTTGATGTCAATTTTTGAGCTTGTTTTAAGTGTAAATCAGATTTTCCAAAGCTCAACATTATCAATAACAAATATAAAGGAAAAATTGTTGAAGATTTTGGTAAAATAATCTTGAAAAACAGAAAAGTTTTCCAAACAAAAACTTTTTCCTCGCTTTGTTCGATAAAACTAGATGGTATTGTGTTTCGATTCTGATAAGATTGGGTTTAAGCTTAAAGATTTCTTGAAGAATTACAGGTACTTCATATATGAGCGATTATTCTTATGAGAGCTATATGATAAAGTGCTTCGATCCAGAAAGGTATTGTATAAAAAGCAAAAGAACTTATTGTTCAATCGATGCTTCCTAGAGATATATATATATATGATATAGTATTTCGATCTGGCCATGATCTGAAGAAAGTACCTGCTATTCTTCGATTCGGGCAATCCTGAAGAAAGACAGACACATCTCATGACAATATTACAAATATCCCTTAAAGCGTATAAAACCAGAAAGGTTTTGCTTACAAAAACCTATTTTTCAATCGATGCTACCTATGGGATTACATGATATAGTCCTCTGATCTGGCCAATTGCGATTTGGTTAGACATACAACTGAGAGTCTAGTTTTAAGAGACAGACAGACTTACAAGAGGACCTGGCTCGAGTTATATAAAGGAATATATATAATCCATGGATACGGAGACTCGTTTGTGTTTTTTTTTTGAGCTTAAATCGAGACTACGACATTGGTATATTTAAAACTTTCGCAAGGAACGCTTACAACTAGTTGACAGTATCTGTGTGGAATATCAGCGGGAGACGAAAAAAAAAAAAATAGAAGTTAAATACAATAATAATAGTTGAATGGGCTACGGCGGGGGGCAGGGGGACTAACGCTCAGTTCTTGTCCGTTTCGTTGTCGGCGGCCGTTGTCGTCGGCTCGGGCGTTGTGGAGGATGCCGGCTGGGAGGATGATGAGGATTCCGTTTCGCAGGCATCCGGCTCGGCGCTCTTGCGATTCGTAGGCGGTGCAGGCGGCGGCGGCGGTGGAGGCGGCGACGGCGACAACGGCGGCGGCGGCGGCGGGGGGGAGGATGGCTCCGCTGTTAGCAGCGCCTCGATGGCCGCCGCCGCGGCGGCAGCTGCTCGGGTGCGTGGGCAGGGCGACGATGGCAACGGATAGGTGATTGCCGACGATGATTGCGGCGGCGGCGCGTCCGCAACAAAGTTCTCCTCGTTCAGCTGGTACAGCTCGAGATATTCGTTGTAGATGTGCTCCCATTGCGTGTGCGGCTTCAGAGATTCCAGCACGCACTGCATCAGCTCGTGCTTGGGCGCCGACTGCGGGGCAGAAACAATGGGGCCATGTTAAATGGAAGCAGGTGCAATTGGATTGCATTCGTATATTCACCTGCGTTGCCTCCTGCTCCGTATTGTTGAGCAGACCGTCGAGGAACAGACGCAAACGCTTCTCGGTGCCGTAGGTGGCCAGCTGGAAGGTGAGCATGACATGCCAATGCTTCAGTTCCTCGAATGCCTCCAGAGCTTCGCACAGTTTTATTTGATTCTCCAGGAAGAGCACCTTGGCCGTTTGCTGCCAGCTCTCCGGATCGCTAAAGCAGAAGAAGAAGAAGAAGGGGAGGATTAGTTGGAGCTCAAGCTGGGATTTAAAATATTTAACGACTCACATCTCGACGGCGCCGCGCAAACTGAGGTAGTTCTGTGTGCTGGCCTGCATGCTGAGCAGCGGGAACTTGCGATTCACGTGCTCCAGATCGCGCGGCAGCGAGCCGCGTATGCCATTGAACATGATGGCATCGCCGGTGGCCAAAACCAGCCAGGACTTCAGATTCGTTGAATACGAATAGGAATTGCCGCTGGGAAAGCCAATCAGCGGCATGCCCTGATCCGTAATGGCGAATTGCAGCGCCATGCCGTGCTTGTTGAGCAGCTCCAGGCAGTTTGTGGCCAGCCGTATGCGTCGCTTGGTGATATGCCAAATCCTTAGCAGGCCGCATTCGGTGAGCACGCCCACCAGCTGATTGTCCGGACTGAATGCGCAGTGCACCGCGGCGCTGTTAAGCGATATGGCCGGAAAGATGGGACAGCCCGTCTGCATGGCCAGCAGCCGCATGCTGCCGTCGAGGGAGCAGAGCATCACATATTTGCTGCACAGATTCACATTGATAACCGGCGAGCCGACATACATCTCCCAGAGCTGTTCCCGGCTCAGCTGGGCGGTCACCTTGGCGACCATGCCGTAGCCCGTCTTCAGATGCCCGTTCTGGACATGGATGCGATAGTCTTGCGAGGATTTCGTGAATTCGCATTTACTATTCGCCGTTATTTGCAGCTTGGGACCGAGCGTATTGCTGCTGTTCAGATCGCAGAGCAACTGCATCGAGCTGCGACGCGGCGCTATTGCAGCCGTTGCCGCCGGCGCCGGCGGCAGCATCAGCCGTCCCACTTGATCCGCGCGCGAGAATAGCGGCTCCGGCATCAGGGGCTCCACGCCGCCAATTGGATGCGCACCTGTTGCTGTCGCTGCTGTCGTTGTTGTTCCTGTGGTGCTCCCGATGTGGTTGCTGTTGCTGCTGTTGTTGTTGCTGTGGGGGGGTAGAAAATGTGTTAGCCAAATTTGTCAAGTGCTTGGATGGAGGGCTGGGAAGTAGCGAAAGTAGCCCTGCAAAGGTTATTTAATTTGCTTCGAACTCGGATACTCAATCGAACAATCGAAACGAAAGACGACCTGCTCAATTTAGACATGCTCCAGTTCGACCTGGTTGAGTCAAGCAACAAGTTAGAGTTTGACCTGTTCAAGTCAAGCAACATGTTTGAGTTCAAACTTCTCGAGTCAGGCAACATGTTTGAGTTGCAGCAAACTCGAATACTCAATCGAACAGGACTTCAGCTTTCGCGTGTCCAGCAATGTTAAATGAATATTCAAAACACGTTGCAGGGCTCTTCTAGTAGAAATGATTGGTGCAGGTGTCTGGCTGGACAAACAATGTGTTGGCGCTGAGAGACAGGCTGTTTCCCAAGATATGCGCTGGCCTAATCCCTGTCAGCTGGCATGGCCCTGCCAATGCAGTCATGATCTGGCGACATCTCCTCCAGGAAATAGTCCTTCAACTTCCAATGCATAGAAATTGAGCTAATCCAAGGCTCTACTCTAGGGATTAGGACAGGTTTAGTGCCCAACATTTTCCTAGTCAAAGGATGCACTTGTTCCAAGTCAAGTTTTTAAAAGTCAACTGTGAGGTGCTGAGATGCCTTCTCCAGTGGCTGCTAATCTTCTCCAGCCTATGCCCAGAGCACCAACTAGCTGCAGATAATAAATTAATTTAAATTTGAAGCCACCAACCCACCTGTTGTTGTGATTGACGGAGCTGCTGGCGGCGCTGCTGGCGATACTTGTGCTGGCTATGCCGGAGCTGGGCTCGGACATCTCGTTGAGCGGTATAAACATGGGCGTGATCCGTCGCTTGCCGTCCTTGGTGCGCGTCTCCGTCTGTTTGCTGATGGCGCGAGCCGGCGAAGCGGCGCCCGCCTGCGACTGCTGGACGGGCAGGCGGCGTTCCATGGCCGCATTGGGCAGCGCATAGCTGGAGAGTTCGGGCAGGCAGCGCGCCGGCTGCTGCTGCTGTTTGAGGGCCACGTTGTCCTCGAAGCAGCCGCCGTATTTGCGCTTGAAAATTGCCTTCTTTTCCAGCTCGGAGACGCGCGAGCCCAGCTCCTCCTCGTTGAACTGCAGGCAGGCGATGGTGCCATCGCCGCTGCAGGCCATTAGTAGGCATTGCTGCGGGCCCCAGGACATGTCGAGGACGCTGTCGTTGAACAGCTCATGGATGACAATCATGGGACGCTGCAGCGCCGTCATCCAAACGGACAGCGACCGATCCCGTGAACCCACAGCCAGAACGCAGTACTGCATCGGTTTGCTGGGACTGTCGCCGGCCATGTGGCGCGTCAGGATGGAGTTGTGGAAGCGCACGCAGGTGACCGCTTTGCGATGCCCTACGAAATCCTTGTCGCACTTCCAGCCCTCGCGCTCAACAATCTGGGCGGTGGGTCCGCCGCCGTTCATCGCATGCGCCGAGACCAGATACTGGCCATCGGGCGACCAGGAGAGGCGCAATATGTGTGTGGTGCCGCCGCATTCCTGAAACGGTTCCGTTATCGTTGTGCCGCACGACCAGTCCATGGTGCGCCAAATTTTGATGCTGCGATCATCCGACTGGGAGGCCAAGAACTTGCCCACCGGATCCCAGGCAACGCCCTTTACCAGGCCCGTGTGTCCCTTCAGCGTTTGCAGCATGTTGGGCAACGCACGGGCATCCCAGACAATGATGGTGTTGTCTATACTGCAGCTGGCCAAGAAGAGATCATTGGGCGACCAGGCCAGATCTAGGACATCGCCATCATGGCCGCGCAGCGTGTGTATACACTTCCAGGACTCGTGATTCTGTTGCATGCCGCCGGTGCCAAAGACGCCGCTTGGTCCCTGTGCCTTGCGCCAAATCATTATGAGTTTGTCATCCGAGCCGGAAGCCAGCAGCTGACCATTCTGCGACCAGCGCACACAGTTTACGCACGCCAAATGCTGATCCATTTGGCAGAGCATTCGGGGCACCGATGCATCGTTTTCATCCTTCTCGGAGAGCACGGGCTTCAGATTCCAAATGACAACACGCCCCGAATCGTTGCCCTGGCCACCAGTTGCGAATTTCGTACAATCCTGGTGCACATCCACCGAGAAGATGGGTTTTTCTGTGTAAACAAATGAAGTTTTCGGATTACACACAAACTGGCTGCTGGCCGGCTGCTGCTTACCATCATGGTGCACCCAACCCGGCTTCACGAGCCTCATTAATGCGGCTGCTGTCAGTTGTTTGTAAATAACCGCGGTTCCAATTGCCGCTCGGTATTATATTTGCCGGCAAATAGGGATGTAAATAACATAACGACATGTATCGAGTAGATTGATTCATGTGCTGGGCAAATCCATGAGCTACAAAAATATCGATATATATGCAAAATAATATATGACAAATCGATAATTATTCGTCATTGCCTCCACACATGAGGAATGTCCAAATAAGTCAGGGATGGTGTCTTTTTCACGTTGTTTTATCTCAAGGGCCCATTTCCGACGGCGAAACTTACATTTATAGCGTATTTTTACTAAATATAAGCTACTAAAAGTTGCCGATAGCGCTGTGTTAGCACGATTCGTGCAGCAACGATACTATTTGACGATGAATTTGAACTATTTGAACCGATAGTTTTGAACTATCGTCAAGGCTTCGAGATGAGCGAATGGCAACTGTTAACTATCGATGATGAATGATTAAATTATCGAATTTTCGATATTTTAAGTGTATAAAACTAAAATACCAAAACTACTGTTTGAATTTGATTTCAATAATTATAAGTATATATTAATAATACGGGTGTTTTACATTATAAATGGAATTTGAAGATCAATTTACACCAGTCAACATAATGAAGATATTTATATTTACTAAAATATTTGTTTATACTATTTATAGATTTTTAATCAATCCAAATAACTTAGCCGTTAGGAGTCATTATCATGACGCGTCTGTTACATGTTGTCCAAAATATCTAAAACATTCATTACCTGCGTGACATCTGCAAAAAATCAAATTCCAAGTGAGAAAACTATCTGTTTTCGTAGATATGCTGATTGATACTTACGGGTATCCCAGCGCACAAGTGCTTTATCATTTAACAGAGATGTCTGGCCATAAATCTTCTCTCTTACACAAAATTATTGTGCGTTGCATCTCCTACGAGTTTTTGTCGTCATAGTCATTGCAAATGGAGTCGTTCGTTGGTAGACGGCATTTATTTGCAAATTCCGTTACGTGCTTGTGACGTCATAGAGTATTTCGCGGCAACCAGCACAAATTTGCATATCGATACGAGTTATCGAACAGCTGATCGGCAGGTGGCGGCACGACGATTATTCGCAATAGCAAAGGGGCCGCCTATCGGCCGGCTGTCGCGCAAAGCAAATCAACGGCTGCATAAACCGAGATACTGCGCTGTGAAAAGCGTGTGCAACGGAAGGACAGCGCAAAAATTGGGCCAAAGATGCAAACGGCCATCAGGTAAAAGCCACACAACACTGCCAACGACTCACTTACCATGGAGTTGCGCGAGCTGCGCGCTGCCGCTGCTTCGGCTGGCAACAACAGCGCTGGCGAGCTGGGCGGCATTTGCATTGGCAGCTCCTCGGAGGACGGAGTGCAGCGTATACCGACCCGGGCGGATCTGCTTATGGAACAGCTGAATGCGACAAATGCCAAAAAGGTGGCACTGCTGCTGGTGCTCGGCTTTGTGCTCTACCATGGCCTGCTCAATTGGAACTACGGTGCGTTTTATCGATAAATCGACCTATCGATCTCTGCCATCCCGTTTGATCTAATTTTCTCTCTCTCTCTCTCTCTCTCGTTCACAGGCAGCGACTCCTGCCAATGGCTGCTCTCGAAGGGCCGCTTCAAGGGCGACAACGAGTGGCAGCCCTACGGCTGCATGATGCACAAGTACTCCTACACGTGAGTCGGGGGCCCAGCCCCATATTTCTATCTACTGCGTACCCATTGGAAAATGCATAAATCGGGGCATATTCACATCACAAGTCCGTTCGTTTGTCTATCTGAAGGAAAATTTTCAAAATTGAAACAGACCAAAAAGTCTGTTTCAAGTTATCGATAAATGCCGCTGCTTATCCGAAATCAATAATAATCGATTTTTAGTCTAGACTTATTCCGTAGAGAGGCACCAAAATTGGAAAGAGAACAATTTTTTAGCGTTTAAACAAATATTTTGACCTATAACCTATTCACAGATGCCTTTACCTAGAGAGATATAAGGTATATACACTACCCTCACAAGTATAGACCCTACGCTTACTGGTATATACCCTACCCTTACAGGCATATACCCTAACCTTACAGGCATATACCCTACATTTACAGATTCATGTAATTGTTAAGCACAACAGCTTCCTTATAACCGGGAATAGAGTACTGTCAATATGGAGTTTGTGTTCTTGATCGATAATTGTCCTTTTTTGCTGAAATCGATAAATATCGATAGTTTTGTCAGCATTGACAGGCGCTTAAAAACATCCGATTTGCTGTGCAAATGTAGCTTTCTCGAGAGTGATTCACTTTGGCTTTGTTTTTTTTGTAAGACAGGGTATCTAGCGATCGAGCATACTCACGCTTGCTTAAGCTGCCCTTATCGCCGTTGAGTCACCCAAAATTGAAATTCGTTATCACACGCTCATTTTTTTTTTCCAATTTGCAGCGACACGCGACGCTGCCTGCGCTATTTGGCCTTCTTTGGCAACAAGAACAACTTCGTCTTTATCGGGGACAGGAGCGTGCGGCATCTGTACGAGCGTTTCGTGGAGCAGCTGCAGCTGCCGCAGGAGACGGCCGGCGGCGGAGGGAGCGACGACGACGACGACGTGGACGATGAGTACGATAACAATGCGTCGGCGCGGGCGAATGTGGCCCGCTTCGAGGACAAGAAACTGGACATACTTGTCCAGTATATAGGCGCCGTGGAGGTGAGCCCGGCTCTGATCGATCGCCTCTATCAGCTGGAGCAGGAGAAGCAGCTGTCCTCCGTTTATGTGATGGGTCTGACCTATGGCCAGCTGCTCGTTGGCAACGTGACCGACGAGCTGTTGCGTCAATATAGCGTAAATTTGACGCTTCTCGTGGCGCCCATCCATCGCCTGGTGGCGCAAACGTCGCGCGTCCTCTGGAAGCTGGCGGAGCGTGTCGACGAGGAGAAGCTGCCGACCGCCTGGAAGCTGGTCCACAACGACCAGATCGATCGTCTGAATAATGTGGCACGCAGCGTATTCCGCTATACGGACGCCAGCGTCTGGGAGTCGGCCGGACAGATTGCCAACGGGCTGCTGGACAATGCCATCGATGGCCATCGGCTGAGCGCGCACGGCCAACGGCTGGAGGTGCAGCTGCTGTGGAATATGTACTGCAACGATCAGATGAACTATAACGATGGCACCTGCTGCAGCAGCGCCGAGCCGTACACCAGTCTCCAGATCGTGGCATATGCTCTCTTTGGCGTTTGCATTGCCCTCGTCGGCGGCATGTGCCTGCGCCGTTGGCTCCTCCATATGCGCGGCCAGACGCTCTATGTGCCGCTCCAGCAGCAGCAGCAACAGGAGTTCTCCTCCTCCTCCTCGTCGTCGGCGCACTCCGTTCGTCCGGTTAACGCGCTGGCCGTGCTCATCACGGACTACGGCACACCGCTGGTAGCCCTCTCCCTGCTCGGCCTCATCCTGGCGTATTTCTATCTGTGCGATCGCACCAATTTCTTCATGAAGGAGAACAAATACTATTCGGAGTTTAGCTTCTGGATACCCGTCGCGTATGTGTTCGCCTTGGGTCTGTTCTTTACGGAGGAATCACGCTTCACCAAGGTGCTCAACCGTCAGCAGACGGACGAGCTGCGCGGCTGGATCCTGTTGGTTGTCCTTATCTATTATATGACCGGAGCGCAGCGTATTCTGCCCATTCATATGCACATCAAGCTGCTAATTTCCGGCTACTTTTTTCTCACCGGCTACACGCACTTCACGCACATCTGGCAGACGGGCGGCTCCGGTTCGATGTTTGTCCGTTTCTTTCAATCGATGTTCCGGCTCAATTTTCTGAGCATATTGCTCTGCTTCTGCATGAACCGGCCTTATCAATTCTATTACTTTGTGCCCCTGCTCTCCTTCTGGCTGTGCGTCATCTATTTTGTGCTCTCGCTGCCGCCGCGCATCACCTCCGCCTCCGTGGACGCCAATCCTCTGCACTATCTGTATTTGGTTTGCAAATGCATTGGATGTCTGGGCGTCATAACGGTTCTGTTCATGTCCGAGGTATTCTTCGAACGGATCTTCGTGACGCGTCCGTGGAAGGCGCTGTTCGTGACCACCGACGACGACATCCACGAATGGTGGCATCAATGGAAGCTCGATCGTTATACGGTCACCTACGGCATGATCTATGCGGCCTGCTTTCACATTGCCCAGAAGTACAGCGTCTTCGATGACAACAATCATGGGAATCTGTTCTCGCGACGCACGTCCATTTCGGTTACATTGTTAGCCCTGCTCGGCGTTGGCATCTATACGGCGTTCTCGTTGCTCTGCCGCAATGTCCAGAACTGCGAGGAGATACACTCCTATATACTGTTCATACCCATTATCGGGTATGTGGTGCTGCGCAATATTTCCGGCATACTGCGCACCAGATACTCGAGTTTCTTTGCCTGGTTCGGACGCATCTCGTTGGAGCTGTTCGTCTGTCAGTATCACATTTGGCTCGCAGCCGATCGACATGGCGTCCTGGTCCTGCTGCCCGGCTTCCCGACGCTCAACATGATCATCACATCGTTCATCTTTGTGTGCGCCTCGCACGAGGTGCACCGGCTCACCCGCATCCTTCTGCCCTATGCCGTGCCCAACGATTGGCGTCTCGTCATGCGCAATCTGGTCATCTTTCTTATCGTGCTCATACCCGTTGCCCGATCCGATGGCATGTTCTAATTGCTGGTCAGGTGTTGGCAATTCAATTGCCCGCGACACCCTGTCTCGCGCAATACGTTCGCATACCCTGCTTTCAGAATCGAAAATGAGCATATTGCTCCGACTGTCTGGACGGCTGCAGGCCCGTGTCCCAGCATCACAGTTTGAAAGTCACTGCACGAACTTATTTAATCTGCTTCTGTTTTTTTTTCTTCTGTGAGCAGGGTATTGCATAGTCGGCTACAGTCGACTACAACGTTTGCGCTTTTTTTTTTTATGTTGCTTTCCAAAGGTATTTCAATACACACACACACGTAGACACACACACACACGCACACTTATTACAACTACTAAACTAAAGTTAAACGAAAAAAAAAAAACAATTAGCTGTAAGTCAAAAAGAAAGAAAAATAATAATTAGCTTTACCAACTGCACAATATACTTATTAATTCTACACTTGCAATAACTTAATGCATATTTAAATGTCAAAAAAACAAAAACAAAAACAAAACAAATATAATAATTGTATTTCACAAGCAAACATAATGGCTGCCATTAAAGGAATCTGCACTGCAATATCCTTTCTTCAACAAGCAGACGAACAAAAACAAGTTAAATAAAGAAAATAACAAAAAACAAAAAAAAAATAAACAAATCTGTTTTATTTCTATTTGCTGGGGAGCTACAAATTGGCGAACCGAACGCTTCCAAAGCTGAACAAAAAAGAAAGAAGTTGGCAAAACTTAGCCAAGTTGAGCACAGAAACGTTGGAAATAGAACGATAAAAAAATATGCAGCGAATTTAATAGCTGCAACATTTTGAGGCTAGCGTGAGATAAATGTCAACTACATATGTATGTATACACACATGCATTCTACAGACTCTTTACATAGCACACACACACACACACACACACACACACACACACACACACACACACACATCCATGCATATATGTATATGTATTTCCAGGCAGCAAAAGAATCGTTGCCTGCGAATTCGCCGCATTTTGAATGCCTTGTCAAGACTCAAAACGATAACAGCAAAGTCCGAAAAGTAGCGTGAAATAAATGTAAGCCAAAGTTTTTATTACCAATATTAAGAGAATATTTAATTGCGACTGCTGTTAAAAACAACACAAATACATATATATGTATGTATGTACATTTGTAAGCAGGTTTATGCTTGTGTGCATGTAAATGAAGGCTCGTTGCTTGCGAATTCGCCGCATGGTGAATGGCTTGCTTGCACTTGTTGCTGTTGGATGAATAAATGCGCGCACTGCTCAGGCTACGTAAATTGGCGCAGTGAATAAACTGAATTTATTGAAAGCAAAGAACCGTTGCCTGCGAATTCGCCGCATTGCGAATGAATGGCATGCTAAGACTTGTTGCTGCGAATGACATTTCGTCAGCATGAAGCGAAATGGAAATTAATGCGCACATTTCTCAGGCCACTGGCATGGATTGTTTCTCTCGGTTCCTGGAAACCAGTTTGTTCTATTCTATTGAGACGCAGACGCTTGCGGTCAAGGGCCACTGAACACATCACTTTGCTAAATTTTCCATAAACTTCATATCCAACTGGACCCAGGCATGACCTCGATCCCGCTGCGTCCTTTGCACAATTGAGACGCCGTGCGTTAATTGAGACGCCGTGTGGTGTGTCCCAGTTCCTGGGTCGAGCAACGAATTGTACTGGTCCAACGTCCATCTACATATATGCGATTTTTCTTCCTATCTAAAAACAGTCTTAAGCACAGAGAGCAGTGGGCAGAGGGAAGCGGGCAGAGGGAAGCGCGCAGTGGGAAGCGCGCAGTGTGAAGCGGGCAGAGGGAAGCGGGCAGAGGGAAGCTGGCAGAGGGAAGCTGGCAGAGGGAAGCGCGCAGAGGGAAGCGGGCAGAGGAAAGCGGACAGAGGAAAGCGGGCAGAGGGAAGCTGGCAGAGGCAAGCTGGCAGAGGGATGCGCGCACAGGCAAGCTGGCAGAGGCAAGCTGGCAGAGGAAAGCGGGCAGAGGGAAGCTGGCAGAGGGATGCGCGCACAGGCAAGCTGGCAGAGGCAAGCTGGCAGAGGGATGCGCGCACAGGCAAGCTGGCAGAGGCAAGCTAGCTGCAAGCTGCATTGTTATCGTAGTTCAGTTCTAATTGGCCATCGCATTTCGTTTCTGAAAATCCACTTCGCCCAACTGTACTTACTTCAAAGTGTTAGCGAAAATTTGCACAGTGTAGCCGAGCATGCGCGCTTTTAAGTAGCTTCCCACTTGTTTTTGAAAAGTCGTTGCACACATTGATATATTTATATAAGTACAGTACGCATTCGCTAAACGCAACCGAGCTAAAAATTTAATATTTAAACGCGTTGTTTTCTGTTTTTATCAGCTTTTTAGCATATCTCAAGAAAAAAAACGATGTTTCGAAAGTTAAGTTAGCTAATATGTTTGTTGTTGTGGCAAAAATGTCAACTTTGGGTCTTCACTTGAGCGAGGGCCTGCTGTAGAGGGCTTTCGGAGCTTTATTAACGGGCAACTGCGTGGGCAAACATCCTCGGTTAATGCACTTAAAATTTTTGACTAGCTTTTTCGACAAGAATTTTGAATTTCAATTTTTTGTATATAAGAGTGTCCGTTCAAGAGAGTTTTTACATGCATGAAATGCATTTTTAATTAACTTGTTTCATATTTCATGTTAAATTCTGGCTCAGACTGTGCGCATATTTATTTATTTATGTCTAGTTGCGGCCGATACCTCGATAACTTTGTTTGCCTGCCGATAGATTGTGCCGATTAATGACAGCGATCGATTTTGCTTTATAAAAGAGTGTCCGTTCAAGAGAGTTTTTACTTGTTATTTTATTAGTTATTTTAATTTTAAATTCTGGCTAAGACTGTGTGCATATTTATCTATTTATATTTATATTTATATTTGCCTGCCGATAGCTCGTGCATATTATTATTGACAGCGATCGGCAATTCGAAACATTGCCGTTAGTTTCCGCCCAATTGCCAGCGTGCGCGCTGATTGGTTAAGGAGAAAGTTTTATTTTTGGCTGCAGCTGCACGTCAGCAGCCTGTCGGGCTTTTACCCTGGCAGCGAGCTTTCAAAGCTCTCTGCTAACGGTTAGCGACCAAAAAGCTCAGCTCGCAACGTTTAAATAGCGGCCGCTTGCCCTACGCTGGCTCAGTTAGCGGCTGAGCGCAGGCAGAAACAGTTCGTTCACAATCCCAGCAGGAGCAGCAGCAGCAGCAGCAACAGCAACAGGAGCAGCAGCAACAGGAGACAAGAAGAAGAAAGGCAGAAAGGCCCCCACCTCGCCTCTCCAGCAAGTTGTTTGAAAGTGGCGCTAAGGCAAATATTTGAAACCCGCGCGCAACTTTCAACATAGAGCCTACTTTTTTGGGCATTTGCTCCGTCTCAAGTTGTTGCTGCTGCTGCTGCTGCTGATAAAGTTGTTAATTTGTTGTTTTTTTGTTGTTTTTTTAAGGTGTTGAAATGTGTTTAAAAAAGAATTCGTTTTTTTTTTTTGGGTGTCCATTTTTTTCCTGGTAATACTTATTGTTCTTTTCGATTTTTCAGCTGAAATATCAAAGCATCAATCAAAACTGAGTAAAAAACCCAAAGAGAGAGAGCCGTGAAACTCAACCCAAGTCGAATCCATCAAATCAAATTCGATTCAAATAGTTTGAATTCCATTAAGTAAAGCACAAAAATGAAAAAAATCAAATTCAAAGTCGAATCGGAAATCAAAACTAGCTAATTTTTTAGTATTTGAAAAAACGATTTAACTAAAAACTAAAAAAACAGAACAAACATTTGAGAAAAAAATTAAAAAAATCATTAAAAAACATGTGTGTACTAAAAGTGGAAGTCCTTTGGGACTTCCATTTGGGCCCGAAGATCGAGCTTTACGATTTCTGAGTCGTAAAACAAAAAAATAGAACAATTGAAAAAACTAGAAGCAAAAAACATTTGAAAAACAGTTGAAAAAAACAGTTTGAAAAACATAAAGAAAACATTTGAAAAACAGTTGAAAAAAACAGTTTGAAAAACATAAAGAAAACATTTGAAAAACAGTTGAAAAAACAATTTGAAAAACATTAAGAAAACATTGAAAAAAAACAATTTGAAAAAACATTAAGAAAACATTTGAAAAAAAAAACAATTTGAAAAAAACATTAGAAAAACTAGTGTCTAATTAATACTAAAAGTGCTGTGCGGTTTCCATTTCTGTCTGAGCCACAATACCAAGTGTTACAATATCTGAGACGAGAACCCCAGAAGGACGGAAGATCAACAACATCTGAAGACATCGATTCTTTTTTAGGTAAGCATTGCTCAAAATTGTTGCCAAACTTATCTTTATTTGTGTATTTGTGTTGTTGCCGTTGGCCTTTTGTTTGTTGTACTTGTTAATATCATCTTGTACATAACTATCTCTTTCTATGTGTGTGAGTGTATTATTCGCAATCATAATTGCAGCAAGTATCCGCACGCTACAGTCGGCTGCCATCGACTGCGCAATACTCTGTTCACGCTGTAACAAACACACTTCCAAATGCCGTTGCAATTCGCAACCAGTTTAAGCTTCGACTGCAATTAATGTCCGTAAAAAAGTTTGATCTAGATTCGACTTTCTAAAAATATAAATCCAAAAAAAAGGGTCACCTATTAGGTGAATCTTCGCTTGATCCTCTAAAAAGATCAGCCTGCCATTTGAGGCCTTGCAATTCGCAACCAGTTTAAGCTTCGAGCGACTAAAATCGACTGCATTAAATGTCCGTAAAAACGTTTGATCTAGATTCGATTTTCTAAGAACATAAATCCAAAAAAAAGGGTCACCTATTAGGTGAAGCTTCGCTTGATCCTCTAAAAAGATCAGCCTGCCATTTGGGGCCTTGCAATTCGCAACCAGTTTAAGCTACGACTGCAATTAATGTCCGTAAAAACGTTTGATCTAGATTCGACTTTCTAAGAACATAATTCAAATAAAAAGGGTCACCTACTAGGTGAATCTTCGCTTGATCCTCTAAAAAGATCAGCCTGCCGTTTGAGGCCTTGCAATTCGCAACCAGTTTAAGCTTCAGAAGGCTAAACCCGACGGCAGAGTCTGCTGATCGAATCGGTGGAATCTTTGAGGCCTTGCAATTCGCAACCAGTTTAAGCTTCAGAAGGCTTAAGCCGACGGCAGATTTTGCTGATCGAATCGGTGAAATCTTGGTATATAGGTTAGGTTGAGCCTTTTTTGTTTGTAACTTAATTTAAGCAACTATTCAAAATTAACTTAATCATATGATTTTTATTTGTTTTTTGTTAATTTTGGCTGGATTTTTTAAAAAAAAACTCAAATTTGCAGTTCAGAAGTTGGCTGTAAAATACATTTTATACAAATTGGCTGTTGAAAATTTATCTTATAATATTTTGTTGTTTATAAATTTTGGCTGGATCTTCGAAAAAAAAAACAGAACTGTCAAATTTCTAGCTCTGAAATTAGGCGCATCATAAAAAGTTATGCATTTGAGAAACTTCAGGCTTTGTAAATAGTTTTGTTCACAGGCAATAAACTCATTTTTACTGGCTGAACAGAGTATAAGAAACATGTATAATACACACTCGTGCTGAGAATACGCTGACTGCGAACATTTTTCGAGCTCTTCATTCTCATTCTCATCCGCATCCGTATTCGCACTTGTATCCGCATCCGCATCCGCATTCTGTTCGCATCATGGCATCGCATTATTTCAACATCTTAATGCCTTTAACAGCACATTAGTTATCAAAGCGCCGTCTCAGACATTTGCAATTTTAGTTGTGGCCAAAACGAGAGCTCAGCTCAGCACAGATTACACGGCATAAATACAAGTTGTTTCAGATGTGTGTCGCATTTGTTTGCCCGTGTGTGGGCCCCAATTGAATTTTTCAATTTCAGCACAAGTTTCTCTTTCGAGTCCCAGCTCAACGATTACAAGAGCTTGTACCTTATATATACATAGTATATATAGTTGGTCATAGTTATATTTTGCCTATATATCATGCTCCTCAACTTTTCAAAATTCTGTTTGAGCTTCTTCCGCTCAGATTCAGAAGATTCGGGAATGAGACTGAGTTAAGTGCTGAGTCTGACAAAGATTTCAGGACAAATATAATTTTGACTCGAAAAAAGTAACGCATAGAAGAAGACATATCCGACGAGTCGATATAGCCAAGTCCGTCTGCCCCTCTTTCCTCTCTCTGTTGCACGCAGGACATCAGCTTCAATTGGCTGGTTCGAACTACGATATACGAGATAGCTGCCCTGGGAACAATCGGTCGAAAATTAGGTTCTTCTAGGAAAACTTCTATGTTTTTCAACATATCTTAGCCAAACTCAGCATTAATTAGTTTCACTTAGCTTCTCAGATATTTGCAAAATCCTATCAATATCGGAGCACTATATCATATAGCTGCCTTGGGAACAATCGGTCGAAAAGTAGGTTCTTCTAGGAAAACTTCTTTGTTTTTCAAGATATCTTAGACCCAGTTTTCCCAATGCTTCTTAGATAAGATCTAAGCATTACGAGCATTATGAAAAAGTTCCGTCTGCAAGGGTTTTAAGTCTTCTTCTTCTTTTCGAGCGATTCTTATCATAAAATTGTGTGATATAGTTATCCGACTCGTATATTCATACGACCAGATCCTAGAGCAAGGCGTAGCTTCTTTTATAAAGACGAGCAGCTTCTTGCTCACTCTCTCTCCCCCTATTTCTTTCTCTCTCTCTCTTTCTCTCTTCTCTCTCCTCTCTCTCTTAGTACACATTTCCTGACATATTCTTTAAAGAATACTTGACCCTAGAGCGGAGCGTAGCTTCTTTTATAAAGACACTTAGCTATTCCCCCTCCTCTCTCTCTCTCTCTCTCTCTCTCTCTCTCTCTCTCTCTCTCTCTCTCTCTCTCTCTTCTCTCTCCCTTTCTCTCTAATGCTCTCTCCTTTCCCGCTTTCTCCCAGCATATAAAATGCTTATAAACAGCAATTAATCTCGGCTCACTTGCAAACTCCCAGCCCTTTGGCGTTTTGTCGACTAGCGACAATTGGGCTTCAAGTTTGCCCTCCTTCTCAATCCCTCTCTCTCTCTCTCTCTTCACTCTATCTCTGCCCCTCTCTCTTCGTCAGGCTTCACTGCAATGTTAACCCCCGCCCAACTGTTTATCGGCAATGACAGTGCGTGTGTCTGGCAGTTAATTAGATGGGCTGCGGCTCAGGTTAACTTCGGCTTGGCTCCGCTCTGGGCTGTGGACACTTGTTATGATTGCGCCAGACAGTTGATCAGACGGTGAGGGAGACGGAGTGGGAGACGGAGAGGGAGAAGGCGACGGAGACGGAGAGGGAGACGGCAAAAGAAAACTCAAGTTTACAAATTCCGAAATTATTGCCTACTTTTGGGCGCGTTCAGGCAGCTTCTGTGTGTGCGTGTGTGTGTGTGTGTGTGTGGCCCCAGGCCGTTGTTTTTTGCTTTTCGTGGAGTGTGAAGGGAGGAAGGGGACGTGGTACCGACATTTACCTTTTTGTTATGAGATATCCTTGCGTCGTTTGCGATTTAAGCATTAAAACTTAGCCGAAAAACCGAATCCACGAAACGACAAAGGGTACAATTTTTCGCAGAACAAATATTTTACTTGGCACAGCAGCTGGTAGAGGGTGTGCGTGTGTGTGTATATATATTGGACTGTGTCTGCAGTCGAGGCATTTTTATACCCTATATCCATAAGCTAAAAGGGGGAGTATTTGGCTTTGAGCAAAGGCAGAAGAAAGCATCTCCGAGCTAGGAAAGTATTTGCTTTCTTGCCCTGCATCAGGCAACGGGTTGAATAGGCCATGTCCACCCGTTCCTTCCGTCTGGTAATTGATCATCGATGAATCCTATAATATAATAGGACCCGCAAGATTAAGCCATCGTGGCTTCGGACTTCCTAGACTCGTGCAAGTGTTAAAGAAAATCCTGTTGGAGAATGTCCTGCTTGAGTTTGTTCACTAACTTGCTCCGTTTCCAAGAAATCGATACGAAACAATGTTGAAAAATACAGGGTATCTCCTAGTACAAATTATCGATAACTTGCCCCGTTTCAAATAAGGCTAGAAAAGTACAGGGTATCTCCCAGCTGGCCACTCCCGAGCAGAGCACTAAATCGATATCGCCTAGTTTAAGACTTCGAGAATAAATGAAATTCTTCAAATATTAATTGTTGCAATCCGAAGCACGCAAATGCCCGTCGGGAACTTTGGAAGGGGATGACTAAGTATTTCCGATAAGTGACGACTGGTTCAGATAATTTGATAAACTAAGAAGCTTGTTCATTAAGAACGAATGAAAATTCCAAACCAGCTTGCTGGTTCGAATCGTGAGCTGAACCAGCGACCATTTAGATAAAGATATATAGAAAGTTTGCCCTGCTGGGCAACTGAACTTCCCAAACCAGCTTTCTGGTTCGAACCGCGAGCTGAACCAGCGACCGAACCAGCTTGCTGGCTCGAATCGTGAACTGAACTAGCGACCATTTAGATAAAGATATATAGAAAGCTTGCCCTGCTGGGCAACTGAACTAAGAGCAGACAGGAATACATAGACTTTACTGGCAAAATCATATTACAGCCCTCCCCGATAAGGGCATAAGAATACTCTACACTTAATGATTATGACCATAGATTAAACAACTAGTTCAAGTGATTGCTTAAAACGTTCTAATACGCATAGACGGCAAATATTTGAAGTGGCAACAAGTGTAAACATGAGTGCAGGCAGGCAGCTGGCGGCGCATCGGACAACTGTTTTGCTGCTAGATAACGACTTTTTCGACCGATATGAGTTTGATTTTCGATGCCCTAAGCAAATGGCCAAAAAGGGGGTGTATTGGCTATGTGCAAGTTGATGTAACAGGCGAAAGCATCGAGCAAGTTTCTGGCAGACTATAGAGACCAAAGTTGATTATGTCTGTTCCCGAAAATTTCATTGTGATCGGTCTATGAAGTCCGAAATTAATTGAGATTGCGGCTCTCCTATCGTAGATTCGTGTACAGAGTATGCCCCAGTCTGTTTTATTTGTCCTTTTTCGTTGATAGCTTTTATTTCGTTGCGCCGAGTGCAGAGTGTAAACAAAATCAAAAATGCCAGCCATGTCCTTTGGCGCTTTTGACATTTGTTTTGTTTTTTTTTTTTACTTTTTCGGGCGCGGCGCACTTTTCGCCCGGGCTGTTCATTTCAATTGAGGACAGACTGTGGTAGAATTGAGGCAAAAATTATGCACAAATATTCAAGAAACATGGACATGTTAAGAGTTCTCCACTTCGGAGTTAATGGCCTAGCTTCCCAGAATGCAAGCTGACATAACTTATCTATCTGCAGGCAGTTTGTTTATAAAGTGTCCTTTGGATTGAAACTCTTTTGACAGTATCTTTGTGTAAGAGGAACGGGCAGCAGAAAGATTCTTCCATATAGTATATATATTCTTGATAACTAGACGAGCTAAAGACTTTTATTTTGACAGCTTTCAAGTTTCTTTCTTATGTAGACTCTCGTCTGGTAAATGCAAGCTAGATATATTTAATAAAGCCCAAAATTGAAGATTGAAAACTCACTTTTAATGGTAGATTATCTTACACTTTGGTGTACATGAATGCCACATTTAGGCCTTGAAAATTTCATGAAGATCGGACTATAGAATCCGATGTTATTCAAGAATGAATTACTTACAAATCGGACAGTTCCAGCTCTTGTTTGTGTTAGATGCTCAGACTCTTGCCCAGAGAGATCCCAGAGTCTGAAGAATCGGACTACAGAGTCCGAATTTTTTTAAGAATGGAACAGAAATGGCGTGTCTTTGTGTTCGTCTCTTATAAAATATAGAAAGACATATCCGAATCGGACAGTTCCAACTCTTGCTTGTCTTCTTCAAGCAATATTTTACGAAGATCGGACTACAGAGTCCGAATTTATTCAAGAATGGAAGAGAAATCGCGTGTTTCTGTGTATTTCTGTGTCCGCAGCTCGGACATCTCCAAGTCGGACAGTTCTCACACTTGCTTGCCCAATATGCTCCGACTCTTGGCCAGAGTCTGCCTCAGACAGATATCTTTGCTGCACTAAATACAGGGTATAATTAGAAATCATGTTCTCACCTCACAATGTTGATTGCCCGTTAATGCTGCAAACCTGGTTCCGAGTTCCAGGCTTGATCAATCTGCCGGCCAAATAATGTAAAGTTCATTTTCCCTGCCATTCGATAGATTTACAAATGTTTGCGCTTCAATATTAAATTTTCACTTACATTGTCTACGTGTTTTTCTTCTTCTTTTTTTTATCGTGTAATTTTCCTTTCGCTTTTTCTTTTAGCATGTTTTTTTGTTTGTTCGGTTTGTTGATTTTTCATTATCGAAAGTACTTAGTACAATGCATATACATATAGTCTAGATATAATTGATATAGTTGTTGTTGTTGTTGTTATTTTTCTTCTTCTTCTTCTTCTTCTTCTTGTTGTTGTTTTATTTGTTTGCCTTGTTATGAGCCGTTTTTTTTTTTTGGTTTCGTTTTGTTACATATTTAACATTTGGCCAAAAGGCAATGAAATCAAACTTAAGTAGCTTTTTCTTTTTATTCTTTCATTCATTTTTTCTCTTTTGCAAATTTTTGCCTTATGTCTTTTCTATGGGAACATATTTCCCACACACACAACCTTATGCCACATGCCCCTGGGCAGTGCCCAGCCAGACATGTAGCCCACATGGGCAAGGCACACACACACAGACATAAACACACATATATATAATATATACATACATGAATATATAAAAATGCATAAATATTAATATATGAAAGCACAAATACATACATATATATATATACATGGGCTTACCCTTAACCCAAATCTTATAGTTCTTTATAATCAAAAAAACGGAAGGTATTTTATTTTTTTATTGAATTTTATGTATTTTTATCTAAAGTCCAGTTCCATTTTGAACTGGATTTGACAAAAAGTGTAAGATTTACAAAAATACTTGAAGGTTGACAAGAAAGTTTTATACAAATATTGTTCATTGAATTTTCAGCCTTGCGTTTTCGAAATTCTCAAAATAATATTCGCAAAATGAATTATTCCTGCATCTGCCTAGCTCCGAGAATATTCCTGTTAAGCCAAGTCTGAAAGTCGATCTTTAGCTAAACTATCAAAATGGAAGGAGATATCGAATACTCTCGGCATAGGTCTAAATTTTCCTTCCTCAAAACTCAAAATATCCTACAAATATCTCATATAGACATAGCTCAAAATTTCCCACCTCCATAATTCGGTCAGAACTCAACAGATTTTCATAAGGTTTGGATTTGGATCATCTAAATCTGGCAATATTACTTTTGGTCGAAATTCATGTGCAAATTGTTCCCTCAAATATCCTATATAGATATGGGTCGAAATTTTCCACCTCCATAACTCCGCCAAAGTTCATCAGATTTTCACGAGCTTTGGCTCTTTGTTCCTGATTTGGCCTCTAGATAAACCTGGAATATAGATATGGCAACATTATTTCTGGTCGAAATTCATGTGAAAATATTCTATATAGGCATAGGTAAAAATTTCCCACACAATCGTGAGGAGTTCGATCTGAATTCGCTCTGTTAACAGATTTCAAGTCTTTTTCAATGCTTCGAGCACATGACTAGATCAATTAAGTTCGTCCTGGCCACAAGCATTAAAGCTCTTTGGCCAGTTGCAAACATTTGGCCATGCCCAGCGAGCTCGGGGCATAATAATGGGGCAGAAGGTCCAAAGATTTTGTCGTCGAACTGTTGCTAATTGTGCCACAGCAGGCTTTTAGTCCGGCACTCGCAATATAATCTTTCGCCAGGCTTTTGTGGCCTTGTGCTCCTGGTCAATACACACAGCCTGGTCAGAGGCCAAGAGCTTTGCTGCAGACTCATATTTTGCTCAATGTACTTGGGGCTTAAGTCACGACGTGACCCAAAATCGAATGGCAAAACAATTAGGACCAGATTCGGCCTCGGCGCTTCAAGGATTCAAAATCCTCGCTGTGGACGTATTAATTAAATTTCTTCTGCCTTGACCAGAAGCTAAAAATAATAAAAATTAAATAAAACAGCGAAGTGTGATTAGATAAGGACTACAATTATATGATAAATATATTTTCCCATACTTATCGATAACATAATCTGATAAATATGCCTTTCTGCGTATTAACAGTTAATGCATCTATAGCTCGAGGGGTTTGATTAGGACTATATTTGGCCTTTGGCTAATCTTATGCATTGCTTTAATAATTATATGACAAATGTAGTTTTGCATATTAATCGATTTCATAATCGATAACATGCTTGGGGCATGAATATATTTCTGCATATTAATAGATAATTTCTCAATAGCTCGGGGGGTTAATCAAGCTGCGCCAGTTGCAACATATCCGCGCGTGTCCCTGATCGTGTGGGTGTGCGTGTGCGTGGGTGTGCGTGTGCGTGGGTGTGCGTGTGTGGGCGTGGGTGTGCTTGACTATCCATAAACAGCATACGAAATGAGGCCTGCCCGTGGCATAAGGACAAATCGCAGCACGCGTGGCTGCAGCAGGCGAGGCAATGCCACAGCCACAGCATGCAAATCAGCGGCGGCAAAGTCAATGCAGGCCAACGATAAACAGATCAAATCGAAATTAGAGTTGGTGACAAAGGTGTGCCACATGTTGCCTAATCAAGGATAAGTTTTGGCTGTGCCTCTCGCTTCGCATCAGTCGCAAATATAAACGACATTATGACATAATATTTTAGTTGATCCGGAAGAAGTTTTTCAAAGTTTTCTACATCAAAAAAGCGCCCAGTCATATGTGGGATTTGCAACGTCAAGAGCCTGGCTGGCAGGTCGCCGGTTCAAATTACCACATGCTCATATTTCAAATTATAGTTCTCTATCTCTTGTCATTGCCAAAATCGAGGCACATAGCGGGGAGCAGCTCTTTTGGGAATATTGATTGATTGAAATCAAAAGTTGATTGATTTGAAAAAATCAAAATTATGTATTCCAAAACATTGAGAAAATGCTTAAAGCTATAAGGTCATAGGAGAGTAAGAAGGAACATAGCTTTGTTTGCTCTGTAGATTGATGCATCTCAATTGATTGATTGATGATTGATTTGATATAAATACTTTATGTTCAAGCAGAGGAAGAATCTTTTTGCTTATAGCTGCTCCAAAGCAAGCGATATGAGGGGAGATATAGTTTTGTTTGCCCTTTAGATTGATGCATCTAAGTTGATTGATTGATTGATGATTGACTCAAACAAAATTTATAGGGATTTCTGTTTGCTTCAAAGAGACTTGAAAATATACGAAAAGTATATAAAATATTTCTATTTAAAGTACATCAATTTAAGATGAACTTGTGTGAGCATGTACACACGCATGTGTGCATGTGTGTGTGTGTGTAAGACACTTTACAGGGTATTTCCGGTTTTGGCACTCTCGACTGGAGCGCTCTTGGGCTGTTATTGTTTTGTAAGCTCGAGTAGCTGCCGTATGGGAATGAGTGTATGCAATATTGCTGCCTGTTGTTTGCAAAGTAAAATGAAAATTGCTGCACCCTCGCACACACACACACACACACGCACACACACACGCGCACACACACAGACAGCGACACATTTGCAGACACAGCTCTGTCTGTTATTTGTTTGTGCAACTTGTTGTGGTGAGAATTCATTCGCTTGACGTTTGTCTGTAGCGACAGCTCCCATTCTGCCCCATTGCTGGTACGAGGGGAAGGGAGGGGGGAGGGGTTTGAGCCTACAGCTGGGTACAGGCCGCATTTTATATGCTAATGCGTTTAAAATCATTCAAATCGTGTATGTGTATTTCCATGCCATACGTACTTTTCAACTTTTTTTTTTTGGCGAGCTGTCGCAAATGTGTCAGTCACAAAAGTGTGTGTGTGTGTGTGTGTGTGTGTGTGTGTGTGTGTGTATATAAATATTTATGACTGCGACTGTGCGTGAATTTGTTTTAAAGCCCAACAGGAGCTGCCAAACGACAACAACAACAACAAGCACATTGAGAATAAAAACACAAATCGTTTGCCGACAACTTCTACCTTAACCTGCCTTGTCCTTTTGCTTGCATTGCTTTGCTTTTGAGTAAGAAAAGTGAAATAAGATAAATGAGCCAATTTGACTTTATATTTAGTATATATATACATATATGTGCACGTATATAAACTGGGCATGTCGAGCTGATCTGCCACATTAATTTGGTGCGCGCACAAAAGTAGGCAACATTTTTTGCATATGCCTTCGTTGAAAGTTCTCATCCTGCATGGAAGTTAATCGGTATTCTAATTGATGCCAGTTTAGTTCGATTCTTAGTTCTTAGTACTAATTCAAATAATGCTAGTTCAACTGAACAAAGCCGTCTCTCTCTCACTCTCTCTCTCTCTCTCTCTCTCTCCTCTCTCTCTCTCTCTCTCACTCTCCACATTGCCTTGTCCAAGTCTCTGGCTTTGATATAAATTCAAGAATACTTTTGCCAACATTCTTGTTGACCAAACAAATAAATCAATTGAAAAATATTAACTATTGTTAACTTTTATACATATATTGGCCAATTCTTTTCATCTTCTTCTCTTCTTCCTGCTTGTCAAACATTTCTTTTGAGTTCGAAATTTTTTTATTTTTCGTTTTCGATTGCAGCTCGTTTGCGGACACCTGTCAAATAATGGGGCATTGTCATGTAGTTATGTAGTTTTTTTTTTTATTTTGCTTCCTGTTTATTCTTCATCTTTCTGCCAGGGTTGTCATCTCTATTGTGTTGTGCCATCATCATCAGCATCTAGGTCCATTTCCGACGGCTTAAAGCAGATGTTTGTTGATTTTCTGCAACTGTCTACAAGCTGCTTGTACACGCCCTCCGCCCCCTTATCAGTCTGGCAGTCTGTTGTGTGTGTGTGCGGGTGTGTGTGTGTGTGTGTGTGTTGTCTATTGTTTCGCTTGTCTCAGCGGCGCGTTCATGTGTGATTGTGTGCGTGTGTTTGTGTGTGTGTGCGTGTGTGTTCCTCAGTAGAAGTGGCAATATTCAGCAAATTCAGCTATTTTCTAGCTAGCCTTAGCTTCTTTTCAGAGCTTGTCAGCCGTAAACTGTTGACACCTAAATGGATATAGAATTTTGTTTTTTTAACTTTAGCCTATTCGAAAAATTGCTAGCACTTTTTTTATTATGTGGCAACTCTGGCAACACTGTTTATCGTTTATCGATAACAAAATGTAACGCTTTAGTCATAATTAGCATAGGGAATTAGTTCATATGTTGATTTATAGCCTGATTCCATTGTGCTCAAAATATGTTACATTTACAAACTTCACAGTCTGCGGTTCCTGAATGGTTTCTTATGAGGAAACGTACAGGCAACATATTAAACATTTGAAATGTGACATTCGCAAATAAAATGTAAGAAATGTTGACAGTGGAATTGGGCTATTACAAATTTTTTTTTGTTAATGTGAAAAATGTGGTTTCTAATGGGAAAACGTATAGGAAACATACTTAACATTAGCAAAAGATGTAAATGTTAAATGGAATTTGGCCAATTATCTGTCTTATAGAGCGAGGAGAAGTAGGCTCGACTTCCATAAGAAGGCAGCCCTTGGTTATATATTTTAGCTATTTCTTATAGCTTTCGACAGCACTGACGAGTAGAAAGGGCGAGTTTGAGTTAGAGTTTAAGCTGGGGCAGGAGTGTGGCCAAGAGTTGGCCGCAAAATAAAACAAAAACTGGCACGAAAAGCCATTAAGGCGTCGAAGTCAATGCACTGCCACGGCTACGGCTCGCAGTTGGAGTTTGAGTCTGAGGAATTGGTTCGGTTCGGTTCGGTTCGGTTCGGCTTGGATATTTATTGACATTTAAATTGACTGCCAACTGGCAGTTGTTGGGCCTGTCTGGGACAATGTCCCCCAATCAATGCAAAAGTGATTTGCATTCGCCTCTTAAAAGTAAGCTAAACGTTTGTTGTCTTTGCTTTGGGGCCGATTCGACTCAAAAATTACAGCAGAAGAGAAACAATCGAAGCTAAACTTGAGCAGTTTTACTTCTGCCTTTTGCAGAGCATTTAACTTAAGTCTTCAACTGCCTCATGCAATGCAGAAGGCAAGTCCCTCCTCTGTCCTTCCCTTTCTAGGTCCTTCTCTTTCTCTACTATATCGCAAAGCTGCCCTCTAGGAACGATCAGTTGATGCGTCTTCTTCAGATGTATTCAGGAAGTAAAATGTTTCTTATTAGCATGTGAAGAATTTTGAGATGCTTCAAATATCTCAAAATCGATGGAAGCATATTTCGTAAATCAGTTTCTCGAAGCCTCGAACTGAAGTCGCGTTCATTCATTCGTCAAATTTAATTACAACAATCAATAGCTGGCAAATATGAAGCATATTATCGCACACAAACACACATCCGGCCACATTTCCTGCTCATTATCATTGTTGTTGTCACTTGTTGTTCTTGTTGTTCTTGTTGTTGTTGCCTCTGTTCGGAATTAATCAAGTGCGGCGTCTGTAGTTAATAAACCTAATCAGTATGCCGTACACTCGCACATGCGTTCCAAGTTTAGCCGTTTACCCGTTCACATATTCATTTGCTCATTTGCTCATTTGCTCATTTGGACATTTTCGTGCGCTAATCGCCGACAACAATGGATGGCTAAAATTAAACCCAACCGTCTCTCAATAAACGTATGCATATTATTGTCAAACTAATTATGAGGGCCACTGGGCGCACGCATTGAGCTGTGCCCGGGGGCTTATCGACTAGAGATGGGTATTGGGCCATGGGCTATGCTGCCAGCTCGTGCCGTGCTCCTCGAGCACACGATCTTGAAGGTCCGGCTAAAGTAAAGTGAACATTGAGCTCGATCAAATACTAACTACAGACTTGTCTTGAATAGCGAGCCGGTCTTTAAATTACAAGTTCGAACCCTTCGCCTCATGCTCAGTCCGTAAATACTCGATGGATTGAAAAAATTGGAAAAATTGACGTAGTTCTCGATCGAGTTGGGCTTCTCTTTCCCAACTAGCTCGGCGACTAGCAAGCGGCTCTTTAAACGACAAGTTCGAACCCTTCACCTCATGCTTGGTCCGTAAATACTCCATAAATGGAAGCCCGATAAAATTCCTGAAGTAGTTCTCGATAGTGTTGAACCGCGTTTCGTGCTCGTGCTGGGTCGTGCTCTATAAATCCGGCCCATCTCTAGCCAGGACACAGGGCCCCGCCGAGTGGAGGCGCCGCGGTATATGCGGTATCTTATCTGGCGGCCAGCAGGCGCAAGCATTTTATCTAAGCGTGCCCATGAGGAGACGACGCTCTGCTCGCTCGTCTATGCCAAATTCCATATGTTGTTGTTTCAGTTCTTGTTGTGGTATTTGTTTGGTAAACAAAACTCGCGCTGCGTTCAACTTGTTAACGGCCAAAGGACAAAGGCATTCGAAGCCAATCATACTACAGAAATGTGTGTGTGTGTGTATATGGGTGTGTGTGGGTGTGTGTGTAAGTGTGCCATGCAAATACAATATTCAACTAATTGTGGGCCATAAAAATCAAAAAAACACACACACACACACGCTCAAATTCACGTACAAACAGACGTCGACAGGCAATTGATCGATATTACTCATACGACCCGTAATGCACATTTAATTTTGAGCATATTTCAGCGAGACTGTTGCTGTCTAAAATTGATAAAAATTATGCATACCAACAATATTTGGGGCCTTGCATTGGGCATGATTTTCCGACAGTTGCATAAACCCTGCGTTATCATAAGATTTTTCTCAATTTTTCTCAATTTTTTTTTTTTTTTTATAATATATCAATAACTATATTCTGACCCCTGCATGGGGTATTATTTTACCAAGACTTGCATAAGCATTAGATTTTTCTTCATTTTCCTCAATTTTCTTTCATTTTTAGTTGTATAATTTTTGGATAACGATATTGTGGCCCCTGCATGGGGTATTATTTTACCAAGACATGCATAACGCATTGTAGGAAAAGTATCCATAACGTAGTTGCATAAGCATAAGATTTTCCTTCATTTTTCTCAATTTTTCTTCATTTTTTGTTGTATAATTTTTTGATAATATTATCAATAACGATATTCTGACCCCTGCATGGGGTATTCTTTTACCACGCATTGTCGGAAATGTATCGCTTACGACAGTTGCATAAACTCTGCGTAAGCATGAGATTTTTCTCAAATTTCCTTTATTTATTTTTTTTTCATAATTTATCAACTATATTTAGATCCCTGCATGGGGTATTATTTGCCAATGCATCGCAGGAAATGTATCCATAACCAAGTTGCATAAACTCTGCATAAGCATAAGATTTTCCCCCATTTTTTCTCATTCTATTCGATTTTATTTTTTTGTTATTATATAAGACGCGTTCATAATCATACCATATGGAGCTTACGTGTGAAACGTAAGACGTTCGACCGGGGCCACGCGCAGTCTGCAGTTATGGGGAGTGCAGAGCAGAAGATGGAGACATACGCAGATCCTTATAAGGTGTCCGATTGCGGGCATGGCATAGGCGACACGTGGCAGGCTGATTGTGCAACTGGGCAGTTGTTGAGATTGTCCAAGCTGAATATCGCTTTACCTTTGGCAAGGCCAACACGTGCTCTTGGCTAAGAGCTAAGACGTATATATTTGGGTTTCCATTTCAGCTCGAAGTTATATCATGCAAGTCGCAAATATGCAATTGTATAAGCGACATTGCGCATACGACGCGTAAGCCAAGTTCAATTTATGCTTATCACTCGATGAATGCAACTCCTGTGCTTCAATACAATGCCTATTTTTCTCATTATTATAATTATTGCTCATACTTTCACGCACTTTGTGCAAGATATTTGGGCAAGTTTTCAAGTCTTGTCCGACTGGTTCAAATAATATTGCGTATACGACACGCGCACCCATAGGATAATCAATGCCAAATCGGGCGAAAGGCTATGAAAAATTGTCAACTACAATTATTGTGAGTTTCTTTGGTGCACAGTTAATTATATTTTATTCGCTTAACTGCACGCTCGTGTGATTAAAATGTCCTTTCGATGAATCGTGGGGGACAAAAACAACTGAACTTCTCGAAATGTGCACCTGTTGTGTCGGTTTTTGATTCGTTGCACTCATAAATTGTGACATTGTGGGGAGAAGTTTCAAGCTCAAATTCATTTTGAGACGTTTTCGCAAAATGCGAAAGGGGGGCAAAGTTTTAGTTCCTCTCCGATTGTTTCTGTACAAATAATATTGCACATACGACACGCGGACCCTAGGTAAAATAGTTCGAAATTCTTATTAAAAATTGTCAGCTACAATTAATAATCTTTTATTTGCTTGACTAATCGCTCGTGTGCTAAAATGTCCTTTCGATGAATCGTGGGGGACAAAAACAACTGAACTTTCGAAATGTGCACCTGTTGTGTCGGTTTTTGATTCGATGCACTCATAAATTGTGACATTGTGGGGAGAAGTTTCTAGTTCAAATTCATTTTGAGACAACCTTCACACTTTTCGCAAAGTGCGAAAGGGGGGCAAAGTCTTAGTTCCCCTCCGATTGTTTCTGCACAAATAATATTGCGCATACGACGCGTGGACCCTTAGGTAAAATAATTCGAAATTCTTATTAAAAATTGTCAGTTACAATTATATTACGAATTCTTTCAGTGCACAATTAATAATATTTTATGCGCTTGATTCGCTCGCGCGTGGGTTAAAATGTCCTTTCGATGAATCGTGGGGGACAAAAACAACTGACCTTTCAAAATGTGCACCTGTTGTGTTGGTTTTTGATTCGATGCACTCATAAATTGTGACATTGTGGGGAGAAGTTTCAAGCTCAAATTCATTTTAAAACGTTTTCGCAAAGTGCAATAGGGGGGCAAAGTTTTAGTTCCTCTCCGATTGTTTCAATACAACTAATATTGCGCATACAACGCGTGCACCCAAAGGTAAAATAATTTGAAATTATTATGAAAAATTGTCAGCTACAATTAATAATATTTTATTCGCTTGACTGCACGCTCGTGGGTTAAAATGTCCTTTCGATGAATCGTGGGGGAACTTTAGAAATGTGCACCTGTTGTGTTGGGGTTTTTTGATTCGATGCACTCATAAATTGTGACATGATGGGGAGAAGTTTCTAGTTCAAATTCATTTTGAGACAACCTTCACACTTTTCGCAAAGTGCAATAGGGGGGCAAAGTATACGTTCTTCTCCGATTGTTTCAATACAAATAATATTGCGCATACGACGCGTCCACCCATTGGTAAAATAATTGGAAATTGTTATGAAAAATTGTCAGCTACAATTAATAATATTTTATTCGCTTGACTAATCGCTCGTATGCTAAAATGTCCTTTCGATGAATCGTGGGGGACAAAAACAACTGAACTTTCGAAATGTGCACCTGTTGTGTCGGTTTTTGATTCGATGCACTCATCAATTGTGACATGATGGGGAGAAGTTTCAAGTTCAAATTCATTTTGAGACAATCTTCACACTTTTCGCAAAGTGCAATAGGGGGGCAAGGTTTACGTTCCTCTCCGATTGTTTCTATACAACTAATATTGCGCATACGACGCGTGGACCCTTAGGTAAAATAATTCGAAATTGTTATGAAAAATTGTCAGTTACAATTATATTACGAATTCTTTCAGTGCACAATTAATAATATTTTATGCGCTTGATTCGCTCGCTCGTGGGTTAAAATGTCCTTTCGATGAATCGTGGGGGACAAAAACAACTGACCTTTCAAAATGTGCACCTGTTGTGTTGGTTTTTGATTCGATGCACTCATCAATTGTGACATTGTGGGGAGAAGTTTCAAGCTCAAATTCATTTTAAAACGTTTTCGCAAAGTGTGAAAGGGGGGCAAAGTATACGTTCTTCTCCGATTGTTTCAATACAAATAATATTGCGCATACGACGCGTCCACCCATTGGTAAAATAATTGGAAATTGTTATGAAAAATTGTCAGCTACAATTAATAATATTTTATTCGCTTGACTGCACGCTTGTGGCTTAAAATGTCCTTTCGATGAATCGTGGGGGAACTTTAGAAATGTGCACCTGTTGTGTTGGGGTTTTTTGATTCGATGCACTCATGAGCTGTGACAGTCAACTCAAATGGAATGTGTCCACGGCCAGGAGCAGGGCCACGGTTAACAGCTGGGCGGCTGTCAGAAGCATTTTGGCATCTCGTTTTGCACATTTAGCGCTCGGAAATTCAATTGACAGTTGCGTCCGCACGGAAAATGCGCAAATTGCCAACTAAATAATAGAAAAATATATGACAAAAGGCAAGTGAATCGGAAAACAGTATGAACTATAATGAATGGACAATTACGTTGCTCGCTTCAGAGCGCCATTCAACCGCATCTGAAGCTGTCCTTTTTTTCCGATTGTGATTGTTATTCCTCTTCGATATTTCACAAATTTCCAGCGCATTTTAATTACAGTTTATTAACAATACAAGTTGTGATTGTGAATTATGAGAGCCAAAGACACGCAGCTTGATGTATAGGTTCTCGCTCGCAGACTTAAAACATTTCAGGCTTTGAATATCTTTTCCCTGCTCTCAAAATGAAAATAAAATCAACTCTTTATCGCTTGGCACCTTGAAAATGCCTAATGATCCGACAATAAGCACCAAAGTTAAGGAAGTTTGGAGAGTTAAGCAAAGTGAATAAGAAGCACATGTATACCCATGTATGTATGTAGAGAATGTAGCTAAATGTATGCTCATGTATGTTATCTATGTAGAGTATGTAGCTAGAATTAGCCTAATGAACCGACTATAAGCACCATAGTTAAGCAAGATTGGAGAGTGAAGCAATGTGAAGAAGAAGCACATGTATACCCCTGTATGTATGTAGAGAATGTAGCTATATGTATGCTCATGTATGTTATGTATGTAGAGAATGAGGCTAGAATTTTTGTTAAAACAGCTCCGAGCTGGACTCGGCGATATCCACCAAGCAAGTGCTCCCGACTGGTGCTCTCTTACTTGCTTTTTTCTGTGGCTCTCGCACATTAGCATAAAATGTGAGATATGTGCCAAATGTGAGATATGTGCTTCCATAAGCTTCAGTAATTGCATAAAACTGCGAATGGCGACTATAAAAGTTCTGCCCAGGCCAGCTTATCTAAAAGATACTGACAATATGCAGATATGATCTACATTAATAAAGCTAATCAGCATTATCGCAGATCAAACACACACACACACATACGCGTGTGTGTCTGTGTGTGTGTGTGTGAAGCCAGTTCGTGTGCGTCTTTAAATGTAATCCCATTTAAATGGTGCACACTTTTGCGACCGCGCAATTCTATTAATTCCAGAATAATTTTGTGGTATGTCTGGCAAATAGACATAAATAACAGCCGAGAGTTGAGTCTAGCTGAAAGTGCTCGACCCCAAAGATACCCTGTAACCAGGCACACAACAGGCAGTTGCACATTAAAATCATCTTAAGTTACATTTTCTTGATACAAGTTAAGCTACAACAAGTCAACTTTGTCGTGCCTATATATACGAGACTTTCAGGAAAAAAACCTAGTTATCGATATTTCAGGGCAGCCAAAAAACTTATCGATCATTGAGAAACAAGTGCGGGCAGCCAACTTTGCGGCCAGACAGGCCGAAAATATTTCTATTTATGCTTTATAGATACCTTTTAGACTGTAAAATACTTTTCTCTAACTGCACTAAGCCACCCTTTAACCCATTTGCAAAGGGTATAGGGTATAGAAACAGCCACAGAGCCCGTTAAGCGCATAAACTAATCAACGACAACATTTCGGATGGTGTATTTAAATATACATGAGCCTCACTCGACGCGTGTGTGGTTGGGTGTTAAGCGAGTGGGTGTGCATGTGTGTGTGTGTGTGAGAGTGTGTTTGTGTGTGTGCGTGGTGTGTGCATAAATTGGGCACATGTTGCTCCGCTTAAAATGGAAAACTTGTCTTTGGTACGCACAATTCGTTTGGCACCTGCACAACTTACATATTGCCCGTCGGAGACTACAAAAATATCGATTAAATATACTTAGACTCGTTCGTAATTAAATGATAAAAAAAATAAATAAAAAAATGTCGCACGCACCCTTAACGCCCTAAAGTAGCACTCAATTTGGGCGTGGCTACACTCAAAAATCAATAGCTCAAGCGAAAAGAAGCCAAAACGAGCGGAGACTTACACAAATAAAAGCTGGAATAGAATAAATATTTCGTTTCCAAATTGTGCGTAAGTTGTGGAAATTACCCGGCGTTGGCTGGTTTAATTAATGATGCTTAGTACAGTTCTCAACAGCTTGGAATAGAATTGATGGCATTGGGGGTTCGATTTTTTTTTTTACCAGCGATGCTTAGTACAGTTCTCAACAGCTTGGAATAGAATTGATGGCATTGGGGGTTCGATCCTTGGTCCTTGTTGTATTGCTTTTTTTCTTGTGGATTCGAACCAGCGATGCTTAGTACAGCTCTCAACAGCTTGGAATAGAATTGATGGCATTGGGGGTTCGATCCTTGGTCCTTGTTGTATTGCTTTTTTGCTTGTGGATTCGAACCAGCGACCTGCCGCTTGTTATATATGTTACATGCCAGCCCACTTCATTAGACATTTTGTCCAGAATCTCTTCTAGCAAGTGCTTCCCTTTAAGACTGTTGTTTGGAGAATTTTTGGATTTCATCTTCATATATCTTTAGTTAAATACTTGGTCTAGAAATTTTCGACAAGGTTTGTGCTCGGACTTTTCTCTGACTGTAGCAGCTGGTGGTAACTTGAAGGCAAACAACTGCTAAAAAGCCTAGTTAAGAGGTCGCCCACTTGAACTTGGGCCTCTCATACACACACACACACACACACACACACACACACACATTTAAATGTATATACCTATACACACGCGTTTAGCAGAAAGTTCGTGTCAAACACGTCCGCCTTCGGTGGCTTAGTTTGAGCCCGGCAAATGCTGCTCCTGGGATTTGGAGCCGTTTACCTTTTACCTGTTTACCTTTTGGCATAGCATAGCATAGCGTGGCTAATGCATCCATAATTTATGTCAAGTCCGCAGTAAACTAGTTGAAATATTACGATTTAAATAGCAAAAAAAAAAAAAAAAATTAATTAATTAGTTTTGTCAGTTGCCATAATTGGATTTGTGTGCACTTTTTAATGCATTCCGGTAGATACGTAAAATAAATACTCGTTTCGCATAATTTCCAATTATATTCGCACGTCAAAATAATGTTTGTCTATCGCAATATAAATGTCAACGATAATGAAGCGAGGCATATGCGAAATCATTTAATAATGCAATTTAAATTAAAATAAAATTCCGTACCCCATTATCCCAATAAATTCACATTAACTGCCAGCCATTTCCCGCGGCCAGCCCCGCGGCATGTTTTTCCAGTTTCAGTTCGAGTTTGGTTTTCAGTTTGTGGAAAATGTAATTCGCACCTGAACTATAGCTCAACGCATGCTTGTAGGTGTCAAAACTGGGCTTAAAGCGGCCATTTGATTCGCATATTCCATTCATTCACTTACTTTCCACCCCTGTGGGTGGAATTTATCGAGATCTCGCATGAGTATTCAAACTGTGAAAGCGACAGCTTTCCGGCTCTTACGAGTTGGACTAGTCAGTCAGTCAATCAGTCCATCAGTTAGTCAATCAATCAGTTAGCTAGTCCGACACATCGCCATATGATCCACATACTCCATTCATTCACTTACTTTCCATCCCTGTGGGTGGAATTTATCGAAATCTCGCATGAGCATTCATACGCTAGTCAGTCAGTCAGTCAATCAGTCAATCAGTCCATGAGTGAGTCAATCAATAAGTCAGCTAGGCCGGACAAAAGCTTTCTAGATTTGCCTACAAGTCGCCTTTGAATTTCCACTGACATCTCACCCTTGCGGGTGTAATTTTTCGAAATCCCGCTGTAAGACTCACTTACATCAAATATCGCACAAATTTCAGCCATTTAGCTCCTACGGATTGTGCTGTGTGTCGATCATCAATCAGGTCGGTCAATCAGCAAGTAAAAACATCTGTGTGTATATTTAAAGCCAGATATTTATGTCTTGGTCATAGCGAAAAGCTTTTGGGTTTGGCATTTGGGTCCACCGTGTGGCATTGAACGTTTTTATTGGTGCTGATTGATGACGATTGACGACGGCCAACGTTGGCAACAATAGCAACAACAGCAATCAAATTTGTCATAGAAAAATCCATTCAACTATTTCCATATAATATGCTCACATTTGATTTGTGTATGGATAGAGTCTGTCAGTCCGTCAGTCAGTCAGTCAGTCAGTCAGTCAGTCAGTCAGTCGGGTCTGGCATTCAGTCAGTCTGTCACCTGTGAAGGAGTCCTTGTAGCTGGCTGCCTGCCTTCTGAGTATGCTGTGCTGCATCGTTGCCGCGTTTTGTGCAAGATTGTGAATGCGAATTTTTGTTCCAGCCAAAGCTGGGGGAGTTCTGCTTTTCTGCTGGTTGTTATTTAAATGCAATTCAGCGCGAGGCGGCAGCAACTACAAATGAAGTGGCACAGATGCCTGACAGACGACGCTCCAAACGTTCCGTTTCCGGCTGCAGCCAACAGGAAAGGGGCCAGAGCAACAAGCAGGTGCCTAGACTCGCGGCTGGCGGCTGCCGGATTCGTCGTCGCGTCTCGTCTCGTCTCGTCCGCACTTGACTCGTCTTTCCGGCACTTGTTGGCACTTTATTATATGGAATTAATTTAAATGAAAAATATTTTTCGCATTTTCAAAATGCACTAAGTTTACAAGCTGGTTTACCTGTGCGTAATGACATTATTTCAGGGGGACTATGCACTGACCTGCTCTGCTCTGGTTTTAATAAAGCACATTTCTCAGACTACAAGTAAGAGTCCTCTCGACTTGGAGATTCCCTGAGTCCAACAATGAGTCGACTACGATTCTTATCGATCACATGTAATCGTGTAAAGATACTCAATATTTTCATGTGAGAGAAAGAGCTATGGTAAAAATATAAGTCTCTAGCTCTAATAGGTTCCGAGATTTCGATATCGATTCTTATCGATCTCAGGGAAACGGGATAATTTATCGAAGATTTCAAGTAAACTCAATCTTTTCGTGTAATCGGAGGACCCATGTTTGAAGTTTCAAATCTCTAGCTCTAAAAGGTTCCGACATTTCGATATCGACTCTTATCGATAACATGTAATCGGGTAAAGTTATCGATATTTTAAAGGAAACTCAATATTTTAATTAAAGAGAAAAGTCTCAAGCTCTTATAGGCTCCGAGATTTCAACAGCGATGTCTTTGCTCAGAACCAATATACCCTTTTACCCATTTGAGGGTACAAAAATATTTCCTAGTAGAAAGCAAAGAACGAAAATATTTTTCTACAAACTATGCTTTGCATAGTTGATTACGCTTCTTCCTCGTATTAAATCTACTATTCTTAGCTTGTTAGCATGTAAATAATATTAGTTTTAAGTCTTAATCTGTATTAAATTATTACCTGGTGGGAGTTGAGACGGAGCACGTTGAATTGTGATGCGCGCAAAATAAGTTGTCATACTTAATGGTAATTAAAATAACAAACTTTTCTTATTAACATTCTTTTAAATACACCAGACGGCTGCAATGCTGGTTAAATGAGTTCCTTAAGTGAGCCAGTTAGTCGCGCAACTGTACAACGAGCTTCGCTTTTTTATGTTCGCTATTTATAGTTTAGAACTTAAATTGGATAATGAATAACGAACGATAAAACTCATTCGGAGTGCGAATCATATGTGTATGTGGGTGATTTGTACGGCAAGGAGTTGAACAGATTTTGTTTTTGATTTGAGAAAAATCTAGTATAAACCTTAATTGAAATTCATAGTAGATTTTTGAAGTAAAACCTTACTCTTTGGATTGATTTATTGATAAACATAGCTTTCATTCTGGTAATAACATCAAAAGAAAACATGTTAACTCAATGACATCAATGTTAAGATAGAAATGTTATCTCAGTGACCAGAAAATGTTAAGCTAGAAATGTTCCATCTCAATGACCAGAAATTGTTAGAACAACAGCTGTTACATGCTGACAATAACATCAATCTGTTCGAGACAAAACATGTTAACTCACTGACCAGAAAATGTTAAGATACAAATGTTTATTCAATTAGCAGAAACTGTTAGAACAACAGCTGTTGCATTCTGATAATAACAGCAAACTGTTCCGTACGAAACAGGTCAACATAATGCCCAGAAAATGTTAAGACAGAAATGTTATCTAAATTAGTAGAAAATGTTAGAGCAACAGCTGTTAAACAGAGCTCCTGTTAACTGGTTCGACTTAAAAGCAGAGCGAATAAAACAATTTGTTTAGTGATAGCTTCTGCCTGTTCCCTTTAACTGAGCACAACTTTCTCTGCCCGAGGCTCGTAACTGTTTGTAGTTCTTGGAATTAACGCCTGTTCGCATATGAATAACTTTACTAGTTATATCATCGGTGTTTATGTGGCAGATGAGTCCAGACTGAAAAGTTCTCGAGCAAACAAAATGCAAACATTCGAGTTTGTTAAATAAAAAAGTTGTGCGCTTTTACCAAAAGAGTGCATAAGGTTTAAATACGATTTAACTCATTAAATTTACATATCAATTATTTACGTGATAATTGCATAGACAGTAAAATACTTAGTTCGGCAACAAACGGGTTAATCAATAAGTGCGCCAGATGTCGGCTTAGTTTAAAGCTCGGCCGCAAATCCAAAAAGTTTAGCACCTGTCTCATATTTCAACAGGCGCGTGCCGAGGCAGCTTTCGAATTAATAATGCATCAGACGTGGGCCTATTAATTACCGTTAGCTGCTTAACCTTCATACATTCCGTTAATTAATACGTTAAAATACCCAGGATATCAATTATCGTTACCAATAACTGTTTCGTTGGAAACACACTTCTCCAATTATTAAGTCAGTCCATGTGTGGCTCTTGCATGTTTGCTTTAAAACTTTTCGCACCTGTAAATCATCGAACGGCATTTGAAAATTGTTAAGCAGCGTGCAGAAGTCGCGAGTGCACGACCAAGAGATATCCCAAACTTGGATATCTATCAACATTCATCTTCCTGTTCGACATCTTGTTGTGTTCTTGTGTGGCAAATACTTTCGTGATCGGTGCTTACAGTCCGATCATGGCTTAAATATGGCAAAAGTGTGTATTTTTAAACTTTATCCTTAGTTATGAAGCTCTTCGAAGCATTCTTTCCTTTGCCCCACGCAATGCATGGCAAATACTTTCGTGATCGGTGCTTAAAGTCCGATCCAGAGGACAATTTGATGGGTTTAATTAAGGCATAATTGTTTAAATAAGGCATAAGTCTTCAACTGAAGTCATGAAACTCTTCGAAGTATTGTTTCCTTTGCCCCACTCAAGGCTTGGCAAATACTTTCGTGATCGGCGCTTAAAGTCCGATCTATGGGACAATTTGCAGGTCTTAAAGTCAACATCTTTAGTTAAAAAAGATTTCGAAGTCTTCTTAATTTGCATATACCATACAAATAGCTACATACAATATTTCTTGCATGTAGGTTTTAATATTTATCGAGTTATGCCTAAAAAATCATGTCTCAAAATCGGCTGAAGACCCCTCTAAATGTAGCTAGAAAATGGCTGAATTGAAGCATCGATACGCGCACAGTTCGCTTGGTTCTTGTTGCATTTAATTGTGAGTGTAGCATACTTTTTGGCATGAAACCAGGCGAAAGGGCGTCGAAAGTGATTTAAGTGAATCGGGGGCGGGCAGAGAAAACAACCAGTGTACCGTTATGCTTAGCTCCCAGGTGGGGTTTGATTTTGTAATCAACACCTGCCGCTGTGGACTGGGACCTTGGCTGGGGCTAGCAAGTGGAAATAGCAAGGGGTGTGGAAGTGGAGGTGGAAATGGGAACGGGCTTGCCAAGGGCGTCAGTCAATCAACTCGGCGTGTAAATTTCAATGTGAATGAAAAGTGACTGTGGCTTGGCAAAGGTGAGCCGAGGGAAGGGAGCAAGCTTGAGCGGGGAAGAGGGGGCTGGAACATGGCAGCGTAGTCTAGACCGAGAACAATTTAACGAGCCGTGGAGCGGGGTCTGCGGGCTGCGGGTTCAATGAGCTCCGGCTCCTGATGGCTGGGATCTGTCACACGTGCCGACGACTGTCAGTTAAACCATTGCCGATTTCCGTTTCCGCTTCCGCTTCCGTTATCATATCCGTTTTGCAGCATCCCCTTGCCCGCTAACGAGCAAGCCGCAATTCAACTAAATGACAAACTTGGCCACAACTTGCAAATTGGCATTGCATTGAATTGCGCCCAACTGATGGCTGGGCTCCAAAAAATGGGCCAACAGTTGGACAATTGTCGCCAGGGTAGCTCGGTTCCAATCAATCACTCAATCAATCAATCAATCAATCAATCGGTCGCTACGGGCAGCGGCGCCTCTCGGGCAGGGAAGCCTCTCAAAATTGCCCTCACTACAGGACGGGCAGGACACGCATGTCCTTTCGCTCTAATTACAAGTACACTTCGCAACGGGTTGCTAACTTGTTGTTGTTCTCGTTGTTGTTGTTGTTTGTCTACATATCAATTAATACCGCCCATGGGCGTTAATTAGTGGCAGCTTAATTGCAGCCCAAGCACTGGACGCATGCCAACAGTTCAGGCTGCTTGTTGCTGCCCATTTACTTGAATATCAGATTGCAGCCAGTGCCAAAATTATTTGGTATCCAGTTATTTAAAGACGAATACAACCACACAAATTATATGCACAATCAGCAGGTGTTGCTGCACACAATTCATATTTTATGGCAAAGCAAATAGTTACATGCAAAGAAGTTATATGCAAGAGGTTTTCCATTTCGCATTTTCCAAGCAGTTGGGCCTCTATTTTCGCAAGGATCTTTAACAATTAGCTGCAATCAATCTATCAGATGTCAAAAATAAAAGCTTCATACAATATTACCCAAATATTTTTCAAACTCATGTTTAAGTTTTTCCTACTTCTCACCAAAGGTTAGCAAAGTGAAAAATGCAGCTTCCTATATTTTACGCTTTGGGCTGTGCGATGAACATCAATCAGGTTGGTCAATCAGTCAGTCATTTTAACAGCTAGTGAGTCAGTCAGGTCATTCATTTAGTCGTCAGTCAGTCAAGTCCATCAGTGGGTCAGTCAGTTCAGTCATTGAGCTAGTCAATCAGCTACACAATCAGCTAGTCAATCGGCTAGTCAATCGGCTAGTCAATCAGATAGGCAATCAGTCAATCACTCAGTCAGGCATTTTAACAGCCCATGGATCAGTCGGGTCAGTTCAGTTATTCAGCTAGTCAATCAGCTAGTGAAGCGGCTAGTCAATCAGCTAGTCAATCGGCTAGTCAATCAACTAGTCAATCAGCTAGTCAATCAGCTAGTCAATTCAATCAGTTAGTCAATCAATCAGTCAGGCATTTAAACAGCCAATGGATCAGTCAGGTCAGACATTCAGTCGTCAGTCAGTGAGCCTTCAAGTCCATCAAGTGAGTCAGTCAGTTCAGTAATTCAGCTAGTCAATCAGCAAGTCAATCAGCACGTCAATCGGCTAGTCAATCAGTTAGTCAATCAATCAGCTTTTTTTCCTTTCATTTCGGATTTAGTTTACAAAAAGATTGGTTAAGAGTCCAGTTCAGAGTGGTCAACCTTTATCTTGCTGAGCCAGACGCCATTTGTTAGCTGTTTCCTGCCTCACCTGAGCAAGTCAGGTGCTTGAGTGTGCCAAGGCTGCTGCTGCTGTCAACGATGAGACTACGTTTTGTAAAGGTTTTGTTGTTGCACAGCGGCTTTTTGTCATCCAACTTTATCTCTGTCATTACAACGCCTTAACAGCTAAATCAACATGCCGCAAGTGGCCATTCGAAATGTTTCATGTCCAAAGTCCAACGTCATCATCCGCCTGTTCATGTCCAAAGTCCCAGTCCCAGTCCCAGTCCCAGTCCGAGGCCGAGTCCCAGCCCAGCTTATATTGTGGACAACAATGCGAAGTGAATGTAAAACACAAACAAACAAACAAAAGACCCGGCAATATACACCAAGCCAAAGGCTAGTAAAAAGGGGGACACATGTGAATCCAGCTGCGTTTTTGTCAAGCAAAATCTGCAAAAGACTGAATAACAAAAGACCTGCCTGACTGACAGACTGACAGACTGATTGACTGACTGCCTGACTGACAGACTGATTGAGTGACGGTCAATGACTGAATGGCTGACTGACTATTTGATTAAATGACTGACTGAAGAACTGACAAACTGATTGACCGACCGCTGAATGACTGATAGACTGACTTACTGATCGATTGAGCTCGACTGATTGAATGAACGATTGATCATCGTACAGCACACATCAAAAGAAACTATAAAGCGCAGTAAAGGCAAACGCCTCACACCCAGGCTAAGATTTTAGTGAAAATTCCTTCCGATTTCGCATATTTCCTTTTTTATGGTGTTGAAAAGTGACACTCGCTAGGGTGAAAGATGAGTGAAAAACAGAATTCAGCTGAATTCACAACTTGCTTCCAATTCGTTTTAGGTGTTCAGCGATTTATGAAAATCCACTGCGCTGCGCGTAAAATGGGTGGAACTGCAGAAGCCTATTTGCTTTGCGATAAGCTCCTGTTTGTGTGTGTGTGTGTGTGCCGGTGTGTGTGTGTGTGTGCGCCGGTGTGTGGCCGTTTCGTCAGCTCCTGCTGAGTGTTGCCTTTGGGTTATTGCTTTATTCGCCAGCTCATTCATTTCACTTCATTCATTTGGCTAGGTCATTCAGAGCCTGCGCTTCGCTTAACTTTCGTCCTGTCATGTCCTGTGTACAAATCCAATTTCATGTGCCTTTTTGCAGCTGTATGTAGCTTTTGTTGCCCCTCGCAACATGCCTCAAGTGGCATTCAGTTTCAGTTTCGTTTGCGATTTTGTTTCTTTGCCAAAAGTGGCCGAAACTGGGCGACGCCCATTTTTTCGGGCAAGGACTGCGGCCTATGCAAACAAAATCGGCTCCAAATGAAATTCCCAAATGTAAATGCTTGCTGCCAAAAAAAAAAACAAATACATATTTATACAGAACACCGAATGGCAAGTGCTCTTGGCTGAAATTAAAGCGTGTTGGGCATGCTAATTAAATATATGTTATTATTCTGTGCAATACGTCTATGAAGTTGTCCACCACTTGTTGGGTTTGAGCCCGTGTCCTTCCGTTTCGATGTCCAAATAGAACTGTCATAAATTGCAGTTGTCTTATTAAATATTATATTTTATACGAATACGTCTATGAAGTTGCCCGGCATCGCGCGGCTCATAAAATCCACCACCTTCAGGCAGTTAAAAATTGTTGGGTTTGAGCCCGTGTCCGTCCGCTTGTTAGCCAGCAGCAACTCGTCCAAATACAATTGTGATAAGTTGCAGTTGTCTAATAAGTGCTCTCACACTTATGTGTCCTGGTTATATGCCCCTTGAGGCTGGAGTGTGCCTTTCTGCCTTTCATTGCTTTGTTGGCCGCCTTTCACATTTGCATTGGCTTTATTTGCTTTCCAGTTGACTGCATTGGTCGAAAGTCGGTTTCGCCATCCAATTTTTGGCTTTGTGCACGAAATCTCTCATTCAAATGGAACTGTGTGTGAATTTATTTGCCAAATATCCTTCTAATATGCACAAAGCACGCCCCCCTCATAACGTACACAAAGTGAATATTCACTAATGGGCAGATGGCGTGTGCACCTATAACTAGCAGGACAGCTACTTATCCCCCTGCTCACGCTTCTCCCTCTCCGATTCAAACGGACCGCAAAGTCTCTTAAAGTATACCCAATTTGGGCGGACATTCATTTGATTTGACAGCGTCCAACTATTCAGTTTGACAAAGTGGACACATAAAGGCAAAACTTGAATTTGGAAGCTAATAAAGCAAAATAAACCTATCTTTGTTGGGACTTGGATTAAATGCACATGTGCGACTTATTTCCATAACTAAGAGTAGTTTTATACGATTGTTTTCATGGCAACTAAATGTTAGGAGCTTATTAAATGTCGAGATATTGTCAGGTTGAGTTAAGATATATTCAACTGGAAGTTCCAGTCGGGAGTATAGCTCTTTGTGTAAAATTTGCAAGTGCTGCTGGAGTTGAACCGGCGACTTTTCGACCAACTTTCATTTATTTAACAATTTTGTTTGTTTTTAATTTTTTAATTCTTTCTACTCTTTGGTTAAAATTGGCAAGTGCTGCTTGAATTGAACCAGCGACTTTTCGCTTGCTAGTTTGACGCTCAAGCACATAAGCTAATATACAACCCAAATGGAAGCTACGGAAAGTTTACATATTAATATTTACAAGTGAGTGTTGATTAAATGAATGCCACTTAGTTGCTGTGAATAATTCATGGGCTTATATGTATATGAGTTTGAGTGCTTGTCTTATTCACAGTCACTTTTGGCATTGGCCTGCAATTGCTTGTTATGATTGTTCATTCGTTTCTCGGCTAACCATTCGTTTGTCTTGCCACATGCCACATGCCACATGCAATGAGATGCATGGCGAGGACCCTTGTACTTAACCTCCAGCTGCAGTGGCAGATACATCTTATTCTTATTTCTTTTTTTGCCTTCGCACAGCTTTTTACATACCCTGCAGCTATTAACAATGGGTCAAAGGGTCTCATCTTTTTGCATATGCAACAAGCTGAGGCGGATTGTTCCTACAAGTAAGCTATATTGTGTTGCGATCCGCCCGGTTTCAACTATTTAATGGCAATAGCTAAATACCCTATAAAAGGGCATACAGAAGTCCAGTTCGAGCTTTGTCACGCAGCCGCGGTCTATTCCTAGCTGAGTACAGGGTATCTGCTAGACAGGCACTGTCTTAAAGTGCACTCTAGCTGGTTCTCGAAGCAGCCAGGGTCTAGTCCTCGCCGAGTACAGGGTATCTGCTAGTCAAGCAATTGCTTGTCGAGTGGTTGTCCTTCAGTCGCTGCAGGCTGCCTGTGGCTCACTTATTTGTTGCCTACTTATTTGGGCATCTTCATAATTCAATGCACAAGTGTGTCTGTGTGTGTGCCTGTGTGTGTGCCTGTGTGTGTCTGTATGTGTGTGTCTGTGTGTGTGTCTGTGTGTGTGTGTCTGTGGATCATAGAAAGCAATGAGCTGCAATCTTTAGAAAATGGTCCAAGTTGTTTTTTGCCCTTTTCCATTTGGCATTAATAAAAAGTTTCCATGCCTCAACACAATGCAAAGAGCTGGTGCTTATCTATTGTATATAGCCTCCTCCTCCTCCTCCTTCTCCCCCTAACCCAATACCACCCCCCTCTCCCCCTGCTGCTGCTCCTAATAACCGCTAATTTAAAATGAGCCATAATTGAGAAAATTTGCGCATAGCTTTTTAAACGCTTCTCGCCCAGAATTGACAGGGGCAATTGAGGTTAGACATGGATAGAGAGATGGTGGGTGTGAGCGGAGGGGGGGGGGGGCTGGTTGTGTGGGCATGGCCCTCCTTTGAGCTTCTCCCTTCGATCGTCGCGCTAAACGCTTTAAACACTTTGCGAACCGTTTCCATGGTCTCTGGCATATTATGCCCCCGCCCACTACAGCTGCCCCTCGAGTGTTGCCACGCCCACAACGCCTCCTGTAACTTTTTGTAATTTTTTTTTGTTTTTTAATAAGCCTGGGCCAGGCTCAAAAGCGGAGCACTCACACTTGACATCGTTCGCCAACCGTCGAGAGCTAGCAAATGTTTCGCACACACACACACACACACACACAGACACACACACAGACACACACACACGACACACACACACACTGACACACACACACCAACACACGGACCATTTGTAAAAATTTCCGGCAACGCCTTTTAAATTGGCCCGCCGGAAAAAGTTACTGCAAATTGGCGGCAAATTTTGCAAATTTGCAACATCGCAAAATTAGTGCAGATTATTTTCATTTCAATTTTTGTAGTTCTTCGGACCGTTGACCTTTGGCCTCCGCCAAGTGCATTGCACAAAACGAGGAACGAGTCGAAGACCAAAACCAAAACCAAAACCCAAAACTAATTTCGAAATACAAAAACAATTTTCGAGCTTGGAATTGAATTTGCGGTTGCGGCTGTCTGACACTCTGACAAGTCCTCTGTCCCTCCGTCCGTCTGTCCGTCCGTCTGCCTATCTATGCATCCGTCCCTCCGTCCGTCCGTCCGTCCCTCCGCCCGTCCGTCCATCCGTCCCTCCGTCCGTCCAAAGGCAAAGCTTCTGTCTTTTGACTGTGAACAGCTGCGTCTTACGCTTTTCTGCTGCTAATACTTTTCGCTTAGTCTCTAGCTATAAAATGGCTAAAATAAAATGCTGAAAATTTATTCAGCTGCAATTTATTCGCCGGCATTGCTCGGGCACAGGCCCATGGTCCAAACTTTTCCAGCCCAAACCTAAGGCCTTCGTCTCAAATTACATTTAAAAATTATTTTGAAGGGATAGAAAAAAGTTGGACCTAAAAAATCTGTTAAAAATGAATTCAAGCATTTTCCTACAATTTCGAAACTGAAATTTAGACCTTTTCTTAAAACAACTTTTATGTTTCATTTGGGATGAATTTGTAGAGAAATGTGTAACACATCTAAAAGCTTTAAGATTGAGTCCAAAGTTGATGGAAGCTTTTGCTATTTTGAAGAAAGAAGAGCTTTAAGATTGAGTTAAAAGTTAATGGAACATAAATACTTATCACAAATGTTCACTTTGGACTCAAATTTCTAGATTATATACGTGCCATGCTCTTGTTGGAGGGTATTTGATAGTTGTGCATACCCCGGCACGAATATCAAATTCAATTAAGTGCCAACAAAATGAATTTTAATTCATTAATTGTGTACTTGATGCGGGCGCTGAAGCTGCGTTGCTTGAACCGGCGACCGGCGACCTTCAACCTGGCATCGACAGCATCTCCAAAAAGCTTGACAAGTCGCGACTTTCTATTGCTTAGTTCGCACTTCTCAGTTCTCAGTTCGCAGTTCTCAGTTCGCAGTTCTCAGTTCTCAGTTGTCGGTGGCCGGTTCGAGTTCCGTTCCGCAGCCGATTTTCATAAACTGTGGTCGGGCAGCCAAAATAACCGCAGCCCGTCCATTTGCAGTGCATAAAAGTTGAGTGTAGATTTCTCGACCGAAAAACCGCCATTAAAATAACTTTTCAACTTTCGAGGTGCGGATGGGCTGGATGGGCGGGGCTGGATTGGGGCTGGGGCTGGGGCTGCGACTGGGCGGATCGAGTGGGTCGGGCATGAGAGTCTCTCGGTCTGAGCCTGGCCAAGTGCCAGCCGGGCACTGAGTCGCGCTCTGAATGGCCAGCGGCGTGGCAACTTTTCAAATGTCGCCGCTCGGAAAAATCTCAACGCGCAAAATACCAAAGCACCCAATCCTAACCCAGCCCCCTGCTCCCAATCCTCCAGACTAGCTCACCTCCATTTGACACGCGGCGTATACAAAATGCTCGACGCGCTTTTGTTCCAGTTTGTGCTGCTGTTGTTGGGCATGAGCGCAATTAAGTTAGAGTGCTTCAGTCGGCAGTTCCAGACTAGAAGATACTCTGGACTAACTTTTATACATACAGAGAGACGGACAGACAGACGGACAGCCAGACGAACCTGACTTAATCGATTCAGGGCCTATGTTGGATAGAGGGTATCTGCCAGTCGAATGTCTTGCAGAGTTGAACTTGTTACCTTCAATCGCCGGTTCAAAAGCAACTATTGAGCTGACAGACAGCACAAAGCAGTTGGATCGCACCCCAATGAAGACAAGATGAATGCAAAGACGCTTCTTATAGTCTATGCTATTGACAGGGTATCTGGCAGTCGAGCGACTTGCAGTGTTGAACTTTCTTGGTTTTAATCGTCGGTTCAAAAGCTATTTTCAATTTTTTAAAAGCACAAAGTAGTTGGATCGAATCTCCACGAAGAATTTATAGACGCTTCCTTCTAGTCTATGTTAAATACAGGGTATCTGGCAGTCGAGTGTCTTGCCACGTTAAACTTGTTGACTTTAATCAATTTGACAGTTGTTTCTAGGGCAGAGAAGAACTCATTGTTCGAATTCTTAAGCCATTCAACAGTTGAGCGTCGTAATTGTAAAGTCAGAGCACACACACACACACACACACACACACCAATGCAGACACACACTTTAGCACACTTTGGCGACTTCCGCTTAAACTTGATACACACTTTTCTCCATTAAGTTCTTTTAAGTTCTTCATCTGTTTTGGCTTTTCTATTTTTTTTTTGTTTTGCGCTTGTTGTGTTGCCTGCTCTTAGCTCTAATCACTTGATGTACGTCTTCTATTGCATGTTACGTGGTTTAGTTCTACGAGACACAATAAAAAAAAAAAAAAGAAAAGAAAATGGATGCAAAAATGGATACGCGTGGCCAGAGTCAGGGCCAAAACCAGGGCCAGGGCCAGGGCCAGGCCCAATTTCCGGCTTCGTTTCCGGATACGTTTAAGAATTTCTTTGAATTGATGAATGAAGATGAGGATCACTGCGAACTCTTTGCCAATCTGCTGGAGGATAAGGTATAATGCCTCAGCCTCTGAGGCCCGCCACTGCCTCCTGCCCCCTGCCCCCACGCCTCTCTGCCCCCCCCCGCTCGTTGTGACAATATCGATGTCGCAACGCGTCTTGCCTCTTGCAGCTCTTATTGAAACTGTTTCTCTTTCCAATTTTACCATTGGCTCTTGCAGGTAATTCCACGGAAAAGTATTACAATGAATGCCAAGCGGCAACGCTGCGGCGGCAGCTTGCGCAGCCACCATGTTGGCCGTAACAATTCGCATTTTCAGCAGGCGCCATCGCAGCGTCGTCAACAGATTTTATTACAGGGGGGACCTCCCCGCAGCCGTAGCGGCAGCAGTGGTGACATGACATTAACGATGACCATGACCATGGCTGACGGTCAGGCATCGTCTATCGTCAGCCCTGGAAATGGTCATCGGTTCATGGAATACACCGGAGGTCGTTCCGCGTCTTCTTCTTGTCGCTTGAATCGTGCGCGTCGCAGCTCTCTGAGCTCTAGCGCAACGGGCATCAATCGTGTCGGTTTCTGTGGACTCGACTCCACCAGCTGCTCGAGCAGCGGCAGCAGCAGTAGTCTAATCAATGTGGACGACGAGCCAGTCCGTCACGTCCACAGTCATCGTCATCATCATCGTCGTCACCACAGGTGCCGCAGTTGCAGCGGCTCGCTGCATAATTGCAGCCACAGTCTTTGTACCCATTCGCCGCAACACTCTTCCGAGCGCAGGTCGTCGACACACCTGAGCTCGGATGTCCAGCAGGAATCCAGCCTGGACCCAACTAACGTCAATCTATCTCAACAGCAACTGCCGCAGCAACATATACAGCAACCGCAAATGCAGCAGCAGCAGCTGCAAGAGCAGCAACAGCTGCAACAGCAACAACAGCTGCAACAGCAACAGCTTCAACAGCAACAGCTGCCACAGCAGCAACAGCAGCAACAGCAACAGCAGCAACAGCAACAGCAACAGAATCCCGAACTTGACATGCAGCAGCAGCTGCAACACTTGCGACTCGGCCCCGTCGGTGAGGACAACTCCGGCAGCCGTTTGGCGAGCAACTTTATCATACCACGACGCTACTCCGACGGAGGCAGGGATCGGCAGCTGCCGCGCCCCTCGATCATCCTAGAGCGTGCATTTGATTTTGGTAAGTGTCCAAAACTAGATTCAAATATTTAACATATACTCTTGATAATATCTCTATAAATATAACCTTCTGCCTGATTGACTGACTTGCATTTTGTTATCATAACATAATAATATATAGCGTACACATGACCAAAGAAAGAGGCCTTTGATTTTGTGAAAATTGCATAGAAAGGCGATATTTAAAAGCGGCAGACAGATCTTTCTTGAGCGGGCCTTTCTTTTTGGTGAGCGTCCAAAACTAGATTCAAAGTCAAAAGTTAAGTTAACTAATTATGATTGATTAAAAAGTGGATGACTTTCTTCCTTGGATGACTTTCCAATAGTATAGTTTTGTTATCATAACATAATGCATGCACATGATTAAAGACAAGACACTTTGATTTTGTGAAAATCGCATAGAAAGGCGATGATTAAAAGCGGCAGAGAGAGGCAGCCCGAAGGTGTAACTAAGTTAAATTGAGACAGAAAGTGAGAGAATGGGGAAAAATAGTAAGATTAAGAAGAAGGAAGAAAGAGAGAGCGAGAGACAGAGGAAGGGGGAAAGGGAGGGAGAGAGAGAAGAAGGAAAGAGAGAGATTGAGAAGATAGAAAGAGAGAGAGAGAGAGTAGAGACGGAAGAGAGAGGGACGAGCGAGGGAGAGAAAAATATATAGTGTAATGGCAATAGAAGAGAGAGGAGAAAATACAGAGAAAAGAGAGAAGAGAAAAAGAGAGAAGTTAGACAACAGAGCAAAGAGAGGGGAGAGAGAGATAAAAATATAGTTTACTAGCGAAATATTGTACGGGTAATTTTTTTTATTATTAAATCTCAATTTGTAAGCCTTGTTAGCCTTGAAAGAAAAGCGAGAGAAAGAGTGAGAGAGGGGGAGGGAGGGAGGCAGAGAGGTAAAAACATGGAATATATAATGAGGGCTATTAATAAAGACCAAAAGCGAGATTTAATGAGGGTCATTCTGGATGTCCACTTTTCAAAGGGATTGCAACACTGAAAAGGGGACATTGTTGCACGATTGCGCTTTGAGGGATTAGGCGCTTGTTAGGACCAGGAGGACGCCACGTGAAGGGTCTATTCCAGCTGCACTCGAGCATTTTCTATTGCATTGTGTTTGCCTTTGGCGGGGCTTAGGGTTAATTAGGCAGCGGCCGCCTTTTTTTTCATTTTTTTGCTCAGTGGATTAGCCCCCGTTGCGATGCCTTCTTGTTTGGCCAAGTTCCAGCTAAGGGCCACATGTGGTGTGTACTTTTATATTGCTCTGTGTGTGTGTGTGCGTGTGTGTGTGTGTGTGTGTATGACTAGGACTATGAGATGCGCGACATGCAGCCACAATATTGCGGCTAGGTGCAGGACAACCTGCCAAACGAACCTGGGCGCACACTCACTTTATGAGTAAAGCACGCGCACACACACCAACACACCAACACACACACACACACACCACACACACACGCACACACACATTTATATTTATAAGGATTAGGGAGCTGGAACTAAAGGCAGGTCAGGTGCGCGTGATGCCATATCCATATTTCAATTAAAATACACCAATATGCGCACACACACACACACCCACACACACACAGGTGAATTACCAGTTGATGCTTTTTTTTTTTTTTGGCAATTCGTGTTAGCCGAGCTTTGAGGCGCGCTCGTTAGCAGGAATGGCGCCCGTCTTGGCGCCCATCAAAAAAGCATAATGCGCATTAAGTTTTTATATACACACACATATTCTGTTGAATGAAATAAAAGCCTGCACACACACACACACACACGCACGCATACAGGGAACTGGGGCCCAAAGCGAAAGTTAAACATCAACTTAAAAAAGTGCCAAACGAACAGCGAACAAAAAACCGCCAAACAACAAGAAACGATAACAAACATGAAAAGGTTCAAACAGCCCAGCCAAGAGCTAAACCCGAATTGAACCGAACCGTATTACCTTTTTTTTGGACGCGATTAAAACCGGCCCCAAACAACAGCCAACAATGTAACCGGCCAAACGGCAAAAGGAAATATAAGTAAGGAGCTCGAGCTCGAGTAGAAGATACCCTGTTACAAGGGCCAATCCAAAATTGAACTTTATCTGTGGCTAGTGAGACCTACCAAATTTAGTCTCTAGCATATGCTAGTCTGAACATCGATAATTATCGATTTTTAACGAATTTAGTTATCGAGTAGAAAATTTGCTGCCAGCAGCTGCTCTAGTCTCCAAGTTATGACTTAAGAAATCTATTCTGAACATCGATAATTATCGATTTTTACAGAAAGTTTAGTTATCGAATAGAAAACATACATGTATTCGACTCAGCCTGCTGTCCTACATTTTGTGACAGAACAAACAAACAAGTATTTACACTTTTTAGTCCATTTTCACGGGGTATTAAAAGAAATGAATCGAAATGGGCTCTGGCCCATTCGACATCGAACTTAAACATCGTGTAATCGGATCAAAAGGGAGACGAGAAAAACATCAATTGCTATTAGGAAAAATGAAAAGATCATTAAATGCACGCAATTCCGTGTAGATGGCCCAATAAGCTCTTTAATTATTTATATATTTTGTCGAAATGAACAGAATGCGGCAGATATAATTTTGAGCAACTGTTATTTGATTAGCTTTTAGCTGGAATCAAATTAATTGTAAATTAGCTATAATTATGGAATTTGCATTTGTCAGAAGGGGCCATTGTCTGTGATTTGGTGCGTTGCACGGCCAGAATTGTCATTCGAATAAGCTGGAATCCAATCAAAATCAAAAGTTAAACAATGGACAGAACATTCTTAGTTAATGCACAAAATATGCGAGAGGCTCTCAAAGTGAAAGCCCAGAAATGCCTTTGACAGTTATGAAATGATGAGTACATTCAAATCATATTTAACAAGGCCTCGGCGAAACGATATAAGGCTATTCAGTTGGGCATGCCCGACCAGGGGCATACTCTGTTCGAGTTAGTTGAATAAAATTAAATAATTTTTCATACTAAGCATATTTTTGAACTTTATTTTATAGCATATCCCATTAAATATTGAAATTACTCTCAAAAATATTTATCTATAAAATAGAAGAAGTTATCGAGAGAAGCTTCGTTATGTGATATATTTTTGAAAGAAGAAAACTAGCTTTCAACTCTTCAAATGTGTTTGTCTAGAAAAACAATTGTTTTCTATTTCGAAAGCAATGAAAATCTCTCGTGAAAATTGATGGGAAAATCTGTCAAGGTTTTCAAATGACAAGAAGTAGACCGACTCAGGCTTTAATTGATTGGATTGGTTGGGTCCGCCTTCTGCCTCTAAGGATTGCGATTTCAATTGGTTTTCGGCATTTCAAATCCATTAAATACCCATTAAATTAATTTGCCACCGGCTAAGCTGGGCTAGACAGGAATGAGCACTATGAAATGCTATTTCTATGCCCGGAATCCATTGAAAGTTTCATTTTTATGTCATACAACTTAAGCCCAGAAAACTTCCTTAAGCTGGGACAATAAACATCGAAGTTAGTAAAGAACACATTTCTCACAAATATGGGCTGGGTATATGAAAAGAAGAAGCATGGTCGCTGTATATATAGAAGGAAGCCAAATACAACAGGAGCTCGGGAGTAGAGTATTCTCCAGTCGGGCACACCCGACTTGAGCACTCACACTTAGAAGGAAGAGCAGCTCGGTGCTCGTTGCTGGGTTCCAGGGTATCCCCCAGTCGGGCACTTGCACCTATTTCCAATACATCCCCTATTTGTTATGTGATAAAATTTGTATTTTAGACATTTGCTTTCCTCAGTCTCTGGGGTTGCACAAAAATGTTATCGCAAAAAAATGGTATTATGAGGGTATTATGGAATTGTCAATTTGACAAGTTTCCAGCCCACAAGTGAAATCGATTCACGCGTTTCGCCCGATACGGGCGAATACGAATTATTCAAATAAACCAAATATAATTAAAATCAAATCCTTTGAGAATTACAAGATTCAAGTAACTGCAAGATATAAGATTAAAATATTCAAACATAGCAAATAATTAAATAAATAATTTTTGTAAGGGTATTCCGCAGTCGCCAGCTAAAAAAAGAAACTTTGCTGTTCCATCGTGTTTTTGATGTTATTTATTTAGCTGGTTTCTTCGTTAAAAGCTCTAAGGTTATTAAATTTTGTGTCTGCCTAAAGTGTTTGACTAGCAGATACCCTGTACTAAATGCTGCTTTAAGTTCACAAAGCGATTTTGTGTCTTACTAAAGTGTTTGACTAGCAGATACCCTGTACTAAATGCTGCTTTAGGTTCACAAAGCGATTTGAAGCTAAATCTAGAAAACTGATGGAATCCAAAATGTCTTTTGCTAGCTTCAACGTAATAATATAATATGCCCTTAGCTTCCTTTCTTTTGCGTTGGGTACAGGGTATACAATAGCGTTTTGTTTACAGGCTGAGCTGTGCCGTAAACAGATCTCGCAATAAAGCCTTTAGAAAATGAAGGCAGCAAAGTTTTAGACTGAACACATTCTCATATTTGACTTTGACTTCAACTTGGCAAGCATATTTCTCAAACAGAAGCTCACATGTGTGTGTGTGTGTGTGTCTGTGTGTCTATGTGTGCCTGTGTTTGTGTGTGTGTATTTGAGGTGTATCATCACATTTTGGGCAAAGCAACGCCCACAACATGCACAAAACTGTCAGGCTGTCCGCTGGCCAATAACTGGGCCATGAATACACTCAAAAACAATTATAAGACCTAGATTCAAGAAACTTGATGTGTATGAACAAATCTTTTTAAATTCGAATGTATCAAACTATAAACTAAAATGGATTTCCACTAAGTGCTCTACTCCTCGATTCTCAAGAATTCAAGTAGGCTCTGCACTTTTTCATGCTTAGCTAGTAGTATGGTGCTTTTTTTTGGTGTTTTTTGTATGAATGTAAGAATGTATGTGTGTATGTATGTATATATATATATTTATATGTATATGTATGTATGTATGTATGCATGCACATATGTGTACATATATGTGTACATATATATAGGTATCCGGTCATGTATTCATACATGTGTGCAATGTATGTACAAAACAAACATGCGTGTATGTAAGTAGAAACATATACACATATGCAAACTTAAAATTTCTAGTTTCTTAAAACTTCGCATTTCTGCCGAGGAATCTTGGCTTCTGCGAAAAGTGTGAAACACGTCTCAAATGATTTTTCGTATGGATCCAGATCCTTGTAAATGAATTTGAACGCGAAATGTCACCCACCAAATCTTTGATCCCCATTTTTGACAAACCCCTCAAATAAATGCGTGAGTCAGTCAGTCAGGACAAAACAGTTTTCTATATAGAGATCGATATTATATATGTACGACAGTTAAGGTAAGGGGTATATATATTTAAAGATCGAACATACTCTGCTTTTGGTAGCTGCAGCCCAGGCAGTTGGTATTTATATTGATTTTGTCAATTGCAGACACCAGCTGTGACGAGAGCGATATACCTAGCAGCAGCACTCCAGGACCTGTGCCCTCGCCGGCACCTCATCAGTTGGCCTACAATGTACTCAGGCCCATACTGAAGCAGCCGCAGCACCAGCTTTTCCAGCAGCAGCAGCTTATGCAGCAGCAGCAACATTTACAGCTTCAACAGCAGATGCACCCAATGCAGCAACAACCGTATTCCCAGCTTTCGCAGCATTCCCAGCTCCCACAGTACCCGGAGTATTCCCAGCTTTCGCAGTACCCGGAGCATTCCCAGCTCGCGCAGTACCCGGAGCATTCCCAGCTCTCGCAGTACTCGGAGCATTCCCAGTTCTCGCAGTACCCGGAGCATTCCCAGCTAACGCAGTATCCGGAGCATTCCCAGCTCTCGCAGCATTCCCAGCTCTCGCAGCATTCCCAGCTCCCGCAGTTCCCGGAGCACTTGCAGCTCCCACAGCATTCCCAGCTCCCGCAGTACCCGGAGCATTTCCAGCTTCCGCAGCATCCCCCGCTCCCGGAGCATTTCCAGCTCCCACAGCATCCTCAGTTTCCGCAGCATTCGCAACAGTTAATGTCGCAGCAACCGAGTACATCGGGACAAGGACACGTACATCGGCTACTGCCAATACCGCCGACACATGGCGGATTTGGCGCGTATCATACGCGGGAGGCCGCGCTGCAGCGTATCCAGCAGCAGAGCGGCATGGGCAGTAATCGTGGCAATTTGTACGGTAATGCACCGAACGGCTCCAGCACCAGCTCGATGCCCAGCTACGGGTATAATGTGCAGCAGCACAATTTGGCAGTTGGCTACAATGCGCCATACAATTGGGAGCGGGAGCGGGAGCTCGACCGGGAATGGGAATGGGAATGGGATCGGGCACGTGAGCGAAACCGGGAGATGGAGCAAGAATGGACAGACGAGCCGAGCACATCGACGGTACCAACGCACAGTAGCTACGGGGATTATTTGAATGCAATGCACGGTTCCGGGCCAGGTCTGGCACCGGCACTGCCCCCGGCTCTGCCTCCGGCTCTGCCCCCGGCTCTGGCACCCGGCTTTGCACTAGGCTCTAGTCGTGTAAGCAGCGCCAGCCCCTTGCGAGCACCTAATGCCGGCAACTCCTCCAATCTATAACAACCAAAATCTATCAACTTGTAGCCGGGCGCACGAGCACAGATGTCGCCCCTTTTCAATAGACGTCGCTCAACGTCGTTGCTGCATGCCGATCCCGACCCTGATCCCGGATACGCTCGCAACATCATCGCCGGCGCCGAGGAACAGCAGCGTAGCAGCGGCGCCCAGAACAACAGTACCATCAGGTAGGAGCATGATATGGGATTATTCATATTTGCACCATACCCAAAATTAGCTCGCATATATATATATATTCCCCATATACCCCATATTCAGAGTTCCACAACTAAGTTTACCGACAGTCCAGCCGAAACATTGGCAATGCAAACAACAATAACAACGACTACTACAGCAACAACAACAACAACAACAACAACAACAACAACAACAACAATTATTACAACTATATAGCAACAGCCATGACCACGACCACGCCCACGATCATGATCATGATCACGCCCACGATCACGATCACGCCCACGATCATGATCACGATCACGATCACGACCACGCCCAAAAGCACAAGCACAACCAAAGCAACAGATGTACGACAATTTGTGAACGTCTTCAAAATTTGGCTGCGAAAATCTGTTCATCGTTTCATAGCACAGAAAATGCTACTCGAAATGAATTTGGCATTCGAGATATGTTCGTATTACATATGTTATGTATTTTTGGCAAAGAATTCTTTGTATACAAATCTGGTGCATATTTTTCAAAATTTATTCTAATCGATTTCTCGATTCTTAATTGATTTGAAACGGAAATGATTTCACCAAAATATCGATTGTTTCTCTATCGATTCAATTGGCTTTAACGCTGTGTCTGTATTATATTTTTTCACAAAGAATTCTTAATATGAAAAACAAAATCAATTTTTAATATTTTGTCGATTTTATCGATATCGATGTTCGTAATTATTTTTAGGGTGATCGATATGCTCAATTCGATTGTTTCTCAATCGATTTAATTGGCAAAAAATACTTGTTATCGAAAAAAAAAAATATCAATTTTTAATATTCTATCGATCACTCAACTTAAATTGTGAAAAATACTTTTATCAATATTGATGTTCGTTATAATTTTAGGGTGATCGATATGCTCAAATCGATTGTTTCTGTCGATTTAATTGGCCCTAACGCTGTGTCTGTATTACTTTTTTCCCCAAAGAATACTTGTTTTAAAATTCTATCGATTACTCAACTTAAATTATTGATTATTTTAATCGATATCGATGTTCTTTATATATTAAAGGGGATCGATATGCTCGAATTACCGATTAATTGGCTGTCGGGCTGTGTCTACTTAAATTTTTTTTGATATCGAAATCCAAAATTATTCAATCTTTTATCGATTACTTTAATCGATTTAATTACCAATTAGTCGTATCCTTATGATTGACTGCAAGGTTCTGTCGTTTTACATTCTGTGAAACGACTAGAATTATTCAGAAGCCCGGAAAAAGTTGTTATTCATTGGCAAATCAATTAAATGCAGTGGGCTAGTCGAGTTGTGTTGGTCAGCAAAGCCGGAAACGTTACGGAACACCATGTAGTTTTAGATCGAACCACATGTAGTAATGTATCACCTGTAGCACCTGCTAGCCTGCTTCCACGCGATTTTAGTTAATTTTGCACGCAATGCGATCGCATATTGAATGAGCTCCATAACCGGCGAGCGCTGCCAACCCATTATGAATGCAAACGCAATTAACTATAAACCATCCACTGTCCGACCATCGACTATCAACCGCGGGTCGTCGACCATGTGTGCTGTGCTTTCTTATTGCAGGGAGCGCGTTTGCCTGGCCAACTCACCGCTTGGACGTGGCGGCATCGAGAGCTGCACCGTCCTCACCTTCCAGCAGGTCATGTCGGGCGCCGTGTCACCACAGTATGCAGCAGCCGGAGGAGCAGGTGGGGGAGGAGCAGTTGGGGGAGCAGCAGCCGGAGCAGTCGGAGGAGTCGCGTCCACCGGGCAATTGCCAGTAAATGAGCGGGACAAATGCCCGTTGGGCTCCAGCAGCGCGTTGGCGGCTGTCGCCGAGGACACAACAACCAGTGGACCCGATGCCACCGACTCACCGACAGCCGATTCCAGCGACTACCTGTGCTCATCCCTGCCAAAGGCAAAGATTTCACAGCAGCAACAACAACACAGCAGCCAGTACCGAGAACGGGGCGTCGGAGAATCCTCAGCCGGTCCCCCCCCAGCTGGAGCTGGACCTGGACCTGGACCTGGAGCCGGAGCCGGAGCCGGCGCTACAGCACAGCAACTGGCAGCACATGTTGGCAGCTCGGCCAACATTGCGTCAACCGTCCAGTACGGCAACCGAATGGCGGAACGCCAGCGTATGAGAACGTCCAGCATGCCAGCGGAGGGTCGTAAGGTAAGGTCATCCAACTTTCAGTAGAGATTAGATGCGACGCATGCCCAATGCTGGACTGTGTCAGTACATAATCGACGCTTAATTACTTTAATTACTCTCGCAATTACTCAATTTAATTTCCCAATTACCAACAGCTATTCATGATTTTGACTATCCGTTCAATTTGCTCAATTAAGTAATTCCTTATCGCGTTTAATTACTTTAATTACTGAATTTAATTCATTTAATTACCCAATTACCAACAATTATAAAATGACTCTGACTTTCCGTTCAGTTACCTCTCTTGCCGAACCTCTTCAATTACCAACTTGTGATAAGTAATTAAGTAATTCCTTAATTACATTAAAGTTCTGCCGCTTTTAAGGGATTATCGCTAGATTTAGAACGAGGCGCAGAACGAGTTCCTGCGGCATTTTCGACAAGAATTTCGCCTTCTGTTTTATTTCGGGACACACAAAGCTTCAGGGAACAAGCCACAAAAGTACTCAGGAACATACTTGTCTATCTTGTTAATCCCAAAGAGCACACACACACACACGCACACACCCACACACACTCACACACACTCACACACACGCACACGTGTCTGAACATAACATTTCCTGGGGATTTCTCTGGCTGTTTGCACTTGGATTCACTTCAACTTATTGCCAAAAAAAAATAAAAAATTAAGTAAAGCACGAGTGCTCTAGTCCCGACGAGGATATACCCTGTACCTAACTGTAGTTAATAGCAATTGCACTTTCTTCTTCTTCAACTACTATTTTCGGTGTACGATCTTAATGACATTTCAACTGGCGCTCAACATGCCAAATCACAAGGCTCAACCTTCGAGTTATGCTACAAAAAACCCCACGCTTTAAACCCTCGATATTTATCGATATTCCGAAAATGGGATAATTAATCGAGAAATAGTTATAAAATCGTTGCACGTATCGTCAGACGAATGAAACTAGTCCAACTCGAAGACGCTTTCTGCTGCCCGTTGCATACGCTTGAACAAAAACATTCTGCACCTCTTGAATGGGTACAGGGTATAAGATTTTAACCCAAACCGAATCCCGCATTCAGCGTGTGCCCAGCTGCTTCGGTGCCCAGCCTCAATTGAGGATTCCGCATTCTTCTATGCGCAAAAGTGAGACGCCTCCAGGGTGCAGTGCAGCCGCAAGGCTCAGGGCTTCGGGCCGGGCTGCTCGTTGCAATAGACAAGTTTTTGCAGTCCTTTGATACCTTTGTGTGAGAGCGTGTGTGTGGGTGTGTGTGCGCTTATTTTCAACGGAGTGCCACACACTCTTGACATTCTTCTGGCTTCAACTTGTTCAATTTATATGGCACTCGCTGGCTGCCAGCGGCATTCGCTCGCTACGTGTTTGCCATTGATTCCCTTTTCGGGGCCCCCCACCAGAAATGTTGCGGCAGGGGACACACAAACTACGGCTCCAAATGTCGTCTGCCTGGTAGCCCGGTTGCCATTTGCCAGTTGTCAGTTTCAATGGGAAGTGTTGCATGCATTTTGTTGCAGATACCGAATTTCATATGTGCATACAAATCAATTCTGATGCTCTCTGCCCAAAAAAAGTCAACTAGAAAGTTGGCCTGCCTGCCTCCCCCCGCGTTGGCAGGTCAGTGTGCCAGTTACCCCTGTTGCCCACTCTCTCAACAGAATCCACACAAACTTATCTCCCAGCTGCTGCTGCATTCACCATGGGAAGTCGGTTCCGTTTTTCTGGCAATAAAGTAATATTTTAATGAAAACTTTTGACTTAAATACCTAAAATTTGACTTGACGGACCTGTAAAGCACATCAAACTTGAATTTAACATACATTTAATGATAACATAACTCTATTCTGTTAAGATAACAGCTCTTAAATCCATGCATCAAATGTGAACATAACTTAATTCTGTTAAAACAACAGCTCTTAAACACATCAAACCTTAATGCAATGTTAACACAGCTCTATCCTGATAAGATAACAGCTCGAACTTATATGTTACATGTCTAAAATGTTAACATAACCTAATTGTGCTAACAGCTGTTAAAAAGAAATAATCTATAGTTCGGCACCTGAATGAATTGATGGTACTTTTTTCTTTTGACTAAATTGAAACCTAATGTGGAAAATAGAAATAGACTTAATACTTAATATTAAATTAAAATTTCACAGTCTTTACATCACACAGAGCTTCAGGGATAAATAAATCTTGCCGATTAGTTTATGCAACTTCAAATTTTTTCATATATCATATGTAATTAGCTGCTCCGTTGAAAACAATTTGTGTTCAGGAAATTAATAAAAATATTTTCCAATAAAACAAACGCAGCTGAAGGGATTTAGAAGCTCGTCACGCTCGAGAGCTGCCCTAAACTTTGAGTTATTAATTTTTTGTATTTTTGCTGCAAAAAACATGTCGTTTTCCCCATGGTGCCGTGTCGGCGGCCCCGTTCCTTTCGGTCTCTGTCCCTTTGCATTCCTGTGCAGCAGCTGCTGTGTTTGCATTTTGTGTTGCCTACTTTTGTGCGCCGGCTGCAGTTTTTCAGCTTCACACGCGATGCGATACGACGCGACGCAACGCGCTGCACAATTTTCGCCCGAGCAATTTCACAAACTAATTACATTAGCTGCAGCGGCCAGATAAGTGCATGCCAGATAAAAAACCCCACCCTTTTCCCTCCTATAGAAGTTGGTGTGTGTGGGAGTGTGCACAACCACTATGAATGCCAGTTCCTCGTTGTGGATTGTTTAGCAACAGGAAGTCGCTGCCGAATAATGGAATAATGGGCACTAGTTGCCATAGTCCTAGCGTAAGTGCAAGCGAACTAGTGCACACACACACACACATACACACACACACACACACACACACACACTCCCACACACACACACACACACACACTTACATAACTTATATATATATATATGTATATTCTTGAGTGTATCTCGATAGGCCGTAAGCACCTGCTGGGCCCCATTGAGCCCGCTTCAAAGCAGGCAAACGACCGCACTGAAAGCCGAGACGTTGCGCGACAGTTGACAGTTGCCAAGTCATTGCCAAAATGGTTGGCCCTAACGACGCACCATTAGTAATCTACCCCGCCGAGCTCCAGCTCCAGCTCCAGCCCCATCTCTGTCTCTGCCTGCGCGTCTTTTTGTATCCCATTTTGTTCCTTTCATATTTGGCAGCATGCACTAAATTTGCTCACAGTTGACTAAACTGATAATTTCGCCAAGCTAAATAGTCGCTTGACATACGCCCTGTAACTAAATATTTTGTATATTATAAGAACTTAAATAACAGCTGCAAATTGATTCCAAGGCTGCAAATCGATATTTATCGAGTTTTAGGGAAAATTGTTAGAACTTTCAACCGAGTTTTAAGATACTTACGGGCATGACTTAAGTAACTACATAAATATCCAAAATTGGAGCATAAATAACAGCTGTCAATTGATTCTAGCTGGAGATAGTAGGGTCCTTGAGATATGCCCAAAAATAACCCAAGGCTGGAAATCGATATTTATCGAATTGTAGGGAAAATTATTATCGAACGAGTTTTAAGATTCTTATGTTCTTGACTCGGGTGTAAACCCAGCTCTTCATTATTATTCATCATCAAATTTTAGTGGCATATCTGTTGTCTTTTTGGGGGTTCGAACCCCATATAGCCCTCCTTAAATGCGTGCAGGGTGCAAACAAATAAGCGCAAATGCTCGACTGCTCGGGTTCACAGGCAATGCAAAGGGTTTAAGTGCGCAAATATGCCTAAGAACCGTAAAAACCTAATGAGTAATAACGGACAGGCAGGTGGATTAGACATAAGCACTTGCCAATATGGCGCCCTTCTGGCGCGTTCTTGCCGTTGGTCCATCTCCTACGATACGAATGTATTTCCGACTACTTGTGTCCCAAAAGGGACAGCGCTGACTCAACACTCTGACCAAATGAATAGGCTTATCGTTGCCATTAATAATAATTGAATTCAATTTGATTTATTGAAGAGTGTACGCAAGGCTGGACACGGGTCCTTCTATGACGCCAATATATCTGGCTTATTCCATATTAACGATAACCACCTTTGACTCGCTTGGATCCCATTGAAATCCAAGAGCAAGGTCGACACGAATACCCTAGCTCGTTTTTGGGAATCCCTTTTTTTTCGAATATATCTGGTTTATTTCATATCAACAATAACTACCTTTAGCTTGCTGCAGTCCAACTGAAATCCAACTGTTTTTTTCGAGCGTATCTCGTAAGTTTTAGAAGCAAGGTCGACCTGAGTACTCTCGATAACCAACTTAGACTCGCTGAAATCCCATTGAAATCCAAGGGCAAGGTCGACTAGACTACTCTAGCTCGTTTTTGGGAATCCCTTTTTTTTCGAATGTATAACTGGCTTATTTGATATCAACGATAACTACCTTTGACTCGCTAAAATCCAACGGAAATCCAAAAGCAAGGTCGACCTGAGTACCCTAGGTTGCTTTTGGGCATCCTTTTTTTCTACTATATCTGGTTTATCTGGTTTCATATCAACAATAACTACCTTTGACTTGCAGCAAACCAACTGAAATCCAGCTATCTGTTTTTTTCGAGCGTATCGCGTAGATTTTAGAAGCAAGGTCGACCTGAGTACTCTCCATAACCAACTTAGACTCGCTGAAATCCCATTGAAATCCAAGGGCAAGGTCGACTAGGCTACTCTAGCTCGTTTTTGGGAATCCCTTTTTTTTACGAATGTATAACTGGCTTATTTGATATCAACGATAACTACCTTTGACTCGCTAAAATCCAACGGAAATCCAAAAGCAAGGTCGACCTGAGTACCCTAGGTTGCTTTTGGGCATCCTTTTTTTCTACTATATCTGGTTTATCTGGTTTCATATCAACAATAACTACCTTTGGCTTGCTGAAATCCAACTGAAATCCAACTGTTTTTTTCGAGCGTATCTCGTAGATTTTAGAAGCAAGGTCGACCTGAGTACTCTCGATAACCAACTTAGACTCACTGAAATCCCATTGAAATCCAAGGGCAAGGTCGACTAGGCTACTCTAGCTCGTTTTTGGGAATCCCTTTTTTTTCGAATGTATAACTGGCTTATTTGATATCAACGATAACTACCTTTGACTCGCTAAAATCCAACGGAAATCCAAAAGCAAGGTCGACCTGAGTACCCTAGGTTGTTGTTGGGAATCCCGTTTTTTTTCGGCTGAATTTTCGGCCAGTTTTAGTACGCCTGATTTTGAGCGATGGCAAAAAGCAGTATATGGAATTTTAGAAAAGTAGTTCGTGCTAGGGATATAAAGCTTTTTTTGGTTTTGTACTGCGAATGCACTCACGACAGAGTCCGGCGAGTGCGTTCTATAATCGGCTTTTGTTGCATGTTGGATGTTGGATGTTGCAGCCGCGATTGGCCGAGACGCGTCGCTCGGCTATTCCCTGTGGCCCAGATGCGGATGCGGATATGGACTATTATCGGCTGCGCAGCTTTAGCATAACATCGCATGGCGTTTGCAATCTGGGCGATTCTTTACGGTAAGTGGGCGTGGCAGTCTGCAGTTTTCACGCTGCTTGCCAACTGCTAATTCAATTTCAATGCCATTTCTTTCTGCCCAATCAACAGCAGCCGCAGGTCACGTTCGATCAATTCCGTGACATCGGCCGGCACCGGCAACTCGCACAGCGCCGCGGATCGTCACAACAGGTAAGTGCGAATAATGAGTGCCAAATGCGAGTGCGAAATGCGAGTGTGAATGCGAGTGTGAATGCGAGTGCGAATGCGAGTGTGAATGCGAGTCATTCAGTTATTCAGACAGTCTCGCTGCAATAAATTGTTTATAAAATGACAATAAAGCGGCGCAGGGCAAGGCGACAACAATGAGAAGCACACACACATACACACCGATACACACACACAGACACACACACACACCGACACACACAGACTAATTTCATACATTTTGCCACACAAAACAATTTCCTGCTTTTTGTGTGTGCGAGGCGACTGTCGTGTTGCATTTACAAAGGAATTCTTCGCTTTTATTGTTATTTGCCTCCCACCTGAACATTTTATTATTTTCATTCCTTACCCCCCTCCTACTGCTTATTATTGTTATTGTCTCGTCTCTGGCCGCCTGCTGCTATTGTCAGCCAGTGCCAATAAAATCGTAAAATCAAATTCCTTAAATACGCGGGGGGCGGGGGGGGACATCTCCGACAACAATAAATACACACGCATCAAATGTCCGATGGAATTTACAAAATATCCATGTCCATAATATCATGCATGGGCTTAACTGGGCGTATACTTAACCCATTCTCAAAGTGAATAAATGCGCAGGCGGACAACGTGCATTTCCATAGAGTATATATGTATATTCCTGATCAGGATGTCGGTTCGGCCTTTCGTCTGTCCATATCAATTTTGAGATACATAAGAAGAAGAACGAGTTTATATCGATAATTTAATTAGATCGATAAATATCGATAGTGAGTTTATGTTGCCAAGTCAGTCCTTCCCTTCTCTACATCTTAATTCTGAGATACTTACGCTCACAATCGAAGAACGAGTTTTCTAGCTCCAAGATTATAAAAACAAGTTATGCCTAATTTGGAATCAGTTGATATAACCATGTCAGTTTGTCCTTCCGCTTACCGATAACTGCCACCATTTTCATAAGATCGATAAATATCGATACTGAGAGATTATTTCCTAACTCCAATATTCTTAAAGCTAGTTGACTAAGTATATAGGTTTTCGCATATAGATGGGAAATATTTCATTTCTTTGAAGAAGAAGAGGAAATAGATGTTTTTTGTGTCCGAATGTGCGAGGGTATCTTCAAGTCGGAGACACGCTCGCTTGTCAGCAAGATTGATGGCATTTGAGTGAATTTTCTCAATCCTCGCCTTGCCTTTAACTTGATTAGATTTGTAAATTATTGATTATAGGCTTTTAATTATGTTTTCCTTGTCTGCTTTTCATGTGTAGCAATGCGTCCGGCGATGCTGTGGAGGGCGAACCTTCGCACGCTCCGCAGCAACAGGCCCACAATCAACAGCAGCAGCAGCAGCAGCAGCATCAGCAGCAGCAGCAACAGCAGCAGCCGTCTACGTCGAGGTCGACGTCGCGGTCGCAGTCGCAGTCGCAGTCGACGTCGCAGCCACCGAAGTCAAAAAGCCAGGCGACTGAGGAGGAGATTCCGATCTTTAAAATCGCCATGCTAGGCGGATCCGGCGTGGGCAAGACAACTCTGACTTATCAGTTCACAACCTCGGACTATATATGCGCCTACGATTTGAGTCTGGGTAAGTGGCACGTTTCAAACGGCAACATTTAGTCTAATCCCAGAGCTTAGCGTGTTCCAAGAATGGACCTGGACCTGGAACTGAAACTGGCCTTGGCTTTGGCCTTGAATTCGGTTTCGGTTTCGGGTTTGGGTTGGTTCTGTGGCTTTTAATCAGGCGCATTTGCATTTTAATTGCGTTGCAAACTCGTAAAATATGAAAAGCATCTCGCTGCTAATTTCATTAACTTGGCCCACGCTGAAAAGTGGGAGGGGGATTAGGTCAGGTAATGCTCGTGCCAGAGAGCGAGCTACTTAAGCCGGGCGACTGTTAATACCATCCGGACCGGAAACCGCTTGAAAACAGTTTCAGTCATTTGCGACCCATTATTAAAGGATTACATTCATTTATAAATAGATGCGCAATAAAAAGCATGCTTCATTTCTGACCGAGGGGCAGCCGGGCAACAAATTGCGCAGTTCGCTGGCAAGGACTCTCGGCCTTTAAACTGCAGTCCGGCTTTAAGCACATTACGCGTTGAGCTTTTGAGATATATATTCCTGGCCTATCTTTATGGGGATCCGAACCCTAGACATCCTTGACTTCGGAAGTACATATGGGAAGCTTTGTGGATGACTATTTAAGCAGCATTTAGGAGTAGCTTCCCATTTCTGGTTCCGTTTTGGCGTGACGTCTTAAGATACATATATATTCCTGGCCTGTCTTTATGGGGATCCGAATCCTAGACTTCCTAGACTCCGGACGTACATATGTGAAGCTTTGTGGTTGACTATCCAAACTGGATTTAGAAGTAGCTCTAATTATGATTGTCAGCTTCCCATTTCTGGTTCCGTTTTGGCGTGACGTCTTAAGATATATATTCCTGGCCTGTCTTTATGGGGATCCGAGCCCTAGACATCCTTGACTCCGGAAGTAAATATGGGAAGCTTTGTGGTTGACTATCCAAACAGGATTTAGAAGTAGCTCTTATTATGATTGTCAGCTTCCCATTTCTGGTTCCGTTTCGGCTTGAAGTCTTCAGCTATATCCCTGGCCTGTCTTTATGGGAATTCGATTCCTGGACTTCCTAGACCCAGAAAATACATATGAAAAGCCTTTTTAGTTGACCTTCTAAATGAGATACATGCGCTTTAATTGAATAGAGCTTAAATCATAATTGTCAGCTACCCATTTATGTTTTTTTTTCTTTCTATTTTTTTATATTACCTTTTCCAACTGCGTAATAACTAATTAGGCACACTGGACTTGAACTGGCAACCTGCCTCTTTGTCCACAACTTTGTCCACCTCTTTGTTTATTTTCTGTCAAAGGCCCTGCTCTCTTTTGACGCGACAAAAGAAATCGCAACCCTCAGTGTGGGGACAGGCTCTTTTATATATTCGGATTAGCTGTTTTTTTTTTATTTCTATTTTTTTTTTGATTAAGCTGATTAGTTGGCTTTGCCCAGTGCTCGACTGCAATTAGTTAGTCGCCGGCACTTGGCTAATGCATGCACCACGCACACGTGTCCCGGCTCAGGCCTGGGCCTGACCTGACCTAAAAGCCCGCCCAACATGTCGGAAGTGCACGCTGCGTGTCCGTCCTGGAGGTGGGTGGGTGGGGGGCGTGGGTTGGAGGGAATGATGTATGACTAAAGGAATAAAGGAACAGGAACAAGAACTGGAGCCTGGACCTAGCTGTGACTGGGAGCTGCAAATGGCACTGGGGCATGCGAAATTTTTGCACGTCGTGCAAATGTTGCCAGCCGCATTGTTGGCCCAGAGCCAAACTCAAAGCCAAAGCCAAAGCCTCAACAGCATGCGGCATGGGCCAAGCCGGGCCAAGAATGAAATTCCCCCCACAACTTTTAATTAGCACTTGAGTCAAAGAGGCAGCTGCAGCTGCAGCAACAATGCAACTTTATGCCACACGCAACGTTTATTGTCCTGCTTGCATTTTGTCTGCGTGTGTGTGGGAGTGTGTGTGTGAGTGTGTGTGTGAGTGTGTGCCAACGGGTAACAGGGGGGCCATTGTTGGTGTACGTTTAACGCACATAAACTGAACAAGCTGCAAATGCGACATTTGCTGAGATGCTGTTCGGGTATTTATGTTTCGTCATACCCTGTACTCACTGAAAGTAGTGGGCAGCTGTCTTGCATATCCTTCGCAAGAATTTTACACATTTTTTCTACATTACTCGAAGGCTAGATTTTTGATTTACAGGCAGAAAAAGGCATCTCCCGGCCCCATTTCTGGTCAAAATGACAAAGGGATCTCGCATTTCCGACGCAGGAATTTTGAACATTTTGGTTTTTGCATTGGAGCAAGACCTGATTAAGCAAAAAGCTTCTCGCAGGCAACGCTCGGACCAGAAATATTTCCCAGTTTAATGCGGATTAGTTGAATTAAAGTTACCTGAGTACAGGGTATACGCAATCCGCCCCTGACCTTTTTCCAAGAAGTGGCAAATGCAGTCGCCATTGATGCGTGTGATGCTTGGAAATAATTTCAATTTTCTGCAGCTTATTAGCTTGAATTCAGCTTTCAATTAAATGCATTCTGGGAACTAAGTATTAATTAGGACACCTCTCGATGCTCAACCTCCTCCCGAAGAAGCCAAAGTGTCCAAGTCCGAGTGGATTTACGTTATGCTTGTCACACCAAATGCCGTTGGTTTCAGTTCCAATGAAGAGCTGCAGCTTATGGAGCACCTGCATTAGCGTATTTTTTGTCCATTTCACTTTTTTGCCCTGCTCTGCCCTGCTCGGAATGTAAAAGGGCTTGGTTACGGTTCGTTTGTTGTGGCTCCTTTGGAACGCAAAATATACCCTCTAAAGGCACAGCTCTAAAGGCGGCCACGGCTTGGGACATTCCTTAGCTTATGACAGGAGCTGGAGCTGGCTGGACTTGCCAACTTTCTCGACACAGTTTTCAAAGTCATTGCTTACAGTTTTGCAGTCACCCAAAAGCTATCTAATTATAGGTTATTTCTAGGCCCTAAGCTTATGGGCATAGCGACATTTTGCCAACTTTGTGCAGATTCCTCGACACAGTTGGAAAGCCACTGCTTACAGTTTTAGAAGCTATCTCGTTTAAGGCAATTTTTCGGGCATTTTTGAATACCGAACAGAGAGTATTGTCTAATCGGTTAAATTAGACTCAACTTGTTTACATTTTACATGCTTTTTCTTTCTGCAATATGTCAGTTTTTGTGTTAAGCGACGGTCACGCAGGCGAGAGAGAGGGCGCTGGTTCGAACCCTGCATGCGACACGCCATCGCATGCTCTGACCTGACCACTAATGCACATAGACTAACTGTCGTTTCAAGTGGGCGTGGAGCGGGAGGTGTGAGTGGGAGCGTTAGAGTGGGCGTGTCCGTCCACCTGTTTTGTCCGCATGTTTGTGCGCGTGCTTTGTCCGCGTGTTTACGCGCGTGTGCGAAAGCTGCATTGACGTCTTAAGAGTTTCTGCGCAATACAAACAAATCGAAAATAAATAGAGCGAAAAATGTGAATGTGAATGCGAATGCGAATGCGAATTTTTCACCCCACAATACACAATACACACATGAATATCTCCCGCTGCGAATATAAATGACATCAATGCGGCGGGCATCTGCGTCAAGTTTTTATTGTACGCATCCATTTACGTAGATAAATATGTGAACCTTGGCATTTAAGTTGAAACTGAGAGTTGGCAGCGAGTTTTGCATCATATTTAAAAAAATCGGATTTCTTCAAATAGCGACATCCGATACCTGTTCCCAGTCCCAACAATTTCCACACATTTGCTTCAATTGTTAGCTTATCAGCTTAGATATATTATTTGGCCTGGATTGGTTGGTAATTGCACTCAAATGACTCGTCCGTTTGCGAGTCCAGCTCCTGTCAGCTGCATGACTAATCGGAAAGCGACTTCAACGAATGCTCGGGTTCAGTTGGGCTTCATGCACTTTAACCAAGTTAGGCATCTCACAGGCTAGATCTGATCAGAAGAAGTTAACTGGCGTATGAATAATGTTGGAAGTTCCATTCCAATTGCCATTCCTATTGATTGTTTCTTGAGTTGAACCGGCGACCTCTCGCTAGCTAATCCAATGCTCAGATACCTGAGACACAAACCTTCTCCTTCTAGTCTAGCTCTACTAGCTGAAGGGCCCATTGCTCTTGCGATAAGTACGGGGTACAAAGAAAACAATTGAGTTGAGCCGGCGACCTCTCGCTAGCTAATCCGAACCACAGATACCTAAGCCACAAACTTTCTCCGATTAGTCCTAGGTCTTTCAGCTTAAAGGCCCATTGCTCCTTCGATAAGTACAGGGTATAACATATCTAGAAAACAATGGAGTTGAACTGGCGACCTCTCGCTAGCCCATCCAATGCTCAGATAACTAAGCCAGAGCCTAGATCTGATCAGAAGAAGTTATTAGCGCATAAATAATGTTCAAAACTCCATTTCTAAGTCACAAACCTTCTCCTCCTAGTCTAGCTCTACTAGCTTAAGCCCCCAGTGCTCCTTCGTTGACTACAGGGTATAACAAAGAGACAAATTACAACAAAATGGCGTTTTAGTGTTTGCCATTCAATTTCTGTGCAAATAACTTGCGACATGCAAATTGGGCAGCAAAAAAACTCCAATCGAGAGAGTCCTGCATGGCTTGGCCTAAAGGACGTGCAGGTGTCTGTTGCAGCGGGAATGCTTTAACAGGTGCAAGAGGAGCTGGAGGGGTGGAGTTGGATGGGGAGGAGTTGGAGGGGGTGACTCGCACATATTTTGATTGCAGCACTTTATGACGCCTCTTTTGTTTTATGCGGCGTTTGACTTGCCTGGCGAAATGAAATCACATTGATTACGCGCTTTTTATGCGGTCACGCCCCCTTTTCCTCTCAACCCCTCTCGGCCACACTCCATTTACCGCCTCAATGGGAAAAAACATAAAGAAATAACCGCCGCATTGCAGCTTTGATCGATTCGATGTATTATTTTGCCATTTTCCCATTTGCGATGCATGTGCCCCGCAGCTCTCGACGGGGGTTTAACAGACAATGGACGTGTCCTTTAACGGAAAGCCAACAGTTGTTCTCCGGAATTCCAATATAATGGTATGGGCGTAACAATGGGCTCCTATGGCTGAGCATATATTAATTGCTGGCATTAAGCCTTAATGCGCCAATTCGATAATTAACTCAATTTGAGCCAAGTAGCTGGGCAAAGGCTTTTTCCAATCATTTGGCATCTAATTTGTATGCAAGTATCCTGCACCTGCACGCTTCACATGACGATTCACAATTGGCCATTAAAGAAATTATATATTGTGAAAATCCATTTGCATGAGCTTCAAGCACAATTACAACACTGAGACAACGCGCAGTGTTGACTAGCGCAGTAATGAGCTACACTTAAGTGCAAAGACTTTTTCCAATCAATTGACGTCTTGTTAAATGCAAGTCTTTGCATTCAACCTGCACGATTCATAATTGGCCATTAAAGAGTTGATTTATTGTGAATATCCATATGCATTGATTTGCGTACTTGAGAGGATTTTCATCAGCTTCAAGTACTATTACAACACTGAGACAATACGCAGTGTTGGCTAGCGCAGTAATGAGCTACACTCGAGTACAAATTAACTGATTTGAGTGGCGGCTTCTGTTAAATCGAACTGATTGCACAATCTGGAGCACGCACTTATAGAATAAATAGTACATAATATGTATATGCATAGAAAAAAAAAATATTATGAGAATAAATTGAGTATGCGCACTTTAATCGGATTAAGTTGTGCTTCAGCTGGAACGAATCACGGCAACTACTCGAGATGAATACTTGAGTTGAATTCAAGTGCGCTAATTTGCTGCTCTCTGTTTGCTTTAACCCCCTCCCCTTTGCAGATGATGACTACGGCCGGAAAACGGTCTCCGTGCTGGTCGACAACATTGAGACGGACCTGGAAATGATTGATCATCCGGCCTGCGAGATGTCGGTGAGTATTACGGTCCAGCTTCGCTGAGGCTGAGTGGGTCAGACATCGACGCTTTCTGGGCTAAGAGCTCCCTCTAGACACACACGCACACACACACACGCACACACACACACACGCACACACACATGTATGGGAGTTGTTGGCTGACAGTTTTGTCAAATGTCATTAACACTTTTTTTTTAGCAGCTGCTAAAAGGCCAAAGCACATTACATTGTTATAAGCGTCGTTTCTTCACACTGTTCACATGCTGTGTGTGTGTGTGTGTGTGCGTGTGTGCTTTTTCGCAAAGTGCGGCGCAAAATTGCATTGACAATTTCTGTTGCCTACTTTTGCGCGCAGCCCCACAGACCTCGACCTGACTTGTGTAGTGTAGCAAAACGTTAAGGATTGCCGCTTAAGTGTTGAAAAGTGCATTTTGCTGCTAAATAATGTCAATATCTATATCTTATCTTTAAGCCTAAGGCACTTTTTTGCATAGAAACAGGGTTTGACATGGCTTTAGATGCTGTTCAAGTATATATAAAGTATAAAGTGGGAAATGTCTCGATCCAAGCGTTACATTCCTTACGAGAAAACTATTATAACCTTTACAGAAATATAAAAAGTGTATTAAGACGATATGAATAAACGGAGTGTTTCTAACTTAAACTAGATTTTTGGCCCACAATTCCATTGGCCAGTAGATACTAAAGTAAACCTGCCCGGTTGACCAAGGCGTGTTGATTGCAACAAATAGAGGAGTTCTATTTGGAATTATTAGAGCAGAGAGATTATATAGGGATAAAAATGAAAGTTGGATATATGCTTAACTTCTGTTATCGCTTAATTCCAATCGTAATCGTTATCGTTATCGTAATCGTTATCGTTCTCCAATTTAAGACTGAGGCTTTCTTTATTATAAGTATATGGATAAAAATGAAAGTTGGATGTAGGCTGAACTTCTTTTATTATTTTATTCCAAATGTAATCGAAATTGTTCTCCATTTGAAGACTGAGGCCTTCTGCGCGACATACAACATCGATCTGTTTGTGGTTGTCTATTCGGTTGTGGATCGGGGCTCTTTCAAGGAAGCCGAACAGGTGCTTACCTACCTGAAGGAAAACGACATGCTGTTGACGCGCGGCGCCATTCTGGTTGGCAACAAGACGGATCTGGAGCGTCATCGCGAGGTATCGCGCCAAGGTGAGTGGCAATCGTTAACCCAAAACCTAGACAGGCTCGACATGTCAGCTCTTCCAGTCGGCCGCAAGCTGGCCAAGGAAATTGCCTGCAAGTTCATCGAGACCTCGTCGGGGCTGGACCACAACGTGGACGAGCTGCTAGTCGGCGCTGTGGCCCAGGTGAAGCTCAACCCGCAGCGCCTCCGGCTGCTCAGCGACTCGGAACGGCAGCGTCTCAATCTGCAGAGCACAATTCAGAATCATCGGCACATGCATTTGCCGGCCCGTCGCATCGTGCGCCAGATGAGCATGTGCCGGAGCGATGATGGCGACGGCAGCGACGAGGACCTTGGCATGGAGCCGAGCACCTCCGCCGCGGCGCGCAGCCAACAGGTGCGCCGCGCCAACCGACGCGCCCTCAACCTGGAGAACATCCTGCGGATGGGCGAGAGCGAGATGGAGGATGAGGACACCAGCGACTCGCTCCGACCGCGTGGCCATGACAGAGCACTCAGCAAGTTTGAGGAACTCCGCAACCGTCGATCTCGGTCCGACTTCAACGAGGACGGGCCATCCACCTCGGCGGCGGCCGCGGCCGCCGCCGCAGCCAGGCGTACCTCGAGCGCGGCCCTCGACGGAGCCCTCGACTTCGACGACGATGACGACGTCGACGACGACGGCGGCGACGGCGACGAAAACGGCGACGACGACGATGATAAATCCAACGGGGTCACCGATTGCAACCAGAAGGTGGTCACCAAGCTGACGACTCGGACGCGGATCTTTCTGGCTACCGTGTTGCGCTTCAAGAGGAACTTGAAGAGGCGCAACTCCTCCAGCTGCAGCAATTTGTTTGTCATCTAAGCGAAGGGAGTGTCCAACTTTGAGGCATAGACTGGTTGTATAATGAGGGAAGCTGGAGGAGATCGGAGAAGACAACGAAGGGCCAGGTCAAATTCAAATCAGAATGTGGCTAAGCCACGCAAATATATATCCCACACATGACAAAAAAATATACTAGATGAAGCTTAGCTAGAAAAGTACGAATGGAAGATGGAGTATGACTAAAAAATACTAAAAACTAGGTTGAGCTAAGCTAGAAAAGTTCGAATGGAAAATGGAATATGACTAAAACAAAATACAAAATACTAAAATCAGCTAAGCTAGAATATTTTCGTCGTAGATAGAATAGTTTTTTTTTTTTTTTATGTAAGAATAGGATAAGTCTATACTATATACTCGCTGGTTCGTTTTGACAGTGACAACTGATCAAATTGAACATTTTGCATAGAACCATCAAGGATTCTATGTCCTTTTCGGCGTGCCGAAATTCGAGTCCTACAGATTGATTACTGAAAATCTGATAAATACAGGGAATATATTTGACCAAATACAAATATCCGAAAACGTTGCATAACAATTACATCTGCCGGTGTTTTCGTATCGTTTATCTAGTTTGCAATTTATCGATAACATATCGATATTTTACGCCCCACTCTCTGCCTATGCCATAAATCAAATCAATTCAAATCTAAAATGCGTTTCGTTGCATTCGAATTTAAGCTGCTTTTGTTTTCGTATCGTTTTTCTAGTTTGCAATTAATCGATTAGTTTATTGCTATCGATAAAAGTCAAATCAAATCTTAAATCCGTTTCGACCAAACACAAATATCCGAAAACGTTCTATAACAATTATAGCTGCTGTTGTTTTCGTATCGTTTCTCTTGTTTTAAATTAATCGATAAGTTTGACGATAGTTCATGCCTCATCTTCTGGCTGTGTCAAAAATTTAATCAAATCAAATCTAAAATGCGTTTTGACCAATTAGATATATCCGAAAAGGATGAAAAACAATTATAGCTGCTGTTGTTTTCGTATCGTTTCTCTTGTTTTCAATTAATCGATAAGTTTGACGATAGTTCATGCCTCATCTTCTGGCTGTGTCAAAAATTAAATCAAATCAAATCTAAAATGCGTTTCGACCAATTAGATATATCCGAAAAGGATGAAAAACAATTAAAGCTGCTGTTGTTTTCGTATCGTTTCTCTTGTTTTCAATTAATCGATAAGTTTGACGATAGTTCATGCCTCATCTTCTGGCTGTGTCAAAAATTAAATCAAATCAAATCAAATCTAAAATGCGTTTCGACCAATTAGATATATCCGAAAAGGATGAAAAACAATTAAAGCTGCTGTTGTTTTCGTATCGTTTCTCTTGTTTTCAATTAATCGATAAGTTTGACGATAGTTCATGCCTCATCTTCTGGCTGTGTCAAAAATTTAATCAAATCAAATCTAAAATGCGTTTCGACCAATTAGATATATCCGAAAAGGATGAAAAACAATTAAAGCTGCTGTTGTTTTCGTATCGTTTCTCTTGTTTTCAATTAATCGATAAGTTTGACGATAGTTCATGCCTCATCTTCTGGCTGTGTCAAAAATTAAATCAAATCAAATCAAATCTAAAATGCGTTTCGATCAATTAGATATATCCGAAAAGGATGGAAAACCATTAAAGCTGCTGTTGTTTTCGTATCGTTTCTCTTGTTTTCAATTAATCGATAAGTTTGACGATAGTTCATGCCTCATCTTCTGGCTGTGTCAAAAATTTAATCAAATTAAATCTAAAATGCGTTTCGACCAATTAGATATATCCGAAAAGGATGAAAAACAATTATGGCTGCTGTTGTTTTCGTATCGTTTCTCTTGTTTTCAATTAATCGATAAGTTTGACGATAGTTCATGCCTCATCTTCTGGCTGTGTCAAAAATTTAATCAAATCAAATCTAAAATGCGTTTCGACCAATTAGATATATCCGAAAAGGATGGAAAACCATTAAAGCTGCTGTTGTTTTCGTATCGTTTCTCTTGTTTTCAATTAATCGATAAGTTTGACGATAGTTCATGCCTCATCTTCTGGCTGTGTCAAAAATTTAATCAAATCAAATCTAAAATGCGTTTCGACCAATTAGATATATCCGAAAAGTTTGGATAACAATTGTTGCTGTTGTTTTCGTATCGTTTCACTAGTTTACAATTAATCGTTAAGTTTATCGATAGTTTATGCCCATCTTCTGGCTGTGACAAAAATGAAATCAAATCATATCTAAAATCCGTCTTGACCAAACACAAATGTCCAAAAATGTTGCCATTTTCGTATCGTTTCTCTAGTTTGCAATTAATCGATAAGTTTTGTCGATAGTTAATGCCCCGCCTATGTTAAAATCTTCATGAGACGGCGCTGCCGCAGCCAGCTACCAAAAAAAAAACAATAATTTTTCAAACTTTTTGAAACATTTTGAAATTTGACAAAAAAAAAATTCCAAAAATTTATCGATATACGATAAGCACACTAAAAATCAATTGGAGAACATGCTGGCCGTCTGGCAACGCCGTCAACAACAACAGCAACAACAATAACAACAGCAGCAACAACAACAGCAGCAACAACAACAGCAGCAACAACAGCAGCAACAACAACAGCAGCAACAACAACAACAGCAGCAGCAACAACAACAGCAGCAACAACAACAGCAGCAGCAAAAGGTATTTTATTTGCGTTTTTTTATTGTTTATAGTTATATATGGTTTTTCTTTATAATTTCCATTTCTTTATTTATATTAACTTTTGTCTTATTTAATACCTGGATCCAAAATAACCCATTTGGTGGGCAAACAGGGTATACGAAGAGCCCATAATATACCCTGGCTCGCATTTAACATCCATTCATTTAATGGGCAGCTTTTGGTTTAAACAAATTAAACGAACGAATATATTCGGCACACCGACTATTCTATACCCTTGTAGTCAGAGACAGAGAATAATGCTGAAAACTTGCTCAGATATAAAAACACATATTTCGACAGATTCTGCTAAGAATTTCAAAAGAATAGCCTTTTTAATATATATCTCTCTCCCTCTCTCCCTCTCTCTCTCTTTCTCTCTGAGATTGATGAAAATAAACTTGGTAAACAGATAACATTTTTGGACCGATTCTTCCTATACAACTATATGTTATAGTCGTCCCATTTGAATATGTTTTTCCCTCTCCTTTATAAGAAAATTTTTAAAATCTTTTTGATTTCTCTCCCCCTCTCTATCTCTCTCTGAGATTGATGGAAATAAACTTAGTAAGCAGATAACATTTTTGGACCGATTCTTCCTATACACCTATATGTTATAGTCGTCCCATTTGAATAAATTTTCCCTCTCCTTTCCTTTAGAGGAAAATTTTTATAAACTTTTTGATTTCTCTCCCCCCCCTCTCTATCTATCTCTCTTTCTCTCTGAGATTGATGGAAATAAACTTGGTAAACAGATAACATTTTTGGACCGATTCTTCCTATACACCTATATGTTATATTCGTCCCATTTGAATAGGTTTTCGCACTCCTTCAAAGGAATATATTTTCATATGCTCTACAAAGGTATAACAAATAAAATAGGATTTGGATTGGTTTCGAGTGACGAACTTCATTTGTGTGCGGCTTTTTTGGGTGCAGAACCGAGTCGAGCATGCTCGACTGCGGCATACCCTCCTGCACGAAGTTCGGAGCAAAAGGCGCGTCAGATCAAACTGACCAAGCGAGAGCAGTTTTCTTGTACTTTTTGTTTTTTGGAAGGTGAGCCCGGCACTCATCCACATACATATATAACCACGTATAACCGCAAAAATAATAATTGAAAGAAAAATTAATGCTTGCACAAAAATTAAATAAAATACATAAATGTCGCTTACAATTCTGTGTGCTATACTTAGGAAATATGCAACTGGATACAGGGTGTGGCAAGAGCAGGCACAAAAAATGTGTCGAGCCAACAAATAAGATCAAGGAACTGTCATATGGGGGCATTCGAACGGATAACCAGGGTTACGAACTTGTCCCTCGCTTGGCTCACGGTTCGAACTAGATTCGGAACCATTAGAAAAAAAACTTTCCCAACGGATCTGGTTCGAGACGTGCTGACCCGTTCGATCCACCTCTTGGTAGAAATCTATGTTTGTTGTTTTATCTCAAAGACTAAACAACTCTTTGAAGAGAAAACTACAAATATAGCATTGATACCGTTGCAGGCTTAGTCGGGCTGGGTTTTTTTTTCAAAAACTAGTTCGTGTCAAAAAAAAAAAAAAAAAAAAACCGATTCGCAGTCCCGGCTCAAGCTCGCAGCCCTCAGCAGTTCCATAATTTGTACGCAGCCTGCTCTTGCCACTTCTTCGTATTAAGTATCACTGCTTTTGATGTATATCGAGAATAATCTTGAGATATCTAAAGATATCCAGAGAAATCATGAGTTTCAACTCTCAATTGACATTGAGAATATGCTAATGCATTACACCAATGTATGTCTATACATGCATATGTGAACATCACTGTCATTGCATCGCAATCAATCAATCAATCAATCAATCAATCAGACGAACGCCATCCAAAACCATCGGGGGAAACCCAACACAGGACGCAAGCTGAGAGTAGGTCGAGAGGAGGTAGCGGGGGGAGGGCTTTGAAATAAAGCCCAGATACATATACATACATACATACATATGTGAAGAATGTGATCGAAGAATCAATGTAAAGAGATATGTAGCCCCAAGCCACCACAGAGAACTGCAAAAGATTGACAGGGGATTCTATAAATATATATATATATATATATATATATATACATATATATGTATATATATATATATATTTATAAGCCCCAGCGTGAGATGGTTGCGATCGTATAATGTTTTTTGAGGTAGCAGCGAAAATTGATATTTTAATTAGGTCTAATCTGAGGTCAGAATATCGCTCTCGTATCTGCATGCACTTTTCCCCATATATATATACGTAGTTCAGTGTTAGATACCTTTATAGAATAAGAATTACGAGAGCAGGAAGTGTTTTTTGTCGCAAAATATTTGCCAGAGAATTGCCAAAGTGTGTTTGGAAGCTGCGCCATAAGGAAAAAAAAAAAAAACAACAAAGACAACAAAAAAAACCGTCAACGGAATTAGAGAAAATGTGTGAGCGATAGAGAGAGAGAGAGTGAGACAGTCAGGGTAAGAGCATGAGTGAGAGAGGAAGACGGGGAAAGAGGGAATTTTAGCTATTGAGCAAATGAGCGAAGCTCCGTCGCAAAGCGCACACGAAACACGAAGAAGCAGAGTAGAAGAGGAGGAGAGGAGGAGAGAAGCAATTGCAACAATTGAAACATGGCCAATAAGTGAACCGGTCAAGTGAACCGGTCAAGTGAACCGGTTGAATGCACAACGAAGCAAGCGAAACGCTTAGCACGCGTGAGAAGAAGACAGCCGCAAGATGGAGAGTAGACTAATACAGCTGCAACAGCTGGACACACACACACACAGACACGTTCACAGACACGCACACGCACACGCACACTCACACTTATTGAACACGCATGAGAAGAAGCTTAAGTAGAGAGGAGACATCCAAAAGATGTAGAGTAGACTTATACAGATGAAACAGCTGAACACACACACAGACACACGCACACGCACACCCAAAAATAGTAGACTTATACAGATGAAACAGCTGAACACACACAGACACGCACACGCACACGCACACTCACACTTTCTGAACACGCATGAGAAGAAGCTTAAGTAGGGAGGAGACATCCAAAAGATGTAGAGTAGACTAATACAGATGAAACAGCTGAACACACACAGACACGCACACGCACACGCACACAGACACGCACACGCACACAAACAAACTCGTACACTCAGCACGCGTGAGAAGAAGCCAAAGAAGAGAATTGCGAAGACAACCGAAAGATGGAGAATAGACTAATACAGTTGCAACAGCTGGCAAACACAGACACGCACACGCACACACTCACACACACACAGGTTTGACACGTATGAGAGCAAGCCCAAAGAGAGAGAGTACTGAGAAGACAACCGAAAGATGGACACACAAACACACGCACACATACAAACACGCACACGCACACATGAACATATCTAGTAGCCACACACATACAGAGCATATCAGGAAGCCACACGACTCAGCGAATGCAATGGGATTGCTTTTTGTAAGGGTATTTAGAGGGCACAAATTTATCATTAAGCCTGGGATAGGGGCCATGTTGGCTGTTTTGTATAGCGCACGGACTTTGGGTAAGGAACTTACGACAACAACACATAACTGCACACCTGCACACCTGCACACCTGCACAATTGCACCTGCATTTGCACGCACATACTCAAGACCCGCACGCACCTGAAAACTTTTTACTGAACTTTTTTTGAAGAAAAAAAAAACAAAAACGAGACTGATTAAAAGCCCACACTAACTATCTAACTAACTAACAGACTAGAACTTGGATTTGGTATACCTTTTTCGACGAATTTCCATCTTTAAACCAACTTTTACCGACGCATTTCACCAACCCATTTCGTCAGAGATTGCATATGCAAACAAATATACACAAATATATACACAATTATATAGACAAATATATGCAGAGATATTTTTATGTAGACCGGAGGTACATATGATATATATACAAATATATATATATATACATATATATGTATACAAATTATAGTTTTAGACATTTATATATATAACTGCATATGATATATATATATACAAAATATAATATAATATATATATAACAAAAATCTACAACGTACTATGAGATTGAAATTTTTTGCTCTATATACTAACTTTAATGTTGTAACTTAACTTAAGTTTCATGTTTGTTCTTTTGACAACAACTCCAAAACTGTCAACTGGGAAAATGAAGCCCTTAAATATGCTGTAGTCGACGTCCCGATGTGCGATAAGTGCGAATTGACACAAAGAATTTTTCGAAAATCGAAAAACGAAATCGAAAAACGAAAAACGAAAAACGAAAGTCGAAAGTACATACCATATTAAGACCTAATTAAGCAAGCATTTTCGAAAATCGAATTGCGAAATCAAAAATATATAATATATTCAAAGTTAATTGCGCAAGTTTTTTTTGAATATCGAATTTCGAAACCGAGAATATATTTCGTGTTGAAAGTTAATTACGCAAAGAATTTTTTGAAAATCGAGATTCGATATCGAAAATCCAAAAT